>OZ018317.1:181130611-181730611 GCA_963969495.1 Ceratothoa steindachneri | reverse complement strand
GAGCTATTCCTAGCTCACTAACTCATCTGCTAACTTTTTGAAAATCTAACATATAAAATGTAATTTAGAATAGCTGCAATAGTTTAGCCAGAAGGAGGTAGCTAACAAGGGGAACAAAGGGCTTACCAAGAGGTCCGTGGTCACTTTTCGGCCATCGTGGAGAGAGAGATGAACGGAGTCTTCAGATGAATGTGGCAAATGGAAGTCGGTGGCATGGGTGCTGTAGTTCACCTGGAAACCAAAAGTGGTTCAGCTATTGAAGGTTCTTCGAATTTAGCTAGGGAATTTAGGGGGTAGCCTCAATGAACTCCACTAACTAGATGGGGTTCTCCCATAGATCTACCACTCTGTCTAGTTTCAGGTGGCAATGGCAAATGGATGTCTGGTTCAGTCAGGCAGGCATATGACATGGGAGTCTCTTTCATCTGAGTTGATCTTATGTGCATTGGTGGGAACCCTACAGCTCAAATGTTTCCTTTTAGCTCTAGGAGAGGAGCCCCCTCCTTGCCTCATTTAAAAAGGTATCCACAAGCAGAAAGTGGGCAAAAAGGTTTGTAGTAAAAGTGAAGATAAGGAAAGTGAAATACTAGACCACTTGACCACCCCAATACCCTGTGGGGTGCTCGATTCTCCTAAATTTGTCCTTATTAGGACTATCTGAAGATAATAAAACCAAGATCAACCATAGATCCTAAACTATGAGATCCCTGAGGGTTAGGGCCTCCTAGATGCTTGTTTGCAGCCACCTTCCTTAGAAATATCCTCTCATGTCTTATTTTTGGACAGCTGCTAATTTTGTAGGCTACTCTCTACCCAGTCGCCCCTCATCAGGGCTGGGTGATGAGTGTGGGAGTCACCCCTCTCTCTTAACTCGTGCAGGTATGGTCTTTAAGATGTACCCTCTTCCCCTTCTACTACCTATCCCCCCCCCCAAGTCATTCTCTATTAATATCCCCCTACAAGTGTTTTCAGATCTAGCTAGAACCATACTGCAGGTGACATCTGGAGGATTGTGGGCCCTCATGGTGCCAATGACCACAGTTGCTTGTCCAGCTTAAATCCACGCAGGAGGAATTGCAGCTCTATATCTTACGCACACTTCTACTTCCTCCTCAATCTTCATCCTTTAAGGATTTCTCCTTGCAAACTTTGTAGGAAATTCCCTTGTTGATTTTCACTTTAAATTTTTAGAGGTGAAAATCCCCCCCCCCCATTTCTTCTTCTGCTGATCTCAATGTTGTTATTTGGGTCACTAAGTCCCCAAGCACCCCATCCCCTCTTGAACAAGAGGGGTTTTCACTCTGCACCAAGAGTGTGGGTCAATAATGATGTTTTAGAGGTCCAATCAAAGAGTCTATTGATTAATTTAATCACACTCATACAATTTAATCTAACTACCAGGATTAATTTAATCCAACACTTCTGCAATTAAATTAATCCAAGACTCCTACAATTAGTTTAATCCCACACTAGCACAATTAATTGAATCCAATACTCCCATGATTAATTTAATACAATATTCGCACAATTAATTTAATCCCACACTGCCACAATTAATTAAATCCAACACTCCCATGATTAATTTAATTTAATACTCCAACTAATTTAATCCAAATCTTCCACAATTAATTTAATCCAATATCCATAATTAATTTAATCAAACACTCTCATGGCAAATTTAATCCAAGAATCCCATGATTAATTTAATCCATCACTCCCATGATTATTTTGACAACACTCCCACGATTAATTAATCCAACACAGTTATCTACACAATTATAAAAGAGTAGGATAATGGAATCCACAATGAGACCAACTATTCAATTAGATGATGGGCTCAAAAGCAGGACACATTCTCCAAAAAATTGCTGCCATTTGGATTTAGGATAATAATCTGGAGTGAAGTGAGAGTTGAACCTATTCCAAGTGGAACAGAAGTCTGATCATTATTCTTCATCTTCAGCCACTTTTATACAAAGTGGAGCTGGTATGCATCAATTAGCCAAAACTTTAGTGCATTGAGATATTTTAAAGTGGAGGCAGATACAGTGAAGGACATGCAGAAAAAGGCTGCAATGATAAGAGTTGTTGTTGCTTAGCCTTAGGCTGCCTGCCTGAACAGTCCCTAACTTCCGAGGAAGGCAACACCCAGCAATGGGTGCTTCCACAAACTTTCCTGTGAGTCTATGTTGAGTTGTCTGTGTAGGTGGTTGTGATTTATGCAGTATTCCATTATATATTTTATGGTGTGGGTGGATCTGCTATAACGTGGACAGGCATCCAGGATACAGTTACCCAGCCTTTTCTGGTGCTCAGGAGGGCTGGGTGATGCCCACTTCTCAGTGTGGTAAGGTGCACCATGTCCTTGTGATGTTAAGGTGTCTTTAGATGCAGGTATGTCAGAGAGAAAGGGTGGGGGCAAGTGTTTAGTTATGTTGTTGGTAACCACAGAAATGGAGTTGCAAGTGATTTCAATGTGTATGCAATTCTCAATGTTGGATTGGGGCGAGATAGTTGACATCATTTGAGTATAGTATCTAGTGCTGGGTGTTTTGATGTTTCTCGGTGTATGTGGTTGAGCTGCAATGAAATGCAGAGGAGGTTGTTGGTTTGTGAAAGCTACAGCAATGAATTGTGCGTCTCTCATGTCAAGGTGATCCTTGGCATTGATGACTTTGGCTACCTGGTGTACATGGTCTGTGGGTGTGGTAGCTGTGCATTCTAATTAATTCTATAAGGTCTGTGGAAAGTTGGGAGGTGCCTTGTTTGTGTAGTGATGATGATTGGGGGATGATCAGATCTTAAAGTTTGGATCACTCTCTGAGATGTTGTGGGTACAAGATTAGGTGAGCAGAAAATAATGTCGGTAATGATGGGAGTAAGAGTTCTTGGTTAGGTATGTGTGTGTGTGTGTGTGTGTTGTTTCATAGAGAGGTGTTTGATCTCGGATTGTATCAGTGTCCCTCTGTTTGTATCCAGGTTGTCAATATACCAGGCTGGTGTCTTGGCATTGAAGCCACTACCCAGGATGATGTTAGGTACCTTTGTGAATTGGTCTGATTTAGGTGAGTAGTCTTGTGGTACTGTTGGAGATGAATGTGGTGGGATTTATATGTCTGGGATTGTTGTGTGTGACTTGTTCCTGTACGCATTTGAATTTACTGTATTTTTGTGGTGGTTTCATGTTGGGGTAATAGAAATTTAGTGTATGCAATCGTTTCAGTTAAATTAATGGTCTTGTGTATAAGGGTGATGAGTTCTAAGCCGCCAGCTCCAGCCCGCTTCATGCCTAACGGTGGTTTAGTTTTAAAATGTGGATGTTTTTTGTGTTTCTATGAGTTTTTTTTATAGTGGCAATGTGTATGTTGTACTATTTGATGAAGTGTGTGAGTTCTTGTTATTTAGTGATTATGCCAGCTATGCTTAATTGTAGTATATTGATGTTGCGTGTTGTTGCACAGTGGTTTGGGAGAGCGAAGCATTGGGGTGTGGAGCTTCGGATATTAGACAAAGGCTGAGTGGGGATTTCTATGAGTTTTTTTTTATAGTGGCAATGTGTATGTTGTAATATTTGATGAAGCGTGTGAGTTCTTGTTATTTAGTGATTATGCCAGCTATGCTTAATTGTAGTATATTGATGTTGCGTGTTGTTGCACAGTGGTTTGGGAGAGCGAAGCATTGGGGTGTGGAGCTTGGGATATTAGACAAAGGCTGAGTGGGAAGAGAGGGGCAGGGATTGGCTTGGAGAGTCTGATGAGTCAGATGGTATTATTTTGGTCGGTATGGTCTTTGCCACAGAGTCGCACTGGGAATGTCTCTCACTAAAGCTCATGGCAGCCAACACAAATTCAACCCAAACCGAGTCTCTATCCAATAAAAAAACATACCCACTTAATTTTGCTTGTGGAAATTGATGTTCCCACTCAGCTGGGTCAGAGCCCCTCTGATGGGACTAACCTAGAAAAAAAAGTTAAAACAATAATATTCTGACCAAACCTCTACATTTTGAGGAATCCTTTGCTTCAGAGCATCTAAAATAACGTCATTCTCGATGATATATGACACTCCATCTTCACTATTAAGGTCTTCAAAGGTGATCATAGCTTCCGAGTATGATTCCCAAACCTGTAAAAAGCACTGTCCTCATTCACACTGAAAAGAGATGCCCTGTTTGCAGGAACCAGAATATTGTTATTGCGTTGATCCCCAGGAGTAGATGACCTCTATCCTCTCTGACCAGTTGGGTGATAGAGAAAGCCTTTGATTATACAGCTTATGCTGTAGGCCCTTTTAACTTTATCACAATTAAGTGGGGCCGCACCGTCTCTGAAACTGTCCTGAGAGAGCAGGTTTGAGTGGAGGGAGGCTGTTGCATGCTGTGGTAATTTTATAGCACCTTGTGCTAGTGGTCCATACAACAACTAGGAAGCAGAATTTGAATTGCAACTTAATCCCTACCAAGATTACATCTAAGTGGGTTAGTCCTGCACCAGGATTTCATCCAGGTGGGGTGGTCATGTCATATCAACTTAAAAATGATGCGACTACTCTACAACTCTATTTTTTCTTGACTTACAGGGTAGTTAGTTTAAAAAATACAGCCTTGCCTGCTGTAGTGACTACCCGAATAACCAAGGAGAAAAATATACAAAGACAAGAGAGCAAATGCATGATCCAAGTGTTTTATTGGTTTATAAACATGCCTTGGTCAATGGAAATAAGGGTCCTTTCCTGAACATTTTTTTTTTTTTTTTTTTTATAGAGCCCATCTGGCAACTACCCACTTGGGCATAAGTCGCCGAAAAACACGACAGCCTAGAATTAGGCTACTTTAAAGTTAAAATATGAAAACTTAACAATCAATATAAATTGGAAAAACTTAACAATCGAAGCAATCTCCGGCAGCGGGGGGAGGTCCCCCTCACCCCGGTGCAGGAGAGTGCAACCTAAAACAAAACAATAACAAAAAAAAAGGAACCTTAAATAAAGGGGAGAAGGCCGGCCTCCCCCAAAAAGTCAATAAGTCCACCAGTCATGGTGCACGCACTCGTCCCGAGTACAAGGGACAGGCGGTAGCGACCCCGCCCATCCCGGTACCGAGACAGGTATCGTGCGCGAAGATCACCCAGACTGGGACATTCGACAAGAATATGCCGAACAGTCTGGGGGACGACGCAGTCGTTGCAATAGGGCACATGCGAGCGCTCCACCAAGTAACGATGCGTCACACGAGTGTGTCCGATTCGAAGACGACAGAAAGCAACCTGAAGCCGCCGCGGCATTGGGGGATAGGTCCATGGGAACAGTCGCGGCGCAATGGCACGCAACTTTAAGTTCCCCTCGACCGTCTCCCATCTTCTTTGCCAAGCAGTCCGAAGAGCTGCCCGTATTCCTGCCATGTAGTCAGTGTGAGGAAGAGCGAAACGCTGGTCCGGTCGCAGAGTCCTCGCGGACTCTTTGGCGCCCTCATCGGCGCGCTCATTCCCCGCAATTCCTACATGTCCAGGAACCCAGCAGAAGATAATCTCGACATCTGCCCGGCTCGCCAAAACCGTGGCGTCACGGATTTCGCGAACCAGGGGATGCGGAGATTCCAATGCCCCGAGAGCACTCAGGGCGCTTTGTGAGTCGCTATAAATCACAATCCGGTCTCCGAACCGGGCACGTCGCGTAATCTCCCGTACCGAGTGGTGTATTGCCACCAGCTCGGCCGTGAAGACAGACGCAGTGCCTGGTAGAGCCCCGCTGACTTCAAACAGAGGAGATACGGCGTGGAAGCCGACCCCCTCTTGGGATTTGGAGCCATCCGTATACACTGGCACGGTACCAGCGTGACACGATGTGTGCTCCAAAAAGGTCGAACGCAATACTCCCGGCGCAGTACAAGCTTTGGGAGCAGAGAGGCGTGGCGACAAATAGCCAAATGTGGTACCCTCCAGGGTGGCGTCCTGGGCAGAACCAGGGGCGCCACCGGCCCGAGAGCTATATCTACCTCTCGAAGGAGTTTCCTGGCCCTAAACCCAAAGGGCTTAGGGTATGACTGGCGTCTCTCGGCGGCATAGGCACCATCGAGATCAGCTGCGGATGCAGTGAGAGCTGTTGGCGACTGAGGGAGGCGCCGGGCTCGCGCGTACAGGCGAGTGATGCACTGCACGCGGCGCAGAGCGAGTGGCATCTCCCCAGCATCGACCAACAGGCTCTCAATGGGGGAAGTGCGGAAGGCACCGGTCGCAAGGCGAAGGCCGGTGTGGTGGATCGAATCCACCTTCCGCAATAAACGCTCGGCTGCGGATGCATAAAACTCGCATCCGTAGTCGAGCTTCGAGCGAACAAAGGATCGATAAAAAAGTAAGGCGGTAGCCCTATCAGCGCCCCAAGCGCTGAACGTCACGGAACGGAGAATGTCCATGGCGCGGGTACAAGAGACCCTAAGGCTGCGAATGTGAGCCTCCCAGGTGAGGCGTCGGTCGAATACAAGACCAAGGAAACGGTGCGACTCAACCACATCCAGGCGCACCCCATTAAGAAACAAATCTGGGTCGGGGTGAAGCCGTGGATGGCGGCAGAAGTGCACCACCTTAGTCTTGGCCAAAGAAAACCGAAACCTGTGCGCTTCGGCATAGCGAGAGACGCGGTTCAATGCCTGTTGGAGTCGGCGCTCCAGAGTTGGCATCTGGGCCGCGCCAAAAGAGATCGAAAGGTCGTCCACGTAGAGCGTAGCGAGAACAACTTCCGGCAGCACCGAGGTGATGCCGTTGATGCTCAGGGCAAAGAGTGTGACACTGAGGACACTTCCCTGCGGGACACCCTCTTCCTGCTCCTTTGGGCCGGAGAGGGCTCCCCCCACCCGTACGCGGAATCGACGATCTCGCAAAAATTCAGATATAAACATTGGGAGGCGTCCCCTCGCCCCCATCGTGTGGAGAGTCTCCATGATACCGTATCGCCATGCGGTATCATAGGCCTTCTCCACATCAAAAAACACCGTGGCGTAGTGCTGTCTACGAAGGAAAGCCTCGCAGACGGCATTTTCCAGTCGGAGCAGAGCATCCGACGTGGAGTGGAACTTACGGAAGCCGCACTGTGCAGAAGACAGATGGCCTCCGCTGTCCAGGAAATAGGCTAATCTAACATTTACCAATTTCTCCATCAACTTGCACACGCAAGAGGTTAGAGAGATTGGGCGGAATCCGGTCGGAGTAGAGTGATCTCTCCCCGGCTTGCGAAAGGCGAGCACAGTAGCGATTCGCCAGTAGTCTGGGAGAAGACCTTCCACCCAGATCCTGTTGAACAAATCTAACAGAAAGGCCATGCCTCGCTCACCCAGGTGTCGAAGCATGGCGTACGGGACATCGTCCGGACCATGGGCGGTGTCCGCGCACGAAGCGAGAGCGGAGCGCAACTCACTCACAGTAAACTTGTCGTTGAAGGGTTCTCCGCCTCTGGAGGTAAAGTCCAGCCGGCGGCCTTCCGCGACATCACGACGTGCATTGAATGCTGGCGGAGCAGCATCACGGCTAGAGAATGCGGAAAAAGCGGTCGCTAAGGATTCCGCCACGGACGCGGGGTCCGAGATTGCGGTCCCATTCTCCTGGAGAACGGGAGGGGGGTCCTGCGAGAACTTGCCCCGAATCCTTTTGACTCGCTTCCACACCTCAGCTAAAGGGGTCTTCCCGTTAAGTGAAGACACGTATGCCCGCCAAGAAGAGCGGCGGGCGTGCTTCGAAATATACCGGAACCTAGCCCTAGTCCGACGAAATTCAGCGACAGTGAAATCGTTCGGGCGGCGCTTATAGCGCATGTAGGCATAACGCTTCTGTTTGAGGGCCGTCTCACACTCGGCCGACCACCATGGGAGTGGTCGGCGTGCAAAACGGCCAGACGTCCTAGGAATAGTAGTCAGGCCCACGGCGATGAGGTTGCCGGAGAAGAACTCAACGGCCTCATCTACCGACCTAAACTCCTCGACTGAGATAGAGAATTCAGTCATTTCCTGAAATGCAGGCCACCGCCCCCGCACCAAGCACCACCGAGGTGGTCTCTCAGGCGGCAGTTGCCCTGAAAATGATATTTGAATGGGAAAGTGATCACTACCATGGAGGTCATCGACCACCCCCCAATCAAAATCAGGCTGTGCATCCGAAGAGCACAAAGATAGGTCAAGGCAAGAAAATGAAGCGGTTCTCGGACAGTGATGCGTAAACTCATCCACGTTTAGGACACCCATCTCAAGCTCTTCGATCAGATCGGCAAGGACTTGTCCCCTGGGATTTATGGAGTAATCTCCCCAGAGAGGATGCCTGCCGTTCAGATCTCCAAGCAAGAGATAGGGCCTCGGCAACCGTGCCACGACGCGGCGGAAGTCCCCCGCGTCGAAGTCAGCTGACGGTGGAATGTACGCAGAAATGATAGTATACCTCCTATCCAGGTGCAGCTGCACAGCCACTGCCTGAAAGGAGGTATCTAAAGAGAAAGGACCTTTCCTGAACAGTCAATATCACCTGTGTATCAGAAGATGGTGATTGAAGGTAGCTGATAGCAAGAGGCTGGAAAAGGAGATAAATACACACACTAAACTTACATTCAAGCCCTTGGGGGAATAGAGGGTAGAGTGGGCACCAAATGAATTAATACCACCAGTATGGAGACAGACAACAGAAAAAGGTCAGGAAAAAATAAAAAGTAAAAAGAGGGAAGTGAAGAGAGAGAAGGATAACAAAAACAAAATCTCCATCATTGGCAAAGTGCACATATGAGGTTTAGAATATTAGCACCCGCCTCACAGACAAAGCTGTGTTTTTTAAACTCAGGCCACCCTGTAGGTCATTTCCAAGTAGATACAACATGACCACCCCACTTGGAACCAATCCTGGTGCGGGACTACCCCCACTTAGATGTAATTTTGGTACGGATAAAGTTGCAAGTGAACTTCCACTTCCTAGCTGTTGCATGGACTACTAGCATAGGGGGTACTATAAAACCTCTACAGCATTAAACAGCCTCCTCCAGTCTAACCTGGTCCCTCAGGACAGCCTTGCAGAGAGCATGGCCCAACTTAATTTCTGTAATGTTAAGAGAGCCTACAACACAGATTCTCTCTCTTAATCTCCAAAGTGGTCCGAGGAAGCAGAGGTAATCTGTTCAGGAGGGGGGAATGGGAGGGAAACAATGCAATAACACCAATATTACCATATATATAAAAGGGTCTTTAAAAAGGTTAAAAGAAAATGGAAATAAAAAAAATGAAATTTTATTTTTTCACATTGGCTCCAAATTTTAAAAATAACTTTGCAACTGATATCAGATATTTAACCCATTCCTAAAAAAAATAAAGGTCTTGAGAGTTTAATTATATTAAAATGGTTCTTTTAATAGCAAGAAAAATTCGTTTCTTTAGATGTTTTTTTTTTAAATTGGTAATAAAAAGTCTGAATGGCTAAATTGGGGCTGTAAGGTGGCTGACTATTGACTCCATGATCAAAAATCTTGCAAAGTTGACCCCAAGTTTAAAAGGAACTTGATAAGTCCATCTCAATTCCACATTTTTCTGTAATGATTCAGAATGTTGATCCCTTTTGTTCAAAATTTCTACAAAGAGATCAGCAATTTTTTCCAGGTGACTCATTCTTACTAAAAAGTGAAAACCAACAAGGACATATCCAGCATAAGATTTGTAAGAAGAGATCTCTTAAAAAAAGCAGAAGATAAAGCAAAAATGTGTGGAAAATATACAGCCAGCAATCTCCCTGGAAGCATTCAAGCTTTGAGGTTATGCAATCTTACAAATGTCGGGTGTAACAGAGTTTCCCATAATGCACTTGACACCTCCTTGGTGGGGCAAAGATTTGGCATTAAGTGAGAAAAGGGCTTGGGTAAAGTTTTCTTAAAGCATCTTGATAGGCCGAAGTTAGTGTTCTTAGGCTCTAAAGAAAAGTAACAAGCAAGAAGGCTTGGGCATTGCCTTCATTCTCAGAAGCTTTGGGCATTGCCTCCATTCTCAGAAGCCTAGGGCATCGCCTCCATTCTCAGAAGCCTAGGGCATCGCCTCTATTCTCAGAAGCCTAGGGCATTGCCATCATTCTCAGAATGCTTGGGCATTGCCTTCATTCTAAGAAGCCTTAGGCATTACCTTTATTTTCACCCACTCTCTTTTAGTAGCCATTGCATTTTCTAAAATCAACTATTGTTTCTTGTGGATCTGGGCTCATCAGTTAAAATAATATAAATACAATTAAATGATGATTAGGGTTTTTGCTATTGTTTCCAATATAATCTCCAGTTTTCTACAATAAATACAATCGTCATAATCAAAGATTGTTTTTCCACTATAGGTATCACCATCTTTCCAACCATAAAACCACTTATCCATTTGCAAACAACAGGGAAGTTTCCTTGGAACACTGTCCGATACACTCTTCCTAATGCTTCAATGACTCCACTCTTGTTCACCCAAGCTTCATGAAGCTAAATTTGTTTTTGCTTCAATTTCCACAAATAAAGGTATAATTTTAAATGCTGTGGGTTTTTTTATTTTATAATAAATCAAATTAATAATAATTTAGTAATTTTACCACCACTAAGCACTCATTTTAGAGCCTTTTTAGTCGCGGGCGACTCTACATCTCAGTATGTCAGTTAGTCCCCATTTTGCTTCTTTTTTCTGTAATTGTAATAACATTGTAACTATTTGGCTGTTTCTAACAAAATTTGAAACCCTAATGTTGTTTTGCATTCTCTTTCAAATGATATAATTGTCAAAGTCCTCCCAAGGTTAGCCGGGGAATGATTTTGTTTTGGCAATATCATCATAATTATTCAGCCGATTCTAACGAAATTCAAAATGCTTATGTTCTTTTACATTCTCTTTTGAATGATATAATTGCTAAATTCCTCTCAAGGTTAGCCCAGGAATTATTATATTTTGGTAATATCATCATAACTATTTAGCCAATTCTAACGAAATTTGAAACCCTTATTTTGTTTTACATTCTCTTTCAAATGATATAATTGCCAAAGTTCTCCCCAGGTTAGCCTGGGAATTATTTTGTTTTTGCAATAACATCATAACTATTCAGGTGATTCTAACAAAGTTTGAAACCCTTATGTTGTTTTACATTCTCTCTTGAATGATAGAATTGCCAAGGTCCTCTCTAGGTTAGTCCAGGAATTATTGAAAGTTTTGAAGATCTTAAAGGTCATAATTTAGAATAAGTGAGAGCATGCAACATTTTGGCCAGCAAACCTTGTTATTATCTGTACAGGAAACGGTTTCTGCTCAGCTAGGTAAAAGCCCCAAAACAAATTAATTCATATCCATAGCAGTTATAAGATATTCATATGGCTTTAATTGTAACAAGAATGAAATTTTATCTTCATTTTTTAATTTATATTTTCTAGAAAAAATCTTTAAGCCTCTCATATATAAAGGGGCACACAAGTAGGTTGCATTAGTGCTGCAGCTACCTGCATATTGCATATTTTTTCTTCCCAAAAAGAAGAAATGGTAACTTTTCCATCCATACAGATAATGGATTGAACGTTCAAATTGAGTAGGTGGATAAATAGTAGGGTGGGTCACGGATATATAGCAAAAATTTCAAACTGAACTTTTTGTTTCTGCACTCGTGAATTATTGTGGGGCTTCATGAGAAACTCCCAAATCTGGAGTTTCGTCCAAATCAAAGCATGTTGAGGGGGTCGCACCGAATGATTGAAAGTTTGCTTTGCTTTTCCTTAGCTAAGCGTACCTACCTGTCATAGAATGGACTCTCGACGATATACCATATATGACTATTCGTTGAGGGAACTTATTCAATTATATTTAGAGTGTGTGGTGTCTGGTCGACCGAGGTTATTTATCTTCAATATGCTTAAGAAGTGGAACTGAGCTCAAGGATAATAATATGGCTATCATTAATAAAATAGAGTTTTATTAATAAAACTATCCACAACACACAAAACGGAAAATATTGACATAAACAGAGAATGGAAAGGGTCGTGGGGAATCTAGCTAATCCGAGGATTAATATTTGGAAGAGATTTAAAAAGGTAAAACAAATAAATATTACAGGGATGGGATGGTTCGCTAAACCATTTAAAGCACAGGATAGGGTTGACAAAAGGGTTAAATACTCAAAGGTAACGTTTAGCTTACGTAATTACACTTGTTGTGCAGAGGAAGGCGACGTGAAGGAATCTTCGGTCCGCTGGCGAGTTCCACCTGAAGGAGGAGGGCGAATTAAATGATCCTGACATGGCGTCTTGGGAATGAGAACCGATTCTTGGCGAACTGGCTGAAAGAAAAATAGCTGTTCTACGTTGTTCTCTTCTGAACAACAGGGAGAGGGGGTGAGAGCTGTCTCTTGTCTAGAGCTCAAAGAACAATGGCTGTTCTAATGATGTTCTCTTTCTGAACAACAGGGGGAAAGGGTGAGAACCGTTTCTTGTCTACGTTCTCAAAGAACAGCTGTTCTAATGTTGTTCTCTTTCTGCACAACAAGGGGGAAGGCTGAGAACCGTTTCTTGTTACAGGCTCAAAGAACAATGGCTGTTCTAATGTTGTTCTCTTTCTGAACAACAGGGGAGAAGGGTGAGAACCGTTTCTTGTCTACGGGCTCAAAGAACAATGGCTGTTCTAACGTTGTTCTCTTTCTGAACAACAGGGGAAGCCTTGTGGACTTGGTGTCATGAAGGCTCGAACTTTGGCACTCAAGGGATATTGTCCTCTTCTGGACAAATGATGGTGGATCTCGAGGTAGAGGGCCCTTTGGTGCACAAGGTGAGACTGGACCGTAGAGATGTCTCGCGAAGAAAACCTGGATCTCGAATCTGCTCTTAGTGGTAAAGTTTCTGTATAAATAGTCGAGACATCCCCTTGGCATAGGGGACAATGGAGTGGGGGCTTCGAGGGAATGCACAGCCGCGCCTGAGAACAATACCTTATCTGCCGATAAGCCTAACTCAATCTGGCGAGGTCGGCGTATGGGGCGAAACGGGGGAAGATAAACCTCCTTGGTTAAACATTAACTCAGGTGGCGGCTATAATGCGCCCGGCTTCAAGGCGAAGATGCACGTGGGTAGCATCGTGTTTCTAAAAACATGTGATAATGGTTGAAATTAAGCGGCCTCAAACCGTTCTATCACACCCCTCCATTCCGGGGGAAGTTGTCACTTCAAAAAAAAAGAGAAGGGACAACGATAGAGCTCCGTTGTGGGGAACTCGTTTTCTTGTACCAACCGTACCTTCATGCACCTAACTAGTATTACCTCAATACATATGATTATTTTGATCTTTTGATTATAGGGGAAACTAACCTTTAATACAAACTTAATCAATAAAAGGGGCATGGAGCAATGAAATGATATAAAATTAGTACATATGGGACAAAATAATTTATACGTAATTGAATGGGTACAAATATATATACATACAAAAAAATAGACATTGAGGGTTACAAAATTCAGACATATACATTAACTAATTATATTACAAGAGAATCTAATTTGTCGTACAAGACGGTATATACATACATGGAGATCCTAATCCTACGAATACAATTAATCTACGCTATTTGGTAACGCATTCATACTGAGTGCATCAGCGACCTGGTTATTGGAACCTTTTATATAATTTATTTTAAATTGATACTCTTGCAAGAGTAAACTCCAGCGCATAATTTGGCCGTTGGAGTGTCGTACATTCCGAATATAGGCTAACGGGCGGTGATCGGTTCCTATATGAAATTCTTTTCCTATAAAGTACATTTTGAATTTGTCTATAACCCAGATAATTGATAGAGCTTCCTTCTCTATAGTGGCATATCTCTTTTCGCGTGATAATAATTGGCGACTAGCATATGCAACTGGATGACTCGTTCCGTCATCCTCGTATTGAAGGAGTACACCTCCGATGCCCTCGTTGCTCGCGTCGGTCTTAATCCCAAAGGATTTTTCCAGGTTGGGCAACTTTAAAATGGGGGCAGAAATGAGCTTACTCTTGAGCTGATTAAAATGGGAAACAGCGACATCATTCCAACGTAGACGATCGGGGGAATTCTTTTTTTAAAAGGGAGCTTAGGGGCGCCAAAATTGCAGCGAAATTCGGAACAAATCGCCGATAGTAAGAAGCAGATCCTAGGAAGGATCTTAATTGCTTCTTTGTAATCGGGAGGGGCATGTCGGCGATTGCCTTAATCTTGTCCTCTTGGGGACCTAACTGGCTTTGTCCTATTTTGAAACCCAAGTATTTTATGGTTTCGTGGGCAAAATGGCATTTGCTGGGGCCGATGGTGAGGCCATTTTCACGCAGTCGCTCGAAGAGAGCTAATAGGGTGGTTAAATGGTGACTCCATTCGCGAGTAGCGACGTAGACATTATCGAAGTAAAAGGATACATTCGGAAATCCATCTAACAACCTTCTCATGAGACGGTTATAGTTGCTACAAGCAGTGACGAGGACAAAAGGAAGGCGCTTGAATTGCATAAGGCCTTTCTCCGTTGCAAAGGCAGTATATGCTTTCACCTTGGGCCGGAGGGGAATTTGATAATACGCCTTGCACAAATCGAGTTCTGAGATGAACTTGGCGTTTTCAAAAAGGTGGAGGTTTTGGTCTACCAACGGGATGGGCTCGGCGTCGAACACAGTTACCGAATTTAACTTCCGGAAGTCGATGCACATCCGATAAGAGCCATCAGGTTTCTTGACCATGACGATTGGGGAACAATAACTAGAGGTGGAAGGTTCTATTATGTCTAAACTAATTAAATTATCAACTTCGGCGTTAAAGGCTTGGCGTAAATGAATCGGCATGGGATAGGGTTTTGAACGGACGGGTTCTAAGGTTGTTAATTTGTTATCATGCTCGAAACTAGTAGCGCATCCAGGCTTCTCTGAAATAACGTCGTCGAACTGACATAATAGTTCTTGTAGTTGACTCTTTTGATGTGGGGTCAGCTGCACGTCAATATCCAGGTCAGAGGGTTCAAAAGGCTCGCCTGGTAGGGAAGGAAGAGGGTAATCGGCATCAGGTTGGATGCACACTGTATTATATTAAGGGACTCCGCGGGGTAATCCTCTTCAAGCGCCGATATTTCGTCCAGTGCTACGAACGTATCTCCATGGGCGCGTCGGTGGTACATTTCAATAAGTTGACGTGATAGAGCTTATCGCCTGCTGGGGTACCAATGAGGTAATCTACCGGTCCTCGTACCTCGCGGACCGAGTACGGACCTTTCCATTGGCTCAGTAATTTATTACTGGCTGTGGGAAGGAGCAGGAGTACTTCATCACCGGGCTTAAATTTACGATCTTCGGACCTGACATCAAAATAGGTTTTGTATTTCTCCAAATTGACATCGGCATTTTTATAGGCGATGTTTGCGCATTTCTCGAGCCTCTGGCGTAGGTCCAAGACATAGGCGTAAGATGACTGGAGTTCTTGATCCAGTTGGGGCTTGATTAACAACTCCTTTAAAATACTGAGTGGCCCGCGTACATTACGTACATAAAGGAGCTCGAACGGGGCGAAGCCTAATGTACGGTGGGGAATTTCCCGATAGGCGAATAGGGCGACCGGGAGATATCGGTGCCATTCGCGGGGCTGCTCGGCACAGATATTCTTAATAATGGATTTTAAATTTCCATTTAATTTCTCGCACATCCCGTTTGTCTGTGGCCGGAAGGGGGTGGTAAAAAGGGGCTTTACCATGAGCAGCTTGCCTACGTACTCCATCAACTCAGAGGTGAATTGTCGGCCTCTATCGGAGAGTATTTCCTTGGGGACGCCTACCCTTGAAAAGATGGAAATGAGGGCCTCGGCGCAAGAAATACTGTCGATTGGGCGAAGGGGGACAGCCTCGGGAAAACGGGTAGCAAAGTCTACTAAGGTGAAAATGTAGCTGTGCCCTTCGCTCGAAGGGGGATGGATAGGGCCAACCAGGTCGATGGCCACTCTGGAGAAGGGTTCAGTAATGACTGGTCCCCTTTGTAAGGGAGCAGGTTTGACCCGCCCCTTAGCGGACGTCTTCTGACACACATCGCACGATCGACAATGCTTTAGGATGTCAGCTGCAGCACCCGGCCAATAAAAATATTTAAAAATGCGCTGGCCCGTTTTAATGTGACTAAAATGACCGGAAAAAATGCTGTCATGAGCCACTTTGAGCACTATAGGGACATGGGATCGTGGAAGGCATAGGACAGTTGTAACAGCGTTATTACTGTCCTCGGCGGATCGATAAAGTAAGCCACCTTGCTCCAGGTACCTGATGACTTTGGGTCCACGGACAGTCTCCGTGTTCTGGTTTTGGGCCTTATCCCATAAGGGTGTTAGTGCTTCACACTCCTTTTGTGCCGTCCTAAAGTCCTGGTTAAGGATCTCCGAGAATTCGGACGGTATCGGGGTTCTGAGGGGGACGGACTCCTGGGCTTCCTTCTTAGCTCGACCTCGAGTAAGGGCGGCCTGGGACACAGGGTCGGAGCTTACTTGAGGGCTCTGACCTATAAGTACAGAACAGAATTTTATGGGTGCTGAAATGACTTCAGCCCAGCCATCATAATATTGACACTGCAAGTAACATCTAACGACGGGGAATCGGTTCGCCCGCCCAAGGTAGTCATGTACCACCGCAAATTTTGGGGGGTTAGGGTCCACTGGGGGGAGGAGCTCGTCGGACACGATGAAACACGTACATCCTGTGTCCCTGACGAGAGTCGATACTCGGCAGCTCAAAGAACAATGGCTGTTCTAATGTTGTTCTCTTTCTGAACAACAGGGGGAAGGGTGAGAACCGTTTCTTGTCTACGAGCTCAAAGAACAATGGCTGTTCTAACGTTGTTCTCTTTCTGAACAACAGGGGAAGCCTTGTGGACTTGGCATCATGAAGGCTCGAACCTTGGCACTCAAGGGATATTGTCCTCTTCTGGACAAATGTTGGTGGATCTCGAGATAGAGGACCCTTTGGTGCACAAGGTGAGACTGGACCGTAGAGATGTCTCGCAAAGAAAATCTGGATCTCGAATCTGCTCTTAGTGGCAAAGTTTCTGTATAAATAGTCGAGACATTCCCTTGGCGTAGGGGACAATGGAGTGGGGGCTTCGAGGGAATGCACAGCCGCGCCTGAGAACAATACCTTATCTGCCGATAAGCCTAACTCAATCTGGCGAGGTCGGCGCATGGGGCGAAATGGGGGAAGATAAACCTCCTTGGTTAAACATTGACTCAGGTGGCGGCTATAATGCGCCCAGCTTCAAGGCGAAGATGCACGTGGGTAGCATCGTGTTTCTAAAAACATGTGATAACGGTGGAAATTAAGCGGCCTCAAACCGTTCTATCACACTACCATCCCCTGTGTTGTGGGCGCTATGCCTTTAGATATACTTCTTGGTGATGTCAAGTCATTTTGTGCATACCCGATGTAGTTTTTGCTGTTATATAGCTCTGTCTTTATATTGTCAGGCCCAGAACTAATCTAAAAAATCCTCATTTTCTCCTCAGGTCTAAATGGCGAGTTCAACTCAGAAACAGACTGAGTTGTTTTTGTTGGGACAGCCCCTTGAAGCCTTCAGCCAGATTATCCTTCCAACAGGTGAAGATGATCTGCGGCGACTCTTCTGTCATGGATCGAACAGCAAGGACAATCAAAAAGCTGCCATCAACGAAATCGTCAAAGTTTGGGAACGTGCCCAAATTCCTGTTGTCCCACTGTGATCAATCATGAAAAAACTGGAAAACCTCATCAGGAAGTATGAAGTCGGTAAGAAGGCGAAAAAACGTCAATCCGAGGGGGAACAAGGTCTCCGACACCATCCTCCAGGAAAACTTGTCATCACTGTTAGACATCACAGCCCCTGCCACTTCTTCCTCCATGATCCACCTCAACCAGGAGGGCAAGAACTTACTCGAAGACCAAAGGGGACAGAGGAAAATGGTTATGAGTACTCTTGACAAGGAGAGCCTAGGAACCATGAGAGGTTGGCTGCTGAGAGAAAGAGGAAGGAGAAGGAGTTGGCAGAGACTTCGGAGAGGGAAGAGATGGTTGAGTCGGTGAGCAGGAGTTCCACCACCGCTTCTTCAACTTTTTCCTCCACCACCAACTCTCCTGCTCGGGGAAGTGTCGCTGCTTCTGCTTCTCCTCCGAAAAAGCTCAAGATCACAAAGGAGCTTGCAGCAGCAGCTGACAGGGTCCAGTTGACCCCTTGCAGAGCCAACCACGTCTTCTCTGCCATCGCTGCAGACCAGGAAATGCTGAGTCCATCAACCTCATCCATTCGGCAACACCGGACAGCAGAAGCAGCCATCAAGGATTATCGAAACCAAGTACAGGAGCACGACGCGGTTCTCATCCTTCATTGGGATGGGAACCTCTTTCCCGGATCAGAAGGTCAAGGTCATGTCAATCGCTTGGCCATCGTTGTCACCAGTCCGTCCCTCGAAGGAGACAAGCTCCTGGCTATCCCTGCCTTGCCATCCGGTACTGGAGAAGCAATAGCCAGCAAAGTTGAGGAGACCATCAGACACTGGATGTTTGAAGACAGATTTGGGGGCCTCTGCTTCGACAATACCGCTTCAAACACGGGTATTGTTGAACTTGGCATGCTGCCACCACATTATGGAGCTCATCTTGGCCTCAGCCTTCGAGCCCACCTTTTGCAACACTATGTCTGGCCCAGACATTCAACTATTCAAAGGGTTCCACAAGAAGTGGCCCACTCTCATACATGCCAATGCTACGATCATCAATGACCCTCGGTTGACTGACCATGATGAATGGAAGAGGACGACCCTCGAGGGTCTTGCCAAGGCAGCCAAAATAACAAGAGACGATTATAAAGAGTTCGCAAAACTAACGGCAAAGGCCATCAAGGATGAAGGTTCCCACCACCTTCTGCAAACCAGAAGCTACACACTCAAGATCACGATGTTCAAGGACGAGTTGAAACTGACGCTGAGGGAACTGCGTAGCCTCCAGGAGATTAGTGTATTCATCATCCTAATCTACGCCCATGCCTGGTGCGAGGCTACCTTGGCCGCAGACACTCCTTTCAACGATCTCACTCTCTTCCAAGATCTCCACAACTAAAGAGACCTCAACTCAAAGATCTCTAAGGCCACAGTGAAGGCCTTCAGCGGCACATTTGGTACTTGGGGATGGACCTCATCAGCCTTGCTTTGTTCAGTGACAAATTATTGATCGAGAAGAAGACCAAGATGATGGAGAAGCTGGCCATTGACAAGGACCTCGACAAGAAGTGATGGACGACAGCGCCCCAAGATCCTTCTTCGGTGTCTTTGAGTGACCTTGTCATCAAGCAGTCACTTTTCTCCCTCATAGAACTGAAGTTGGATGCCTCGTTTCTCCAATCTCCCGGGCTCAGTTGGAAGGAAAACGAGGCATACAACCAGGGAAAGAAGACCGTCCACCATCTGGCAGTGACCAATGATGCAGTGGAACGGGTGATCAAACTGATCACTGATTATTCCCAGATCTTCACCAAGGATGAGAGCAATTGGCAAGCTCTCCTGCAAGCTGTCAAGCACCACCGACAGCTGAACTTGAACCCTAGCTGATCTTACAGAAGAATATACAAATTGTTTCAATTGTTATTTCAGCCATTTTCAGTTTTTTTTTAAGAAAGTCCAGGAAATATGCCATTCCTATCACTGTTCCTAAGTGTTCCTTGTATAGTATCAGAGTAATATTCCTCCCATATACACTGCTGTATCATGAAATGTTCCTAGAATAGTTATTTACCTCACTTCAGAGCAAATAGTTTCATTTCTGTGGCATTTATAGTTGATGTGAATAAATAAGCTTGAGAAATGAACACTTGTATGGTCTTGAAAAATCAACTACCCTGTGCGACCCCTAAATCTTAAAAGAATCACATGAAACTTTTTGTGCTTTTTTTCCTTGCTCATGGGTGCCGTAAGAGATTTCAAACTTATATTTTTTTTACCCACCCTAATAAATAGCAATGGTGAAATAGGTTGGTAAGGATATATAAAAAAACTATTTGCAACCCTAAACATTGGTTGTATTAAGGGATATAAAGCCCCAGAATCAAGTTTAAACAATAAGTACAGACATTTAAAAATATACCTTGAGCTCATTTGTGGTGGATTATAAAAAAAAAGGGGAAAAGTGTAGGAATAGGACAATAACTCGCTAAGGCCCCAGTATATGAGTATATGTATATAAATGATGAAATATTTGCAAGGCAATGAAATATATAATATCTAATATTTCTCCTCTGAATCTTATTTGTACGAGTCCTCCCATTACCCCTCATTTTTTTTATATATCCAACCAACTACCACAACAATATAAAATGAATTAGCAAGCTAAAGAGCCACAATTTAATAGAAAACAGGGTTTGGATAATAAATGGATCAACTTCTCATATAGAATTTAAATAATAAATATTGACAACCTTATATGGAAATGAATTACCTCCAAACTCTACCCTCAAGCTATTTGGGTATTTGATACGAGGGGTGGTCAATAAGTTTTGCGAATCAGTAGGACAAAACAGAGGAAGGGGAATGGCTGTTTGTGGGGGTGTTAAGACAAGTTATGACAAGTTAGGACCTGCAGCCGCACGCTCCTGCCTCGTCTATTTAAGAAGCAGTAGCTGATTGTAGATTGTCATTCACAAATATTTCAACAATGGAGAAGGTTGAGCACCGCGCAGTGATCAAATTTTTGACCAAGGAAGGCAAGAATGCAAAAGAGATACATGAATGCATGGTTGCAGTGTACACCGACACCGCCCCTTCCTATGCAACCATTGCTCGCTGGAATAGGAAGTTCTGCCATGGTCGTGAGTCCCTTGAAGATGACCCCCGTCCAGGACGCCCGTCAGACGTGACAAACAAGGACAATGTGGCCCGTGTGGAGAGGATGATCCTCGAAATTCGATGGGTGAAGGTCGAAGAAATCGAGCGAGAACTTGGAATATCACATGGAAATGTTATTAACATCATCCACGACAATTTGGCCATGACCAAGGTCTCTGCCCGTTGGGTCCCTAGAAACCTCACGCCCCATGATCGACTTCAATGTCGTCAAAGTTCGGAGGAGCTGCTGCTCCTCCGAACAAGTGATGAAACATGGGTCCATCACTGGGATTCCGAGACAAAGCTCAAAAGCATGGCCTGGAAGCACAGGGGCTCTCCGACCCCCATCAAGTTCCGGACTCAACCCTCAGCCGGAAAGATCAATGCCACCATCTCCTGGGATTCTGAGGGAGTGTTGATGGTGGACTATGCACCTCGTGGAAGGACCATCACAGGTCAATATTATGGCAAGAAACTGGCTGGGTTGAAGTAGTGCATCCATCAGAAGCGGCACGGCAAGTGACATGGGGTGTCTTGCTCCTCCACGACAATACCCCTTGTCCACAAGGCCAGAGTTGCACAAGCTGCCCTGCATGAGTGTGGATTCGAGGAGCTCAACCATCCTCCCTACAGTCCAGATCTGGCCCCTAGCGACTACTTTTTATTCCACCAGCTCAAGGCTGCACTGCATGGACGCTGGTTTGGGACGATGAAGAAGTCCAGTTCGCCATCCAGGAGTGGATTGAACAGCAGTCAGGAGATTTCTGGTTGTCGAGAATTTGAAGCCTCAGGGACAAGTGGCGCAAGTGCATTGAAGTCGAGGGTAGTTATAATGAAAAATAATAAAACACTTTTCCTCATATCTCGTTTCCTTATATCCGAATTGCAAAACTTAATGACTGCCCATCGTATATTTCACTTTCCTCTATAGCTTAATATTTCATTAATTTCTAAATATAACAAACTGATCAAACCTGCATTTTTGTCACTTTCCGCATTCGGTGTTTCTTTATAATATCCCAAGCACCGATGGCCAGGAATAATTGCCTTGTCTGTGAGTTAAGGGAGCAAACTCTGTTACTGAACTCATCTGGCAAATTCCAGCTTCGATTTGGTTGTTTTTCTAACAGTAAAATCCTCTTATCAGCTAGTCGTGTATTTTGTCCTAAAATGAAAAATTTATCCTGTTAGATCCTAAGTCCTTGTAACTTCTTGATTTTTATAGCTCCCATAAAGGAGATAACCTATGCTCTTTCCAACCGCTTGGGAGATTAAGCGACAAAGCTTTGATGCTACAGCCAGTGCTGTAGGCTGCACCAACATTACAACAATTAAGTAGAGCTGTGCTTTCTGCGATAGTCTTGAGGGACACAGAGTGGAAGGAGCTTATAAGTTAAATGGCAAAATATTATAAAGTGGAATTGATATGAAGAGATATAAACTGCCCAGTTCTAGTGCAAATTAACAATACAAAAAGGACTAAAAAAAAAAATCTAATAGCCAAGGAAAAACAAATGTTCTTACCAAGTGCACAAGCAGTAGCAAAGCCAACCATCCCACCACCAGAGATGATAATATCATACGGATCATAACTGATAGAGGATGGCTGGTTACTTAGTTGACTGAATTGGGTTGCAGTGGTTGCAATTTTTCTCACATTGTTACATTTAGGTGAAACTACTTTTAACAATATCTGAGATGATAAAAACTTCATTTCTGTAAATCACTGCAAAAGTGGAGAAGATTTATTATTTAGACAATAAAATGTAGCAACTTTCCTAAAGTTTTTGCAAGAAAGTGGGGTATTATTAAAGGATTTCACTAGTGAAACTACAATAATGCTTAAATATTTAATTTAATGAAATTTCAAAGTAATTATATCTCAACACTGGACACTAACAATAAAAAATGGTTTACCAAACTCTTCAGAGATACCACAAACCACAGAAAAACATTCCCACAGTGATTTGTACATAATATAACAACAATTTAATGGATGATAAAAGCTACAAAGGCCTATCAGAGGTCATCTGAGTTAACACACTCCCCCCATAAAATGTATCCATAAGATTGCTCTGAACTGCTTAAAAAAGTATCACCATCATGGTATGTTAAAAACTAAATCATGTAATATACATATTAATAATATATATACAAATTGATATTACCATATGAAATTTGCCCTGATACAACTTAAAAACTATGATAACTCACCCTCCCCATATACTACTCATCTAACCTGCGCTTGAAAACATTTAAATTTGGATTGCTTATTCTCTCTTGTGGTAAACCATTCCAGTAATCAACCACTCTTGGTGAAAAAATACTTTCTCACATCCAACCTACACCTTCTAACTCAATGAACATACTAAAATCACACTTATCTATCCCAGAACAAATTTTAAAAATCTTAATCATATCCCCACTCACACACCTTTCAAATGAAAACATTTATTAGCACTCTCAACCTATCTTCATATTCAAGGTGCTTCAGGGAAAGTATCATCTTTGTTAGCTTCCTTTGCACACACTCTAGCAGGTTGATATCATGTTTAAACTGTGGGGACCATGCTTGTATACAGTGCTCTAAATGTAGCCTGACATAAGTTATATAGTTTAAACATGACCTTACTTTTGTAACTAACATTCCTCAATGAAGCCCAACACTATTTGCTCTACTTTGTTGCCTCAATACACTTCTTAGAAAACCTCAGTGACCTATCTACTACTACTCCTCAAGGCCTTGTTATCCTCTACTGCATTCAGCCAATTCCTGTCCATTTAATTATTAAATTCTTTATTATCTCTTTTAGGGTGTTTCATATTTTGTGAAGTGCAATAATTTTATCAGCACAGGCTTGCCTCTGGACCTTTTCTATAAAAAGTGCTTGGTACAAAATCTTAGCAAAATTGAACCATGTTAATGGGTTGCATACTTTTGTCTTTTCTGTGGTGTTCTGTGGGAGCAACAGGGTTTCATGGTGAGGGTATTAACTTTCCTTTCTGAATAACATGTTGACATTTTTTTTCAGATTATGTCTTCCACACGAAGCAAGAACCTTGCCTGGCTCATGGAGAAGGAACTGAATCCAGGTTTCTTGGGAGCCCGCCTGCCCTTGTGGGAAGATGTCCTCCTGATCTTCCTCCACCACTATCAGGTGCAGAGAAAGACCCTCCCGGAGGCGGCCAAGAGCATGTCTCTCAAGCTGCACGAAGTGTGTGACAAAGTGAACCTCACTGTCAAGGCGGAGCACATGATCCATCGTAACATCAAGAACCTTCACAAGTATGTGAGGCTCAGGAAGGAAGCCAAGCGGGAGACAACTGCCGCCGTGACAAAGAGGGAGGTTTGGAAGGGTGACCTACAGGATGTCTTCGATATCGCGAGCGGTAAGATCGTGGAGGCCAATGTCCCAGAGGATTTGGCCTTTCTGGAACTGCAGAGGGAGGACACACAGTCCTGTTCAATGGGGAGTGTAGATAAACTCCATGTGTCCGCTGTCGCCAAGAAGGCTGACAAAATGAAGAAGGGGCAGATGAGGAAGAGGAAGCAAGAGGCTGAAGTGGAGAAGTTGTTGAAGAAGTTTGCCCTGGAAGACACTTCCGATTCATACTCTGTTTCTCCTCGATCATCTGTGTCAGATGAGGACCTCCAAGGCTGCCCTTCTCCTGCAAAAAGCTCACAGAGGAGAAGGCTGTCAAAGAACCCAATGACCCCAGCCCTGACCACGACTTGGGACTGGGAAAATCCTTCATGTGGTCAAGATGCTGCATCCTTCATTGCTGCAGCCTCAAGCTTGTGGCATGATGTCTAGGAGATCTCCTCCTCTGCCTATACGGTGCATTGGATGAGGAGAAAGAATCGAGAAACTGAAGCAAAGCGCATTGAAGAAGAAGCCTTCCGTGATCCGCCTTCCCTTGTTCTCCACTGGGATGGCAAACTGATTCAAAGTGCTGTCACATCTCAGATCCCAGAGGAGAGGATCGCTGTTGTGATGACTGGGACCAACTTCAAGGAGCTTCTTGGATTACCTATTGCGATTGATTGGACCGGTAGAGAAATAGTGGCTACTGTGCTTCGGCTGCTGGAAATGTATCGGATTGCTGACAAGAGCTCTCTCCTCTGATATAACTGTGTCCAACAGTGGCATGATTAGCGGAGCCTGCACCATAATTGAACAGTTCCTTGGAAGACCTTCTTTGGCTAGCATCACAATCATAAGGTGGTACTGAAGGACACCTATGAACTCCTCTTTGGCCCTCCCCCAGGTCCCGAGATTCCCCTGTTCAAGCGATTCCAAGAAAGATGGGACTTCTTGGATAAGACATCCGTCGGGACCCTCAATGACGAAGAACCCCTGGATGAGTCGAGCGAATCACAGAGGCTGAAGATGAAAGACTTCCTCAAGGGAGTCATCTGCAACAGAGCCCACCCAAGGGGAGGACTATCTCGAACTCCTTCAGCTCTCTCTTGTCTGCCTGGGAGGATGGAACAGGAATCTGCCTCAATGCAGGGCCCCTAGAGCCTACCATCAGGCGAGATGGATGGCAAACTATTTACATCCTCAAGATTGCCCTGTTTTTGCAACAACTGGAGCTGATGAAGTCAGAAAAATGCGGAGTCCAACGACTGGCTCGTTTTGTCAGTCTCATTTACATCAGATTCTGGCATGAGGCAGCCATCGTGAACTGCACCAAAGAATGACCTGGAATTCTGGGCGACTCTCCAGGTGTTTGTGGATAGAGAACTCAAGTCAACGGCAGAGAAGGCCCTCCAAAGGCACCTCTCAGAGCAAGGAGTGGCCCTAGCATTGTTCAATGAACAAGTGTCTCCCGATGACAAGGTGGCCATGGTCAAGAACCTAAGCAGTCCAGCCACCTCGAAAGCATTCAAGAGACTTGAATAGAAGAACTTCACTCTTCCTGATGGTCTTTTTGAATTGGTTACAAGACAAACCTTAGAGGCCATTGGGGATCTTCGCTGGGAGGATAGTCACTACCCAGAACATGGAACATGTTCTGCAAGATCCATGAACTCGAGCCACCATCCGAGGCCTGCATGTCACTAATGATGCAGCAGACAGAGGCATGGCACTGATCCAAAGACGAGCAACAGAAGCAGATCCTCCTCAAAGTTGTTCATCATGACCGCAAGACTGTGATGAGAATAAAGGCTGCTGGAGTGGTCACTAAGTTCCCACCTGCTCCTTGAGCCCCATCCACCGACTTGATTGCCCTGCTCTACTTACAAAATTGTTCTGCATTTCTGGTGCCCCCTTGGAATTTTTCACAACTTTGTTTGGTAATTTTCAATTGAATATCGTTTGTTGCAATTTTTTGTCTTCTCCTCCAATTGATTTTTTCAAAGTTTCACTTGAAATGTGGACTGTTGTCAATCTGTGTGAGCAGTAAATATTCACGAATCAAACCAAATTTTTGCATAAAGTATTTATGGGTCATAAGAAACAATGGGACACCCGTGCTGACAACTTTCAATACATTTTATTTTTTTACCCCAGGGAGTGAAACACTGTGGTGGAGCGAATGTGAGTGTGTGTACAAGGGCCATTCTCCCACCCCTTTTCTCAGTACCCTCTCCCTCCCTCTGTAAGAATGTGTGTGTATGTGTGAATGGGAATGGGTTTGTTTTGTTTTTGTTCATTTTATGTATAAAAATGATTACCATGTTTTTTTTTCTTTCTTTCCAGGTGCCATATTCTGGAAAAATAGGACTTAGTTTCATATATCCTTATATTACAAACAAAGCGTTATATTCTGGAAAGCTATATATTATTGTTAATAAATAAAGGCCAATAGTATAGCTTAATGAAGGAGGGCTTATAATAGCCACACAAGCGTGATAAGGTTATTTATCTTCCATCAAGCGCAGAGGCGCCACACTTGTTGTAAGTCCTAGGCATTTTGCTCGCTCGAGTGGCAGGTGGCTGGACATCCACCTCATCCTCTTTGTACCAAGTGAGGCCTTGTTTGTTATTTATATATTGACTGTTGTAGTCAGGATTTTTTTGGTGGTTTGATTTTTTATGTTTCTTAGGATCGATTAATAGTATTCATATATATAGGATTTTCTTTTTGTATTTTTGGGGGTGAAAAGTAAGGAGATCTCCAATATAATCGCCCCTCTCTATTGTAGATATTTTGTGCATATTTACCCATATTTTTTTGTAAATATTGTATTTTTTTGTTAGTAAAGGACTGTACATACAATCCGTTTCATTCTCCTTCGATTTCTCATGTCCGGATTAGTGTAGGGAGCGGGTTGGATCGATTGGGGTTAGTCTAAATTTTTTGGCCCGCTATATTTGGCGCCCGAATAGGAACGTGAGACTTTGAAACCGGGAGCGTGACAGGATTGGATTGCAGTCCATACCCAATTAGCGTGACAAGTAGTTTGATTGATCTTTCCCTCATCCTATCTTTTTAATAACTTGGGAACAATGGCTGTAGCGGAAACTTTAAGTGAAGAAGTAGTGCGATTGAGACTGGAGTTGAGGAAGAAAGAAGAGGAGTGCGAAATGTTGCGGGGAATGATGGAGGGAATGGAGAATAAAATAAAAGGGATGGATGAAAAGACTGATAGGATGAAGAAGGAAATGGGAGACCAACAGGATCAGACGGACCGACGGATGCAGGACCTATATAACATGATGACAAGGGTTGGATCAGCCCCAGGACCTACAACCCTGACCCCTGCTCCGACTGAAGGGGATAAGACTAATGGGATCAATGGTAGTGTGTGCGAGTCTAGAGAGGATAGGGTGATTATGAGTGATAGGAAGGACGGAGAATGGAAGAGAGTTGAACGCAAGAGAAGAAGGAAGAGTGATGCAAAGGGAAAGGATAGGAAGGTAAGAGGCAAGTGTGGGCTCATTGTACTCGGATGAAGGAGAGAGTGATGGTATGATTGATATGAGTGAGAGTGAAGGCAGCTCAAGTGAGAGTGAAGTGAATGTGGGAAAGGGTATTTTGATAAGGAAAGTGCCAAAGATAGATAGATTTAGGTTACATGGTGGGAAAAGTGTGGAAGAATTCTTCGGGGAATTTTTGCGATAGTGTAAGCTCAAGTACCCGGAGAATAAGGGATACTGGATGAATGTTTTGGGGGAATGTTTGGAGGGAAAAGTATTGGAGTTTTTCCACGTGATTACAAGTGTGGGGGAACCAAGGTACGATGTGGTGAAGGAGAGATTGATTGGGCAGGTGAAACGGGTGAATGAATTCGAGAAGGCTCAAATGGGAAAAAGTGAAAGTGTGAACATGTATGCACATAGGCTTGAGAGTATGGCACGAAAGAGGTATGGTGATGATGATGTAAATGAATGTAAACCACTGATGAGGAAGTTTTGGGACACGATCCCGCGAAAGGTGAGTGAATGGCTGAGTGGAAAGAGAAAGGAGAGAATGAGACTGACAGGTGTACGGTTGATGTGGGAGGATGTGTTGGAGCTGTTGGAAGATGGACGATTTGATGGTGAAAGCGATCTAGAAGAGGATGGATGGTACAGCTACAGGGATGCCCTGAAGGCTGCACCAGCTGGAGTGATGTCAAACTTCCTGGGCCGGTAGAATGAATGGGTAAATGGAGGGTGGTCGAACGGAAGGGGACAGATGAATTTCAAGTGTGGCAACGGATATATGAGAGAGAAACCGAGGTATGTCCCAGCAAACGAGAGACCGAATGGTGGGAGAAAGATTGTGGAATGTCGTCAGTGTGGAAGGAAGGGTCATATGTTGGCAGAATGTAGGTGGACATCTGGTGCATGTTTTGGGTGTGGTAAGAAAGGGCATATGATAAAGGATTGCCAGGAAAGTGTGAAAGAGTGCTTCGAGTGCAAAGAAATAGGCCATTTGAAGAAAGATTGTCCGAGGTTGAATGGTGGAGCAACTGCTGGGGGAAGTGTGAAGTATGCTTGTGGTAATTGTGGAAAGGCTGGTCATTATACAAGGATGTGTTGTGACCAGAGGAATGTATGTAGCTATTGTGCGATGGAAGGACATTCAAGTGAAAAGTGTTGGATTAGACTGAGAGCGCAAGGTGTGAATGGGAAGTCTGAAGCGGGAAACTGAATGGTAAGAGGGTACCTGCTGAAGTATCCTCTGGGTGCATGAGTGTGAGTAATGTGTTGGTAAGTCTGTCTAGTGTGAAAGTGCTGTCTGGTAGGAAGTATGAGTGTCTGAGTGTGAAGGTGGAATTGAATGGAATTGAGTGTTTGGCTTTAATAGATTCTGGATGCAAGGCGAGCTTGGTGTATAAAGATGTGTATGACAAGGTTAGCGAGAAAGCCCTCCTGTCTGAGTGCAAGGGTAGTTTAGTAGGTATTGGTAATAGGAGAGTGCCTGTGATTGGAATGATAAGGTCAGCTGTTCGAATGCATGGTATGATGATGAATGAATGTGAATTTTCTGTGATTGATAAGGTGAGTAGTGAGTATGGTGTGATTTTGGGGTATGATTTTATGAAAATGAATCGTATGGTTGTGCATCCTGCAAGTGATCAGATTGAGAGAAAGATTGGTAAAAATGGGGTGTATAAGTTGTATGTAGGGGAAGATGGTAGCGTTTTGAGGAGTGTGTTTACTGGTATTGAGGTGACTGCTATGGAGAATGTAAGGCTTGTGAAGGGTTAAAGGTTGTCTGTTAGAGTGAGTTGGAGTAAGGATTTTAGTTTGAATGTGGGTGAGAACACTGTGATATTGGATGGAAAGGATGCATATTATAAGGTAAGGCGTGTTGCTTGTGTGTTTGATGGCTTGATGAGAATGAATGATCCTTTTGTATGTGTGCAGGCGGACCCCAGGGTAAAGGGACAGGTGAGGGGTATCCAAGTCAGAGATGTACTAGGACACCTCTCCACTGTCACTGAGGTAGGTATGGATGATAGCACGGATATCAGGGTGAATGTTGCAAATGAAAAGACATGTAAATGGATGTATAATGAGGTGAATGACATGGTGAAATTGGATGGATGTTTGACTAAGTATGAAAGGGAGGATGTGTATCGAATGATATTTGAACGAAAGGGAGCCTTCAGTAAGGGTGATCTGGATTTCGGGGTTGCAAAGCTCCCAGAATTCAAGATTGTCCTGAAGGAGGACTCCCTAATCTATCAGCGCCTGAGGCATTTCCCATGTCCGGTTGCTGATGAGATTGAGGAGCAGTGTTTGGAATTGGAGCAATTGGGGGTGATTGAAGAGAGCGAGAGTGCATGGAATAGTCCAATTGTACCTGTACGTAAGCCGGATGGAAGATTGCGTCTGTGTATGGATTATTGAAAGGTGAATGAAAGGACTGTGAAAGAAAGGTTTCCAATGTGTGTGGTATCTGAGTGTGTGTATAGTATGCATGGGATGGAGTGGTTTACGAAGCTGGATCTGGTACAGGGGTATTACCAGATGCCCATTGCTGAGGAGAGCCGGCCAGTAACTGCCTTCTCTTCCTCAAAGAGGCATTACCAGTTTCGGAACCTCAGCTTACCAGAAACCCCTTCGACTGGTTCCCACCAGAAACCTGAAAAATCAGCCACTTCATCATTCACTACATCAAAATCACCCCTAGCCTTACCATTCATAAAACCTGAAAAATCAGCCACACTAGGTTCATTCAGCCCAAACACACTATCATTCCTACTGTTCCCAAAACCAGAAAAATCAGGCACAGGCAGCTCCCTCACTCGTCTACTTATACCAGCCAAATCACTCACCTGTTTACGCAAAAACTCAATCTCCCCCATACCAGAAACACTCTGCTCGGACTTACTTTCATTCTTCCTTTCACTCTTCTTTGTACGCTTTCTACTCCTCAAGACTAAGACTAGCTCTTTCCCAGACAGATCCATACTATCACATTCAATCTCATCATCATGCACTTTACCTCTCTCTCTACACAGTCTATACACCGGATGGCTCACCAGGTAGTCAGGAGGTTCTCTCCATCTCCTTAACTGACTCTGATGAGCCCGCACTCTCTCAGTCATACCGTAATTCAAACTCTCCAAAACATACATCACCCCATTTTCCCAAACTCACACAACTCTATAAGGTCCATCAAACTTCTCACTCATCTTTGACACATTCAACCTACCCTTCACTTCTTTCACCTTCAATACTTTCGCACCCAATTCAAATGAATAGAACCTTTCATGTGCCTCACGCCATACACTCTGCTCACTATCACTCAAACGAAACCCATCTTTCACTCGCCTTTCAAAATTCATCACAAACTGACATGGGGACATTCCAGTTGCACTATGCACAGTCGAATTATATGCCCACAACACTCTCCCCAGACATACATCCCAGTCATTCACTGTCGTACTCATCATTCTCAACATCTCACACAAGGTTCTTATATAGTACATTCAGCCAGTCCATTTGAAGACGGTACATACAGAGTTGTTCTCACATGCTCCACACTATTCTCTCTCAACATTTGGTCAAACACTTCTCCTACAAATTCAGGCCCATTATCACTCAGACATCTTCTAGGCTTCCATACACACATAGGAAAAAACAACTGCTCAACCACACATGCAACAGTCACATTCCTTTTATCTCTCACAGGCGCTGCATACACAAACTTACTTTTATGATCAACCATCACAACCATACCAACATTCCCAGTACTCATACGCGGCAAAGACACACAATCAATCACTACCAATTCAAACGGTTCTTTCGCATCAACTTTCAACATGGGTGGTTTCACTTGCACACCTTGCACCTTTCGCTTCTGACACCTTTCACACGTAGTTGCAACAGCATTAACAACAGTTCTCAGAAACGGATGGAACACACGCTTCTTCATACACGCCAACAGCTTAAACTTGCCCATAATTATCATGCACAACCTTCACCAGACCAATCATACCAACCAAGGACATCACAGGTACATACATATCATCACCACCCTTCACATGCCTCACAAAATATACAACATCCATACAAACAACAAAATCCTTAGCATACCTTTTAAAATCACTTAAACACTCTGGCCATTCATTCAAATCAACACGCGTCATTACACACCTCTTCAACTCACCAACAAAAGGACACATCTCTTGCATCTCTAGAATATCATCATCACTTAAAATCTCATTCTCATCATCCATGACCAACTCAATCATGCCACAAAATTTGACAACATTCTTCTCACACTCATTCAACTTCATCACCTCACATTCATCTTTCATAAGACAATCCTTATCAGCCTCCAAAGACAAATCATTCAATTTCATAAAGTCTACACCAAGCAGAAAACAACATGGCATTTGCTCATCTTTCAGAATTACAAAGTCATGCTTCACATTCACACCATTACCCAAACTCACTTTCTGACTAACCTGTTCCCATGCCACTATAAAGCCATTCCCTAATCCACTTATCCGTAACTTCACAGGTTTATGCTCGCAACATCTAAACTCTTCATACTTACTCAGAATCCTCTCATTCACTAAAGACACTTGCGTTCCAGTATCAATCAAACCACAGAAAAACCTTTCACCAACTTTCACTTTCGATTCCATCATATCAGGTCCACCATGTTCGCAATACACAGAAGGAATAAGCACACCAACATCAGCACTGACATCCACACCATCATCAACTCCCACATCATCACTCACCACACACTCATCTTCATTCAGACAATCATTCTTCTCTCTCATATATGAACACTTTTCAATCACCCAATTGTAGTGCACACCGCACAAACATTGCAGATGTACCACATTAGGATTCAAACCCTTCATCTTCTCATCCTTGTACACAATCGGCCTCTCACTGTAAAGTGCACATAAACAATCACTCCATACAAACAACTCACTACAATCAACACTTCCTGAAATGGCAGGACCCCTTGTACACATCGCTCTCAATTCTTTCATGAAGTTCTGCACCTTTGCCATACCAATGCTTTCAGGCTTCCTACATACTTCATTCATTACCTCCTTCCTTAAATCATCCACACGATCGGGCACTCTCATGTCTACTCCATCACTCTTCAAATCTTGCAAACCATTCCATACACTCTCAAACAAGGAATCACCACCACCCTTACTCTCCTTTCCATTCATAATTCCTTTCGGCAAATACTCAGGATCACTCACTCCACACACATCTTCATCATTCGTACCAGGATACCTTGATATCAAATCAGCCACTCCATTCCGTTCACCAGGCACATACTCATTCACATAGTCAAAGTCACTCAAATCTTCCAAAGTCCTTGCAATCCTACTATCAGCCCACTTCATACGCTGCAGATACACAAGAGGTTGATGATCTGTTTTGATCACAAACCTCACACCATACAAAAATGGACGCAACACTTTCAAACAATATCTTATTGCAGCCAACTCTCGCTCCACAGTCGAATACTTTTGTTCTGCAACATTCATAGCCTTGGATACATGCCCAATTATTCGCCTGACATTCTCTCCATTCAAACGCTGCTCTTGCATCAGAAAACCTCCCATACAATACCCGCTTGCATCTGTATACAATTCAAGCATTTTAGCATTCACACTATAATCTGAGTAAGCCAATTCAACATCTTCAGCCGCTGCCTCTTTCAGTCTTTCATACGCCTCATTCATCTTATCATTTCACCTGACAACCGTACTACCTTTCTTGCCCATCCACTCAGTCAGAGGCTTACTCACACCAGAACAATCACGTATAAACTTTGGCTGGAACTCAATCAAACCCCAAAACGACTTCAGTTGCTTCACAGTCACGGGTTTCGGAAACATTCGCACCTTCTCAACATACTTCGGCGACTTTCGTAACCCATTCTCACTCACCATATGCCCAAGGAATTCCACTTCTTTCGCAAACCATTCACACTTCGCCACTTTCACCTTCACACCAACACTCTCCAACGTTCTCAACACATCATTCACCAATCTCATATGCTCCTCAAAAGTCTCAGTCATAATCAAAATATCATCTATAAACGCAATCACATTCTTACTCGCAAACTTACTCAACACAACATTCATTGCCCGCTGGAAGGCTCCGGGAGCATTAGCCAATCCAAAGCTGAGATTCCAGAACTGGTAATGCCTCTTTGTGGAATAGAAGGCAGTTACCGGCTGGCTCTCCTCAGCAATGGGCATCTGGTAATACCCCCAAACCAGATCCAGCTTTGTAAACTAACATCCTTACTCCAACTCACTCTAACAGACACCCTTTAACCCTTCACAAGCCTTACATTCTCCATAGCAGTCACCTCAATACCAGTAAACACACTCCTCAAAACGCTACCATCTTTCCCTACATATAACTTATACACTCCATTTTTACCAATCTTTCTCTCAATCTGATCACTTGCAGGATGCACAACCATACGATTCATTTTCATAAAATCATACCCCAAAATCACACCATACTCACTACTCACCTTATCAATCACAGAGAATTCACATTCATTCATCAAAGTACCATGCATTTGAACAGCACTCTCCTATTATCAATACCTACCAAACTACCCTTACACTCAGACAAGAGGGCTTTCCTGCTAACCTTGTCATACACATCTTTATACACCAAGCTCGCCTTGCATCCAGAATCTATTAAAGCCAAACACTCAATTCCATTCAATTCCACCTTCACACTCAGACACTCGTACTTCCTACCAGACAGCACTTTCACATTAGACAGACTTACCAACACATTACTCACACTCATGCACCCACAGGATACTTCAGCAGGTACCCTCTTACAATTCAGTTTCCCGCTTCAGACTTTCCATTCACACCTTGCGCTCTCAGTCTAATCCAACACTTTTCACTTGAATGTCCTTCCGTCGCACAATAGCTACATACATTCCTCTGGTCACGACACATCCTCGCATAATGACCAGCCTTTCCACAATTACCACAAGCATACTTCACACTCCCCCCAACAGTTGCTCCACCATTCAACCTCAGACAATCTTTCTTCAAATGGCCTATTTCTTTAAACTTAAAGCACTCTTTCACACTTTCCTGGCAATCCTTTATCATATGCTCTTTCATACCACAACCAAAACATGCACCAGACATCCACCTACATTCTGCCAACATATGACCTTTCCTTCCACACCGATGACATTCAACAATCTTTCTCCCACCATTCGATCTCTCGTTTGCTGGGACATACCTCAGTTTCTCTCTCATATATCCATTCCCACGCTTGAAATTCATCTGTCCCCTTCCATTTGACCACCCTTCATTTACCCATCCATTCTGCCGGCCCAGGAAGTTCGACATCACTCCAGCTGGTGCAGCCTTCAGGGCATCCCTGTAGCTGACATACTGCTAGGGGGGATGAAAGCTCCTGGGCTTCTTACCCCCAACATTCACACTGTACCATCCATCCTCTTCTAGATCGCTTTCACCATCAAATCGTCCATCTTCCAACAGCTCCAACACATCCTCCCACATCAACCGTTCACCTGTCAGTCTCATTCTCTCCTTTCTCTTTCCACTCAGTCATTCACTCACCTTTCGCGGGATCGTGTCCAAAAACTTCCTCATCAGTGGTTTACATTCATTTACATCATCATCACCATACCTCTTTCTTGCCATACTCTCAAGCCTATGTGCATACATGTTCCCACTTTCACTCTTCCCCATTCGAGCCTTCTCAAATTCATTCACCCTTTTATACTTCACACTCTCTTTCATTCGTTTCACCTGCCCAATCAATCTCTCCTTCACCACATCGTACCTTGGTTCTCCCACCCTTGTAATCACGTGGAAAAACTCCAATACTTTTCCCTCCAAACATTCCCCCAAAACATTCATCCAGTATCCCTTATTCTCCGGGTACTTGAGCTTACACTATCGCGAAAATTCCCCGAAGAATTCTTCCACACTTTTTCCACCATGTAAACTAAATCTATCTATCTTTGGCACTTCCCTTATAAAAATACCCTTTCCCACATTCACTTCACTCTCACTCATATTAATCATACCATCACTCTCTCCTTCATCCGAGTACAATGAGTCCACACTCAGTGCAGGGGAGGTGTCGCTGCGGATTTGGCCAAGGCTGGTTTCTTGTAGTATAAGTCTAAGTTCAGTGTCCCACTTTTTATTGATCTCTTTCCCGGTAAGGGCTTGGGCGTCATGGTATTCAAGTTAGAGAGGTTTTTCTTTGTCTGGCACTGCCTCCCTTGTGACTTGATCAACAATTTTGTTTCCCTGAATTCCAACATGTGACGGAACCCACTGCAGTGTAATCTGCCTTCCTCCTGCTGTGAGGTGGTGCAGTCATGCCTGTATCTTGTGCACCAGGGTGGTGTAGGTGCGAGTGAGCCTATTGGTAATTAGTACCAGACTAGTTTGGGAGTCAGTGTAGATCACAAACTTGTCAGATGTTATAAGGTTTATGTTGTCCAGGGCACACAGGATGGTATGGAGTTCCACAGCTGTTAAGAGTGGTTGGGCAGTAGCTGCCAGGTTCTGCAAAGTTTGGAGCTGGGGAAGTAGACAGTTGATGATGAAATGCCCTTTTCTGATGAGTGGGATCCGTCTGTAAAAACTGGAGTGTGTGAGGAGTACAGCTCATTGTGCATGTTGAGGAAGAGTTGCTGGGCGAGTTAGGGTGGGTCCATTTCCTTACGGAACTTGAGGTCTAGGTGGAGGGAGATTTGCAGTGCAAGACTGTACTGTGGTGGAATTGGTGAGACAGCTGAGTTGGAGCCTGGTATGTGGAGCAGAGGAAGTGAGGCATCTTCAAGGATTGAGAGTGTTTTTTCTATCAGGGGAAGGTTCTTGACAGGGCCAACTCCTGGAGACATCAGGGCATTGTTGAGAATTGTGGTGACTGGGTGGCTGGGTGGAGCTGTGGATGCCTTGTAGACTGTGTTGCACATTTTCATGTGGCGGGTGTGGTCTAGTGGCAGGAGTCCAGTTTCTACGGGGAGGCAGGGGATGGGTGTAGATATGAATGCTCCAAGAGTTATCTTCAGTCCGATGTTCTGCATGGCATCCAGCTTTTTTCGGTTGGTAGGTGAAGCAGATCCATAAATGGCTGCCCCATATTGTAATTTTCTGAGGATGAAGGTTCTGTACAGCAGGCAGGGCGGAGGTGTGTGATGTGCTGCTTGAAAGTGAGGATGGGACTATCAAAAACTAGGCCTAAGAGACTATGTGATGTGACATATGGGATGAGTGCCCTTTCTATGGTGATTGTTGGTAGCTGGGAAATCCTCTTCTTTGTGAAACACATGAGGTGGCTTTTCTGTGGATTTATCTTCAGGTCCTATTGTGTTGTCAACTGGTGTAACAGGTTTATTGTTTCTTGTATCCTCTTTTGTGCCTGTAGGAGTGTGTCAGCTCTGTGCAGTATGGCGATGTCATCTACATACACTAGAAGGGTGGACTGTGATGTTGGGATGTTTCTCATCAGGATGTTAATATTTGTGGGGCTCAGGACTGATCCTTGTGATATACCACGCTGGAGTGCGCATGGTGAAGAGAAGCGGTTTCCCATGGCAACTGAAAATGTCCTGAGGGTAAGAAAGTCCTGGAACCATCTTAGGGGGGGGGGGCTCCATTCAATCCCATTGTTGCCAGTTTCTGAAGTATTCCCTTGTGTGATGCCATGCCAAACGCTCCCTGCAGGTGGATGCAAACTGTGAGGAGGACAGTTCGGGTCTGATAGTCTCTCCTGATGTTATGTTCCATGATGAGGAGGAGGTCTTCTGTGCCTCTCTGAGGGAAGAAACCAAACTGGTATGCTGGAAGAAGGTTGTTGTGTTCCAGCCACCAGGTGAGATGAGTGTTGATCAGCCTTCGATCAACTTGCCCAGACATGAGAGAAGACTGATGGGCCTGTAGGAGCTGGGGAGCTTTGGATCCTTGCCTGCCTTTGGTATGGGGATCAGCGTTGCGTGCTTCCATGGTGTTGGGAATGTTCCTGAACTCTAGCTTGGGTTGAAAAGTGTGAGGACCTGGTCACGTGCTGTGTTGGGAAGTTTGGTGAGGAACTCATTAGGCACTTAGTCTGACCCCACTGGCTTCCCTTTTTTCAGGTCCTTGATTGCAGAGTCCAGTTCGTGGAGGGTAAGTGGAGATGACAGGCTTATTGAGGTATGCAGAATTTCTGGTGTTTGGGGTGGAGCCAGGAATGTAGCAAGGTCTGGGAGGCCATAGATGGTGTTGTAGTGTGCAGCCAGTAGTTCCGCTTGTTCGAATGAACCCAGGACTCTTGTGTCTGGACCTCTTAAGGGAGAAGAGGAAGGGGGTGGGTCGACCAGACATGGCACGGATGAATTTAAATGTTTGTGTTAGACTGCTATGGAAGGATAGGGATGAACAATGGGGGATCCATGAGGCCTTTTTTGCATGAGCTATTGTTTTTCTCTTGACCTTGTCGAGTCTGCGATATGTGTTTTGGTAGTGTGGGCAGGGACACTTCCTCCAGGCACTCCAGGCTCTTTGCTGATCACATACCACTATCTCACAAAGTTCATTCTGCCATGGGACTCAAGGATGAAGGTTGTAATTCCATTGGACTTTTTGAAGTGTTTGTGGTTTATTTCAATCAGCTGTGTTGTTAGGTCAGCTGACATGCTCTCAGTGTTTGGGGATATGGATGTTTGTATTGTGGCGGCATCTGCATTAAAAGCTCCCCATTTTCCTATATTTAAGAGCCAGCATGGTCTGAGGGAGATTGGTGGGGAGGCATTGCCTCCTAGATGGATGAACACTGAGAGGTGATCACTACCCATGTATGGGCTACTTCAACTTATGCATCACTGAATACCCCAATTCCCAGGTAGAGGTCTAGAGTAGAGTGGGTGCCCTTGTACGGATCAATCCTTGTGGGTAGACCTGGAGGGGTGAGGTGAACAGTGAATTAAAGAGGGGGTGACCCATAGGGTCGATAGTGCAGTGAGGAATACCTGGTTGCCAGTGTGGGTGTCCTGCATTGAAGTCGACCATGACTAGTGTTGGTGGGGTTAGCTGGTGGGTGAGTTCTGCTTCTGTTACATCGGTGCATGGGTTATAACATATAAATATAGTGGCCCATCCCCTATTCAAAGATATTTGCACTGCCATGGTTTCAAGTGGCCCTCCTGGGAATTGCTGCAGTGGGAATTCTGCACAAACCATCTTCTTGTGGGTAAGTAGGACAAGCCCTCTACCCTGCCTGTTTTGACCATCCCTCCTATGGATGTTGTAGCCCTGGAATGATATACTGAGGTGTTGTTGCAGCCATGGTGTGGGGGAGCCGTGTGTGTGTGCGTGTGTCTGTAGGGCCATTCTCCCACCCCCCCTTTACATATATCTTTTCCTACCCCTGTATGAGTGTGTGGGCATAATTTGCCTTCCGATTTTTTTATATTATGAATACGAATAATAACCGATTGTATTCTCTTTTCAGAGATAGTTTCTTTGCTAAAATTATTTTAACAAAAGATATATTTTATATAATTTTGTAAAATTAGGAGTATCCTAAAATTTATTTGTCCAGCGCATTGGGATATTACCCTAATATCGCATCCTGTGTCTTCAAAGAGTGAAGCTTCAGCGGACTGTGAGAGGAATCCTCGAGGCGAGTGCTCCACCCAGTCCAGCCCTGAAACGGAAGGCGTTACCTGCACTGCCTACCTACATTGGCTGACGAGCCTGTCCCCCTTCTTATTGGACAACTACTACTACTACCACCACCCGCCCCCCCAGCGTACAAGTGATAGCCCTGTGCCCCTTCTCATTCGGGTGTTTTTTTTTGTTTTTGATTGATTTGTTGTGTGGACCTTGTTTGGGTTATTGGAATTTGGTCTCTGCGCCTGTCATATTTTATTTTTGTTTTCGGTTGGGGAAATTAAAATTTGTATAGAATATTTATTTTGAATGCGCACCAGTGTTTTTTGTTTATTTTTTGGGGTAAATATAAACTGTAATTAAAACTGTATTTTTTTGGTAAAGTAAAGGACTGTATATCAAATTGCATCAATTCTTCCTCAGCATTCTCAAGGTCCATAAATTCTAGGATAAGGTTGGAATGCGGGGTTAGTGTTGCTTTCAGCCCGCTACAATGTCTCACAAATTCCTATTAGTAAGTCGGTACCTTGTTGCATGCAGTTTTATGTCTCAGCTTGAAGGGGAGTGAGCGAGCATTCCAGAATCCAGAATATGATGGTGTTTTGCTGGTGTGCCATGATTACTGGGTTAAGATAGCAAGAAGGCAAGGATGAGATGGCAGAGGATTGATAATATAGAGCAGCCTTGTTGGTATCCTTTTCAGAAAATGTTGATAAGTGAAGGGAGCAGTGACCACTAGTGAATGTCTGCTGAGTCACCTGCGTTCTCTGGCATTTGGGGGTGCGGGAAAGGTCCAAGGCTTGGTTCCTGTAACTTTTTCAGCATATGTTTGATAAGTGGGTTGTTCCCTTTTCCTGGTGGTAGGTGTGGGGTGGACCTCAATGTCAACAAATGGATGGTGTGCACTGGAGAGAGCATGCTAGCATGCCAGTGTATTGCCTGTGGAGCAGCATGGTGCTTGGGGGCAGCAGGGGCGGTGTGTGTAGGTGGTGGTGCGCTGGGAGGTTGTGGCATTTGCCTAACTCATGTACTGATCCTCATCCATCATGTCATTAAGGATGCTGAAAGTTATTTAGAATCAAAGCACTATGTTCGGTGCAGCAGGAGGAGAGATGTGAGTTCTTTGGGTACGTGTGTTGGTGTTAGAGTGTGTGTTTGGGGGAATGGGCTTTGGTCTGATTTGTTTGAGTTTTGTGTCCTCTGTGTTCACTTTTTGTTGTCTGCAGTGTTCATTGATCTCTTCTGCCTTCAGCAGTGCTGGACAGTTCTTGCTTAACAAACGGTGATCTTCCCAGCAGATGTAACAGTATGGAGTCTTCATGCACTAATTCCCCTCTGGTGTCTTGAAGGGGTGGTAGCCACTGCAGTTATTGCACATCACCTTGTACCTGCAGGCTAGTGGTCTGTGGCCAAACTGATAGCACCTGCATCACTGGTAATTTGAATTCTGCCACATACTTCACTTGGTGCCCCAGTGCTATTTGCCTGGGGAGCTGAGTACCCTGAAAGGCCAGCCTGAAAAATCTGGACCCATCTGCCCATGGTGGTAGGGGCAGGACCTCCTTGAGAGTGACACCAACATGGTCAAGGAAGTCAAATTCTTAGGCCAGCTTCTAGGCAGTGTCCTGGGGGCTGAAAGGTCCCACCTTACCGTACAGCAGGCGAGGGGTGGTGATAGCTTTTGGCCTGCATGCCAGCTTGTTCAGGTTATTACGGGTTAGAAATGACCGATTTGAATTTTTATTTCATTTTTCACTTAATATCTTTTTATTATCCTTATTTGGAGTCATTTTTATTTGTCAATATATTTTTCCCCATTTTACTATTTTTATTACCTTTTTTTTCTACATTTAAATCTACTTAACTAGATCATTTAAAGGAACTACTTTTTTTCTAGCCATTTGGGTGTGGTACAGATGCATTTTACGCAGTTTGAAAATTGATTCCATTTGTGAAGAGTCCCCATCGTCTATTGCCGAATTATTAACTATTTTGGGATCAAGATAAATTTTTAAACTTTTTGGACTTTCATAATTTACTTAAAATTAAATCAATTGCGAGGTTTGTGGCTGGTATTAGATATCACCCAAAAATATTAAACGTGTGTGGCGGGATGCGCTAAGTTCAATCCCCAAATACGGAATAAAAAATTACCAGTTCGATGCCTATCTCACAACTGCCATTTTCTGCAAGTGAGTCCTGTTTACCAAAAAGGGCATTAAAGAAAGATCCCACGCTTTCCTCATCGCTATTTCAGAAGTATACCCATCGCAATAAAGTAAGTACACAGCATTTTCTGTTTGTTTAGTTGCAGGCATTTTTTTACAAAAGAAATGGTGCCAGCTATATTTTGAATAGGACTCAAATGCGCAGAAATATTCAGGCAGGGGTGAATGAAATATAAACACACAAAAATCCACTTTTGGGACTAGCCGCCAATCTACATATTTACCTAATCTTTTGGCAAATATAGAGGTGTAAAAGGCTTTTGCCACCTTATCTAGGTGGATGAAGCATCGGTTGCACGCCTGTGATCTGATTAATATCAGTTGTCGGTTTAAGAACTGGTGGGGCTGAGGGTGAGGAGCCGGTGCAACTCCAGCATGAGGTGAGGGAGGGGAAGCAGCTATCGAGGCATAAAAGAGGCATGCAAGGTTTGCTGGATTTAGCCAGAGGAATTGGTACCTCACTGGTGGGTGGCGAAGGAGAGCGGGACCTCTTGGAGGCAGCTGTAGAGCATTCCATGTTTTCAGGGGTGCATGCTGTTCAAATCTTGGTCGGGAAAGGCTCACAGTGACAGTTTTTAAAAGATGTTGAGGCAACTTGCAATATTTTATATAAAGTACACTAAGGTATTCTGAACACCTCAACAACGAAAAGTCTAATCGGAACTTACTGTGCACCCCTGGGATCGAGACATACATAGTTCTACTAAGGAGGAAAGAAAAATCCTAAACACAAGATAAGATTCACCCAAAACATATAAAACAAACAGAAAAATGAACACACCTACTACCTTGTACTCACAGACCTTTATACACTAAAATGAAAAAGTTACTATTCCTCGCCACAAATATATTTGAAACCCCACACAAACCACCTACACTCCAGAATGAGGTAAATATGTAGATTATCGGCGCGAACGAAGGGACGTACTATTTCGTCCGTGGTCCAAAATGTTTCACGTTTTTGGAGTACATTTAAGTTGATGGCTCGTGTGGGGGTAAACACAATGGGGAGACTACACTACGATGATCCTGAGTTTCATTAAATTGGGGGGGGGGGGTTTGAGGGGCACAGCCCCACAGTATATAATCCTAATTGTTTATAGAATAATAATTCGAAAAGGACTCATACGCGCATGAATATTCCGACACGAGTGAACGATAATATTTATACACAATTTTTTTTTTCGGCCGGGCCGCTAATCTACATATTTACCAGAATGAATTTAATCATGAATAAAGATTTTGACTTCAATGGAAGGTAGTTTCTCAATAGTTTACAAGAACTGACCCACCAGCCACCATGGCCATTAATGAAAGACCTGTAGTACACTCTGTGAATATCAAGCGAAAGTATATGCAATATAAGACACAAAGTCTATTTTAATTTTAAGGGCCCATCTGGCATCTGACAATAGCCTACTAGGGCAAAATTAGCTGTAATTCACGCAAAACCGAATACTAGGCTAGTTTAAAAAAGAAACAAACAAGTAAACAAATAAATAAAGGAACAAAGGCTAAGACACAACCAAAAAAAAACAAGATAAACAAAGGAGCAACAAAAATTGGAACAATCCACCGGAAAAGGTTGTTAGTCCACTCAATGCAGAAGAAATTGAGAAAGAGCTGGATAGAGTGCAGAGCCATCAAGAGCAGAAATACGATTATAGAGGTAAAATCAATACAAAAGTCTCAACCATGCAACACACCCAAACAACATATAGTCTGCATAATTTTGAGACGGGTCTAATAGCCTGGCAAGCCTCTGCCGGGAAATCTTCTGTGAGTATATGTAGGAAGGAGACACGGTCCGGCGTCGGGGATAAGCCCACCTCCACCTGGCGCATGAACATTCGACCTACAACAAAGAATCAAATATAGTGAAGGAGGCCCGCTTCCTGCAAAAAGTCAGCAAGTCTGTGTACACGAACCCGAGCCGAGTACAAGGGACAAGCAATTGCGACCACGCTCATCCCGTTACCAGGACAGGTAACGTGTGCGAAGGACTGGGACATTCAACAAAAATGTGCCGAACAGTCTGGAATACAAGGCAGTGGTCGCAATAAGGTACCGGCGAGTTTTCTATCAAATGGCGGAGCGTCGGACAGCAACCTGAAGCCGTCGCGATACTGGGGGGGGGGGGGCACAGTTGCGACGCAATGGCACACAACTTTAGGTTCCCCTCGACTACCTTCCATATTCTCTGCCAGGCAGCCCGGAACCCTGTCATGTAATCGATGTGAGGAAGAGCGAGACGCTGGTCTGGTCACACGGTCCGCGTCGACTCTTTGGCTCCCTCATTTGCGCGCTCATTCCCCGCAATTCCCAGATGTCCAGGAACCCAAGAGAAGATAATCTTGACAACAGTTCAGCTCGCCGAAACTGTGGCCTCGCGAATATGCGAACCAAGAGATGTGGAGATTCCAATTGACCCGAGAGAACTTAGGGCACTTTGTGAGTCGCTATAGATCACAATCTGGTCTCGGAACCGGGCACGACGCGTTATCTTCCGTATCGAGCGGTAAATTACAACCAGTTCGGGCGTGAATACAGACGCAGCGTCTGGCAGAGCCCCGCTGACTTCAAACAGAGGAGATGCGGCGTGGAGGCCGATCCCCTCCCGAAGTGGAGCTATGGAGGGGGCTTTCTTTCTTTTTTAATTTTATTTATTTATTCTTGTTCATCTTGTTTTTCACTTGATTTTGCTTTTCCTGCTTGTTATCGTATTTTCTTGTTTTGACTGAATTTCCTTTTTCTTTTAAGTTGGCCCTTCAAACGATTTCTTCCAATTTCCTTGGCTTCCGTGTTCTTGTTGAGTTTTGTCCTTGAAACATCTTCGTTTTCTTTCTTGAAAGATTTTCATAAAATTTATTTGGACTCTGGATTTTCGAACGAGGTACCTCTGGATTTCGTTTCCGATGTTCATGCAACACGACTGGCGAAGTCCGTTCTATTTGTATGGTAAATTTTTCGGCCATTTATATTATCGAGTTGGAAGGAATTTCTCTCATGCATTTCGCACCCCTACAGAGCTATTCGTATACAATGCCACGGTGCCAGAGTGAGACGAAGTGTGCTCCAAATAGGCCGAACGCGATACTCCGGGCGTTGTAGAAGCTTTGTGAGCAGAGGCGTGGCAACAAATAGTCAAAGTTAGTACCCTCCAGGGTGGCATCCCAGGCTACACGGAGATCTCGAAGGAGTTTCTTAGCGGCATAAGCACCGTCAAGATCAGCTGCGGGTGCAGTGAGAGATGTTGGCGAATGAGGGAGGCGCCAGACTCGAGAGTAAGTCGAATAGTGGACTATGCACGGCGCAGAGAGAGTTACATATCCACAGCATCGACAAGTAGGCTCTGCAATACACGCTCGGCTGTGGATGCATAAAACGCGCATCGGTAGTCGAGCTTCGAAGCTTGACTACCGATGCGCGTTTTATGCATCCACAGCTGAGCGTGTATTGCGGAAGGTGACTCAATCCACACATCAACCTCCTCCTGGCAACCGGTGTTTTTCGCAAGTACCCGATTGAGAGCCTACTTGTCGATGCTGGGGAGATGTAACTCTCTCTGCGCCGTGCACAGTCCCCTATTCGCCTTACGCTCGAGCCTAGCACCTCCCTCATTCGCCAACATCTCCCACTATATTTGCAGCCGATCTTGACGGTGCCTATGCCGATAGGAAACTCATTCGAGATCTCAGCGTAGCCCAGGATGCCACTCTGGAGGTTACCAGCTTTGTCTATTTGTTGCCACACCTCTGCTCACAAAGATTCTACAGCGCTGGGAGTATTGCGTTCGGGCTGTTTGGAGCACACTTCGTGTCACGCTGGCACCGTGACAGTGTATACGAATGGCTCCACTTACAGGAGGGGATCGGTTTCCACGCTGTATCCCCTCTGTTTGAAGTCAGCGGAGCTCTGCCAGACGCTACGTCTGTATTCTCGCCCGAGCTGGTTGCAATGCACCGCTCGATACAAGAGATAACGCGTCGTGCCCGGTTCCGGGACCAGATTGTGATCTATAGCGACTCACAAAGCGCCTTGAATTCTCTTGGGTCAATGGAATCTCCACAACTCCTGGTTCAGCTATTCGTGACGCCACGGTTTCGTCGAGCTGGATTGTTGTCGAGATTATCTTCTGCTGGGTTCCTGGACATTTGGGAATTGCGGGGAATGAGCGCGCAAATGAGGGAGCCAAAGAGCCCGCAAGGACTGGGTGACCAGACCAGCGTCTCGCTCTTCCTCACATCGATTACATGACAGGGTTCCGGGCTGCCGGGCAGGGAAGATGGGAGGCAGATTATGGGAACCTAAAGTTGTGTGCCATTGCGCCGCGACTGTTTCCATAGACCTACCTCCCCCCCCCCTCCCGCTAGTTTCGCGGCGGCTTTAGGTTGCTTTCCGATGCATCGCCATTTGCTGGAACGCTCGGCAGTACCTTATTGCGACCACTGGGTTGTTCCCCATACTGCTCGGCACATTTTTCGTGAATGTCCCATTCCGGGTGATATTCACACACGTTATCTGTCTTGGTACCGGGACGAGCGTAATTGCAACTGCTTGTCCCTTGTACTCGGGTCGGCTTCTTGTACACAGACTTGCTGACTATGTATTTTTGCAGGAAGCTGGACTCCTTCACTATATTTGAATCTTTGTTGTAGGTAGAATGAATGTTCATGCATCGGGTGGAGGTGGGCTTATCCCCGACGCCGGACCGTGTCTCCTTCTTATAGATACTCACAGAAGATTCCCGGCAGAGGCTTGCTAGGCTATTAGACACGGCTCAAAATTATGCAGACTATATGTTGTTTGGGTGTGTTGCATGGCCAAGGCTTTTGTATTGATTTTTCTTCTATAATCGTATTTCTGCTCTTGATGGCTCGGCACTCTATCCAGCTCCCTCTCAATTTCTTCCGCATTGAGTGTACTAACAACCTTTTCCGGTGGATTGTTCCAATTCTTTTGCTTCTTCGCTCATCTTGTTTTTTTTTAGCTGTGTCTTAGCCTTTGTTCATTTTAAAAATCTTTTTATTTGCTATTTACTTGTTTGTTTGTTGTTTTTTTTAATCTAGTCTAGTGTTCGGCTTTGCTTGAATTACAGCGACCTTTGCCCTAGTAGGCTATTGTCAGATGCCAGATGGGCCCTTAAAATTAAAATCGACTTTGTGTCTTATATTGCATATACTTTCGCTTGATATTCACAGAGTATAGTACATGTCTTTCATTAATGGCCATGGTGGCTAGTGGCTCAGTCTTGTAAAATATTGACTCTTAGAGGGAATATGTATCTTCTTTATCTTTCACGACCTCCTCATCTCAGGGTATGGAAGAGAATTAACAAAATCAGGGGTCGGTATGCTAGTCATTCCACCCCTGGAATTGAGAAGAATAACTCGATCATTTGCGATCTCGCCAGCGTCGTTGATATACGGGCATCCTTGTTTGCCGATTGTAGCAGCGTTGAACGCTATGCGGTTAAGTTTAGACGTATCGAACCCGGGCTCAATATTGAAGCCATGCGTGTCTCGGACGGTGGACAGGAGTCCTACAACTCTCTCTTCACTACCACCGAGATGCGCTCTATTGCTGCGCCCCCACGTCTCCCAGCCTTGACAATATCCGATACGACATTCTCGAGCATCTCCATTCCTGCACGTAATCACTCCTACTAGATATTTTTAACTGGATTTAGATCCCTAGTACATGGAGAACGGCGTCAGTCATACCATTTTTGAAACTAGGTAGAGACGGTTGTCTCCTTCACCATTATTGGATAATAGCCCTCACCAGCTGTCTTAGCAAGTTGTTGGAGAAAATGGTGATTGGTCGCTTGCAGTGGTTTCTGGAATACCATGTCCTCCTAACTCCATACAAGTATATCTTCCGTAAGAAGCAGAGTACAACAGATCTTCTTTTCCTCATGGAGGGCACTCTTCGTGAGACCTTTGATCTCGGCTGTCTTCTTCAATATTGAGAAGGCCTATAACACAAAATGGCGCCATGGAGTCCTCTGCCAGTTGTATGAATGGGGATTGAGGGGACTTTTACCAGTTATTTTTTAGCTACTCGCAATTTCCGAGTTAGGATTGGTAACACTTATAATAAGTGATTTATTCTCATTTCTATGTCCAGGAAGAGGGTGTTCCCCATGGCAGTGTAATAAGTGTTACTTTATTTGCTATTGCGATAAATAGCCTGGTATCCTCTCTGCCCGAACTGGTGTCTGCAACCTTATTTGTAGAATGACTCTCTCTTATAGGTGTTTAGGTGTATATTGTGCCAATACAGTCAGGTCACAATAAACCTAAAACCTATATTTTGTTATTCTAGGGAATGAAGTAAATTGATACGCGAAGTCTAAATTTCTGCAGACGAATTCCTTAGGCCTAAATCTCGGCGTCGTTGAGGAAGAAGTATTAAAAGCAAAAAGTTACGAAAAATATATATTATGGAATAAACAGTTATGATTGAAAAGTGAAACTATACAGTGACAGTTTGATTGGATTGAAATTACGCGTGTGAATTAAATTTGCATGAGGTAACGAGAATGGAGTTACAACTGATAAATATGAAATATTAAGATTATAAATTGGGAAATTGATTGAGAATTAGTAATTGATATAGATATTAAATAGTAATTGGCTAATAGATAATTGATAGATAGTAATTTTTAAATACAGTAGTTTGGTAAATAGATTAATAATTTACAAAAAAGTAATTGGTAATTTACTTGGTAATTATTAATTGGCTAAATAGATTATTAAATAGATTACAAATTGGTAAATTTTAAATAGTGGTAATTATTAATTTGTTAAATAGATTGATAATTTATAAAAGGTAATTGGTAATTTGCTTGGTAATTATTAAATAGATTATTGGTGTGATAAATAGATTATATATACAAATAGATTACAACGGAGTTGGAAGGGTCTGTAAATGATAAAAGAATCAGGCATTAATTCGAGATTATTTTGGGACATATTTAGCTAAAAATTACAATTCCAATATTACAGACCTGATTTACCGAGACGAGGACAGCAATTGGAATGAACCTCATGGGTTTGATTTTAAGACGCTCTGGAGACCGGGAGTAACAATCTCACGAATTAAGTCAGGGTTACCAACCCTTCTTGAAATTATGTATATATATGTATATAGTTAAAATAAATATTTACACTTGTAGGGGTATGAACTGCTACAATACTGCCCCACCGAGGAAAAAGCTCGCACAACACAAGGTATTTACATAAATCTTAGTCTATATAGCGGCGAGGACTCCTTACAACGCGTCCAGAACGGGTTATGGTGCCAATTGGCTGACTCGGATTGCGGGTCAAGTGGCGATTAGTATTGCCACTCGATTGAGGCGAGAGATTGTCGCGGGCGAGGACCGGAGCGTCGGGTGACGATTGTTCTGGACCTCCCGAAAAAAGCGACTGTCGGGAGTTGCGCGTTGGTCGCTTGGTGTTCTCCAGCTGCTGTCGAGTGGTCCTGAAACAAAAAGGGAGGCGACAGCAGTTGGGAAGTAGAATTAGGGGGGTGTAGAGATGGTTGACGGAGGGTTTGCGAGTAAAGAGGTGGGAGGGAGAGTTGCAATTTGATTTGAAAGAGCCGAAAAGGGTTGGGAAGTGGAGTTAGTTGGTTGGGAAGTGTTGAAGGAATAGTTGGATGCGGAAGGTAGGCTGGGATGACCACTGGACCAATATTAGTGGAAGAGGAAGGTAGTGGCTGTTCCAGATGAACGGCCTCTATGAAAGTAGGTTTAAGCCGATCGATGGAAACCGTATCCTGTTTGGTGCCAAGCTGCAGTACAAAGACCAGACTGACGGTCTCTCTCATCCTGGCATTCGAGCAACTCCCAAGCTCATCACACAACGTTATATGTGGCCAGGTATGAACGCCGACGTGGCCAAATGGACCGGCACATGTCTCCCTTGTCAACATGCAAAGGTTCAACGCCACATAAAGTCCCCTCTGGCTGCTTTTCCACTTCCATCGGCACGTTTTGACGCCGTTCACATGGATCTGGTGTGTCCTCTGCCCTTTTCGTGTAGTTGCACTTACCTTCTCACCATGATCCATCGTTTTACTTCTTGGCTAGAGGCAGTTCCTATCCCCGACATCAGAGCTTCCACTGTAACTCGATCCTTCGTCTCAGCATGGGTTGCTCGATTTGTTGTCCCATCAACGATCGTGACTGATCGAGGTAGCCAATTTGAATCCCACCAATGGGATGCACTCATGTCAGTGCTTGGCTCCTTTCGTCTCCGTACCACTAGCTACCATCCCCAGAGTAACTCTCAGGTTGAACGTTTACACAGAACTCTCGAGGGAAGCTTACGCTCCATTGACACCAACATTACTTGGGTGGACAAGCTACCCTTAATTATCCTGGTAATTCGTGCCTCTTTGAAAGAGGATTTGAATTGCTCTGCTGCGGAACTCGTCTATGGTAGGCAACTTCATCTTCCAGGTTAATTATTTTCTTCCGCTGACTGTCCTCTTCCTTCCGACATACATCCTGCTGCATACGTACACAATTTAGTAAGGGCGATTTCTGAGGTAAAGCCGACCGCCACAAGAGTGCATGCAAATCAGAAACCTTTCATGCCAAAGAAGATGGCCACTTGCTCTCATGTTTTTGTCCGTCGTGATTCCACTCGCACATCCTTGCAACCTGTCTATGACGGATACCCTTTCTCGTAGTCTTTAGGAAGCCGAAATTCTTTGTACTGCACTCTTTATTGGCTCCGCTTCACTCTCGGCATCCGCAACCTCCAGTTGGCGGTTGATACCATCAACCGTCGGGCCCTTCATAAAGGGTTCCGCTTCTATGCCCCAAAGACGAAAGAAAGGCACTTTCAACGGAAGTGGGTACAGCGAGTTAATCCCCAATTGTTCCTGCAGGGTAATCTCTTAGAATTTGCGTCCGAGATCCGGTTCTTGGGGATGATCCTAGATCTTAAACTCACTTAGTGTTCCCAACTTCGTGACCTGCGACGGAGATTTCTCCGGAAGATGGACCTACTAAAGATGCTCTCCCACACCTCTTGGGGAAGTGTTAGGCTCATGTTGTGGAGGCTATACACCTCTCTCGTACAGTCCAAGTTGGAGTATGGTTGTGAGGTATATTCCTCGGCCTCTTCTCCACTTTTCCGTATGCTGGATCCTATCCGCAACCTCACCCTCCTTTTATCCAGCGGCGCATTCCGTTCCTCCTCTATACAGAACATTTATGCTGAGGATGGCATTTTCCCGATCCAAGATCTGTCTACGATATATTTTTTATATTCAGTAGCTCCCTTGCTCAGAGGCTTAGAAGTCCTTTCTGCAGGGTCTGTCGACGCCTATGGCAGATCTCCATCCATACACCGGCCCTTAGGAGCTAGTGTTGCTTAAAATGTTTCGCATTTAGGACCACGCAAGTCAGTTTTGTTCTTCTCACTCCCGACCGCCCACCGGTGGACATTCTCCTTGCCAAATATTTGCATGACTCTCTTTAACATGCATTTTCTGGTTGACTCTCGTGTGGAACGTGCTATGTCCATTGAACATATGGCATCTCTTCACAGACAGCGGTGTGGATGCTGCGGTGGTCTCTAGTTTCAGAGTCGTTGCCGGGGGCAGCTTCCATTTTTACCACCGAGCTTTATGCAGTTTTATTAGCCTTGCGCCTTTTATCTACTTTGCAATTTACTGCCTTTACGGTTTTATTGATTCTAGAAGCGTATTATACGTTCTTTAACTTTTGACAATCTCCTTGTCTCCAAAATGCATTCTGGTTGGTCAATAACTCTTTCAGATACAAAGTAAAGTTCCACTAGGTTCCTGAAAAAGGTTTTGAAAAAGTCGGACAAGCAAAGTCGCACCGCCAATTTTCCCGACTTTGAACAGGGACACACACTACTTTTTTGAAAGAAATTGCGGTGGCTGTTTTAAGCTAGTTTTAAAGCCCAATTTGGCTAAAAATGTCAAATTTGAGTTGGTAACAGCTAACTTAATTTTTACCTGATTTTTAACCTTCCTTTTGCGATAAATTAAATTCTTCACATTATATGAGACTGACGTTACATGAAACTACCTAAACGTACCCAAAAAGTTTGTCACTTTGAATTTTATTATAAATTAGTAAAATTACATACACTTTTCAGGCGTGAACCAAGTTTTAAACATGTCTTGTCAGTTAAAAACGTTTGAGAAAGTGGTATGCCTTGTGGCGTTCATCGTGCGAATTAATCTCATTTTCTCGAATTTTAATATGTACTTATACTTTTCTTGCAGCTAAGACGAAACAATTACTGTGGAGTGTAAGAAGTAATTAAAACCTAACATCATTCTACCTTTAACATGCCTAAAATTAAACAATATAAGTAAAAATTTGACCATCGTACGTTAACTAGGCCTTAGTTCTAAATTTAAAGATCATATTGATATAGTTTATTAAACTCACATGGTTTTATCTCTTAAAATCCATTAGGGCACCACATGAGCTTAGAAAATCTCCATTGTTTAGTAACTTAAACCGGTAAAGGTTAATAGTGATGACCTTCACCGATCTGAATCTCTTATTTCATCATTTCTTTCTTTTCCGATGCCACCCTGCGGCGAGTAGTTGTAGCATGGGTGTTTTTCACTAACTTTCTTCTTGAGGCTTTTATTGTAGCATAATTTATTATTAGTTACTGAAAATTCTTGTAGAGTTTTTGTTCTTTTACAGATTGTTAAAACTGAGACATAGACATGGATAGGTTTGTGACAAGGAACGGGGATAGGAGCAGGAGTTTTTCTGGCGACAATGCAGCCAGTAGTAGCTTCAGGAGCAGCACTCCTATGCTAAGTGAGAGCAGTTACAGGGATAGCCACATGCCTTTTTTGTACCTGAGACTCTGAGAGGTAAGAAAATCGCCGCGCCGCTATAGTAAAGTAACAAAATTGAATGTTAAAATTTAGTAAATTCACTTCTTTTCATGATTTAAAGATTTATAAATATTAGATTTAAATTCAACAAATTGTCATTGAAACATTTATATCTCTTTCAGTTTCTGTCTTTGACAAATTTATGAGGCCTGATAAGAAGGTGGATGGGAAGTCTCTCAGGATGATTACAATGGCCTTGCTAAGTGCCAACATCCTGGCTGCAAGGGCAAGAAGGAATTTACCTACAACACCGACACCAGGAACCACCTCAAGCAGCATTACAATATTGTAAGCTTAAATAATTAAGTTTACAATAAATATCTGGTGCCGCTAGTCCTGCTACTTTATACAAGTTTTAGCAAGGAAAATTATATTTTATTGCAAAGTTAAAATTTTTATATCAGATGCACAAGGACCAGCTCCCTCAGCTCTCTGCCGCCATTGAGGGGCTCAACAACCGCAGGCCGCTCCCAGTCAAGGGAGAGTGAGGCCCGCAAGAAGCGCCAGATATGCTTAGAGGAGAGCTTCGGGGCTAAATTCAACCAGGAGAGGGCCAGGCAGTGTTACACCAGGTGAAAAAAATATCAGAAATAATAGTAGCTATTTTAACTTTAATTTTTTAACTAGTAAAATAGCGTCTTAATGTTTTAAACATTTAATATATATATATATATATATATATATATATATATATATATATATATATATATATATATATATATATATATATATATATTAATTTACATATTTCATCTTTAGATGGTTCATTGAGACAATGACGCCCCTGGCTGTAGCTGACCATCCCAGCACCAAGAGGATGTTCTACCTCGTCAACCTTTAGTTCTAGTCCACCTCCAGGAGGACTGTGGGCAGGGACATTGCCAAGCTGATGGAAAGGGGGAGGAGTTAGGTGGTCAACCTGCTCTTCCACCAGAAGTGGGTGGCCACTACTGCCGACAGCTGGACCGCCCACAACAGGGCCTTCTTGGGGATGACAGTCCTCTAGATTGACAGGGACACTCTCAAGAGGCGCCATGCAACTCTGGCGTGCAAGGAAGTAAAGATAAACAAAAAATAAAAGTTAAATATTGTCATTCTTTACCTTAGGCGTTAAAAGCTATAAGTACCTATCCGGTATAAATTTAATTTATAAACTAAATCAATAATTATTGTCTTCAGGAAAGACAGATGCACGAACTCCTGGGAAAACTCATCACAGACATTCACCAGGACTTTAGCATCCATGGCAAGGTGACGGCCACCACCACGGACAATGGCGCCAACTATGTCGCCGCTTTTGGCGAGGCCAACCAGGACCAGGAAGAGCTTCCTGTGGACCCTGAACTGCGGGTTGTGGATCTCCAGATGCGCCTAAGGGCTGAGGGGGACAACCCAAATCCGCCGCCTCACCACCGCTGCAGGTACTAACAATAACGGCATCTAGCGCGAATAGATTAAGAAATAAAGATTGAAGACATTTAAGTAATCTCTGAATATTTAAATATTTTATTGTTTCAGCGCCCACATTCATTCTGTTAGCGACAAAAGATGTTAGGGATATCCAGGGCCAGAGGGGTCAGATTGGAGGAGGAACACAGCCAAGACCCAGGCCCTGTGGAATCTCCATAACAGGTCCCCAGTGGCGACCAAACAGATCAAGAAGGCTACCAAAAGAAAACTGAAGACTCCAGTGGCGACTAGGTACTATTATAAAATTTAAATTTACCATAAGAAATTGTTGGTGATAATATAAAATTGGATTATGTAAGTTTCTGATAGTTTATTTAAATAAAATGTTTTATTTCTACAGATGGAACTTCCTTTATGATTGTGTGATGGTCCTGCTGGAGGTCCTGAGTGTTGTGACCAGCTGGATAACATCAACACCATCCTGATCAACCAGCCCAAGGGTTGTGCTCCCATCACAGAGGTGGACATCCAGGTAAGCATAAAGTAGCGCGTTAATAACGATCGCTACTTTAATATTTTTACTTAGAAATGAAATTGTTCTAAGTTAACTAAACAATATATTAATGTTCATTTTTCAGGTCCTCAAAGAGTACAAACTGGTGGTGCAGTGCCTGGACATGCTTCAGGGGGAGAGGAAGGCCTACATGAGAACCTCCACAACCTCTGGTTGATGAAGGCCAGCCTGGAGGAGAAGAGCCAGAATGGCCACCTATTGTATGCCAGGCCCTCTTCAGGGGCTATTAAATGAGGTTTGGCCACCTCTTTGAGGATGGCAACCTCCTTATGGCCATAGCCGTCCACCCAAAGGCTCTGGAGAGAATTGCCCCTGACAAGGTCGAGGAAATCAGGGACACGATCACCAGTGAGCTAAGGGGCGTCATCTTTCCCAGGGAGGAGCAGCAGCAATAGCGTCAGCCTGGCCAGCCAGAAGTGCAGGAACCCCAGGAATCGGACGCCCGCCTCTTCAACAATTTGTTTGCTAGAGGCCCAGCCAACCAGCAGCAAGATGTGAGGGAGGTACTGAGGAAGTTCATGGAGGAGTGGATGCTCTCTAAAGGCGAGCTGGCCTGGTCCCTCTTCCCCTATCAACACAGGGAGGTGTGGGTGGACTTCATTAAGTAAAATAGCCCACTGTCCGCCCTGTAGCTGTGGAGAGGCTATTCAGCACGGCCGGGGACGTCCTCAGGGCCTAGAGGTCCTCTCTGGATGTGGTCAACTTTGAGGTGCTTGTGACCCTCAAAGGATTTTTGTTTTGTTTTTATTCAAGGGGCTATCTGGCAACTGCCGACTCCTCAAATGAAACATGTACCTCCTGGAGATGGGCCAGGAGGAGGATGACCTATAGATATTAGTTTAGGTTGTGTTTTAAGTAAAATAATTAATGTTTCTGTTATCGCGCTAGTTTACTTCGTAATTTAGCGGAGTCACACTGGTGGGGCCAAAAATAGTCACACCAGATCCGGCGGCAAAGTTAAAGTCGCACAGCTAGGGTCCTTTGTCGCCTTGAAACGGCCTCACACATGGAAATTTAATGAGTAACGATCGGCCCCACATTGCCCCATCTAATTTACGTGTCCCAAGTAACGATAGACTGCGCTTCCTTTAGCAGCAATTCCCTCTTCAGATTTTTAATACAATTTAGAGTTTTTTCTTCTTTTAAAGCCTGTAAATACACTTTTTAGTTAACTAGAAATGTAAATATTAGTAAACTCGCGTGATTTGTTTATTGCCCCTGTACCCCCCTTCTTATTCTTTTAACCTTACCACTTTTTTTACTTTAGGGCCTTGTACCCCTTTATGTTCTGCCGCTCCATAATCTGTATAGATTTTAGCGGCGTACATCCTGCTCCAAATAATAATAATGAGGTCTGGAGGGGGGAACAGTGTGGTGCACGCAGCTCTCCCAGGCTTACATTATCCATGGGCTAGGCGTGAAGGTAAGAAAACCTTGGGGAGAGATGGGAGGGGTAACTTGAGAGGCTGACCTCTTATATCTGAATGGGTAGCTTGTGGCTGAGTTCAATTGAACCGTGGTGTAGCGAAGCTGTACGGGTTTCGGTACACAGTAGATAGGTTGGTGGGGGCCGGGCGGGAGAGGAGTGGCATACATAAGAGCCAAATGAGCCATGGCGGGCACGTACCAGCTCTCGCGCACTCAGAAAAGCATAGTATCGGAGGGATGGAGCCCCGACTCAAATTTGTATGTCGAGCAGTCGCGTGAAGAGGCTTTGTTCCCCAGAGCAATTCGAGCAGTGGGGAGTTTGCTCGGCAAGGAGGGTGGTGAGGCGCAGAGCCACAGTTGTTACATCCAAAGCATCGGTAGTGACACATGGGACCTACAACGATTCTACAGCTCTGAGGATCACATATTCAAGTAAATGTAGGGTGTTTGAACAAGGTATGTGAAGGCGAGTAACAAACTCGGGGTAGTCGCTTCTACTGGAAGCGGTGGATCTTTGTGACACAGTAGATAGAGGGGAGTAGGAAAAGGGGCAAAATAAAATAATAGCGTAAGAGTGTTGCGAACAGCTTCCCGCGTCGCTGGACCACTGTTAGCCAGCGGCGAATCCACTCGGCCATCCTGAGTCTCAAAAAAAAAAAAAAAACTCATTCAAACGAAGCTTCTAAGCCGCTCGCCTGCACTTCTCGTATGCTGTTAAATATTTTTTCCACTAGTAAATTATAGATAATATTACCTGCCAAATTTGTAGAGTGGCGGAGACAGTAGGGCTTGAGGTACCCCAGAAGTTGTGCGTCCTGTTGGGACAGAAGAGCTGTTTTTTGTAGCCTCAAAGGTGCGACCAGATCACTATATATTGTATCAAGCTCCGAGGCACCAGCCTAGTTAGTCCTCCGAGTTATAAATAGTCGAGTGGCAGCCGACAGGACCCCCCCCCCCCCCCGCTTGGGGTACCACGTGAGGCCTTTTCTTTTTTTGCATTTACCGGTTTTGTTTGCGCATTTATCTTCTTTTTTTTCTCGTCTCTTGGTTGGCTTATAGGCCTGTGATTGGATATTGAAATTGCAAATTGATCAAGCTCATTTTTTTGTTGTGTAAATAAGTGATCTCTTATAAATATTTACCCCATATTTTTATTGTAAATAAAGGACTGTACATAATCAGTTTTATTCTCCTTCGATTTCTCACGTCCAAGTGTAGGAACGATTGGGATTAGAATATATATAGATTTTCGGCCCGATCCACCACCATGAGGAGAGGTCGTTTAAAAGATCCTCTGCACGTATTCATTAGGCCTTTGGCAGAAGTTGATGCGGGGATGCTGGGTCATGGACTTCACATCCAATTGCTTTTGAACAGCGTTCGTGCAGTCAGCCGAACGGGATTTAGAGAGTAAGGACCTATCTGATTGTAACCCGAACATCATATTTCTTTATTGAGGTTTTTGTGTGGACAGGGAGGATGGTCGCAGAACCAGTAAAGTTTATGGGGGAGAGCGATATCGAAGCTGGTTTCAGAACCAGAGAAGTTTATAGGGGAAGAGTTATCGAGGCTGGCTTCATATTTCTTTATTGAGGTTTTTGTGTGGAGGACAGGGAGGATGGTCGCAGAACGAGTAAAGTTTATGGGGGAGAGCCATATCGAAGCTGGTTTCAGAACCAGAGAAGTTTATAGGGGAAGAGTTATCGAGGCTGGCTTCAAAACCAGAAACGTCTACGGGAAAGAGTGCTATCTAGGCTGGTTTCAGAACCAGAAAGTTTATGGGGCAAGAGAGCGGGGATGCTGGGTCATGGACTTCACATCCAATTGCTTTTGAACAGCATTCGTGCAGTCAGCCGAACGGGATTTAGAGAGTAAGGACCTATCTGATTGTACCCCGAACATCATATTTCTTTATTGAGGTTTTTGTCTGGAGGACAGGGAGGATGATCGCAGAACCAGTAAAGTTTATGGGGGAGAGCGATATCGAAGCTGGTTTCAGAACCAGAGAAGTTTATAGGGAAAGAGAGTTATTGAGGCTGGCTTCAAAACCAGAAACGTCTATGGGGAAGAGTGCTATCTAGGCTGGTTTCAGAACCAGAAAGGTCTATGGGAGAGAGCGATAGTGAGGCTGGTTTCAGAACCAGAGAAGTTTATGGGGGGAGAGCGATATCGAGGCAGGTTTCAGAACCAGAGAAGTTTATGGGGGGAGAGAGATATCGAGGCTGGTTTCAGAATCAGCGGATGACCTTTGATACGCCCTCATGGCTTTTGTCATCCGTGAAATTATGTTTAACTAGTGAAGTTATGGGGGGGATGGCGATATCGAGGCTGGATCAGAACCAGAAAAGTTTACGGGCGAAAGAGAGCTATCGAGGTTGTGGTTGAAAATAGGCAGGGAACATTAAGAGGACATTCTTTTGGGCTTAGTTGGGGGAGTTTGAGAAGGTCGGGGTGTAGGGGAGAGATGTTCAAGGTGAGTAAGGAAATGGTAGGGCAGAATGTGGTCTGGTTGATTGGGCTGGGGATGGTGGCACATCAGCCGTCTGGGGGTAGTAAGGGTTTCTAAGGAAGGATGGATCTTGTAAGTTGAACCCTTCCCCAGTTCTCCAGGATGGGTAGACGAGTTATTCTGTATCATTGTCCGTAAGAAAACTCGGGGTAAGAAACCAATTTGTAGGCAAATTTTTTTTATCTCTTCATTAAAGGGCATCGATGGAGACCCAGGATAGTAAATGGGATATATATATATATAAACACTTTTATCCAGTTGCCTGTTCTATTTAAGTCTAGTTAGCGACCGGAGGCGCATTACGTAGAGCTGGCAGGGGTTAACCCGCGGAAAAGCTGCCATCCAGGGAAACATTCATATTATATATATATATATATATATATATATATATATATATATATATATATATATATATATATATATATATATATATATATATATATATATATATATATAGTATAGCAATGCCCTCTGGCATTCCTATAAATTATTAGCATACTTTCCTTTTTAAATCCAATGTTAAAATATCCAATTATTTTCCCACTTAATTTTAACGATTTCAATTCAATCTTATTGCATAAATTATCAATCAAAAATCTCAAATTTTTATGTATTTTCAATATATTCTTGTATAAATAATTACATTAAAAAATCGTGGCTAAGATACATTTTTGTTTGGCAACACTTCCTTTAGTCAAACTAACATGCTTTCTTTCAGCTGTTCCACATTGAACACAGATATTCTTCATTTGTGTCTCATCATGTAGACTCCCATACACACTAGTTGCTACCTTGTTACCCATCTACCTTACACCAGGCTTAATCACGATAAAGATTTAGTATTAAACTCATGTTCATTTTTGTATAATTAAATTCAATCAATATATTTCAACTATGTTCCATTCTTGTTAATCTATAATATATATTTTGTTCTATCCTTGTTGTATTCCATCCATTCCTTAACGACTTCGTGGTCAGCCATTAAGCCTAACTTCACCATAAGCTCAACCGCTCGAGCCTTGTTACGATTCAATGACTCTCCTCAAAAACTTATAGATATAGGTTTGTTGTGAAGTATCTATCTAGGTTCATACCATGATGGGCCTATATCTATAATAGTGATAGACAAAAGTTTTCAGATACACAGTAAATTTTAGAAATTCATATAAATGTGAATATAAATGAAATAAGGAGGAATAAATAGCAATAGGTTATATATTGCCAACCATCAACAAAATTCGCAAAAGCATGTAACATATACACGCAAATGAAGCTGTGAAATGGTTACAGCAACCCGATATAGGAAGCTCAGTAGCGTGTAGAGAGCATTTATTCTTCGAGACATACCGTCTACGAGGGTGTGACGCTTGAGCAGTGAGATCCTGGCCCACTCCTCAGTGATGGCTACCTTAAGTTGCTCATTGGCGTCTGCCTGACTGACGACATCTTTCAGATTCTACCAGTCGTTTTCCAGTGGATATTGTTGTTCCCGAACCACTGAATGGTGGATGAAGATTTGTGACATTGCCCTGCTTGAAAATCACATTCTGGGCATTTCTGGAGAGGTTTCAGGTTGAGGGCAACATGTATTCTCTCTCAGGATAGCTTGATAGTTCTCTGAATTCATGGTGCCATCACAAAAGAAAGGTGAGACGAACCACCCCTGAATTTGACATGCAGCCACCATGTATACAGTTGGCACTATGCACTCTCAATTCCACTGCTCCCTTGGCCTCCCGTAGATTCTACTGTTGCCTGGGGTCGAGAACAAATGGATCGTGGACTCGTCGGACTATCAGACAGATCCTCACTGACGCATTGTCCAGTTGCGGTGAGACGTGCCGAAGGCAGTTGACGTCGCTTCTCCTCAAGGTTGATCAGCGGCTTCTGACGGGCTTTACATGATTTCAGGCCTTGTGCAAGCAGTCTGCGACGGACTGTTCTGACGGATGCCTTAATCTGACCACCCTTTGTCCATTCAAGTTGCAGCTGGGCAGCGGGTTTATTACGATCCAGAAGGCTCATACGGAGTAGAGCTCTGTCATCACATTCTGTACTGACCCTGGGTCGCCCAGAACGAAGTTGATCTTGGGTGTTGCCATTTTCTCGGATCCTCTTCAACACATCTGCAACACCAGAATGTGATGCTCCAAGCCTCTGGGCAATTTGTCGACAGCTGAGGCCCTCCTCATGCAACTTGCGCATCAGATTTCTTTCCTCCATGGAATAGTTACGTGTTTTCGCCATTATAAGATCCTGCCAAAATGGAATATCATTAATAAAATATGATGCGCTATATGAACACATTTTGACTAACACTACAGACTGATACCAGGATTTTATACATTTCAATAGTATCACCATTTTAGATATTTAGGAAACATATAAGGAAGCTTTTGCTTTTAGTTTGCTTTCCATATGTATTGGACACATGTATGCAAACCTACACTAACATATTAATAGATATACCCAAGGAATAAGAAAAATTCCAGGTGTCTGAAAACCTTTGGAGCCGGTTGTATGTATATATATATATATATATATATATATATATATATATATATATATATATATATATATATATATATATATATATATATATATATATATTGTTTAGTCACGCGGACACACAGCTTTTGATTTTAGAGAAGTTAAGCCACATAAGGTGTATTTGCCGGAATGAGCCCAATTCAGGTCTCATTCAGATGGTTCAGAATCCACATTAATCAGTAGGTTCCAAATAAAAAATCAGGTTTAAGGTAAGTTACCAGTGGGTTGCTACCCAATCCAACTGGATTCTATATGGCAGCTAGGGTGAAACGAGAAATATCATCTAAAAAAGGTGGAGGCGACCACTTTGGGACAAAAAATTAAAAAACGACGGGTTAAAAGATTCCTCCGCCAATATGAATCGAAGACGGGTGTGTTGAGGAATAGTTAAAAGGGTCGGGAAACAGGACAACGGGAGCGTGGCTAAATGGGTGCAATCTAATAAAAGGTGGGCAACCGATTGGTCCCCACCGCAAAACTGACAGTAAGGGCTGATTTGAACATCACCCGAAACAAGATGGCCCTGAGTAAGTCTTGTGTGGCCAATGCGAACTCGGCAAAGGGCCACCTCCAACGACCGCAATCTATGACGGCTCGAGGGCCAAGAGTGAGCAGAATTTTTAATTTTGTACAGTTTGGATGATGAACAGTCATCCCATTCATTCTGCCACAGTTGAAAAATACATTTTCTTATTGAAGGAAAGTAGTCCCTAAAAGGCAGAGCCGTGTTCTCAGGGGACACAGAGTGTGCTGATCAAGCCAGCCAATCAACCCTCTCGTTGCCCAGGACCCCCACATGCCCAGGGACCCAGCAAAAAATAATTCTATATCGGGACGCATTTTGGACCAGCCAGTTGCAAATTTCTGTGACTAAGGGATGGGACGCATTAAAAGATCTAATGACTGTAAGACACTCCTTGAGTAGGAAAAAATGACAAAATCATTAAAAGGTAAAATTTGGATGAGTCTAAAGTCTAAAAGGATTGCTGAAAGTTCAGCGGTAAAAATGGATGCTGCTGGTGGCAAAGATAGAGTTAGGAATTCTCCTCCTGGGTAGATGGCTGCGGCGCCCACGCCACCGTCCGATTTAAGGCCATCCGTGTATAGTGGGCAGCATTGTTTGTGTGAGATCGAATGCTCTAAGAACAGGCTCTTAATGATGCGAGGGTCCATGGAGGACTTTTCCAGGCTCCACATGTTGGTACATACTGTGGGAAGAGGAGCACGCCAACTAGGGGTCAGTAAGGATGGAAGGGCAAGGACCCTTGGAGCACCCAGGTTAGAGAGATGATCTATGCGAAGGTTCAAAGGGCGGGGTAAAGATGGCAACTTATCATATGCCGCCGTTGATGCAGCAGCATACAGGCATCTGTAGACCTCTGATACAGGGGCTTGCTGTACTCGGCAGAGGTATCGCATGCAGATTTGAAGTCTATGGTAGGGCAAAGGGAGTACCCCACTCTCGCAGTAAAGGCTGTTGACAGAAGTACGGAAGGCTCCACTAGAAAGGCGAACTCCAAGGTTTCGAATGGGGTTCAGCATTTTAAGGGCTGAAGAGGAAGCCAATGAGTAAATTTAACAGTCATAATCCAATTTGGATTTGACGAGGGCTCTCTATAATGTCCACAATGTTTGTCGGTCACTGCCCCACGAAGTGTGTGAGAGGATTTTCAAAATGTCTAGAGCCCGCAGGCAGCCTGTTCGAAGTCGGCGTAGGTGTGGTAACCAGGATAACTTTGGATCAAGAATTACGCCAAGGAACCGAAACTCGGAGACAAACTCTATATCTTCGCCTTGTAGGGAGATAGATGGCGGAACAAGAAACCCTCCTCGTCGGTGGAAATACATTGCTTTGGTTTTGTTCGTGGAAAAGCAGAATCCCTTAAGTTGTGGTCTTTTGGATACAGCATCGACCGCCCGTGGTAGCCGACGCGCTGCTGATGGATTTTTTTTTTTTTAAGTGCTCATCTGGCGACTGCCTACTTGGGCATTAGTCGCCGTATTAAAACTGGACTTGTTCTAGGCTACTTTAAAATAAAATTAAAGAGACGAAAAACACCCCAAAAAGGGGGAAAGGAAGCAAGCTCCTGCGTCGGGGGAGGTTCCCCCCCGGCGCAGGAGCGTGCAACCTAAAGGAAAAAAACAAAAACAAAAGCAAAAAAAAGACAAAAAAACAAACAAACCCTGCTTAAATAATAGGGAGAAGGCCGGCCTCCCCCCAAAAGTCAACAAGTCCACCAGTCAATGTGCACGCACTCGTCCCGAGTACAAGGGACAGGCGGTAGCGATCCCGCCCATCCCGGTACCGGGACAGGTAATGATCACCCAGACTGGGACATTCGACAAGAATGTGCCGAACAGTCTGGGGGACGACGCAGTCGTCACAATATGGCACAGGCGAGCGCTCCATCAAATAGCGATGCGTCACACGAGTGTGTCCGATTCGGAGATCACAGAAAGCAAACTGAAGCCGTCGCAGCATTGGGTGATAGGTCCATGGGAACAGTCGCGGCGCAATGGCACGCAACTTTACGTTCCCTTCGACCGTCTTCCATCTTCTTTGCCAAGCAGTCCGAAGAGCTGCCGTATTCCTGCCATGTAGTCAGTGTGAGGAAGAGCGAAACGCTGGTCCGGGCGCAGAGTCCTCGCGGACTCTTTGGCGCGCTCATTCCCCGCAATTCCTACATGTCAAGGAACCCAGCAGAAAATAATCTCGACATCCGCCCGGCTCGCCAAAACCGTGGCGTCACGGATATCGCGAACCAGGGGATGCAGAGATTCCAATGCTCCGAGAGCACTCAGGGCGCTTTGTGAGTCGCTATAGATCACAATCCGGCCTCCGAACCAGGCACGTGGCGTAATCTCCCGTACCGAGTGGTGTATTGCCACCAGCTCGGCCGTGAAGACAGACGCAGCGCCTGGCAGAGCCTCGCTGACTTCAAACAGAGGGGATACGGCGTGGAAGCCGACCCCCTCTTTGGACTTGGAGCCATCCGTATACACTGGCACGGTTCCAGCGTGACACGAGGTGTGCTCCAAAAAGGTCGAACGCAATACTCCCGGCGCCGTACAAGCTTTGGGAGCAGAGGCGTGACGACAAATAGCCAAATGTGGTACCCTCCAGTGTGGCGTCCTGGGCAGAACCAAGGGCGCCACAGGCCCGAGAGCTATACCTAGCTCTCGAAGGAGTTTCCTGGCCCTAAACCCAAAGGGCTTAGGGTATGACTGGCGTCGCTCAGCGGCATAGACACCGTCAAGATGAGCTGCGGATGCAGTGAGAGCTGTTGGCGACTGACGGAAGCGCCGGGCTCGCGCGTACAGGCGATTAATGCACTGCACGCGGAGTAGAGCGAGTGGCATCTCTCCAGCATCGACCAACAGGCTTTCAATGAGGGAAGTGCGGAAGGCACCGGTCGCAAGGCAAAGGCCGGTGTGGTGGATTGAATCCACCTTCCGCAATAAACGCTCGGCTGTGGATGCATAAAACTCGCATCCGTAGTCGAGCTTCGAACGAACAAAGGATTGATAAAAAAGTAGGGCAGTAGCCCTATCAGCGCCCCAAGCGCTGAACGTCACGGAACGGAGAATATCCATGGCGAGGGTACAAGAGACCCTAAGGCTGCGAATATGAGCCTCTCAGGTGAGGCGTCGGTCGAATACAAGACCAAGGAAACGGTGCGATTCAACCACATCCAGGCGCACCCCATTAAGAAACAAATCTGGGTCGGGGTGGAGCCGCGGATGGCGGCAAAAGAGCACCACCTTAGTCTTGGCCAAAGAAAACCGAAACCTGTGCGCTTCGGCATAGCGAGAGACGCGGTTCAATGCCTGTTAGTGTCGACGCTCCAGAGTTAGCATCTGGGCCGCGCCAAAAGAGATCGAATTGTCGTCCACGTAGAGCGTAGCGAGAACATCTTCCAGCAACGAGGTGATGCCGTTGATACTCAGGGCAAAGAGTGTGACACTGAGGACACTTCCCTGCTCCTTTGGGCCGGAGAGGGCTCGCCCCCACCCGAACGCGGAATCGACGATCTCGCAAAAATTCAGATATAAACATTGGGAGGCGTGCCCTCGCCCCAATCGTGTGGAGAGTCTCTATGATACCGTATTGCCATGCGGTATCATAGGCCTTCTCCACATCAAAAAACACCGTGGCGTAGTGCTGTGTACGAAGGAAAGCCTCGCAGACGGCATTTTCCAGTCGGAGCAGAGCATCCGACGTGGAGTGGAACTTGCGGAAGACGCACTGTGCAGAAGACAGATGGCCTCCGCTGTCCAGGAAAAAGGCTAATCTAACATTTACCAATTTCTCCATCAACTTGCACACGCAAGAGGTAAGAGAGATTGGGCGGAAACCGGTCGGAGTAGAGTGATCTCTCCCCGGTTTGCGAAAGGCGAGCACAGTAGCGATTACCCAGAAATCTGGGAGAAGACCCTCCACCAGATCCTGTTGAACAAATCTAACAGAAAGGCCATGCCTCGCTCACCCAGGTGTCGAAGCATGGCGTACGGGACATCGTCCGCACCATGGGCGGTGTCCGCGCACGAAGCGAGAGCATCATACCTCTGGTCCTGAGGGACCTTCTGGCTTTAGGGAGACGCTCCTCCAATTTCGCAGCTGAGGTGAAATTGAATACCGGCCCTTAGGGGATATCTTGCTGTTTTAACCATTCAGCTTCTTTTTGAGATGACAAGGGGCAAGAGAGAGGTGGTTAAGAGTTTGGGCATCAAAAAAAGATTGAAAAGTCATCAACGTAGAGCGTAGCAAGAACATCTTCCGGCAGCACTGAGGTGATGTTCAGGGCAAAGAGTATGACACTGACACTTCCCTGCTCCATTGGACTGGAGAGGGCTCCCCCCCACCCCTACATGGAATCAAGGATTTTGTAAAAATTGAGATATAAAGATTGGGAGGCTTTCCCTCGCCCCCATTGTATGGAAAGTCTCCATGATACCCAATCATCATGAGCTATCATATGCCTTCTCCAGATAGTGATGTCTATGAAGGAAGGCCTCATAGACGGCATTTTCCAGTCGGAACAGAGCATTCGAAGTGGAATGGAACTAACAGAAGACAGATGGCCTCCGCAGTTCAGAAAAAAGCTAATCTAACATTTACCAATTTCTCTATCAACTTGCACACGCAGGAGGTTAGAGAGATTGGGCAGAAACTGGCCAGGATAGCATCATCTCTCCCCAGTTTGCGAAAAGCTAGCACAGTAGTGATTAACCAGGAATCTGGGAGGATACCCTCTACTCAGATCCTGTTGAACAAATCTAACAGAAATGCCATGCCTCACTCCCCTAGGTGTCAAAGCACAGTGTATGGCACACAAAGTGAGAGCGGAACGCAACTAACTTCATGTAAACCTGTTAATGAACGGTTCTCCGCCTCTGGCGGTGAAATCCAGTCAGCGGCCTTCTGCAACATAACTTGCATTGAACTCTGGTTGAGCAGCATCCCAGCTCCAGAATGTGGTCATGATGGATTCTGCCACAGATGCAGGGTCTGAGATTGCAGTCCAATTCTCCTGGAGAATGGGAGAGGGGAGGGGGGAGGCAAGAACTTGCCCCAAATCCTTTTGACTCACTTCCACCCCTCTACTAGAGGAGTCTTCCCATTAAGTGAGGACACATATGCCTGCCAAGAAGAGGTCAACAGCCTCATCCAGTGACCTAAACTCGTCAACTTGGAGAGAAATGAGTCATTTTTTCGAATGAAGACCACCGTAGCAGCGGCAAGTACTGCCATTCTCTAAAGGCATTGTTTCAGGTGTGCTTCCGAGATTGGATGTGGGGATGGAATGGTTGACTCGTGCAATTGGAGTGAATGAGTATGTGAAAGGCCTGTGTGAGGAGTCGTGATTAGTGTTTGTAATGAGTTTTATGGGAATAAGGCATTGTATGCATTGGATGGACTCTGTCTAAGCCAGACTGAGGTTGACGTGTTGTGGCAGGAATTAGATACTGTTGTTGGATCTTTGCAGGCGGGAAACTAGTTACTGATTGTGGTCAGGGAAATATAAGAGTACAGGGTGGGGCAGGGAAAGGAAGGAGATGCAGAGGAGATAGAGCGGAAAGTATATATTCTAAAAGAGGTGCTTCAGGGATAGAAGGGCTGAGTTGTCTTTATACTAATGCTTGTAGTCTTAGAAATAAGAGTTATTTAGTTATATTATTGATGAAGATATAGATATAAGTGTAATAAAATCATGGGTTGATGAAAATAAATTTAATGACACCATGAGTGAATTTGCACAACAGTCGACCACCCCCCATATTTGCGGGGGATAGGGACTACAAACTCTCGCGAATATTGAAAAACCACCGATAGTTGACACTACCCCCAACCCTTCCCAAACATTGTAATACACTCCCCATATTAATTCAAGAAGCTATGTTTTGTCATGTTCATACACATACCGTATGAAATAAAGTATCAGAACACATTAAATTATTTTATTGTATAATGTTTACTCACCTGGAGATAGTTTTGTTTTGATTGAAGAATGATGATTGTAGATGATGTTGTCTGTGCAGTTCAATGATTATGATATAACTGCACAAGGAAGCTGAGGAGATTCTAATTATCCTCTGACTCCTGCTCAGTAAACACCGAAGGAGAAGGAGGAGAAAAAGTTTCTCCAGAGGTAGAGGGTGTAGTTTCTGGTGTGGTTAGGGGTTCAGGCTTTTTACTTGGGGTGAAGAACACTGTAATGGGCAATTGAGATCATTGCTTTTTCATGTTCTTTAGCTTACACACGTGGGACACAAGCGTACTGAATGAAACGCAGGAAATCGGTACATATACTGGGAAGGGATAGTAGGGAATTTAACTATGAAATGGATGAGCATTGGCTGAATTCAGTTAAGGATGAGAAGGACTTAGGCATAGTAGTAGATAGGTCACTCAAGATTTCAAAGCAGTGTATTGAGGAAAAAAAAAGAGCAAATAGGGTGCTAGGATACATTAACAGGAATGTTAGCTACAAGAGTAAAGAGGTTATCCTTAAACTCTACAACTCGTATGTTAGGCCACATTTAGAGTACTGTATACAAGCATGGTCACCACATTTTAGACATGACATCAACCAGCTAGTCAGTACAAAGGAGGGCAACAAAAATAATACCTTCCCTGAAGCACCTTGAATATGAAGATAGACTGAGGGTACTAAATATGTTCTCATTTGAGAGATGTGTGAGGGGAGATATGATTGAGCTTTTTAAAATCTCTTCTGAGATGGATAAGTTGGACTTTAGCAAGTTATTTGAGTTGGAAGGTAGTAATAGGACTAGAGGTCACCACTTAAAAATTAAAAAACAGAGGTGCAGGTTGGATGTTAGAAAATATTTTTTCACAAATAGAGTGTAAATTACTGGAATAGTTTGCCAACTGAGTGTAGACAGTCCAAACTTGAATGTTTCCAATGCAGATTATTTAGGGGTGGAGGGTTAACTTGGAGGGGAGGGGGGGGGTTATGCTGGACTCATTCCTGTGGATGCAGTTTTTTATTATTATATATTATGATTGATTTGGATTTTAATGAGTCTTAATGATGATGCTTTTTGTTTTTGACACATTCCTGTGGATGGTTCTAATTGTATATTGTAGATGCATGATCTGACATAATCCTATGGATGCATTTGGTGGGTGGGTTTTGACAGATGCGGATGACCTTTGATAGGCCCTTGTGGGCTTTATCATCCATGAAATTATGTTATGTTATGTTAAGGCAGCAGCAGTCCATCCAGAAAATATTTGAATGGGAGAGATATCACTAGCATAGAGGTCATTTCCCCCTTGCTTAACAGGGCTCCCTTAGTTCCCCCAACATCAAAAGCAGACTTTCCTAAACTAAATTTCATATAAATTAACAATTATCTCAGTATCCTCTTCTAAGACAAATCAAAACTTTTATTCCTTACTAGAATATTTCAAACAAATGCTTCCCAGTGCAGAAGAGATAATACTAGGTTGAGATTCATAGGCAGGTTCAAGTTATGATGTCACCCTTTGTAACAGGATATTTTGTTTATTTCTGTAGAAAGAAATATTAATTAGATTTGGCTGTCCTCTCCAACTGTTTTTATTCTCCCGCTATCTATTACAATTTGTCTATATTTAAACCCTAGTAACACAATGAATCCATGATCCTCTCTAATTTTCCCCCTCATCCCACTGTTTTTGTCCTAACAGTGTTGACAGCTCTTTCAGTCTCTCTGGGCATTATGTCATTTAAATTCTACAATCAGATATTGAGAGCTGGACAAGTGCATTGCTGCGTACATACACATCACCTTTTTAGGAATGCAAGAATTTGAAATTTTTCAAAGGAATGCACCGCCCCAAATTTTAAAGCGTTCCAAGCATTACCAAACAATTTTTTAGTTTTTTAAATGTTTTCAATGGAAACAACAAAGACAACATTCACTACACGGCAACATTCTGTCATTTATGTTTAGGCGGTAAGCTCTCCCCAATTATAGAGCTCATTTGGCAACTGCCCACTTGGGCATAAGTCGCCGGAAACACGACACAACCTAGAACTAGGTTACTTTAAAATAAAAATATGAAAACAATGATAAAAATGAGAAAAACTTAACAATTAGGAAGCAATCTCCGGCAGCGGGGGGAGGTCCCCCTCACCCCGGTACAGGAGCGTGCAACCTACAAAAAAAATAGAAAAAAGGAATCTTTTTAAATAAAAGGGAGAAGCCCAGCCTCTCCCCAAAAGTCAATGTGCACGAACTCGTCCCAAGCACAAGGGACAGGCGGTAGCGACTCCGCCCATCCCGGTACCGGGACAGGTATCATGCGCGAAGATGACCCAGACTGGGACATTCAACAAGAATGTGGGAAACAGTCTGGGGATGACGCAGTTGTCGCAATAGGGCGCAGGCGAGCGCTCCATCAGATAGCGATGTGTCACACGAGTATGTCCGATTCAGAGATGGCAGAAAGTGACCTGAGGCCATCGCTGCATTGGGGGATAGGTTCATGCATGCGCGTGTGAATGAAACATAAATGCAACTTAGCGTTGTTTCAGCTGAACCCAACCCCCCTACTTTTTCAGGCGCGCCGCCAATCTTCAGCTTTACCTTAGTGTGAGCGTTGGTAGCAATCAGACGTATTCTTGGCAAGCTCTCTATTCAGTGACGTTTTTTCATTTTTGATTTTTCCGTGTAATATATTTAAGTTCAGGAAGATAGTTAACTTTGAGTATCAGACATAATACTAAAGGAATATTTAATTATATTTGGAAAAGTTTCTGTGCTGGGACCAGGAGGGTGGAAGATAGGCCTAGACTAGGGACTGGAGAGAAAGAAGTGACTGATGTGAGTGAAGATGAATGGTGGGTGAATATAGATAGAATAGATAGTTTAGGACAGGTTAAGTCTGGAGCAAGAGGACATGGAACCTGTTAGGTTGACTAACAGATTCGATGCCCAGAGAGAGGAAGAGGTTGAAAGTGATTTGTCTGATGTGGTTGTGGCAGAAAGTGAAATAAGTGGTAGTTTGAATGAGAACAGGAGGGAGGGTAATGCAAGGCCTAGGGGGACTAGGAGGATGACTGAGGTGCTTGTGATGGGTGACTCTCAGATTAGATATTTAGATAGGAAGTTGACTGCAAGCAAATGGAAGGGAGTGAGTTTGTTTGTCGGGTGCTGGTGTAAATGATGTGTCTGAGAGGTATGATAGTCTGGTATCTGGGTGTGAAAGGGATGCAGTTGTGATTATGCATGGGGGATTAAATGATGTAAAGAAGGTGGGTTCATGTGTTACGAGAGGTACAGAAGGTTATTTGAAAGGATGAGTGAAAGGTGGTGTTTCAGGTGTGCTTCCAAGATTGGATGTCAGGATGGAATGGTTGTCTTGTGCAATTGCAGTGAATAAGTATGTGAAAGGCCTGTGTGAGGAGTCGGGATTAGTGTTTGTAGATGTTTGGAATGGGTTTTATGGGAATAAGGCATTGTATGCATTGGATGGACTTCATCTAAGCCAGGCTGGGGTTTGCAGGTTGTGGCAGGAGTTAGATAGTCATTGGGTCTTTGCAGGTGGGAAACTAGTTACTGATAGTGGTCAGGGAAATATAAGAGTTCAGGGTGGGGCAGGAAAAGGAAAGAGATGCAGAGGAGATAGAGTGGAGGGTATACATTCTAAAAGAGGTGCTTTAGGGATAGGAGGGCTGAGTTGTCTTTATACAAATGCTCGTAGTTTTAGAAATAAGTTATTTAGTGAATTTGAACTATAGGGTTATATGTACATTAGTTAAAGGAGAGGTAGGATGGGTGGTGGGTTGATTATTTATATCAGAAATAGAATTTCTTCAAATCTAAATAATTCTATGAAGTAAGAAGAAATTGAGTCACTGTGGATAGATATTAGGGCCAGTAAAAATAGGATAATACACTTGGGAGCCTTTTACAGACCACCCGGACAGACTGACTGTATTAATGAGCTAATGATTAGAGAAATAAGGAAAGGATGTGAAGTAGATACAGTTATTCTTGGTGACTTTAATTTAAATTCTGTGGACTGGGAAAATATGATAGGAAGAAATAGAGCAAAAGTTGTAAGTTTATAGAATACTTTGAGGATAATTTTTTGACTTAATTTGTTAATAAGCCAACATGGGGTGCCAATATCTTAGATCTGATTCTTTCAAATGATGATCACTTAGTTCAGGAATTGACTGTCAGGGAAGCAGTGGGAAATAGTGATCATAAGATGGTTCATTTTAACTTGGGAATAGTGAAAGGTAGAACAACAAACTCCATAAAAACTCCAAATTTTTATAATGGAGATTACGATAAGTTACGAAACTTGCTAAATCAGATTAGGTAGGATATAGAATTCAGGGGAAAGAATACTTATGAGATGTGGGACACTTTTAAGACTATACTAAACATAGTCCAGGAGCAGTTTATTCCAATGAAGGCTATTAGGAAGAAATGTAGGAAGCCATTGTGGTGAAATCAGGAGATAGCTAGAAAAATTTCTGAGAAGAAAAGGGCATATCAGACATTACAGAGAGAAAGTACTTTTGACAATTTAAATCATTATAGGTCGACCAGAAATGAGCTAAATAAGATTATTAAGAAGAGCAAAAAAGCAGCAGAAATTAATTTAGCTCAAAATAATAATAAAGATCCAAGAAAGTTCTTTAGCTATTATAGAATTAATAACAAATCTAACAGTGATGAATAGGGCCTATTAGATAGGAAGGGGTTTTGAAAGAATCTGATGAGGAAATAGTAGAGAGGTTCTTAATGATCATTTTTCTTCAGTATTTACACAAGGGAATCAAGATAGATTAATTGATGATAATTCTAAGTCAAGGAAAGTAGTGTTGAATACCATTAATGTCAACAGGGAAATAATTAAAGGGCTTATATTGGAGTTAAATACTAGTAAGTCATCTGGCCCAGACATTCATTCTAGGTTAGTCAAAGAAAGTGTTGATAGTATTGCAGTAGCTCTTGAGAAGAAATATACTAGATCACTAGAGTTTGGAGAAATACCTAATGATTGGAAATTAGTGAATATAGTACCAATTTTTAAAAAGGGAAGTAAAGAGGACCGGAATAACTTTAGGTCAGGAAGCTTAACTACTATCGTTTGTAAAATCCTCAAGAAGATAGTTAAGAAGAGGATTTCTGACCATCTAGAGTATGGTAGGTTAATAAATGATGCTCAGCATGAGTTTAGAAGAGGTAGATTGTGTTTAACAAATTTACTGGATTTTATGGATATTACTAAACAATCAGATAAGGGAGAGAATGTTGATGTAATTTACTTAGATTTTAGCAAAGCTTTTGATAAGGTTCCACATAGGACACTAGTTCACAAATTAAAAATACATGGGATATGTGGTAAAGTTTTGACTTGAATAACTGAATGGCTGAAAGACAGGAAACAGAGGGTTGTGCTGAATGGGGTGAGGTTACAGTAACGGGACGTTATTAGTGGCGTACCTCAGGGATCCGTTCTAGGCCCTTTATTCTTCATAGTTTATATAAATGATCTTGGGGAAGCTGTAAATAGCAAAGTGTCAATTTTTGCTGATGACACTAAATTGGCAGCTGTAGTCAAAGAAGTTGAGGGTAGCTTTAAAGTGCAGAGTGACTTAAATAAGTTATTAGCTTGGGCTCAGAAGTGGCAAATGACTTATAACCTTAAAAAATGGGATAGTAAGGAATTTAGCTATGAAATGGATGGGCATTGGCTGAATTCAGTTGAGAATGAGAAGGACTTAGGCTTAGTAGTAAATAGATCACTCAAGTTTTCAAAGCAGTGTATTGAGCCAAAAAATAGAACAAATAGGGTGCTAGGATACATTAACAGGAATGTTAGTACAAGAGTAAACTCTACAACTCGTATGTCCACATTTAGAGTACTGTATATAAGCATGGTCACCACATTTTAGACATTATATAAACTTATTAGAGTCAGTACAAAGGAGGGCAACAAAAATAATACCATCCCTGAAGCACCTTGAATATGAAGATAGACTGAGGGTATTAAATATGTTGTCATTTGAGAGAAGATGTGTGAGGGGAGATATGATTGAGCTTTTTAAAATCTGTTCTGGGATGGATAAGTTGGATTTTAGCAAGCTATTTGAGTTGAAAGGTAGTAATAGGACTAGGGGTCAGCACTTTAAAATTAATAAAACAGAGGTGCAGGTTGGATGTTAGAAAATATTTTTCACCAATAGAGTGGTAGATTACTGGAATAGTTTGCCATCTGAGACTGTAGACAGTCCGAACTTGAATGTATTCAAAAGCAGATTAGATGGTTATATGGAGAGGGAGGGTTAACTTTGTGGGGTATTCTGGCTCCTTCCTGTTTTGGGGGAGCGGTGTGTGTGTGTGTGTCTGTAGGGCCATTCTCCCACCCACGTTTACATATATCTTTCCCTACCCCTGTGTGAGTGCGTGGGTAGACAATTTTGATTAATACGAATAATAACCGATTGTATTCTCTTTTCAGAGATATATTTTGTTGAAATAGTTTATAAATATAAGAGTAAATATTTAGGAATTATAAAAGTTATAAACAGGAATTTGTTGTGCGCACTTGGATGTTCACTCAGAGGTAAGAAGTTAACAGAATTTCCTCGGGTCGAGTGCCCACTTATTGGTTGCCCTTCCCTCTATAGTAAATAGATTGTAAATGGGGGATATCATCTCTTCTACAGAGTGGAAGCTTTTACGCACTGCAAGAGGAGTTCTTGAGGCGAGTGCTCCGCCCAGCCCTGAGACGGAGGGCTTTCTTACCTCGCTTGCCACCTGCATTGGCTGACGAGCCTGCCCCCCTTTTATATTGGCCTACTACCACCTCCCCCAGCGCACAAGTGATAGTCCCGTGCCCCTTTTCGTTTGTTTTGTTTGTGGACCTTGTTTGGTTTGTACCGATTGTCCTCTGCGCCTGTCATATTTTATTTTGTTTTCAGTTGGGAGAATTACAATTTGTATAGGTTATTTATTTTGAGTGCACACCTGTATTTATTTTTCTTGTAAATATAAATTGTAATTATTATTGTATTTTTTCTTATAAAGTAAAGGACTATATATCAAATCGTATCAATTCTTCCTCGGGGTTCTCAAGGTTCCTAAATTCTAGGATAAGGTTGGAACGCAGGGTTAGTGTTGCTTTCGGCACGCTACACTGTGGATGCAGTTTTTTTATTATTGTATATTACGCTTGATTTAGATTTTGACGAGTCTTGATGATGATGCTTTTTGTTTTTGACACTTCCTGTGTATGGTTCAAATTGTATATTGTAGATGCATGATCGGACACAGTCCTATGGATTATTTAAATTGTATATTGTAGATGCATGATCTGACACAATCCTATGGATGAATTTTGTGGGTGAGTTTTAACAGATGCGGATGACCTTTGTTAGGCCCTTAGGCTTTTGTCATCCGTGAAATTATGTTATTTTATGTTAGTTACCACTTCTAATCCAACACCATTTTATAGAAAACATTGCTTATTTCTTATAGCTAACATTTTTATATGAAATCATGTTTAAAATTCTGTGCAAAAATGAAAAAAATCAGGGCAAATACTAATCTAAAAGTGAAAGGCCACAAAAGGCTCTCAAGCAATTACATAGCCCTAATCAAGGACCTCTGAAGGCCAAGCGACTAATGGGTTAAAAAATAGTGTGGGGGTGTGGGAGATGCAATCACACACAATGAACGGGTAGATGGGGGTCAAGCCCCCCCCCCATTTCAAAATTAGCTTAAAAATTATAATACAATATAATGAAATTGCAATAGCCTAACAAAAAAACAACTAAAAGCCCCCCCCCCTTTTTTTTAATTTGCCAAGAAAAACTTTGTCAACATAAAAAAAAATGTTTTTAAATACATTTATATATTAATTGCCCCCCAAATTTGAGGGGAGGGGACGCATTTTCTAAAATTTAACCATTACTTTTTTCATACTTCATATCCATTCCTATCGTAGGCAGCATACACATAGCCTGCCCGGGTCTCTTTCCCATCCCTTGCAGTCAACTTATAGTTTGCTTTCATCCTTGCCACCCTCTCTTCATACCTACTCCCAGCCCATTTCTCCTCTCTGTACCCCTAGTGCTACATAGGGATTGGCCCCTAGTACTATTCTTGCCACTTTGTTCTGGATCTTTTCCATTCTCTCCAATTCTGCCTTTGTCACTTTACAGACTTCATACCCATACAGGCTTCTTCAGACTGCAATCCCTTTCCACATTTCTTTCATCATTTTATACTTATTTGCTTGTTTAATAGCCATGTTCCTCAGCATGCCAGTCATTTTTAGCATATTTACCTCATTTTGTCTCTTATGCTTCTTAAATATATCCTTCTGATTAACTTGATCTTTACCTTGATGAGGGTCTTCAATCCCTCACCAGTCACTGCTGCATATTCCAACCAGTAAGGCAGGAATAACGCTTAAGGAAAGCAAAAAGGTTGGCTAATTACAGATGCAGAACAGAACCACAAAGGAAAAATGAACTAAACAAAGTCATAAAGTAGGGGGCCAAGAAACAGTTCAACTTTCCGCTTAAAAACAACAACTGAACTTGCACAGGGTAATCACAAATAAAGTACTCCCCTATAGAAATCGATCTACTAAAGCGAATATGTACATTTATTAACAGAAAAAGAAAGGCCCCAAGATCTGTTCCCATGAAAAAGCAAAGTAACATCCTCTTAAAGAGGAAGACTAAAGCCTGTACCAGTGATTACTTCAGATTTGGGGCACATGGTAGGCGGCGCTGTTAGTAGGCTACAATTTTAGGCTACAATATATGTCTTATGACATCAGACGGCAGCTTCAGATATGACCAATTACGGTATTATTTTGTTGTTTTGGGGTTTTGTAACTTTTAGTCTGTTTTATTTACTAAATATCTGCGCCTCTGCTCGTTTATAGTTTTTCTAAGTTAAGTAAGGTTTCTTGATGTCTTTTATTTATTTTTTTTTTTTTGTATTTTTTTGTTTCGCAGTGAATGATAACAGCTTCTTACTGGCAATGTTGTAGCCATAAATAGAGCCCGCTTAGCATTCGTTTCTCTTTCATTATGGCTTTTTTGTGCTCTAGTTGTGCTTCTTTGTTATTCAAATTTGGGTTTATTTTGCATGACTGCAAAAAACTTTGAGATTATTTAGAGGCGCATAAACTAATCAAGAAACCTATAAAAGTAAGTATTGTTTGTCATTAGGTTAGGTTTTTCTGCCAGTAAAAAGCTGTTGGGGAAAAAAACAGTAAATTCAAGGGAACTGCTCGTGGGGGAGATATCACTGCGGGGGAACCACCCTGTGATGATCCTGAGTTACAAAAAAATATAACGCTGTAATTATTCACATCTGACACTACCGTCTGATGTCATAAGACATATATTGTAGCCCAAATTTATAGCCTATAAACAGTGCCATCTACTGTGTGCTCTGAAACTGAAGTGTTACCATGGAAAGAGCAAGATATAATTTAAGATCGTCTGCAAACAAGGCAAATTTGCATGACAAGACTTAAGGAACATAATTGATAAAGATAAGGACCTACAGATGGTTTGTCAACTTTTTTATTTCTAAGGTAACCATGAAGTCTTCTAGGGTCAACATATGATAGGAGAGACTCTTCATAAATAGAATCAGCTTGTAGTATGTTTCTTTTATGGAAAATATTTAGGTCTGAATTGCAACCAAGCTTGAACCGTAGGTGGGGCTCTATGACCAAAGTGGCTTCTAAGGCGTTTGTACCTTCTCCAAGCCGCACTTTTCTGCACAACAGTCACACCAAATATGGACCTAGACTAAGGAGGGTTTGTAATCTTTGGATGTTTTTTCAAAGTAACAAATTCATTAAATGCAGAGTGAAGAACTGACAAGAATTTATCATAGCGCATCTCAATGTCACAATCAAAAAATTCAGAATCCCAGTCAAATAGTGAAAGAAAGTCATTGAGCAATCCATAGTTACCATGATACCAATCAAACAGCTTAACAGGGATGTCAGGAATAACATGATTCAAAACTACCAAGCAGCGGAACTCAACACCAATGTGTTCGCAGCCAGGAAGAGGATCTATGCAGAAAAGTTTAGATACTTTATCATGGCAGGATGTAAATACAAAATCTAGCACATTATTAGATCGGATAAATGTGGGGAAGATAACCCACTGAGTAAGTCCCAAAGAATTAAATGTATCAAGAAATGAATGAGCCAGAGGCACCAAACCTGACCAGTCTATATCGGGTAGGTTAAAATCACCCATCAAAATCACATCCTTCCCAGTGCAAAAAGAACCCAAGAAGGACATATTAAGGGAAAATGCAGGTCGGGAAAAGAAGAAAGAAAGGACATGGAAATAAGATCGGGTAGCTTAGAGGCTAAATGCATGGATTTAGAGAAAACACACAGTAGAGACCAACAACAAGGCAAAGGCACTACTGCTGCTGTAAGTGTTGACAGTCATACTGACATAACCTCGGAAATGAATAATATGAGAGAGTTATGAGTGACTTAAGGGAGGATAAGAAGAGAAAACTCAATATTATTGTTTATAGAGCTGAGGAAAGTGTCTCAACCTGCTTGAAAGAATTTAGAGACCATGATAAAGCTTTTATTCAAGAATTATGACAGGGTCCACTGGTAGATATTTCTGACTTGGCAAAATGGAGGAGGTAAGAATACGACCCCTGCTTATGTCACTGGATTCAGTCTTAACCAAAAATAATATCCTCAATAATGTAACAGGGCTAAAACATGCAAAGAGAAATTTAGGATAGTGAGCATTAATGTTGATTACACTCCTGACTAGAGGGCCTGAATAAAACGGCTGAAGGATCAAGCCAAGGAAATGGAACAGAATGACCAGTCGGGAAATTTCCAATACAGAGTAAGAGGCCCCCCAGGACAAAAGAATAGTACAAATCAAAATAAATATGTAGCATCTAGTGGATTAACCTCTACTGTAAAAAGTCATGTAAATAGAAGTTAGAATTAAAAAGTTGATGCACAAACTGAATGTATTATACACCAATGCAGATTCATTACCTAATAAAATGCAAGAGTTGAAGATTAAAATTCAGTTACACATCCCAAAAGTAATAGCAGTGAGGGAAGTTAAACCTAAAAATCCTGGCATAACAATGTTAAAATCTGAACTAGAAATTGATGGTTATTATTTATTTACAAACTTGGAAAAAGAAAATGGAAGGGGTGTTGCTTTGTATATCGATAATGATATCAATGCAAGTGATATGGAAATTAACACTGATTTTGAAGAGAGTATATGGTGCAGCTGAAAACTTACAGGTAATGATTGTCTGCTACTGGGATGTATTTATAGAAGTCTCAATAGCAGTGAGGAAAATAATTCAGCCTTATGTACAGTATTAAGACAAGTGGCAGAGTCAAGGGAATATACCCACATTATGATAGTAGGTAACTTCAATTACACCAAAATAGATTGGACCAATTGGCACTCATTAAAACATCCCAATCATAAAGCAAACAGATTTATTTTGGCGATGCACGACTCATTCTTATTCCAGCATGTCACTGAGTTTACAAGGTAGAGAATACATGAGCAACCAGGTCTAATGGATTTAATAATTACAAATGAAGAAGGTATGGTCACATAGATTATGATTCACCATTGGGTATGAGTGATCATGTGTGTTAAATATATGATATGAATCTTTATACTAATATGCAGAAAAGTGAAATCAAAAGATACAACTATTTTAAAGGTAACTATGAACAAATGGCATGGAAGCTTGGAGAAATAGACTGGACAAATTGTATGATGAACATGGATGTGCATGAGGCATGGAGCTTTTTCAACAATCACTTGAGGGAGCAGATGGATGAGAACATTCTTGTAGTGAAGGCCAAGAAACATGGTAGATCTTATATAAATCACGAGGTGGAGAAAATAAGAAAACAAAAGCTCACTAAATGGAAGAGTTTTAGACTCACACATGATAGTGAAAATGGAAGGTTATATAAGGCTGAAGTGAATGCACTCAGAAACTTAACAAGAAATTTAAGAAAAGACTTTGAAAAGAAACTGGCTAGTGAGATTAAGCAAAACCCCAAATTATGTTATGTTATGTTAAAGCATTTTGGAAATATGCTAATAGTAAATTCCGGACAAGATCTACGATTGGTGACTTGGACTGTGGCAATAGTAACACAGTAAGAAATGATATTGATAAAGCGGCAACATTAAATGACTTCTTTGGTAGTGTTTTCAATGAGGATCAAAGAAATATACCACAGTTAGAAAACAAATATGTTGGCAATAACCCATTAGATCATGTGGTAATTAATGAGATAAAAAGTGAGAAAGAAACTAATAAAACAGAAAAAACAAATCAGCTGGAACAGATGGTTTTCACCCCAAAATGCTTAGTGAAATAGCACCTAGTATTAGCCTACCATTAATTATTATTTACAATAAATCTCAGGAAACTGGTGAAATTCCACAAGGCTGGAAAGCACTCCAATCCATAAGAAAGGAAGTCGATGTCAGCCTGGGAATTATAGGCCAATAAGTCTAACAGCAGTCGTGTGTAAGATTATGGAGACAATAGTAAGAGATGATAATCTCAAACACATGATTGATAATAGTCATTTTGCTGATCAGCAACATGGTTTTGTCCGGGATAGATCATGTACGAATCAGCTACTCTTATGTTTGGAGGAATGGTCACTATTTTTGGAGCATGGAAAGAGCTTTGATGTTGTGTATTTGGACTTCCAGAAGGCTTTTGACTCAGTTCCTCATAAAAGACTTTTAAGTAAACTGAAAGCTTATGGGATAGAAAGAAAAACTTATTATTGGATAGAAAGCTTCTTGACAGGCTGAAGACAATGGGAAGTGATGAATCAAGACAGATCTAAATGGATGGCAGTGAAAAGTTGTATAGCATAGGGAAGTATTCTGGCACCAATTTTGTTTGTGTTGTTTATCAATGATCTACCTGATGCTGTATCAAGTACAGTTAAAATATTTACCGATGACACAAAGATTTACAAGGAAGTAAACACATCACAAGATCATTGGGACTTGCAGGGAGATTTAAGGAAGCTGGGTAAATGGTCTAATCTGTGGCAGTTGAGGTCAGATGTGACAATCACTGCGTTATATTTTTTTGTTCTTTTGGAGATTTGTAACTTTTGGTCTATTATTTACTAAATATCTGCACTCTGCTTGTTTATAGTTTTTTTTCTAAGTTAGGTAAGGTTTCTTGATGTCTTTTATTGTTTTTTGTTGTTTTTGTATTTTTTGTTTATGCGAACGATAACAGCTTCTTGCTGGCAACATCGTAGCTTATAAATAAGACCCATTTTGCAAATGTTTTTCTTTCGTTATTGTGTTTTCGTGTTATCCATGTGCTTCTTTGTTATTCGAATTCGGCTTTACTTTGTATGATCGCGAAAAACTTTTAGATTATCTAGAGGTGCATAAACTAATCAAGAAACCTATAAAAGTAAGAATTGTTTGTTATTAGGTTAGGTTTTTCTGCCAGTAAAAAGCTGTTGGGGAGAAAAAAACCCCAGTAAATTCAAGGAGACTGCTCGTTGGGGAGATATCACTGCAGGGGGACCACCCTGCGATGATCCTGAGTTTCAATCAATGGGGGGGGGGTATGGGGGGCTGCCCAGTATATACTCATATACAAAAAATATTACATCGATATTGTTCACATCTGACGTCATAAGAGATATGCTGTAGCCCAAAATTGTAGCCGACTAACAACGCCATCTACCGTGCACCCCGAATCTGAAGTGTTACCCATTACCCTCCCTCCTGCTCTCAGTCACACTACCACCCATCCTGCTTTCATCCACAATCACACCAGGCAAATCACTTTCACACTCTTCCTCTCTCAGGACATTGAATCTGTTAGTCAACCTAACAGGTTCTATGTCCTTCCTTTTCAAACACCTAATCTGTCCTAACTTATCTATCCTATCCATTTTCACCCACCATTCATCATCACTCACAACTTCCACACTGTTCCCAGTCCTAGCCCTATCTTCCACCCTCTTAGCACTAATCTCACCCTTCAATCGCACACTTGCATCTCTTCTCACCTCAAACACCAAATCATTCAACCTCTTACATTCCCCACTCAACCTCCCCTTCCAGAAAACACACACGACATTCAGTTACATTCACTCTCCTTTCAACTCCACATGCATCACACACCACATACACACTACTTTCAAACGGCATGCTCTCACCATCTATACAAACAGCCATACTCTCAGAAATTTACTAAGGAAAAAGTTAACACTCACCAAAAAAATTCTTGCTCAGGATTGCTGCCAGTTATCTTCCCCAAAAGTATTAATCACTAATGTATTTATTACACAGTAATTGATGTATTAAATAAATACAAGAAAAACTACACACCCAAATCAGTATTATATCCCAATCTTACAATGAGAATCAGGAGCTTCCTGTAAGACAACCTTCCAGAACAAAGCCAGACCAAATCCATGATTAGGTAACACATAATATGGTAAATATGTAGATTAGCGGCCCGGCCGGAAAAAAAAATTGTGTGTAAATATTATCGTTCACTCGTGTCGGAATATTCATGCGCGTTTGAGTCCTTTTTGAATTATATTCTATAAACAATTAGGATTTATACTGGGGGCTGTGCCCCCCCACCCCCCCCAATTTAATGAAACTCAGGATCATTGTAGTGTAGTCTCCCCATTGTGTTTACCCCCACACGAGCAGTCAACTTAAATGTACTCCAAAACCGTGAAATATTTTGGAACACGGAATAGTACGTCCCATCGTTCGCACCGCTAATCTACATATTTACCCATAGTATATCTATATCCGGTAATTGTGTAGACGATGGCTGGATGCGATTATTTTGAGCGTCGGCTCGTTGTTGGGTACGGCTCGCCGCGGGTATAACACTGCGATGACCCTGAGTTTCAATCCTTTGGGGGGGGTCTGGGGGGCACAGCCCCCCAGTATAAAAACGAAGGTAAATATGTAGATTAGTGGCCCGGCCGAAAAAAAATTTGTGTGTAAATATTAGCATTCACTCGTGTCGGAATATTCATGCGCGTTTGAGTCCTTTTCGAATCATTATTCTATAAACAATCTGGATTATATACTGGGGGCTGGGCCCCCCAGACCCCCCCTCAATTTAATGAAACTCAGGATCATCGTAGTGTAGTCTCCCCATTGTGTTTACCCCCACACGAGCCGTCAACTTAAATGTACTCCAAAAACGTGAAACATTTTGGAACACGGACGAAATAGTACGTCCCATCGTTCGCGCCGATAATCTACATATTTACCAAAATGAAAATCGCCATAAAATTCTTCGATTTCATCTCTAAAAAAGTAACAATGAAAAGTAGCCCAAAATAGCCCCCAAAAAGCTTGGCCTAGGATCCAGCCATCGTCTACACAATTACCCTATATCCTGATCGCTAATATAACTAAATAGCTCATCCTTCTTGTTTCTGGTATGTATAGCTACACGTAGTCAGCATCATAGAAGTTTTCACAACAATGTTACATTTTGATAACTTAACTTGACATTGTTAAACATTTTTTTAATTCTATATTTTATTGGGCGACTACAAGATTACTTCATGAGCCCATACCATGATGATGATGATGAGAAAGATAAGAGGTGCCGAAGTGAAGGCAATACTAAATTACAGACTGTCATACTCAAGTACCTATAATCATATTACTTCTAGGATTTCATTTCCTAGAATCCATTCTTCCTTCTGCAAATATCATTATTTTGCACTTTCCTCTACTAAATTTTACTCTCCATTCTTCCCTATAATTATACTCAAAATTCAGAAGAAATTTGGTAAATTGAGGGCCAGAGAGTGCGTGGGTCAGCACTATGGGCCCTGGAGAAGGTCAATGCCGTTTATATTTCTCTGTACTTTGGCTTAGGAAAGATTTAGCGGACTTTGCTTGCTGGGCTGACTTAGCAATCTAACAGGAGATAAGCCATGTTAGTACAGGAGGGAGGGGCTGATCTATGATTTATATTCTATGTAACTGTCCAGTTTTAGTCAGAAAGAACTGGAGATAATTGGAAATTGCTTGGCGGATAGGGATGGGGTAACCGATTCCGTTGAGGATGACTGGGATTGTGAGTTGCATTACTCCAATTTCTCTGAGTTTTTCACGGAGTAGTACTCGATGGGAGTGATGGTGCAGGCATTCTAGTAGGAAGTGCTGGATGGTTTCTGGTTGATTGGGGCACTAGGGGCAGTCTGGAGAGGGAGAGAGACCCAGGCGGAAGAGATGAACAGACAGACTAGAATGTCCAATTCTCAATCGGACGAGGGCAGAGTCAAGACGACGATTGATTGACCTTGACCAAAGTATAGGACCAGAGTCCTCATAAAGGATGGATCTGAAGGATCCATGGAGCTGTTGGCGGAGGTCTTCTTCCCATGTAGCTCTGGTGTGTGCCTTCCAGAGGGAGGTTCGTGTGGCTGGAAAGATGGGAAGTGTTCCCAGAATGGGAGTGGAGTGAGCTTGGTTTGCTGCTCTGTCCGCTTTTTCATTGCCGATGATACCAGAGTGGGCTGGGATCCATTGCAGCTTCACATGCCATAGAGGGTGGATAAGGAAGTCAAGTAGCAATGCCTGAATTTCATAGCAGAGTTGTGGGTGGGTGAGGGGTGCGGAGGAGAGGAGAAGCTGAAGCGAGGACATTGAGTCAGTGTAGAAATTCAGAAGTCTCTGCGAAACCTCGGATGTAATTTGTTGTTGTTGTTGTTGTTGGTTCGGGCCACTTGGACAAATTCACATGGGCCCCGATTGCAAGTCATTTGATTGCGAAGGGGTAACCGTTCTTGGTTTGTTGAGCGTCTTTTCTAGTCTTGGCAGTTTGTTAGATTCGGGAGAGCTGTCCGCTCTTTTTGATGAATTCCAGGGTTGACTGTATGATGCAGGATCGCTGAGGTGGGTCATATCCTGCCCCATCAAGCAGGACTGATAAGGTTAACTGCCGCACACCCTGTGTGGTATTAATGGAGCGCGAGTTCCAGAACATTAGACTGTTTTGTGAGAGTGCCATGATTATACATCAAGTAAAGCAAGAAGGGCAGGGAGGAGCTTTCGGATTATTTGGAATACAGAGCAGCCTTGGTTGTAGAGAGAGAATCCTTTGCGTATGATGTCGAAGAGTGATGGCAGGAGTGGCGACCAGTCTGTGTTGGTTGGTTCAGCAGCACTTGTTGCAGTGGTGCTGGTGGGGTGCCTTTTCCGGCAACTTTACTGGCGTAGGTTGGCTGTGGAGACCCAACATTTCTTACTGGGACTGGTGTGTGATTGTGGCTGCTTGCTGGTGTTGATGGGTGGTGGATAATTATGTCACCTTGTAGATTTGTTCCACTTGTGAGTTCGTGTTGCCTGTGGTGTTTTTTAGGCGTTAGGTGTCGTCTCGGACGTTGGTGTTGTGGTTGGCTTTTGTTAGTGTGAGGATGTGGGGTGGCACAACTTGGATCAGTGTTGTAGTCATCGTCTTCTGTCATATCGCTTAGGATAGCGAATGAATTGTTGAGCACTATCGTTGTAGGCACTCTTGGTGAAGGATTATGAGAGGATCGTGGTTCAGTGCTTGGGGTGGGCTTGCGGGGTGTAACTTCCCTCAATTTGTTATTCGTTTCTTGGTTTGACAGCTTTTGCTGTCTACACGATAGGTTGATTTCTTCTGCCTTCTTCTGTGCTGGACATGACTTGTTGTTGAGTCTATGGTTTTCTCTGCAGAGAAAACAGAATGGTGTATTGGTGCATTGGTTTCCTTCTGGGGTCTTGAATGGGTGGAAACCACTGCAGTTGCAACACCTTGTTTGCCGTCTGCATGCTAAAGCACCGTGGCCAAACAAATAGCAATTTCTGCATCGCAGAGCAGGTAACCTGTATTGGTTGACAGGTACAATTTGATGCCCTAGTGCTATTTTCTTAGGTAGCTGGGTCCCCTGGAAGGCTAATCTGTAGAATCTGGTATTGTCTGCTCTCATTGGAAGTGGCATGATTTCTTTGAGGGTTGCCTCGGCATGGTCCAAAAGGTCAGAGTCTTCTGCTAGATTTTCTGCAGTGTAGGTATGGCTAAAAGGACCTACCTTACCATATATAAGATTAGGGTTAAGGCCCCTAGACTCCCAGCATTTCACCTTCCAGGGTCCTAGAGTGGTGATCTCCTCTAAGGGTGTTTTAAGTTTGTTGATGCTGTCTCGGGTCATTTCTACCTTGATTGCATTTCCTCTGCCTAGGGCCAAGACTCGGCCCTGAATCACGTATTTCCCCAGTGTGGATGTGTTGATTGCTCTCGTCAGGTCTCTAGGCACGGTGTTTAGTACCTTGCCTTCCGTTGATTTTATGTAGATGGTCACAGGGGATGTGTCAGGTTCAGCTTGTAGGTCTTTTTCGTCCACTCGGACTGGTGGGGGCAGTGGTGGGTTTTCGCTGCGAGCATTTTTGGAGGTCCCTAGTTCTCCAGGGTCAGAGTCTAAACGTCGCTTGTTTGGTTTTGGGTCCACCTGCAAGGTGGTTGGTGGACTCTCTCCGTCTTCTTCGGCGTCATCCATGACGCCTTAATTGATCACTAAAGCACTCGATGAGTGAAATAGTAGCACTAGTAAAGCTTGAATACGTGGCTAACAAATTCGTACAGTCTCTTCTACGCGTCAGGTGAACGTCCGGTCAACCGGAGAGGAGAAGCTGAAAGGGATGTAATTTGAATGCGAAAGGGATTGCTAGATGTTGTTAGACCTCTAGTTTTTCTATCTGACGGTGTTTAATACAGATCGCTGATTGGCCAGTGAGATTGCTAAATGTGGTTAGACCTCTAGTTTTTCTATCTGAGAGTGTTTAATATCCCTTTCTTTTATCTATCAATCTACTCTATCTTAGAGCAGTATCATAATTAATTATCAATTCAGTAATGGTACATATTATATACAAACATATTATAGGTAACAATTTTATTTTCCAAAACATCATTGGTACTCATACCTTATTTAGCGGCTAAATTTAGCTTTTATCTTTGTCATTAATAAGTATTTATATTTTCATCATCGTTAACATTTTTATAAATACATTTATTTACAATACTGTACATAGAAAAAACATGTAGCTGTGACTGTTAAAAGGTGTTAAAGTATTTTTGTATGTGGGATTGATAATTGTGATTAGACCTCTAGTTTTTCTATCTGGCAGTGTTAATACAGATCGTTGATTGGCCAGTGGGATAGCTGACAAAGACAAAAGATTTAGCTTAATAGCCTTCAAATCCTATCTTTCGTCTAATGTAGTCTTTTTCTGCTATGTCACTCACCAATCCCAGATCTATATCAGCTCCGTCATTGACCAATCAGAAGCGTTTGTTTTGTTTTTTTCCATTATTGTGTGTTTTTAATACTGATAATAGGTAAATGTTTCTTTGATTTTCTATTTTTTCATGTAGTTGTTTATCTATCTCATTTGTATTCTGTTGTGCTTTTAATACTGGTGATAAGTAGGTTTTTCTTTCATTTTCTATTTCTATGTTTTTGTATGTAGGTGCTTATCTATCTCATTTGCATTTTTTTCCAAAACAAACCATTAAGTAATAATGTTTTTCTTATGATAAATGTGCCCTTCAAGAAAGACATATTCTCAAAATCGTATATATAGAAGCGACTGTACCTTTCCAGCTACGCTTGACATATTTAAGCTACAACCAACGCTGATTCGTGCCATTAGTCAAGATGACTCTTACATGTAAAGTTTGTTCCTTGAATGTTCACCATTTAGGTGCTGTTCTAGCTGATAGCGATAAATGTGTCGCATTTTTAGTAAGCCATGAGATTTTAAAAACTATACGCGAGTGCCTTACTGGTAAAGCCGGACTTAAAAATAAAAAGAAATTGGGTATTTCGATGCAATAAATCTTCTATTGGCGCGGGTGGCAAACGAGAACGATGTAAATATAAATCGAGCGCTTGCAAAGGGACCTTTTTCGCTGGTTCGTGTCTCCCCATCAAAAAAATAGTAATGGCCATGTTTTGGTTAGTCGTGAACAGGGTCTCAATTAGCGTAATAACCGATCATACGGACGTAGGTTGAAAAACTCTCGTTGATTGGTTTATCATTTGCCGGGAAGTTCTTTTCAATTAGTTCGAAACTTTTGCATCACAATTTGGAGGTCCCGAGAAAACTGGAGAAATAGACGAGGCAAAATTCGGCAAGCGGAAGCATAACCGGAGTCATGTAGTGGAAGGCCAGTGGTTATTTGGAGGGTTTGAACGTGAATCGATTTTTTTACTGAAAAATCCTTTTATTGAATCGAATTGAGTGAGCTAAAAAAAGTAGCTAAAAAAATAGCCCCCTCCCCCAAATTACTAAAAATCAGATCCGGCCATATTCTAATCAATTACCGTACACCAATGGAACAGTCTCACTGACTATGTAGTCATTGTCAACATGTTTAAGAATATATATGACCAATTTGAGACTGAACATAAACTGAGAAGAGGCAATCTTTATGAGCCCTGACTCTCTTGCATCTTTACTTTCACTAGGATTAGCAGTTGCCAGGCTTTGCAGGATGCCCACCATTCTTAGCATGTATATTTCATACTTTTTAAAGGCATCTTTTCAATTTCAAACTGTTATACCTAGGTATTTATACTTATTCACCACTACCTAGGATGTCATTAGCCATCTTTCATTTATATCTTCCCCAAATACCATTACTCTGCACTTTCCTCTTAATATTAAAGAACAAAATTGAGAAGCCTTGGCAGACCTTCTGCACTCTGGTATACTCAGTAGACATTTACTTCTTGACCAAACTTTTCTATTAGTTCACTGCTTCTTTTTTATCACCTGTGGGATGAAAGGTCTTCATTATTTCTTATTTCCTCTGTCCCCTATGTAATGATGTGGTCTATTATTGCGGTTTACTATAGTCTTGTTGTCGATACTTCAATACTAGGTGACCTCTTAAGGTCCTGTAGAGATAACTAGTGAGTCCACGCCCCTCACCCACTCTATCAAGATAACGACCTATTTAAGAAAAAGCTATAGACAGAACAACTCCAGCCTACTGTTTCCTATCACAGCCTAAATTACATATTACATTATTCTATTTACTAACCTCTACTAATAACTTATTGTGTCAATTGCTACCACATCTGATATGCCACGTCATCCTCGGTGACTGTTCTAAATAGGTGTTATAACCTAACTGATAATATATATACTACACCCTAGAACTCGACACCCTTTATATGAAGGCCCTACACTCTCCAGATGTATCCTCCGATCTATTCCTCTCTCTTGACTCTTGTTATGAGTGTTGTTCATACGAGATGGTTGATGGTTTGTTTATCTGTCTGTTTCATGTGCGTGAAGCCATAGGATAATGGAGGATTGGGAAAAAAGAACACCTGCAAAAGGGTTGATGTTAAGAATGCCGATGGCAGGGAGAAGCCTTTCGCAGTTATTCCTTTGCCTCGAGAATGGACTCAGAAAACCATAGAAAGTGACAACGATAATGCTTGAAGTGGCGAGCGTAGGTAATTTGAAAGAAGAAGAGAAATAAATAACTAAGAATCACAAAGACAGTAGGATTTACTCAAAGCAAGTCAGATAACCAAAAGTTAAGAGCTTAACCAGTAAACTAAATTAACGAATACTAGATTAATCATCCAACTAATTATAACGCCGGCAAGGTGATGGCAACGCTTCTGATAGTAATAAAGGTTGATGCACACTTACCAATATGAATATCAAACCATTGAACCCTACAGACACACGTATGTGAAAGATTAACATTTCATTTATTGTTGGATGAACACTGTGATAATGACAAAAATTTAAAGCTGTTGAGACACAATAATAAATAAAATTCACCAGGCAATTTAAAACCTAGAAAACAATAATAAAGTCTAAAATGGATGAAAAGTTGAAATTAACAAAAATATGAAAAACGCTGAACAGCTTAAATCTTTCTCTCCCTCCCTGTAAAATATGAAAGAACATTAGACAAAGGTATTCATTCTAAATGAAAATTTGAAAACCACTCAACAACTAGGTGTTTCTCCTTATAACTTTTCGAGTTGCGAAGTCCTTTATGATCTCTTCAACATCGAGTGATTCGGTATAGTCTATTTCAATAGAAAGGAATCGCTAAGTTAGCGAGTCTATGATTACCCACAGTTGAGCGAAAACAATTCTTTATTAATTTCAACTTAGAAAACTCCGCTCGCAGCTAACAACGCCGACTGTCTTTGTTAAAAATACTCTCAGTAATATCGTCAAGCTTAGCACCGAATTTTGTAAACGATATTTGATGATGAACCTTAGGAGCTCTAGAAGCCCTTCTTTCCAACTTTTCTCCTCAGAGAACTCAAGAAAATTCTTCAGTCTCTTCTTCTGGGTTTTGACTTCTGCCATATTGACGCCTTCCTCCTCTTCCAATTCAAATTTGAGTGCTTCATCAATTAGATTGGTTGGGATGAGGAAATCGTACTTTTGGCTGAGAAGATGTAGTTGCTTAAATCGGTCTTTTATTTCTTGGGTGGCACTATCGATCGAGGCATATGAATATCTTTACATTTCCGCTTCAATGGTCAGTCGACCATCATTTGATTTTTACCTTGGCATTCTCGTCTTCTTTCTAACTCGACGTTCTGTCTCAATGCCGAGATCAACAGATGCTTCTTTTGCATACTTGATTGAATTTTCCTCTTCGAATTCTAATTCGAAAACTTCGCTAATTAGATTGGTTTGGATGAGAAAATCGTTCTTTTGGCTAAGAAGATGCAGTTTTTCAAATCGGTCTTTTATTTCTTGGGTGACACTATCAATTCAGGCATATAAAATATCTTTTCATTTCCGCTTCAATGGTCAGTCCAGCATAATTTGAATTTTACCTCGCCATTCTCTTCTTTCTAATGCGACGTTCTGTCTCAATGCCGAGATCAACAGATGCTTCTTTTGCATACTTGATTGAATTTTCCTCTTCGAATTCTAATTCGAAAACTTCGCTAATTAGATTGGTTTGGATGAGAAAATCGTTCTTTTTGGCTAAGAAGATGCAGTTTTTCAAATCGGTCTTTTATTTCTTGGGTGACACTATCAATTGAGGCATATAAAATATCTTTTCATTTCCGCTTCAATGGTCAGTCCAGCATAATTTGAATTTTACCTCGCCATTCTCTTCTTTCTAATGCGACGTTCTGTCTCAATTCCGAGATCATTACAAACTTCTTTTGCATACTTGATTTAATTTTCAATCAGCTCTTCTCTGTCATAAACTAAGAATTTTTTTAGGCAGCTATCTTCATTTCATTTTGGTAAGTATGCTGGTTTGAAGGCTGGATATACTCTTGTGTGTCGGTGATTTCTTCGAGAATTGTCCAAAAGAAACTCAGAAAACAGAAAAAAAATACGATTGTTTCGAACTCAATATCAGTCGACAAAAAATATCCATTAAAATGAAATTGTATATTATAATTACCTATGTAGGATTTGATGACAATTGGATTTAGATACTACAAAATAATAGAAAGTTCCATAGAATGAAATTTTAGTTAGCTCTTCATATCAGCATTGCATTTAAGTAATATCAGTTGCTGAAGTGTTTCGTCAGATAAAGAACTCCGTTTAGGAGATAAGGTCAATCTTCCTAAAGAGAAGAGCCGTTCCACAAGAGCTGACAACGGAAGGGTGCTGTTGTATTTAATAAATAACTTTTTTATGTTTGGATATCTACGAGTATCTAAACTTTGAGGTGTTTTATTTGAATCCTGAAGGTTAATGAACAATTCTAAATCTGCGGTTGATCGTGTTTGAGTTGGTTTTGTAAATCAAAAATAATCGTCACTGTCCGATACGCCACTGGATGATTCAGCTTCGGGTCCCTCTGCTAAATTCTCAATCACTCGAATCATAATATTTTTAACAAAGTCTTGGTGGCTTGAACTGCCCCATGAAATACTAATATCTAACCAGCGGAGTTTGAAGAATGGATGGCTTGTTGATGCAATAATAGCATCTGTAACGCTGGCTTCATTTGCCAAAGTCAAATAAGATTGGTAACGCTTTCCAAAGCCCTTAGTGACTGCACTTAGAAGAAGTTGGCAAAATTTCAGAGAACGTGACTGAAGTCTCTTCAGCTTTTTTTTCCAGAGTGAGCAAGGTAGAGAGCTATTTTCCATATAAACTGTTTTGTTCTCCCTGTAGGCGATCAATTTTCACTGCAATAGGAGCCAAAACTGAGACATACTCCCCAACAAATTCAATTTCGGGACGTCTGAACACTGGAAGTTCAAGGGACGTCATGAGTTGATGTAATTTGTCCTTGTGTTTTAAAAGTAATGACAATGCATCAAACAGAGAGTTCCACCTTGTAATACAAGGCACCTTTAATGATCAGTTGATAACAGTTTTGATAATCTCTGTTGATTTTGGACGATCGCTTTTGTTCCAGAATGCTGAGCATTACCCTATCGCAGCATGATTGATATTTGCAAAAAGAAGATATTTTCAGTGCCTGTTTTGCATCAGTTGTAGCGACGAGACTGAGTGTGTGTGAATCACAGTGCATATACTTAGGTAGGCTGAAGCTGGATAGGTTAGACGAAAGGTTTTCTTACTGATCTAAGCTACTTCTCATTAAGAAACTATCCTCTAGCCTGTGCTCACCCTGATCTTCTTCACCTACCTGGATTCAATTTTCTGAATATGTGGACACATTTGCAACAGTGACTTCAAATGCCTTAAACGCTTTAGCAAAATTAGAGCTGTTATCAGTGACGGTGCTCATGATTTTCTGCAGGGGGATATCGTATTAATTGATGATATTCTCCATAGGTTCATCAATCTTGATGTAGTTTTGTTCTCCTTTGAAGCAACAGCATGCCAATTCTCCCCTGTGACGGACAAAAGCAGCTTCCTCAAGCTGAAAAAAAGAAGAAATAACAGTACAATGTTTGCCTCATAAATGTTTCCATAAATTTTACATATTAATATAATCGAGACAACTTCCATCAACAAATAGGTCTGCTTTCAGCCAAGAGCTGATAACTCACTAACTGTAAAGACATTTTCAATTTCATATTTCATAAAGAGCAAAATCTTAACATACCCAATGAGCTGTAACGCCCCCAAAACTAAGGTGACGAGTTGACCAAATATCTGCAGTAAGACATAAGTAAGAGGTGCTGTCTAGTTTATTCTTCAGTTGAGCTCTTGTCACTTTCTCTTCTTTTATAAGATTTCGGACTAGCATCCGCCCTGAAATGACGTCAACTGAAGAATTTAGACCTGTGGTCGTGGAATGTCTGATTATTGTGAGTGAAATTGATTTTCACAGTGAAATGACAATATATGGTATACATATAAAATTTTATATAGAAAATGTAGCTATATGAATATCCTATAGCTATATAGGCCTGGTACATTAATTCATAAATATATTATTAGTACTTCATATTCAGAATTACATAGTAAAATATTGACTTTCAGTATTGTTAGGAATTTATACATTATTAAGCTTTACTTCCTACACTTTTGATTGGCGGGCATGCTAGTTTTGACATAATAATATACAGGTATTGCTACTATAACGAAATACATCGTTATAGGAATTCATCTAATAACTACATATAATCGATCAATAATTATACTGATTATTCATGAAAATTTGTTTTTCAAAAATATCTTCAAGTAAATGATAGCGCGCTTTAAGAATATATGTATGCGGATTCTCATGAAATTATTGCAGTATATTAACCTCTGTTGTTTGTATTATCTCTTCCTTTGTTTAACTTCGTTATATAGCCTACGTAGTGACCAATCATCCAAACACTTTAGTATTAAGTCGTTATAAGAGCTTAAACTCTACTACTAATATTAAAATTATAAACAACATTTGTAACTCAGAACTCACCTTTAATTCATCTCACAAAAGCTGGTTGCTCCATGGTTGATAGGGGATGCACACCTTGTATGATAAAATCTGTAATCAGCTTATCAACAACAGATTGTTTGACCTTATAAGTATTCACCGAAAACACTCTGGTATTTTCTTTAATTTAACACTGCTGCATGAAGGACCATCGTCTAATACTGAAAATTTTCTCTTTAAATCTTTTCTTTGAGTTGTAAGGTAGTTATCCGCTTTTTGCACCAAAGCAAGATGATTTCTCTGTTGATAAATGTACATGATCAGATAATTGAAGGACATTTGTTTCACGTTGCCATATTTCACGTTAAATTTAATCAGCATATACTATAAATAAAGGTGTTGCAGAAGGAAGCAGGTAGGTTCGTGCATGGTAAACCACGCTACTTAATATTATCGTTAGCTACTAGAAATTTTGCCCTTTATTAAAAAAATAAAAATAGTAAAACCTATCAATTCAATTAAGTATCATATAATTATCTATAATAAACTGTTACCTTCAAATGAATGTGTAGATTGGAAGTTGCATTGCTCGCCGCAGAAATTTCGCCATTGCATGATATACATACTCACTGCATTTTTTTCCGTCGGAAGATTTCACTCTGAAAGATTTACCATCAACTAAAGGATGACTATACTTACATGATTCTTTATCTTCCTCGGCTTTATTATCGTCTAATCTCTCCATTTCACACTCTTTCGAAGAAGCTGAAGTTGCTATGCAGCAGTTGAAATAATGCTGAGCGCTCTAACTATACAACCGGACACAACTGGGAACATCTGTTAACTAAATCTGAACTGAGCAAGCAATCTTCCCTCACCGGCTCACGCAGTCACCCGTTTGTGTAATACAAGTTGCGAAATGCTAAAACATGCATTACATGTTCTTAACAGCTATATAAACCTATTATCAGGAAAGTATTTGCAAAAAGTATTTAAATACTTTCAAAAGTATTTAAATACATGATTTTAAATGTATTTAAAAATACAATTTTAAATACATAAATGCATTTGAATACAAAGTATTTAAATACTGCCCACCTCTGGAGAAAGCTCAAATTGATTTTTATTGTCTGATGTAGTAAATGAAACATATGAATTGTATTCTTCTTCATTCGAATCATACTCATGGATACTTTGACTTTCAAGAGTTAGATAGACCTAATTTTCACTTTGAGCAACCTGAAGTATGTCATCATTTCAATTAACACCTTTCACATACATGGAAGTTTTCCTTTCACAAGTTTGATTCAGAGCATCGGGATATCTTGGGTGGATTTCATTTTTATTTACCTCCATACAGCCAGTACTAATCTACAAAGTTTGCCCTTTATATAAAAGGCAATAAAAACAGGATAAATATATATTTTGTCTCACTAACCGTAAGTTAGGGCTTGTTGTGGAAAAGAGGATAGAGAGGCTTATTTTATACCGGTTGAAAAAACCTAGAATGTTTCAAGCACGGCCCTGCCCGGCCCTGCCCTGCCCCGCCCTTAATAACGAGATACCCATACATATATATATATATATATATATATATATATATATATATATATCTATATATCTATATAAAATATATATATATATATATATATATATATATATATATATATATATATATATATATATATATATATATATATATATATATATATATATATTTTATATAGATATATAGATATATATATATATATATATATATATATATATATATATATATATATATATATATATATATCTATATATCTATATAAAATATATATATATATATATATATATATATATATATATATATATATATATATATATATATATATATATATATATATATATATATATATATATGAGGAATTAAACCACATTCTCCGAAGACAATTTAAGGATAGAAAATATTAGAAAAATGCTTATATACATAACACGGGGTCAGGTCGTGAAAGATCCCCTCTTTTTTCCCCCAATCCCTTACTTGTGGCTAATCAGAGGGGGGGCGGTTAGGTCTAAACATATTGAAGGGCTGACATTTCACAATTTTGTTTCCTATAAACGTCAAGTTTTAATTCATGGTGATCTTTATTAATGAGAACATCTAAAAAGGGTAATCTAGTATCATGTTCCCATTCATATTTAAATTTGATGGAGACATGCAAATTATTCAAATTATTAAAAAAGTTATCAAAATCATGGCCATTAGGCCATACAGAAAATACATCGTCAATGTACCTTAACCATATAAAGTTAGGGGGAGAAATTGTGGGAAGGAGTTCAGTCTCAAAATATTCCATGAAGAGACATGCCAATATCGGAGATAAACTATTTCCCATGCTAAGGCCAAATATTTGTCTATAAAACTCATTATTTACTCGAAACACATTGTCAGAGAGACTTAATTCACTCATAGAAATGGGAAATCATGCCTAGACTTAATTTGGATCTTCCCATTTCTACGAATAAATTTAGTTGAATTATGTCTCTCTGACAATGTGTTTCGAGTAAATAATGAGTTTTATAGACAAATATTTGGCCTTAGCATGGGAAATAGTTTATCTCCGATATTGGCATGTCTCTTCATGGAATATTTTGAGACTGAACTCCTTCCCACAATTTCTCCCCCTAACTTTATATGGTTAAGGTACATTGACGATGTATTTTCTGTATGGCCTAATGGCCATGATTTTGATAACTTTTTTAATAATTTGAATAATTTGCATGTCTCCATCAAATTTAAATATGAATGGGAACATGATACTAGATTACCCTTTTTAGATGTCCTCATTAATAAAGATCACCATGAATTAAAACTTGACGTTTATAGGAAACCAACCCACTCGAATGCCTATATACATTATTTTTCGTTTCACGATAATACTGCTGAAAAATCGGTAATTTCTAACCTTTTCCTTAGAGCATATAAAATATGTCATCTTTCCTATTTAGATGAGGAAATTGTCATTATCAGGACCATTTTTTCTAATTTGTATTACCCCGATTGGTTCATATCGTCTGCCCATTTTGAAGCTAGGAAAACATTCTATGGTAATAAGCCTTCCCGCACTAATGACTTCAACAAATGTATAACATTGGTATTTAATAATAAATTAAATAGTTTAAAGGACATATTTGGAAAAGCGGGTATTAATCTAGCCTTTAAATATAATAATTCCTTAAACCAATTGATAATTGCCAGGAAACCCAAAGAACATCATAACATAGAAGTATATGTAATACCATGCAATGAGTGCCATAAAGTTTATATAGGGGAAACGGGGAGAAATCTAGACAAGAGATTGTACGAACACAAAAGAGATATTAGAGTGGGCAGCCAAAGCAGTGGAATATTTTGTCATGTTAGAGACTTGAATCATTCGATCGATTTCAATGGAAGTAAAATGGTATCTAAATCGGCTAACTATGTTAAGAGAAGAATCGTAGAATCGAGCTTGATATCGTCAGTTCCTAATTTAAATGTATCTAAGGGTCAATTTTTTTTAATCCTGTAATACGAAAGCAAATAAACAAAATAGTGAAATGTCAGCCCTTCAATATGTTTAGGCCTACCCCCCCCCCCCTGATTAGCCACAAGTAAGAGATTGGGGGAAAAAGAGGGGATCTTTCACGACCTGACCCCGTGTTATGTATGTAAGCTTTTTCTAATATTTTCTATCCAGTGTCAGTTGAAAAAGGGTGTGAGATACACCGAAACTGTTCTGAATTAATTTGTCTTCGGAGAATGTGGTTTAATTCCTCATCTTTTCTTGCAATATTGCATTAATTTTCATCATATATATATATATATATATATATATATATATATATATATATATATATATATATATATATATATACATATATATATATATATATATAAGCACAACAACTCTACCCTACTTATTTTTATTATTACCTAAGTGTAAATAAGGGGGGGGGGATGTTATTGCGCTTCTCAAAGTAACCCATTTATAGTAGTTGTGCGTGAGCGATGGCGTTTAGCAGAGGGTGACGTGACGGGTATCGAGGGCTTGTAGGTAGTAGGCCTAATTTTGTCTTCCAATCGAATTGGTTCTGACTCCTTAAGTTTCTCGCGTTTAGGCTTGGTTCCCGAAGGTGTCTCGGTAATCGCGGGTAAAGAAAAGGACTTCGAAAAAGAGGGCATCGATAAATAGGTTTTATTCTTAGCTTGGGCCTACCAAAATGGGAGCAAGCGAAAACGTTCGAGTTCTACGCGGTTATATGTGTCTTCCCTTTTAAGGCTAATATAGCTGAGTCTAGAGGTGGTAGGATTCACTGATGAGGGTAAGGATTCGCAACGTTCCTAACGGCAATAGTCTGCTGACGAACGACTTAACTGATTCTCTCTCTCTAACTTTTCTTATCCTCTTCCCTGTGTGTATGTGTTTTAATATATATGCGTCCCGTGTCAAAAGGGGTGTGATCTTTCTTACTTGACTTGGACGCTGGGCGGAGCTAACGATCAGGAATGTTCGTCGGCTCCTTCGTTGACCGGAGCTACAAGAGTTAGGTGCAACTATTGAACTTACATATTTTTCAACATTTTGGGCCTATTCCGTATCAGAGAGATCGCTTGCTTTTCACAGTTCCTTGAAATTTGAACCGGTCAAAGCATACATTACCGTGTACTTTTTCAGCTTGTCTCTGTTATATTTATATCATTGAGACCTTTTCGTCTGGCAGCTGATTCCTATCGTGTTATGTTAGTGTGTGTCCGCGTGAGACTGGCGATCCGCTTGCTCTATACATATTTCCTTAATGAATATACATTTATGATATGTTATTTTTCTTTGGTTCACTATCTATTTCATGGCATATTACTTCATTAATTCATGTGAGTACCCATTTTCAGGATTTCATTCATCCACCGAGCGCCCATTTGTGGGGGTTCCTGGCTGGGCCTATCTATCCTGTAATTTAGGTGCGACAGGCCTACTTTTCTTGCAATTTGAGTGCCACATATATATTATACTCTAAGAGTTCATGCTAGCCGAGTGAATATGGCGTTGGCCTCCCAACGTCGTGGTACCGGGTTCGACTCCGAATCTCGACATGAGCAGACGCAAACGTCAGCGCACGTCGAGATCTGGCTACCGATTCGTTGACGCGCTGTGTTCACCCCGTTTTCCGGGGGGGGGGGAAATCTTACACCACTCACCTCACACATAGCCAATCACAACACTTCTTTCTTTCCTCTCCTGCCTTCACGACACACACACACACATACATAAACACACACTCTCTGTTCCAAGAAATTCTGCCGATGGGTATCTATATCCACGTACTTCTGACGCGGAACAGGTCCCGCTCCCCCTAGGTGACGAAGGCTTCCACCTGAACGCTTCCTCAAAAGAGGACCGGCTCCTGAAGCCCTCGGGCCGACCAGCGATTGTCATACTGATCTTATATAAATTTCATTATCCGGTCGGGATCCTCCCAGTATCATGGAAGGATTGGGGCTGACTAACTAACTATTATACTCTATTTACTAATCCCTAATAACACTTTTATCGTGACACTTATTACACACATCTGAACCGCCACATCATATCGGTGAGTGCTGTGAATTATGGTTGTTTAGTCTGACTATAATTGATAGCCTCTATATTAAATTGGCGACGAGGATTGAGGATTTGTGCATTGTCTATTGTTGTTAGGTTATTTCTGTGGCCTCTTTCTATTTTTGTGTGTAAATTTCTATTTTGGTAAGTTAATTTTGTAATTAAATGTCTCTTATAGGTTCTATTGATAGTTTCTATGTTGGGGTCGACTATTTTAAGACCTTTATTAATAGAGTTGAACTCTATTTTCTAGCTAGCTCTATCCCAAAGGAGAAGCATGCATAATCTTTGCCTAGTTCGGTGGGGCCTAAGGGTCTTTTATCTCTAAGGGAATCAGGGACTTGTAAATATCTTGAAATCATTAAGGTGTTCAAGGAACATTACAAACCCAGGGTAATTGAGATTTATGAAAGAATTAAGTATGAACACACCCACCCTACGTTAGTCTTTTACAAGTTCGAATGGTTATCATTTCATAGATTAACTTTTACACATTGTCTTAAATCCCCCCGAAAACTTTCTAAGAGGTCATATTACATTTTTTGGTTTTAAAATATTTTTCTTGATATCAATTTAAATGTAAAGTTTGCCTAATTAGTCATGTTAATTTTTTCAAAATGTTTTTGACAAAATTAAATTAACAACAATAATTTTTTTATGTTTTAGAAATAATCAAATGGCCTTACATGACTGTCTCTTAGTGTTGTTATGGTGTGGTGCCTAATAATAATATTTTTCTAACACGTTAAGTTAGAAACTTAATAATAGCAATAAAAATAGCCAATTGATAATGATAATATTTTTGGAGATATTCATGATTAAAATTTAAAGGCCTTATTTCAGGAATTTAGCTACCCTGCCTTAGAGAGATTTGAAACAAAACCCTGACAAAATGTTTCGCCAGTCAGGTTTAAAAGACTAAAATAACGTAAAATGTTCACAAAATTTAATTTATTTTATTGATAAATGTAATATCGTAAATGTATAACAAAATATACTTCAAACTCTCCATCTGCCATCAAATAATAATGAAAATCGTCTCTTTCTGAACGCAAGAAAGCGTAAACTGCCCCATGACTACTGAGAGAAACTTTACAATGGATCTAAATTTCCAATAAAATAAATTGAAAGTATTTATATAACACGCTCACCAATACTGCCCAAAATGGATGCGCCCTTTAAATACTACAGAACTACAGAATCTAGGACCAACAAAGACCCTAAGGTCCGCTCGAGGCTAGTCCGCTACACTACATCCACAACTACGATACACACTTATCTACGAGTGTATCTCTAACATGCTATATATTTTTTATTATTATTTTTTTTTTTTAATATATAATCTACTGTACACACTTATCTACATGTGTACAATGTCATGCATATTAACTACTTCAACCTAGGGGGGGGTGATAGAAAGTTTTTCTTCTCAACTTCCGCAGTCCTCGACTGCTAGTGGTGAAAATCTAGTTATAGGATAGGCGGAAAAGAAAATGGATATCTAAACTACACATGCAAGAGAAATCGCTGGCATCATTTTTAGTCATCATTTTTACTCTCGTTGTTCCTCCGCTCCAAACTCCTTTTGCAAAGACGTTATTATTTACTGTGCTCAGACTACGTTATATATATACTATTTAAGTGCGCGTCGAGACGGTTTTTAAACATATTTACCGACCTACTATCCACTACGTGGGTGGGTAGCCTATTCCAAATTTGATTAATTTTAAACGTAAAATAGTTTTGGGCTATACTAGTGTTAAATCGCTTGTTCACTAATTTTAATCCGTGTTGCCGAGTATTTCCCCTATGATCCAATTCGAACAAATTCCTATAATCAACGTTTGAAAATCCTTTCAATATTTTAAATACTTCAATTAGCTGGCCACGTAATCTTCTGCCTTCGAGAGATGGCAAATCTAATGCCCTGAGTCTTTCCTCATAGGGCCTGTTTCTCAGCTCGGGAATTAATTTTGTAGCCCTACGCTGCACTCTTTCTAATTGCGCGATATCTTTGTTTAAGTATGGAGCCCAAAATTGAACCGCATATTCGAGCAGTGGACGCACAAGTGATTTATACAATGGTAAAATTATCTGGCATCATTTTTAGTCATCATTTTTACTCTCGTTGTTCCTCCGCTCCAAACTCCTTTTGCAAAGACGTTATTATTTACTGTGCTCAGACTACGTTATATATATACTATTTAAGTGCGCGTCGAGACGGTTTTTAAACATATTTACCGACCTACTATCCACTACGTGGGTGGGTAGCCTATTCCAAATTTGATTAATTTTAAACGTAAAATAGTTTTGGGCTATACTAGTGTTAAATCGCTTGTTCACTAATTTTAATCCGTGTTGCCGAGTATTTCCCCTATGATCCAATTCGAACAAATTCCTATAATCAACGTTTGAAAATCCTTTCAATATTTTAAATACTTCAATTAGCTGGCCACGTAATCTTCTGCCTTCGAGAGATGGCAAATCTAATGCCCTGAGTCTTTCCTCATAGGGCCTGTTTCTCAGCTCGGGAATTAATTTTGTAGCCCTACGCTGCACTCTTTCTAATTGCGCGATATCTTTGTTTAAGTATGGAGCCCAAAATTGAACCGCATATTCGAGCAGTGGACGCACAAGTGATTTATACAATGGTAAAATTATCTCTTTGGATTTGAACGTGAAATTACGCGCGATATAACCCAGCACACGATTTGCTTTTTTACATGCATCCGCGCATTGTTTCGTGACTTTGAAGTCATCCGAGACTAAAACTCCCAGGTCTTTTTCCAATTTAACTACGTCGAGGACCTGGCCTTTCATGGTATACTCTACCCTCAAATTATGGCAACCCAAATGCATCACCTTACATTTACTTAAATTAAACTGCATTTGCCACTTATCCGCCCATCTGACAATCAAGTTTAGGTCCTTTTGTAATTTTTCTACATCCGATCTTACATAGGCACGGTTGCCCAGCTTCGTGTCGTCAGCAAATTTAGAAATCGTACTAAATACGCCATTATCCAAATCGTTTATATATATTAGAAACAATAATGGGCCAAGAACGGAGCCTTGTGGCACTCCACTACTGACGTTGACCCAATCTGAACATTCACCATTTATAACTACTCGCTGCGAACGATCCTTCAGCCAATTTCTAATCCAATTTAATATCTTACCCTTCACACCGACTGCTTTAACTTTCATTAATAATCTCTCGTGCGGAACGGTGTCAAACGCCTTTTTAAAGTCTAGATAGATTACATCTACAGCTTTGCTTTCGTCTTAAACGCAAATCATTTTATGGAAGAATTCGAGCAAATTTGTCAAGCACGATCTCGCCCGCCTAAACCCATGTTGGGAATCTTTAATCAGATTATTTACCTCGAGGTGGCACACTATTCTATCTCTAATTACCGATTCTAAAAGCTTTCCAACTACCGAAGTTAGACTAATAGGACGAAAATTCGTTGCTTCGTATCTATTCCCATTCTTAAATATTGGTGTAACGTTTGCACGCTTGAAGTCTACAGGGACTACGCCATCTTCTAATGAGCGATTGAAAATTGCACGCAACGGCTTCGCAAGCTCATTCTTAAGTTCCTTTAAATGAGTGGGGTAAACGCCATCGGGCCCGGGTGATTTCGACTTTTTCATCAGGTTAATATATTTAAGAATTTCCACTTCATTAACCGTTATATCGGATATGCAAATATCACTATTATCTACTTCTTCAACTAACGATCCTAATTGGGACGAATCTTCAATAGTAAAGACGCTTGTGAAATGTTCATTTAAAATTTTAGACATTTCCGCCGGAATTTCCGTCAAACGACCATCTTTGTCTTTAATCGGCCCTATTGAACCTTTTAAGGGTTTCCTACTGTTTACATAGCCGTAAAACCGTTTCGGTTCCTTCTTTGAATCCTTCGCCAGTTTTATTTCATATTTCCGCTTCGCATCTCTAACCGCCCGTTTAACTTCTCTTCGAGAATCTATGTAATTTTGCCGACTTATAAATGACTCGTTGTTCTTATGTATTTGAAATTTTCTATTTCGGTCCTTAATTAAGCTTAATATTAGTGGGCTAACCCACGGCGCTCTCATCGACTTCCCGCTCTTACGGCGCACATACTTTACTAAGTCGAAATTTACACTAAGGAGTGTACGCCGAAGCTCAGTGTACATTTCTCCTACCGACCTATTCTCGAAGCGCATTCCCCAGTCTACATCCTTAATCCTTTCGCGAAAAGTATCAAAATCACAGCTACCAAAACGTGGCATGAGCTGTGTACTAATTTTTACATCTACACACGTGTTAACCACGAATCTAATCGCATTATGGTCACTCGAGGCTAAATGCTCTCCTACACAAACATTTTCTACCAGTGACTCGTCAGTCGCCATGATTAAATCGAGGATATTATTATCACGAGTTGGTTCCTCCACTTTTTGAACGAGAAAATTCTCCAGAATAAAGTTTAGTAGTCTCTCCCCAGCTTTATTTGACGTTAGGTTACTATAATTAACGTTTGGATAGTTAAAATCGCCGCAGACTAATGTGGTTCCTTTTCTAACCGAAGATGAAAGCATATCAAAGAGTGCAGCATCTTCTCTTTCTATTTGCGATGGAGGACGATATATGACGGCTAAATTAATTTTATATTTTGCATTACAACATAATTGGATTAATAAGGCCTCACTTCTCATATCTGCCGTAGACGAGTCGATCGTTATAGCGTTTAAGTCATCTTTTATATACACTAATACGCCCCCTCCTCTACCAGTTTGTCTATTTGTATAATGAATTTTATAACCTGGTATATCAAATTCGCAAACACTGATCCCCGAATGTGTATCTATCCAAGTCTCACTTAAGAATACGAGATCGTAGTCTCCCTCTAGAATTACGGCTTTTATTTCGGCAAGTTTATTTTTTAAGCTACGAACATTTGAATATATACATTTCAATTTGCGCTTTAGGTGGACTCCTCTATCACACGCGAATCTGTTCCGTTTCCCTGCTCCCCAATACTCATTGCCCCTTCAAGCGAGGAACGGTCTGGTGCATGGGCATCACGTGGCCCCGCAACTCTCCTACTTAATATGCTACGTACTGACTGGTCTAAAATCCTACCCAGCCGACTGTTTCCCACATCGCTTAAATGAATTCCGTCCGTTTGATAAAGTGAAGGTTGGTCTTGGAATTTATCCCAAACGTTAAAGAAGCTAACTCCAGTATCGCGACACAAGCGCTTAAGGCACTCGTTTGTATATATAGCACGGGACTGCAGACGCAACGTGGATTTTAGTCGGGGTAAAATGCCAATTATTCCAACGTTATCCGCTTTAACTTTCGCAGTATGAATCAGAGTCTTAGCGCGGTTTACTATTCCTTCTGGGGTGCTGTCGTATCTGTGCACATCATTCCCCCCTACGAGCGTGAGGATCGTACGCCCGTCACGTGTTTGGTCTAATTTTTCAATTTCACTAACTACTTTATCTATGCGGCCACCAGGAAAGCAAAATCGTTTTCGTTTTGACGGGTTTCGCGCTGTGAATTCCGGCTCTTGGTTTTTAATTAGAGAATCCCCAATTAGTACAGTTTCTTCTTCCCCTTCGATAGGAGTTAGCAGTGCGAAGGGGTTTGAGCATGGTAATGTGAAATGTTGTTCCCTCGATGGTCTAGCCCCATTTCTAACGGGCCTAAATTGCGAATCTTGAGGTCTATATTGTGAATCCTGGGGTCCAAACGAGTTCAAAATCCTTTGTTGCTGGTCAACAATTGTCTGATGATTCATACGAGTAGGCCGATTGTCGCGATTTCTATTTTCCCTCCCACGCATGTCATGAATGGTAGAATTTAGACTCGAATTTAATTCGTCGACTTTACGGTTGGTCGATATAACGTCCCTCGCGACGGAATTTAGTTCTAATTTAATTTCGCTAATCGCGTTAGCAAACTTACGCTCCAACGCATCGTTTAACATACAAAAACGGCAAATTCTAGTTTGTTCCATGTTAGAAGGAACGTAAATTTCCTTATTAAAGGAAGCCCCACAACTCGAACATTCAAACTTGATCACGGGCATTGTCGATTTCTAGAATACGTATGAAGATAAATAAAATTAACACAGCGAATAAGACGGCCAATCTTTTTAATACAGTGACTAATATTATATGAGCGCAGGAAGTATCTATAATTATTAAGTTACTCAGAAAACGAAATTTATGGGCACAGATGAATTAAGCAGGAGCACAGAGATAACACGTCTTTTCAGTGAGGACTCAGCGGGCGGAATGAGGACTCAGCGGGCGGAATGAGATAAATAGAAAGAAGGAAATTAGAAGAAATGCAAAAGGAAAAGGAAGAAGCTTCTTTTTCTCGAGTAAAATGTGTGAAATATTTCGTTCATATCAAAAATAGAGCGAGGCGAAAGAGGCGAGGAAAATGCATCCCTCAAATCGGTCATTAAGGAATCAACTCCAACGATAAAGGTTGAGACTGTTCGGTCCTTCTTCCATTGCTCGTTCCAATTCCCTGAGTTGACTGTTTCACAGGAGATGACTTCGAGAAAAACCAGTATGGAAGGAGTCGAAACTTAACGATAAACGTCCTCTGGTTCCTTGCCAACGATGGCCATTCTGATTTGTATGTTACTTTCTTTACCCGGTTGGAGGACCTCGTTCAAGATTGGAAAGGGACCGGTGGCATAAATGACTAGCAATTCTCTGAGATAAATGACTTTCTCGCACGCTGAACATGTGTAGTTGTGGAAGATTTTTGAGAAAAGCCATTGAGGGGGAAGGGCCAAAGAACCGGCCCAAATGGGCCGCCGCTCCGAAAAGATGAATCGAAAAATGGCTCGAATCCCGACAGGTGATCAAATCAAGATGGCAACCATTCAAATCTCAATTTCTCGAAACAAACAAGCAGGGTTTGTGCCTATTCTTTATTACACAGAAATGGCCTTGTTGACTTCGCCACTTCTTCCTACGGGGGGGGGGGGGAGCTTGCGCTTCGCTACTAAGATTAAAATTTAAAATCTAAAAAAAAAACAGCCATGGTTAAATTTTTATAAATTTTCTGAACTTTGCCAATTATAATAATCTTAAAAAGGAACTCTAAACTAAATTTCCTCCCTTTCAAAATATCACGTTGCTAAAATATAGAGTTATAGAAGAAGAAGATATATAAAAATAAATTTTCTGAATTTCACTATTTCTAATTCTTTGGGTTTTAAAAAATTCACAAAAATTTCGATACTTAAACATTTGTCATAATCAAACTAAGATGAAATTTTTATTCAAATACTCAATAAAATCCCCTTCTTAGATAATAGAGTTAGTGATGATATATTTATTCGTATATTTATATATATATATATATATATATATATATATATATATATATATATATATATATATATATATATATATATATATATATATATATCCCTACCTATGAATAACGATTGATAGTGCCACACAAAATGATTCGAGAGAGCATGATTGTATGGTTATGAGGCCAAAGTGAGAAATATTGGTTTTGTGGCATCAACGGATAGTATTGAACCAGTGTTTTAGTTGCCTTTTTAGACGTTTTTTGATAGCTTCAGATCTGTATTGTGGAAGTTCAGAATTGTATACAATATTTTGTCAGGGAAAATACGAAGACATTCTTGTCATCTTAAAATTTTTGGTTAGTGAAATTCATTTGATTAATATATACATATGCGCTATTTACAGCATAATTGGACTCTCCAATCTTCTATTTTAATAATTATCTTCTGAGACCTTTCACATTCCTTTGATTAAGCTCGTGAGAATTATGAACACAACCTGTCGAGGGAATTTATTCTCTGCCGACGAGTTTTGAAGCAGCTGCAGTCTTCAACTTCAGTCCATTGGACATAAAATTTCAGAAATGAGGGATTGTCATAAAATAAGGGACTAAGGGTTAAGTTATCCAATTCAAAATTGAGTGAGGAGAGAAATGACCCTAGTGAATGGGTATCCCTGTATATTATTAGTTAATGACACATTTTTTACTCTTTCTTTTTTTGTTCTTCAAATCGATGGTTCGTTAGTCAAAATTGGAAATTGTCGTAGTAAGGGTTTCTATTTCATTTTTATTGCAGATTTCATAGATACAAATTGTAGGAGTAGTGTCGAGAATCAGGAATAGTTAGCACCTACGAAGTGGTTAATTAGATGTATACATCGGTAGCCTCAATCTAGCGATAGCTTACCTACCACTAGGGATCATTTTCCTTTTTGTGGTTGGTCATTTTTATTGAAATCATGATGGGTTTGCAAAAAATCAGAAGGAAGTCAGGTGAAGACTCTTTTCCCAACTTTGGTTGAACAAGACTTTTCTTCTGAATTAAAGTTAGGTCAAGATGTGCGTGCAATTTTCTGCTGTTTGCTTTCTCTTCTGCTGCTATTGGTAACTATAAGAGCTTTAGATTGAATTCTTTGAATTTGCTGTAGGTCGGTAGAAGTTACTACTAGAGCTAAGGGAGGGAAGGTAAATTACCGTTGTTCTTATCATTGGAGTAAAGATTTTTAATGCAGTTTTCTCGTAGGTTACGAAAGCGGAACAGGTTGTCATGGACTCTAGTTGTAGGAATTTATGGTTCGAGACACATTTTTCTTAACATTGGTGGTAATATATAATCCCAAGAAAATTTTAGGTTCTATATTAGTAGATGTGGTCATGGATCGGTACATTAGCCACTTTTTAAATCTTAAGGTGGAAGATTTTAAATTTATAGCAATTTGTGGAAATATTCCCTCTGTTATTAAATTCGTTAATATTTTGAATTTACAATGATATAATCGGTGATATGACCCCGTTTTTATAGAGAGAGACCACAATTTGCTATTTTTCATCCACAAACAGTACATACAGGCCGTCTTCCATTATTATTTTAGACTTATACATGGTATAAATTATGTAAATCATTGGGTTCAGGTCGGCACCCTGGGGAACTCCTGCACGCCGTTCTATAATATTATCGCATAACTTTTTCCTCCAAGATCGTATGTAATTCTACCCAGAGTGTTTTGTATTATAGCCTAGGATTCCAGACATTATCAAAGGCCTTTTGAACATCTCGTAAGTACCACATTAGGCTTATACTCGTTCACTTTCGAATTTGGGAAACTTCTCAGTCATTATGGCTAACGGCCGTATCCATACTTCGTCTTCTCTGAAAGCCATGATCTTGAAGATTATGTAAAGTGTTAACATCTAAAAATTGATGAACGTGGCTGGCTATAATTTTCTCAAGTATCTTGCCACTGAATTCAATTAGGGAGATCGGGAGGAAGTTATCATGCTTCTTTAGATGTTTGCCTGCTTCGGAAATAAAATTATTTTTCATGTTTTCAAGGCGTCAGGAAAAGAGGGGGCACTACGCGAGGTAATCGCAATGTTCAAAACTCCTGAAAGATATAAGGAAAGGAATTAGTGAAATTGACTTTTGCCAGGCCGATCTTTTCTGGGTCTCTCTCGTCATGTTTTTATAGTTTCGGAGAATTTAATGAGAAGAAAATTTCCCAACCTTGAACTATATTACCCTGTCTGCGGAAGCGTTCTTATATGGGTTCTCTCGTGCTATATTGTCATTTTGTTGGTACATGACTTTGTTATTGAAGGTAATAAAAAAAACTCATCCTCGGTAGAGATACAAAAAATTAGATCTATGCAATCTAAATTAATCATGGTCGGGTATTTTTTGACATTTAGGTTGGCAATTAGCCCCTGTACCGGGGGTTCATAGAGAATAGTTTTACTAATTTTCTGATCACTTCTTTCATTTATGGTCTCCCTCAAGATTGTATCCAAGTTCATTCAATTGCCACTTTAGTTCTCGAGAACATTCTTGGCCTCAAATTTAGGAGAAAAAAATCCGATATTCAATTGAGATTCTAAGCATTTCCTTAGACAAGCTAAAAGCAGGAAGAGTCGAAAGAGATATTATAGAAATCGATCGTGAGTCAGCATCGATTTAATCTTCAGTTCATCATAGATTGAATCTTCAGCTCAGGATTGATTTCTTGCAAAGTTGTTTCTTTAAGAGATTTGGGGTTGTATGAAGTTACCGGATATTTATACACTTTTATAAAATGACTCAAGTATAAAAAATTATTTACTTAATAGTGATGCGTAGGTGTTTTTATGAAACTTATTAGAATTGAGACTCACCTGGCCTGGTTTAACATAAATATTGTGGAGAGTTCCGTGATGAGTAAGTAAAATGTCCAGTTTTGTGTCCGTTCAGTGTATGCCACATCTTTACTTGGAATTTTAAACACAAGACCTACTATTGATGACAAGATGATACACACTAGCAAGAATAAGGGAGAAAGAGCTGAGAAAACTGCTACATAAGAGAAACAGATAACGCAAAAATCAAGAAAAAATAGAGCATGAAAAAGATCCATAAAATCTAATACAATACATCTGAAAATTTAAAAATAGTTAATAATAAGAATATAGTTAGTACATATATTTCTAGTATGTGTAAGTGTCGTAAAATAGGGTCGAGTTCAACCTTTCCTACGTTTCTCAGCCGAAAGAGATGACGGCTGTATAATACAGACAGAGTGCAAATTAAACGAATTTTAGGTTGGCTAAATAGTCAGATATCTTGAAAGGGTCTGGGAAGCGAGACAAACGAGTACAAAAATAACTTTACTAATATGTAAATAAATATTCTTTTAACAAAGGTTGACAGGGGTTTTGAAGCAAGCTATACAACACATTAGACCTACATGAGTCTCAGCGTCTAAAACGGGGGCGGGACTTGGTAGCGACGGTCGCAGTACACACGAATGAACAATACTTATCGAAGGGTTGCTTGAATGACCTTGAGGGTACACAAAGCCGACGATGAAGGCTTAAACTGAGAGAGGAGGGAGGGTAGAGAGACTACTTGCACAAGAGAGTTATGCGTTGCTGTTAGCTTGAAGATTTTGTCCGAGGGAGTAATCTTTGCTTTGGCGCAAAGTTCAAATAGGAGCCCATTGATAATAACTACTAACGGGATGAACTTAAACTTTGCTTTTGATTTTAGAACACCGAATCGAGACTGGGCACGTTGCGTTTGAGGAGCGTGGTAGACTCGCACGGATTAAAGGAGAGTATCAGGAGCTTTAGGGGTTCTGAGAGAGATTGTGCAGTCAAATGGGATGCGAATAACGGATACAAATGCTAAGGTGCAGATGGCAGGTACTAACGGGTCAGGCAGGGGGTGGATACTGGCAGGGTGGGCAGGCGGTGGATACTGACGGGTGGGCAGGCGGTGGATACTGATGGCGCGTGCATGCGGCGATTACTGGCTTCCAACTCTGACGCCGGAGGATTTATAGTGGGGTCAAATGGGGTTCCCCCCTCCTCCGCCCGAAGGAGAGAGTTCCAGGATCCGACGCATCGGCAGGGGAGAGTAGTCTTGAACTATTAGCATGATCGCGGGAAAGTTCCTAAGCCGGCGAGGCGAAACTTTGTCCAACTTCCTATGGGAACTACAATTTTTCACAGCTATCCGCGGTGATGGCATTTCAGGACACCACGGCCTCTCATGATTTCGCGCCTTCATTAGCACAGGCAAAATGGGTCGACCAAGTGTCTCTGTCTCTCTTTCTCTCTCTCTCTCTTTAAAATTCGCGGCCGCGCGCACCTTTCTCTCTCTCTCTCTCTCTCTTTAAAATTCGCGGCCGCGCGCACCTTTCTCTCTCTCTCTCTCTCTCTCTCTCTCTCTCTCTCTCTCTGATCTCTGACAGTAAGCATTCATCAAATCTCCGAAATGTCAAAGAAAAGAGAAACAATACCGTAAGAAACAGATAAATTATTCGTTGTGAAATAAAAGCAATTTAATTTCACTTAATTCGCTCCAAATCTATGAGCCAAGCTGGCCTAATTTTAATTGACTGTATAGTTTTTATTCTGGGTGGGAGATAAAAATTTGATTGAAGGAAATCCTTTTTTTATGTTTTATACCATTTTGGCAGTTAGCTTTCGCCCAACTTCAGATATCTTCTGACATTAGTCTTACTGTGGGTAAAGCGGAAAGGCTCATTGCTATTGTATCCCGGAACGCTAGACGATTCACAATTGTGAGTGGCGATAAACGAGGCTTAGGATTGGAATTGAGATGATATTTATAGAATAAGTCGATGAAGTAGGAGAATTATAGTTAGAAGTATTGTGTAGAAAGATATATTAGGATGAATGAAAAGGATAGGGATAAGAATGATGCTTTGTCTCGATTTTAGGGGTTTATATAGGTCGGAGTCAGGTTATGATCACTTTACTAAAGGAGCTGAAGTACTCGCTCAGAGCTGGTATGTTGTATGTTGAGTTTAGGAATCATTTGTTTGATCAGTAGAGCTCCAAGTGTTTTGGGGCGGGTAGATTGGTTTTACTTCGGAGAATGGTCCTGTTTTCAACCAATAATTTTCTTGTTATTCGTTGTTTGTTTTCACTGAAGTGTGATTTACTTTCGTCATTTTGCAAGTGCATTGTCAAGCCTTGGCTGAGGATAGTCGTGAGGATGCTAATGCAGTGGTTGTTCGAATGAGGCTTGCGGTTCTAATATGGAAATTGGAATTTATACACCACTTATATTTGTAGTGATGACTTGTCCTCATTTTGTCGAATGGTTTTCTTTTTTATTATATTTTGGAGTACTCGTCCGTCTGTGCTATAGTCGTCAGCCATCTGGTTCTTGTTATAAAGTTGTATTCGTTATTCTTTGTCTTCTTTTACTTTTAACGTTGAGTTGAGATCATTTTTGTGTATTAGTTCAAACACACTGTTTGAGTAGCCATTAACAACTAATTATCAATAAATAAAAATTGAATTTCAAAATTCATCATCAGCTGCCGCTCATATTGAACAGTTCTTGATAGCTCTTCTTATGTAAGAACTCATTAATGAATTTTTGTAGTTCGCTGTAGATTCACCTTAGCATACAGGCCACGGTAGATGACGGTTCTTTCTCGATATACACTGTTGGTATAATTTCTATCGTTATTTTGTTTACATCCTTAGCCAAAAGTATACACATCAGCTATGGCTTAATTATTATAATGTAATTAGACATTATTGGTAATAAATTCAGTATATATATATATATATATAGATATATATATATATATATATATATATATTTATTCTTAACTATTTTAATAGCAGACCCCATTTTGTTTAAATTACAGAAATAATTTTTCATTGCATGGATTTCTCCGCATTTTAACAAATTTCTGACACTATCTTTCACCATTCAGCTTGTAATTTTTCAAACATTGTTTTATTTGTAATTGTGCTGGTGTTTATTGCTTTTCCAGATACTCCTTACAAGTTTTCTATTGGATTAATTCTCTGTGCTAACCACTCCATAAGGGTGATCTAAATTTCTCCAAACCAATTCTGGGTGTGGTTGGATGTTTGATATGGCTCATTGTATTAGAGAAATCTAAGTTCCATTTCTTGGTGTTGTCGGGTGCAGTTCCTGGATAGATAGCATTAAAACCTTTGCCAACATGATGGTATATGTTATGGAGTTATCCTTCCCTGATATAAAGACATCTCCTTTGGCCCTGATGAACATATAACACCATCCATACCACGATAGTACCACTTCCATGCTTCACAGTTTGTACCGCACCAGCACGGTGCAATGACTCTCCAACTCTTCGTCTCACAGAGAGCGCCCGAGAAGTGGTGAAAATGGGCAAAATTGTTACGCAGTTAACTTTCTAAATAATTTCTTACAAACTATATCTAAATGGACTTACGTAAATTACATGTAAAGTGTCAATGCAATCGTCTTTTTTTACATACATAATAATGACACAGTTAACTTTAGATCACTTTTCATGTGTCCATTTTTTGTGACCCTTAACCTACTGAGGACATCTTTCTGTTCACTTCAGATACGAATTGCCTCTCTCTCGCCTCGTATTCTTTTAGCCCTGGATCTTTACTTCTCATTTAGAGCTTACAATAGCCGGGTGGATACGGCGTTGGCCTCCTAACGTCGCGGTACGGGATTCGATTCCGAATCCCGGCATGAGTGGACACAAACGTCAGCACACGTAGAGATCTGGCTACCGATTGGTGGAGGCGCTGTGCTCATCCCATTACCGGGTGAGTAGATCTTACACCTCTCACCTCACACAAAGCCAATCACAACACTGCTTTCTTTCCTCTCCCGCCTTCACAGCACAACACACACACTCTCTCTGTTCCAAGGAAACCTGCGAATGGGTATCTATATTCACGTACCTCTGACGCGGAACAGGTCCCTCTTCCCTTAGGTGACGAAGGCTTCCACCTGAATGCTGTTTGGTGTCAAAACATAGTACTTGCTGGCACCTCTCCCTAAAAGAGGACTGGCCCCTGGGGCCCTCGGGCCGACCAGCGATTGTCATTCTGACCTTAAATAAAAAAAATTATCATTATCCAGTCGGGGATCCTGCCAGTATCATGGAAGGATTGGGGCTAACTAACTAACTAACTAACTTCTTATTTTAACCCGTCTAGCTCAAACCTGCACTTCCCTTCAGGGGGAAGTTGATCTGTTAGGTTCTTAGCAGTCTTATATATTTTTGATGGCCTGAAATCATGTATCTCTTCCTTATACACAGTAACTTCTCGGATCTTCTTGAATCTGTCAATGGCTAATTTCTTATTTTACTGATCAACGACTGTCAGCATTTCCAAAGGGACATTCTCAGGATGGGCCCAGTAAGAATTCCTTTGGAATGTTTGCCATGCTATGGCTTAATTAGCAAGTTGCAGTATTTGCAGAAGATTGATCTGTTATAAGGAATGTTTCGGACCCCTCCGTGCATTTCGGAGAAAATTGAATGTGGAACCAGATGGGTCCATAATGACACAAGACAAACTCTGTGAGGACATACAAATCATTATTAGATTTTTCTCTTAACACCACATAATGTCGAAATATTCTTCTGGCAGTGGTGAACCATCTTGCATAAGATATTGGCCCTGGTTTCATATGTAGGAGACCATCGTCAATTTCACCACTTCTAATAGCACTAATAATTCTGTACACGTAAGCTTGGTTCCGACTAAGCTAATTTACATCTACATCTGGAAAAGGATCTCCTTAAGCAATACATTGAAAGACATTTGGTGATACTGTTAGAGTTTCACAGGTGGTTAATGCTTTACCAAGTGGTCCTTTCCATTGAGTTCCACTTTCTGTTGAACCAATATATTTCCTGCACAGGTGCCTCGAGTGAAGCTGATTTAGTTGCAATCTGCAGATGATCCACTGTAAAGGACAATGTAATTGACATTCCAGCCTCTTTTGTCTCTATTCTTGTAGCCAGTATTAGTTGCCGTGCTGTAAGATCACACTGCCTTTATCTCATCTTTAATATCATTTTTTAACAATATATTTCATCAGTCTGTCTGCAATACCTGCACCTGTTCCTCGTTGAATAGTTAGATGATCTATATAGAAAGTACTAGGTTCTCCTACAAGTTTATAGTGATCTTGAATTTCTTTTGCTCCAGACTATTTGTTCCATTGCTTCTTTTAGTTTAGTGTTGTGTCTCTCCTCCCATCATAAAACAAAGCAGTAATTTTCTTATCTCTCAAGCATTCAGATTCGGTGAAATTACTCCTTAAGTTGTGTCGTGCCCTCCAGAGTTTGTGATGGTCCCTTACATCGGAGCGTTCTTCTGAATTTAAAATACCATAGTCAACTAGGGCTGCACTAATAATATCAGCAGCTCTATTTGACACAGAATACCGATATGCTTCCATGGTAATTGTTGCTCTTGGTATGAAGTTGTTTTCTGTTCCTGCAAAGACTTTCCTCCATTCATCATCAGAAATGTGAGAAGATGAGGTATCTTTGTCAAAGGCTTCGTCTGAAATTGTAGTTTTCTCTTCCCTCTTCTCTTTTATCTCTTCTTCTTCTTCCCTTTTTTTCCTAAATTCGATCTTCTCTAATTCTCTTCATTTTAATCATTTGACTTGTTTTTACATCCACTCTTCCAATTTTTATGTGACGCCCAATAATCGATGTGGGCCTTTCATTTTCTTTTTACACTTGCAATCCATGAGATCAGCACACTGGCAGCATGCTTTTTTAAAAAGGTTTACCCAATGATAAGATAAACCTCTTACTCTTAGTGGCATTCATTCCTTGTTTTGATACCACAGAAGCTTCTTCCAGTAATCAGAGTAATTTGGTTTTAACATTCTTGATCGGCTGAACTGGAATACTGTTTTTTTTTAAATGTCAGTTAGGTCCCTGGATACTTAAGGAATAACATCCTTGTTCCTCTTGTATTTATTATCTTTTAAAGCTCATAATGAAAATATTATGGAAGTGGGGAGCCAAAGACATTGTGACTTGTTGATGTTCTAGTTCTTTTACTTATCTTAGGCCTGGAAATGAATAATAGAAAGACCCGTTAGTATAAAGCAGAACTAAATACATGTGATGAATGAATCTATAACATAAATTCAAAAAGGTGAAGCCATATCCCTCCATAGGAAATATTCTGTAAAAATCTCGTAGTTTCGTCATACATCGATTAATTTATAGCCTCCGAGTAGTTTACAAACAAGGAATTCCTCAATCTAAAATTGCCTAAGTCTTACATACATAGGAACTTACGAGTAAAGTACAAATTTTATTCCTGTACGAAAATTACCCATTTCTAGCTTAAAAGATGAGAACTATAATAACTGAATACAACCGTCCTCACCCTACAGAAAAAGGTAACTTTTATGCACAATTTGGCCCTATAAAAGGGGGTATTACGATTTTTTCGGATTTTTTTCGTCTTCATTTCCAAATTTCTGCTGGTCTTCTCTACAAAACCTAATATGTGCATTTGTTTAATTACAATATCACCAAATACCGACTTGAATGGACCAAAGATCACAAATATTGGACACATGAACAATCGTCAGATGAAAGTTATTATTAGGTTTATAAGAAAAACTATTGTATTGTTGCTTTACATGTAATTCCATTTACATATTTCTTTCAGAACCAATTTTTTGAATTTAACTTTTTTCTGTAACAATTTTGGCGATTTTGATCACTTCTGGGGCTGCCTGGCGAGGCGAAGAGTTGGAGCGACACTTTACTCTGCATTTGTGGTAACAATTGTGAAACCTGGAGGTGGACCTATCGCAATATGGGGATAGCATATCTTCATCAGAGCCAGAGGAGATGTTTTTCCGCAAGGCAAGAATGAAGTCAACAACTTATACCACTAAGTTGTCATAGGTTTTAGAACCATCTAAACAAAAATTGCATACCACAACACCAAGAAATGAAGTTATATTAAAATCCATGTTATCATAGTCTATTATTTTGTTTGTTTCGTTTTTACCTAATTATTTTATCCCCCCCACTTCCTCTCTCGCTCTCTCTTTCCCACTCATTCCTTTTCAGGTTTTACTATTCTTTAATCTTTTGATATGATCCCTCATTTTAGCTTTAATTTCTTCTTTCCCCTCCCCTTCTAAATCCTGCCCAGTTCGTTTAATCTTTTCCCTCTACATTAATTTTGCGATGTGGATTTTGGCCTCGTCTCGATTTTGCACATCACGATTCTCAATATGCCATATTTTTCAGCTTTATTTATTTGTTGTTTTTTTTACTATCGGCTCATATTTAGTGAAGGGTTTTGCACAGAGGAGTAGTCTACATATGACTGCGTTCTGTAATTATATATATATACACACATATATATATATATATATATATATATATATATATATATATATATATATATATATATATATTCCTTGATAACTAACTTGAAAACATAGTTCAAAAGTACTTGGTTTCCTCTTTTTTCATTTTCGTGTAGATAAATTTTGCAATTTTTGCTCAAAATGGTCGTTCCATTCCAGCCCCCTGATTAAATTCTGACTTGTAAGCATCTCTCTGTATTCAATAGCTCCGTCGAAACCTGATTTCGAAATAAATTGGGCCAAAATACTGTGGTCATTATATATATATATATATATATATATATATATATATATATATATATATATATATATATATATATATATATATATATATATATATATATATTAGTGATGGTGCGTATATTTGCATTGGCAATTATATGAACCAATAGTCGCCTTCCCATGGAAATTTGCTTTTAGCCAAATGTTTGCTCAATATTACGGCTTGAGTCAATTTCTGAAACGAGGCGTTCTTCCACATAAGTGACTCAATGCACGCTGAGTCATGACTAAAGTTTGCATGAATACCGAAAATTCGGAACCGGAAATGATACCGAGAAAAAATTCCGGAACTGGAAAATCCCGGTTCCTCAAACTTAATATTTTTAGTTTTAAGCGATACTTATTTTTCTAAATGATATAAAAAAAAATCTAACCATTGAGATAAATTATGTTTAGCATCTCCTGTTAAATACCTTAGGGAGAATTAAATAAAGTTGGAGAACATCATATAATTAGAAAAAAACAACAACAGGCATTTAAACAAATACAACTTTTAAAAGAAATTTAACTAATAAATATACTTTGAAAGAAATGAATCAAACTGATAAACATACTTTGGCAGGAAATTTTAGCTGTAAAAATTTAGTATTATAATTAGTTTATAATCATTGTGTTCCTCGCAATTTTTAAATTACTATTTTAAGAATACTTGAAATTTAAGGTGAATCAGACAGGCGAGACCCAATTTTTTATAGAAAATGTCCAGAAGCTGAAAAAGCTCTTTCACTTTTTGACACTTGTAGGCTTGATTGTAAGAAGTGCAGGTCGCAATCTATCGAAAAGTCTAAATTCTTTCTAGCATCAAACTTTTCTTGATTACTTATATTTGAGGTGTTGGGAGATGCGAACCAGAACAAAATTAGGTTTGCGCAAAAGCAAAAGTATGAATAATTATTAAATAGATAAATATATTGATTAAAATCCAATAATACAAAATTCCACTACACATAAAAACAAAATATATGCCTGTGCAACCAGTCCCCCCACCTAAAATTGCCTCCACTTCTCTCCAAGTGCACTTGAGAGCTTCAGATCTCGTTGATCGAATTATTTTTTGCATTAAATTTGGAAAGAAGCAAATTAGTGTTCACTTTTCGCGTTGCGGCCTCCAAAAAAACATATTCAAACAGGGTTTGGGTTTTGACTTTATGTGGCGCATTGAAGTATTCTAAATTTTTATTTTTGTTTGCAAAATATTTTATCTTTTAGGAATTTTAAATTTTATTCGGTTCTTGTTCGGTTTCTAGAATCATGGAAATGGGAAATTCCCGGTTCTATGGAACAGGGTGCAAAACCTAGTCATGACTCGTGACTCAACACGGCTGAGTCCCGGAATAGCAGCCAGTTGAGTCTTCTGTAGCGCCGTCGAATTTATGATGCAGGAATAAACAGACTTTTTCCTCAGAGATACAAAAGATTACTGCATTCAATTTTAATTTGCCGATAATATAATAAAATTTAAATATTGATTTCATTGAGTGGTCTCCATTCATCTTGGTAAATATCGCAGACAGGGTGTCCCACGAAAAAGCGAACAATAATTTAAATAATTATCATTTGGCATTGTGTAATGCCAAATGATGGGGGAGGGGTGATCTTGGCGAGGGAGTGGGAGCAATTCAATTAATTGATTCAGCGAAACAATGCAAGCGTTGAAAATTCGTGTCAATTTTTTTCTGAGCTTTAGGCTTATGTCCGAGTGTAAGCCTCAAGGCCTATGTCCTGGTTAGGGTTGCCAACTCTGTCAAGTTTCAATAAGTGACAAATAAAAAAATATGTCTATACATAATTTTTAAATTCATTCTTATATATATATATATATATATATATATATATATATATATATATATATATATATATATATATATATATATATATATATATATATATATATATATATATATATATATATATATCCATATAATAAAACTAAAAATTACTTCTTTTTTAACTGAGTAAAAGATTTTTACTTTTTTAAAGTAAAATTGTTCTGGCCTTTTGCGGACTCGGGCAATTTTGTCTCCTCTTTGTTTTTTCAGCAAATTCTCGACAATATCTTTCAAGTTGAAGTTTATGAAAAGTTCATGTTTCATTAGTTCTACGGAGTATCTGTTTCTTTCAATTGGCCATTTGGATGTCATTACACTAAAAATTCTTTCATAGTATGCTGAAGTTCCAGGAATTGAAAGCACGAGTGAAACTATTTTGAAATTATTCACACACTTAAAATCACCACTTTTTAAAATCAAGTTCGATTTTATGCTTTTGTTTTGCACCTTGTAAAGAGTTCAGAGCTTTGAATAGTGCCACTGTTTTTTTCATTAATGGCACTTCATCAGAGAGGTCATCTATATTCAAATTATGCTTTCTTTTACCTTCAACTCTTCAACATCTTCAATAAATTTCTGGTATTTTGGGAATAAATTGTGTAAAACAACTTAGATTTGATAATTTTTCAAATGTTAAATTTTCATCAAAGTCGATTTTCTTTCCAAATATGTGATTTCTGAAATAAGAAATAACTTAAAGTTTTCAATAATCTTTCGAGCCTCAGCAGGATCCAAATTTTTCCTAGGTTGGTGAACACGATAGCCAAAATATTCCTCAGCATATCGAGATCATTAATAGTTAAAGGATTAGATATTTACATTTAACGAACGGAGAGAGGTAATTAGAGTTTCAGTCATGTATTTACTCATGTAATTAATTGCCTTCAAAAAATACACAGAGATAGGAAAACTAAAGTCCGAGCCTATGTAGGGCATACCTGCGAGTACATAAGAACATAAGAAATTGATGCAGCAAGAAAAGGCCGCAAGGAACCAGTCACCAACAAGCCACAACCTAACCACCCAACACAAATTAATACATATATACAGTGAATTAGGTAGATCAACCCAAAAGGACCCATAAAAAACTTCCCCAATTAGAGATTTAACACACACACACACACAAACACACACATATATATATATATATATATATATATATATATATATATATATATATATATATATATATATATATATATATATATTTATTTTTTTTTGCTCCAATACACAATGGATTTGTTATCATGCAACCTTAAATTTGTATACACCCATTCATAAGACTTTTGTCATTCACATGCAACTCTAGCAAATCTATACATGCTTAATATATACCCATTTGACCGAAGGACTCAATCACTTGTCCAAGTTTGTCTTAAACCCAGAAAGAGTGGAAAAATTAACTACGTCTGGAGGCAAATAATCCCAAGCCTCCACCATCCTATTGCTAAAAATTAATTTGCGTACATCTCACATAGCAAATTGCCTCTTAATTTTAAACTGTTGTCCTCGAGTAACCCCCATCCCCCCGCAGTGTCACTCAAGAAATCGTCATGGTAAATATGGACAAAACCTGAAAATTTGAATACCTCAATCAGATCCACCCTCAGCATTCTCTTCTTAACCGAAAACATAACCAGTTTTTGTAGTCTGATCTCATAGCTTAATTTTTGGAACCCAGATATAGGCTTAGTAGCTCTTTCCTGTACCTCCTCCAACATTTCTAAGTCTTGATGATAATGAGGTGCCCTTACTTGAATACAGTACTCAATATGTGATCTAACATAGGCATTATACAGTTTTGTGATCGCTTCCTTGCTTTTATAGCATGATCATCGATCGGCAACCAAACGCAACTTATAATATAATCAAACGAACAGCCAACTATAATGTTTAGTTCCTTTTTCTTCCGGTGATTCATGTTCCCATGCATCATGATATAATATTAATTATATATGTTATACATATATATGTATAAATATATACGATAAAAGGACAATAATGAACAAAATATCTAATTCCTAAGATAAACAGTCTAGATTGATATCCATCTAAATAAATTATACCATTAATGTCTTCTGAGGGAAACGATTTTAAAAATAAAGGACATTTGGTCTCCTTTCTAAATTAAAGAAAGGACAAGGACAGGAAAGCTAAATGATGGACTGTCCTTTCTAATCAAGGACGGTTGGCAACCTGGTAAAGAAGTTTAGGCGTACGTCCTATTAAAAGATTTTAGGCCTATGTCCTGGTAGCAGAATTCATGTTTATGTTCTAATATAAGCATTTAGACCTACGTCCTGTTAGAAGCTTTTAGGCTTATCACCTCATACAAAGTTTTAGGCTTATGTCATGGTAAAAATCTTTAGGCCTATGTCCTGGTAGAAGCTTATTAGTCTTTACTTTTCGCAAAAACTTTAGGCTTATGTCCTGGTAGAAAATTTTATGCCTATGTACGTCCGAGTGTAAGCCTTTGTAATGGTAGAGACGTTTAGGCCTACTTTCTCTTAGAAGCTTTTAGGCTTATGTCCTAGAAGAAGCTCTTAGGCTAATGCCCAGGTAGAAGTCCTAAGGTTTATGTCCTGGTACAAATATTTAGGCTATTCTCCCGCTACAAACCCTTAGGCCTTTGTCCTGTATGAGCTTTAGGCTTAAGTCTTGATAGAAGTCTTTTTTAAAGTCTTTCTCTGCCAGAAGTCTTTGAATCAAGCTGCGCTTACAGAAGATTGGTTTTTGGCTCCCCGCCAGATTCCCACAAAATTTCTCGAAGTTTCTCGCTATTTTTTCATGTCCAACAGAACAAACAAATCGAGAAATGCAAATGATGCTTTTGTGACAAAATGTTATGCCATAATTTACTTTTGATTCTTTACTATCTAAGGGTGCTGATTTAATTTAATAAATACGAGTATCTTTCGATAGTTTTTATTCAGGGTAAAAACAAAGGCTAAAATATTTCCTGGACTAAATTTGAGCGATTCTCAGTAATAAATCAGTTTTCAAAAAAATCTTGAGATAAAAGAAGAGAAATTCTGAGGTTTGGGGAGAAGTCAACGCATCAATTAACTGCAAGATCATTTTTTTCTGGCCAGTTCGAGCGCCAGGCCAGACAGGGAAGTGGAGAAGAAACCCGTGATAAATCTTAGCTTTAGGAAGTGATAAGAATCAAGAAGAGGAATTGAGAGAAGACCCTCTATAAATTTTGTGGTTTAGAAGCCTCACTGGACCCCTATTTGAGGAGAAAGATGAAAAGATATCTTACGTCGTAGAGGGAGTGGACAACATGAAATAATGATTAGATGTACCGAAGGGATACATTGAGCCCAAAAGGAAAAACTGAGGTCTGAGTCCTCTTTGAACACCCTTACACACTTCAACTTTCTCGTTTTAAGGGAAAAATTACAGATTATTTTTGCCAGAATAAGTAGGCGTCGAACGGCGCCAAGCTACCAGGTGTCGCCATTATGTCGCTGCCAGCGGTCTTTGGCTGCGCCACAGTGAAATCGTTTAGTATTACAAAGCCTTAATTAAGTTGACCGCACAAGGGACGACTTATTTCTAAGTTCAGGAATTAAATTCGTTGCTCTTTATTGAGGGCGTTTTGAGGCTAAGATGTCGACGACAGATGAAGAGACCAGAATTTAATTTCATTTTAGGTGCGGTCTGACGAGTGCTAGAGATAACCTTAGGGTGGCAGTTAGTCTTTTGTAAACGCAGTGAAATTATGCTTAATATTAAATAAATTCATTTATCCACCAAAATAGTTTTATTGTTATTGGCAATGTTATTAGATATGTTTCTCTAAAGAATTCATTCTAGCTCCATATCTGAATAAACCTTTCTATTCGGGTGATATTGTAATTCTTTCGGATAATTAATTGGTAATCACACGGTGCAAGAAGGTCAAGGCAATATGGAAGACGAGGAGCAGATTTTCAACCTAATGCATTAATTTGGGTGGGGAAGGGGAGAGGTGAAACGTGCAGCTTGTGGAATTGCATTGTTATAGACGAAGACACATTTTTGGATGATCAGTGAAATACTTTGCTGTTCAAGAGTTTCATTAAAATGTTGCGATTGTTAAACATTTGAAAGTTGCAATTGTTGAACATTTGAACGTTGTAAATGTTAAAAACATTTGAACCTTGCAATTGTTGAACATTTGAAAATTGCAAGTGTTTAACATTTAAACCTTGCAATTGTTGAATATTTGAACGTTATTATTATTAAACATAGACCTCGGTCTGCAGGAAATGGTTGCTTATGTTTGAGAAGCTCATAATGAATAATTCATTTTACATCTTACCAAATGTGAACATATTATTTTGCTCTCTTTAGTGTTGGTCGCACATAGCATCTTGTAAATTAACACATAATAGCACACGATAAATTAATACATATCACAAGGTAAATTAACACAGCAAAAGGTAAATTAACACATCGCATGGTAAATTAACACCTAACTCCAGGTAAATCAACACATGTGCATGGCAAATTGACCCCTAGCACATGGTAATTTAGCACAGCACATGATAAAGGAATATAGAAATATGCATGAACCCCATAACTCCTTTGAAAATAAACCCGCATGACAAAGAAATGGGCAAATCGACGTTTCAGGCCGTTTTTCATTGTGTTTTTCTTCTTCATTGTCCACGGTGGTTATTAATAAGAAGCTACCACGATCACGGTAACCACTACGCCTTGTATGAAAGGCAAATACCAATTCTTGTACTTTTAAATGGTACTACCTTGCCACTTGAGACATTATTTATTTGCTATTATCTAAAGCTGTTCGTCAATTAATTTGGAACCTCGTCCTCTGAGCGAGTTTAATCCTTGATCAATTTTCTCTCGAGTAATAAATTAGTCTCTCTTTTTTATTCCCCGCGTTAACTATATTCTCCTAATTTACACATTTATTGTATAATATAAATTAGATAAACGAGTAATTCATTCCTACTTGAAAGAACAATTCGTTGAGTTTTTATGCATAGTAGAAGGAGAATATTTACCTCCGGCTCATCGAGCTTTTCACACTCCTCTCCCGAGTGGTTGAAGAAGGTAGTGAGCGCTTTCCCCTTACCATCGACCTTTCATCTAACTCCTCCTACTCCTCGTTAGTGTCCTGTCGTAGGGTGACCGTGAAGAGGGCACGCCCGAGAATTGGGATACGGATCCAACTACGAGGGTTAAATAAACAAAATCGAGTGCGGTTGTCCTAAATAAGCAATTCTTAGAGGTTCTGGGATTAGAGAAAGTGATAGTAGAAAAATATATAATTTTACTATATACAAAGAAAATATTAATAGCACAAGTAAATAAATTACAATACATAAAATAAGACCCTGAGCACCAAACAGAGGTGGGGATACAAATGACTAGACCGTTACGAGAGTCCGAGAGAAGATGTACGGTAATTGATTCCAGGGAAATGGGGGAGAGTGCAAATGACGGGGAGACTCACGTAAAGTCTAATTGAGTGGAGGCTTGGATACGACGAGTATGTGGGGAGGTGCAAAGTTTTACTTGCAAGATTCCTTCTTCCTTAACCTCGCTGAAAAATGAGCGAGGGAATGCTCCACTCATGAACGAAGTCGATAACGGAGTGATAGATGCCTGTCCGTGTCTATCGTATGTCGGCACGAACTAAAGACTTAGGTACGGGCAAGGCTGGGTAGAGCCAAAGAGGGACGCACGCTATTTATTAAATAGTTTCTCCCTCACGGATTCCTTTGATAATGCGACCGTGTTATTGTCAATAAAAATATATAGAGGGAATTATTTAATAATTAGGAACCATACATTTAATATTAGAATGCAGCATAATTACACAGATGATTTAGGAGCATTCATATCCGAATAAGAATGTCAAATACGAGCACTTAATTACCTCTAAGTTCCCGTAGATGGAGTTGCATTTATGTTTACTTGTATTTTGCTTCGAAAAATCCATTCCTGATTTATCGTTAATGCAGCGGGACACAAAATAAACGGGCCCCAAATTCCTTTCTGAATTCAAATAGGAAAGGATAGGATAATTCATTCGCTTGGAACCTCGCCAAGAAGTTTTCACTGAAACGAAATTTCAATCCACTCGCTTAAAATACGATTCAGTCTCTCTAAATTGTGACTAAAGTATTATGTTTATGCTGTTAAGTGGCACACAAGAAGAAAAGAATTTGCCCTTATAAATAACCAGAGAGGCGTCATGATGCCATTAAGGTACGGACTGTTAAATGTGTCTCCGACCACACGATGTAAAGGTTTCCTTAAGTATATTTACTTGTCGTAAATGAAAAAAAGGCGTTATAACTTTATACATAAGAGGTCCTATTCTAACTACCCGATTTTCACGCAAAGATCCTAGAAGATGGGTGTCTGATGACCCGATTCCAAGTACTTGTTTGGACACTGGATAAGAATTAGGTTACTGCTGTAGCTTTTGTTTTGTCATAAGGACCAAATGTAACATCTGTCCCTCCTGCTATGCTTCCAATACCTTCTACGGGGGAGTATAAGTACGAGAGAGCACATTTTGATCGAGGCTCACCATGTTCTTTCGTTTGTGTCCAAGCAGCATCTAATCTGCAAGTGAAGTTGGAAAAATCAAATTTAATTATATTCCACATTTTTTTCTCTCTAGGTCCGATTCTGTTACCACTCCAAACTAAATAGTATTGGTTGGTGAGCTGGTAACCCGAGTGTGAACGACTACTTTTATGCTCAAGCTCAGAAACACATGAAATGGTCCAAATTCATTTACTCATAAGAGTTGACAATTCGCAATGTTGAAGGACATTTGGAATGAGTTCCAAAGGATTGGGTCGCTTCCTTGAGACCAGAATGATACTGAGTTTTGTGGCCCTTGAATCCCTCGGATCCCTCGGATCAACTCATCACGTTTAAAGTATATCGATTTAAAGTCGTCCTCTTTGGAGCAACTTATAGCCACTTCTTCTAAATTCCTCTATAGGCCATCATCTAAGGTGCAATATTTTGCCACTGCTAAAGCCATGTCGCCTATAATTATGTTGCCAATGTGCAATTCACTGGTAAGAAAGAAGAAAAAGGACGCGTCTCTTTTTATTACATTTTATTAAAGCATTCCCTTCCTCTCAGATCTCACATGAACATGAGAGGTACAGACGCATACACACCCAAAACAGACCTTCAATACCATCTACAGTTCATGCAGACACCAACGCAAACACGCAGAAACATTTACAACACTCGGCCAGACACTACCACTCCCTCTATTCCTCGCTCTTCCTGATGTCTCCCAGCGGACTCACATCCCCACAGAATTTACTGGTCGGGCACTGGCCTCCCTCAGCCCTAACCCTCTTTTGAGAATCAAACCTCCCGCGGTGAAAGATGAGGAGCGTGGGCTCTCCTAGTTGCAACGGGTGCAGCTGGGGAGCCTAAGGTGGGGACATTACACCGCCATCCCGGCATAAAAGCACAGGATTGGACTTGCTCTGGACGATGCCTGCCGGAACACCAATTTGGGACCGGCGGACACAGAGCATGTCCTCCTACACTACCCACACACACTAATGCGCAGGTTATCACACGAAATAGACAACATGGGGCCCCTCTGGACTCGCCCTGCCGCCGTCATGCAGTTTCTGCTAGACGCTGGCATCGTTGGAAGGTCCACATAAGCCCACACCATCCCAAGTGGACTCGTCGACTGGGCCGGGGCGAAAACCCCGTCCTCGGCAGTGCCATCCCCGAACAGCCGTCAGAGGATAAACAACAACACGTCAAAACAAATTATGTCTCAAGCTAATCTTATCTCAATAGAATGGCCCACCATTCCTTCCAAATTAAGGCCCTTTTACGAGGAAAACAATGATGGGGTCAACAACCCGAAGCACCTCAAAATATGTTTGTTGGGCATGAAATTGGATGCCATTTCGGACGGATTTAAATTTCCTGGCATTGATCTAAATGCAGTCCATGTTTTCACCAAGCCAAATTTCTTAGCGTATTAGCCAAGGTATTTGACTCATTGGGTAATTGATCGTTCTTTACCGTAGGCAATTGAATTTTGGTTCAGAAAATTTAGGTGAATAATTTTGCATGGGATTTATTATTGTCTGATGAACTTCTTGCAGAACGGATTACCCCTGGGAATTCCATTAAGATGTCGATAACAGTTTCCCAGTTACCACGTCCTTGGAGACAAATGGTGATCGAGATGCCTGTTTTGTGAATTCAAGCCATTGGGTTTATGGAGAAGTCGTCTACTCCGTAATTTCTTCTGGTTGATCCTTTGCCATAAACAAGGCTCGCATTGTTACCAAGAAGATACACACAGAGGCCAAATTATAAATTACCTCAGCACTGATTTTTACTATCTGGCAATGGATGTGAGAGAGGCTTATTACCTCGAATATACATTTAGTGCCCTCCATCTGTGGCTCGACCTCTAACTAGTCATATATTCGTAATGGGGTCGGTGAAAAACATAAGTTGATTCCTGAAGTCCGCTGTCGCTCTTTAGCTACTAAAGAAAATCCGGTTGATTTCATTACAAACGGACATACTACGTGTTTTCTAAAAAATAGTCTTTGGGATAATGGTCTTAGGTGATTACGCTATTATAACAGATAGCCTGAAGCCCAGGCTTGTTTAACCAATTTAATGTTGGAAGAGACGATAAAACCTGGCACTGAAAACACTCAGTCAGAAATCATCCTCGAGATTACTCCTTATAGTTGTAAGGATAAACTATTCATGGCACAGCAAATATTCTAAAATTCCTCAATCTTACTCAGAGAAAGGGTTCACCCATCTCTCGGGGTAAATACAGGAAAGAAGCAGAAAATTGCTAGGTAAATTTCTTCAAAGGTATTGATTTTCCAACAAAATGGAAACCCTTCACGTGAATCTGAGTCCCGCAACATTCTTATGCCCAACTTGATAAAACATCTACGGGTTTTCAACAGCCAGCGTGGCGTCATTCTCCGCACAGGAAAACCCCTCACATAATCCCATATTACTAAACAGGCATTATCATTTAACGGACTTTCTCATTCAAAGGTCTCATGATAATATAAACCAATTAAGGATTTTTCTGTAATGCCAGACTTAATCAAAGGTGATGGATTCCAATCTTGAGAGGGCAAAGTGGGTAATCTCTATATCCAGGATACAAAGCGCATACTATCAAGAGCCAGCTACTCCACCACTTCAACAAAGATTTGTGCACCGTCTTCCATTAACTGTAACGTGGATAGATACTTTTGAGTCTTGTTTTTCAAAGTAAAACACAAGTCCTCAAACAAGGCTTACCTGATTCTTTTTACCCTCCTAATTGCGCGTGTCATGCACCTTGGAGTTGCCATGGACACTTCATGCGACACATTTATTGGCCTATTCCGTTGATTGATTGGACGGAGGCTTTGTCTTGGCTTCGTCGATAGTGATAGCAGTACCACCTTTTGGGGCCATAACGAATACTTTGTTAATGATACCTTCCAAGATTTCGTGCTATAAAAGGTGTGGCAGTAGAGATTCACTCCACTAAAATCCCCTTGTTTAGGAAGAATTTGGGATCGTCTCATAGGACTTACCAAGTACTGCATGCGGAAATCATCGGGCAAAACTCTCATCATATTCCAGGAATTACATCATGTTGCCGATGAGGTTGAGGCGTATTTCGTTATATGTATACTTATTAACACTAAATTATAAAAAAAAACAAGGAAAAGAGTAAAGGCATAAGAAGGCGTGTTATTCCGCTTCAGGACCCTGATTGGATCTACAGAACTCTCCAAGAAATGAACATTCCACGACAATCAGTTCGGACAATCATAGGGAAATATATGAACACTAATATAATAAAGAAGTTGAAGGAATCCTTCAATATTACCGACTGATCTTCATTCCATTGTAAGGAAGGCGCGCAAGAAACAAGCTACATCTTCGTAGAACTCACCTTGCTGCTAGGTTCGCGTTTACAAAGAGCATCATTGTGATAAAACCTTTTGGAATGAAATATTAGGAAAAAGAAAACAAAAGGAACTTACTGAACATAATTCAGGAGACATTTTTGGCGGGACTCTTTTCAAAGATTTCTTCTAAAAACACCATACGAACAATAAGACACAAAAGAGCATAACGCTATGAAATTAAATTGCTGCTGTTAAGGGCATAGGAATATTTGTTTATATAAATAGAAGAATAGAGAAAGATAAATATTTGGCTAAAGGAAATGAATTTAGCATCGGTTAGAAATTGAAGCTTGGTAGATGGTTTTAAATTCAGCGGGAAAAGAACTGCGGCCTTGAAATGAAATAGCGTTTTACCGATTCCAAATTTATGGATTAGAACCTTACAAACCCATAGCTGATCTCCATCAAAACTATGTAGATTGAACTAAAAAAATGGGTTTACTAATGAAACCAAACAGCTAAAAAGGACTTGTAGATCTAATGTGGTAGGAATGGAGCAAAATTTATAGCAATGGCTACTGCAAGTTAATAGAACGTTATAACAAATATTTGACAGCTATAATTAGTAATTAAGGTCATGGGAAAAGATATTGATTATTTTAATTTTTTATGTAATTTCTTAATCAGCGATAATTTGGGTAATATTACTTAAATAAATGATTTCGTAATGGAGAAGACATTGGATTGGTCTTTTGTTTTACCCATGGGAATTAGGAGGCAACTTTATAAACTTGATATTATTCCGATATTAACCAAGTAACTAATCAAAATTCCTAAACGAGGGACGTGTATTTAACTTCTTTTGCTAAATAGAATTAAAGATGTTAATTGTTTGTTTTGTTGTTAGTCGCCTGCGAGTCTAGTCGCGGGCGACCCTACATCTTACTATGTCAATCGGTCGGTCGGTCGGTCGGTCACTGTTGTGCTCTTTTTACTTTTTGTAATAACATTGTAACTCTTCGCTGATTCTAAGGCAATTTGAAACGTTTATGTTGTTTTATATTCTCTTTCGACTTTTATAATTGCCAAATTCCTCCCAAGTATAGCCAGGTAATTATATTGTTTTTGCAATAACATCCTAAGTATTCGGTCGATTCTAACGAAATTTGAAACCCTTACTCGACATTTCATACAACCCTATTTCCTTTTCTGCCATACATATAAAAAAGTGGACATGTAGCCCAGTCTCAAATAATGGCAGTGTTTGAATACGCCTCCTTCTCACACCCGCCTTACTATTGCTACTACGATGCCACTATAAAATTAATGTGCACTTTTCATTGCGCCGTTACCACACATTAGTTTTTTCGCCACTAATTCTTTCTACAATCTACCTTTTACTTCTTTATATTTATATTGTTTTCCATAATTGGCCTCTTTCTATTTGTATCCTTCTCCCTAATTGTCCTCTTGCCTCTTTCTATTTGTATCCTCCCATAGTTACCTCTTTCCTCTTTCTACTTGTATCCTGTTCCTATAATTGGCCGCTTCCCTCTTTCTATTTTTATCCTTTACCCATTTTTATGCCGTCTACAATTCTTAAAAATTTCAAACTGAATTAAGTAATTTCGTGTACAGCATCCGGTAAATCATTAAATAATGTTACTATTATAAGTACGCAATTTACTGAGTGAATTAGCAAAGAGGTAAAATTAGAAAGTATTTATAATTTGGCATAATTCAACTATTTCTCAGGGCATTTAAGTTAAAAATACTCGCCCCATAACACTAGGACATTTAAGTTAAAAATACTCGCCCCATAACACTAGGGCATCTTTAAACCTTTCTTCCCACTCCAGCTCGTCTCGTAATTGCGGCTCAGATCAAGATTTACAAAAGTTCAGACGAAGAACTGACTTGGCTCGATGCCAGATCAATTTTCTATACTTTCTGGATCGAAACTAACGCTATTTTTTATCCAAAGATTCAAGGACTTACGAAGATATATTAAGCGAGTGACAATAAGAAATTGCATAGCATTCGTTAATGATATATATGTATATCACATTCCAATGTCGTTATAAGTCGTATATTAAAATTAAACAGGACCACAGAGGAAATGGGGTTCTAGATTAAGTATCTACTCCGATTCTTTGACACGAGATTAGAAGAAAATAGAATATCAATTAAATTTGAAGCAATTGACAACAAATCTATTTTTCTAGTAACTATGGTGTAATTTGGTCTAACATAATACCAATAGTTTTAATTCTTGTTTTATAGTACGGAAAGGTTTTCGACTTATCATATTTTTTATTTTGTCTTTAAGAAATGAACACTTGCTTTCTTAAGAGCTCAAACTAATATTACCATCACAATTCTATATGAAAATGAACTCAAATTTATATTTATTTATAATAGACTGTCAATAGACTATAACTCACTTCCGGGGCAAGTTTTTTTTATTTTAAGAGGTCATTTACTGCTGAACCTTGGTCGCCGAAAGAAATAGAAGGATTACTAAAAGAAAGAACCATCTACATCCCAGACTCGTGTGTACACACCGTGAACATGACAACGTATAAAAATATAAAAAGTGGTCAAAAAACGTCCGATATCGTTGAGTGAAAAATATATGAAAGTGAACGATAGTTAATAATTACAAAATTCAGTGGTTAAACGAAAGTAAAATAAAAGCATTTAATAAACAGTTGATAATAATCAATTAGATATAATAAGCAGTGATTAATAATGAATATAATATTTAGTAATAAATCCATAGATTAAGTGAATTAATTGAATTTAATAAACAGTGGTTAAAATGGAAGAAAGTGTCTAATAATGCTAAAATTCAGAGGTTAAAGGAATTTAATGATAAATACATTCAATAGTCAGTGGTTACGTTAATAAAAACAATGGTTAAAAATAATAAGTTGGGGAGTGGTCGGACACGTGGCAAATGCCTTTTAACGTGGGGAAATGCAAAGTGATGCATATCGGCCACAGAAACCCCCAATCTTAGTATATCCTTAAGGGCACTGCTCTTGAATCGAGTGACACTGAGAAGGACTTGGGTGTTACTATCACTAGCGACCTCAAGTTCTCGAAACAGTGCATTGAGGCGGAGAAAAAGGCCCAAAGGATGCTAGGCTATATTAAGTGCCAGTTTGGTTATCGGAACCAGGAGATTGTACTGTGCCTGTACAACTCACTTGTCCGACCGCACCTGGAGTATGCCATACAATTTTGGAGTCCTTCATTGCGAAAAGACATCGCAAGATTGGAACGCGTACAAGCCAGGGCAACCAAGCTGATTCCCTCTATCCGACATAAAAGTTATGAGGATAGACTAAGGGAATTAGATCTGTTCGCGCTGGAAACCCGTAGACTGCGTGGTCAGCTCATCGAAGTTTTCAAAATACTTCGAAGGTTCGACAATGTTGACTACCGGGATATTTTCACACTGAGTGAGAACAGAACGCGCAATCACGGCTTCAAACTTGAACTGAAGCGTTACAACCGCAATCTGTGTGGAAATTTTTTCACCTACAGTATCTGCGGTAAGTGGAACGCACTTCGAGTGGAAGTTGTCAACAGTGAATCTGTTGACCAGTTCAAGTAAAGACTAGACAAGGTCTTGAAAAGTGGCCGTTTAGGGACGCAAAACAATTGAGCAGCCTTGTGCCCGCTCGATTGCAAGTCCAATGGTACCCTCTTTGAATAGACCGTAAGGTCTCCTAGGGTACCTTCTTTCCTTGTTGTTACTCCTTGTTGTAAAAAGTAAAATAGTAAATATATAATAGTTAAGTTAGTCATTTCAAAAGGTAAGAAAAGCAAAAAATAAAAATCATCGAAATTTGAAATCATGATATAAAAATGGTAAACAAAGAAAGAGAGACTAAAATTAGAATATTGGGAAGGAAAAATTACTACAAATTAAACATTATTAGAAAGATTTAAATGAAAAAATAAAGAAAAAAAATATGATAATTCCAAAACACCTCACATAAGAGAATCTCCGCAAGAACGGCTTTAAACAGTTTAGAGCAAAGATGAGCAATAATTGTAAGCAGTGGGTCACATTGAAGCTTACTTTAGGCTTTCAAGGCCGCAAATTTCGATTGCATATAAGTTAATTGCAATTATGTACCTTTGTTCATTTGTTTGCATACACAACATAGCCATAGATATAGATACACATTAACAACGAAGGATATTTTTTTGTATAGTTTTGCTACCCACTTTAAACTGTTTCTAGACTTATATCTGAGTGTGGACCTACAGCTTAACGTGGAATCTGAACCATGATTTACACTTCTACATCATGTGCCCATTAACCGATAGCCCAAGCGTCTCCCATCCAAGTATTAACCATAGTTAACTTAGCTTAATTTCCGCGAGTGAAAGAGAGCGTGTAGTTAAGGGTAAAGAGAATAAGTATTTCTAAAAAAAGTATCGCATTTTTTAATAACATTTTATCTACGAATGAAATATATTTGAAAATGGCTGATATAAGAATCTAGCACTCACGTACAGAAAAATGAGATGGATAGGTCCGTTTTGGGGCATTAACGGGTCCATCGATTTCAAGAGTCAGCTCAGACGTAGAAATTGTTAATAATGTCCTCAAATGTGACAGAATTCACGTTTCAGGTGAGATTTTGGAAAAATGTTTAGTAATTAATTTTGAATATTTTGTCGCATTCTGAAATGAAACGCGGGCCGCATGAAGAGCCTTCGCGGGCCACATGAAGAGCCTTCGCGGGCAAAATGAAAAGTCCTTGCGGGCAAAATGAAATGTCCTGGCGGGCCATAGTTTGGCCAACTCTGGTTAAAGGAAAGGTCATCGCACTTTCACACGTATCTTCTTATTTGTATTTTATTCCTGGTAGAGTTTTATTCCTGGTTCTCTAGTATTATTAGGTCTGATTACTTGTGACTGTAGTACCATTAGGTTTTATTTCTTGGTTCTGTAGTACTATTAGGTCTTATTCCTTGGTTCTGTAGTACTATTAGGTCTTATTCTTTGTTTTTCGTACTATTAGGTTTTTAGAAAATGTACAACGTAATTGTCGAATCCTTTATTTCCTTGAAAGTTTTCCACACACACAAACTCGTGTGTGTTGTCATTTGCTGTACTCCAATGCTAACTGTTTTTAATCTAATTTACTGTCTTGATGTTTATTCTAATTTTTCTCACTAGGTTTTATTAGATGTTTTATGCTTATCGAATATTGTTTTTTAAATGTTGTGAGTTCAACATATTTCGTCTTCTCTATCTTTAACACATCACTTCTCGTATTTTTCCTTTCTTCACCTTTTTAGTACCTCATTTGTTTCGTGTCTATGTATATGACTTTTTTGATTAATTGCTAAAGTTAGATAACGTAAATTATTTTATGTTATATTTAGTTGAACTTTGCTAATGATCAATTTAGTTTTGCTTTGTATTAATTTTGTTTGCTATTGCTCTTAAGTAATCTGTAGTCACTACCTGTTTTATAGAAGCTGATAACAGATCCGTAGTTAAGATGATGTAATAGATCTCATTTCCTCCTCAATTGAGCCACATCCGAGCCCTTCTTCTTCTTTGTCTATTTTGGAAGTTGTTCCTAAGTTTTCTTCTTCTACAAATTTTATCAATCTGTTTACCGGTTCATTTCCCTCGCTTACTTTGAATATCCATAGCGATCGACAATCGTGTCTTCTTTATTATCTCATATTAGCATTCATCTTGCTTTATCAGCTCGTCTAATCATCTTAATCATTTCGTGCATATTTAATTTTAGGTGGTTCATGGAAATATTTAACTTCTTCATTTGCGTGAGATTTTGGAGGTGTATATGCTTGGTTTACTTGCATTCAATACCTATATAAATATTTTAATTACTAATTTTATTAATTAATGGGATATTCCTTTACTATTACTAATGCTCGTCTGTGTGGGTTTATGAGGAATCATTCGTAAGTAACAAGGAGTAACGAGGAAAGGTGTTACCCTAGTAGAACTTACGATCCATTCAAAGATGGTACCTTTGAGTGAACACTTGAGCAGGCGCAGTTCTCTTAAGGGTCAGATTGACGCTGTATAGGAGCACTCACGCCAGGCTTCAAGTCTCCAAACGGCTACTTTTCAAGACTTTGTATAGTCTTGCCTTGAACTGTTCAACAGAGTCGCTGTTCACAACTTACACTGGAAGTGCGTTCTAATGGCCGCAGATGCTATATGTGAAAGATTTCACACACATATCACGCTGGTAACGCTTCAGTTCAAGTTTGTAGCCGTGATTTCTTGTTCTGCTCTAGCTAAGCTGGAAAATATCCCTGTAGTCTACAATGTCAAAGTCTCGAATTATTTTGGACACTTCGATAAGCTGATCACGCAGTCTCCGAGTTTCCAGCGAGAACAAATCTAATTCCAGTAATCTATCTTCATAACTCTTGTGCCTGATAGAGGGAATCAGTTTGTTTGATCTGGTTTGCACACGTTCTAATCTTGCGATATCCTTTCGAAGCGAAGGACTCCAAAATTGTGCCGCATACTCCAGGTGCGGTTGGACAAGGTAGTTATACAAACACAGTACTATCCCCTTGTTCCGATATCCAAACTGTCCTTTATATAACCTAACATCCTTTGGGCTTTCTTCTCTGCCTCAATACACTGCCTCGAGAACTTGAGATCAATAGTGATAATTACACCCAAGTCCTTCTCAGTGTCGGTAGATTCAAGAGCAGTGCCCTTAAGGATATGGTGAAATTAGGGGTTTAGGTGTCTGATATGCATCACTTTGCATTTGTTCATGTTAAAAGGTACTTGCCACGTGTTCGAGACCACTCCCCAATCTTCCGAAGACGTTCATACCAAGCTTGGTATCATCAGCAAATTTAGAAATTTTTGCAACCATGTCACCGTGCATGTCGTTGACGTAGATGATGAACAGTAGTGGTCCCAGGACAGAACCTTGAGGAACACCGCTAGTAACGGGCAACCACTCAGAAGCCTCTTCATTCAACACGACCCGTTGTCGTCTGCCACTTAGCCAGTTCTCTATCTAACTTGCTACATTTCCGTCTATGCCCAGCGTACCTACTTTCCGGAGGAGGCGGTGGTGTGGTACCTTATCGAAGGCGTTTTGAAAGTCTAAGTAGATAAGGTCCACCGCCTTATCCCGGTCGTGCTCACTGAAAACAAAGTGGAATAATTCCACAAGATTCGTTATGCATGACCGTTGACTTCGGAACCCGTGCTAGCAACTCCCCATTTGCAAGTTGGACTCTAAATATGACGTTATTTTTTTCCACTATGTTGCTTTCCATGATTCTACCGACTATTAAGGTTAAGCTAATAGGTCAGTAGTTCGATGGCTGGCTAGGGCCTTCTTTCTTGAAGATAGGAGTCACCTCAGCTTCACGCCAGTCTCTAGGAACGCATGCGGTCCGGATTTACATGTTAAAGATTGAGCTCAGATGTCGTGAGACCTCATCATGCACTTCTTTCAACACTTTAGATAAAAACACGTCCGGGCCAGGGGACTTATTCGTCTTTAGATCAGTGATCTTTATTTTATATTTCTCCTTGGGTGAAGTCCATTTACTCCAGTTTTTCCCCCAAGTAAGAATCTTTGGGCTGGGGGATGGGACCACACTCTTCAGTAAACACTGAAGAGAAGTAGTCGTTCAGGAGGTTAGCATTTTCTGCATTTGAGTGCTTTAATGCCTCCTTCTCATTCACTAAATGGCTAATCGTGCGATGGATTGGTTTACGGCTGTTTACATAAACAAAAAACTCCTTGGGATTCTCCTTGCAAAGTCTAGCTACTCGGAGCTCCTCGGCCCGCTTTGCCGCCCTTATGCTTTGACTGCCGGTACACCGTTCTTTATCCCTCAGCAGTTGACCAACTTCTCGATTAAACCACTTTGGTTGAACATAAAACCGACGAAGGCTTTTCAAAGGTATGAATCGTGATTGAAGACTAATTAACGTAGTTTTGAATCTATTCCACGAATCTTCAAAATCTTCGCCCACTTCTAGCCTTGAATCAGTCAATCCAGCACGAAGACCTGCAAAGTCTGCTCTTCTAAAACAACTTTCCTCGAGTTACCAGTCGCAGACTCTACCTTGGGGACCTCGACTATAAATCTGACTATTCGGTGATCACTGCCACCGAGCTCTTCACCTACAGGGAGATCCTCAACGATGTCATAATCAGAGGTGAAAACCAGGTCTAGGGTATTATTGCCTCTCGTCGTCTTTCTCACCCATTGAGTCAGGAACTCGTTGTTCGTGAACTCCAGGAGTGGTGCGTTATTTCTACACACGACGACACTACGTTTCTACCTTTAAAGAGAAGATGCAACCAATTTACAATTCTATAGTTCTTTCTTCTACCCCTTCTGGCCCAATGCAAGGGGAATAGCTAAGGGTCGCCAGCAAGAGTAGTCAACAGTGTAAATTTGGATTTTTCTGCCTCGTCTGGAATAGATAGTTTGTAAAGGCTATCGCAGAACCCGGTTCACATGACCCAAAGGAAATACACGTAAAATTTATAGAAGACCAGGGATCTAAAGGCCTACCAGAAATTTACCAGAATTAATCAGGACGGTGCTAAATTATGAGGTATCCGCAAGGGATTAAATAAATACACACACAAAAAGTATTTACAGTATTATTTACATCAGAATTAAAATGAAATAAATTAACTGTTAACAAATTATACGGGGGTCATCAAACAATAAGAAAAGTCACAAATGCTTATCACCATCGAACGACAACAAGTCGTTTTAACCAAAGGGATATTCACTCGTACAAAAATGGGTTCTATGGATAAATTGTTTAAAGCCGAAACGATACGCGCCATTGAAGATAAAAATAGGTTTCGCTACTCTAGTGACAGGTGTTACCAGAATAACCTCCCTGTCTTATGTCCCTTACCCGAACGAAGGCCCAACGTTACATGGATAACACTTATAACACCTAATTAATTTAAAGGGGACGTAAGAAGAAAGAGATATTCCAAAACACCAGAGACCAAAGCAGTGAGGCAATAACCCACGTCAGGAACCCAGGCGAAAAAGGCTCGGCGACGATGAGGGAATTCGACCCAAGTCAACAGGGGTGAATGCGATGGCGGTCTTCGGCGAGGAGAAACCCAGAGACAGCGATATTGTGGCAAAAGGCGCCCGGAACGCGGGGAACGATGATTCGAAAGCCCAACAATCCGAGAGAAGGAATTCGAGATGACAGAATTCCCAAGAAAGAGATGGCAAGGTGACTAGAGGAGAACCTTTACGTGCCCAGTGTAAACTGCTCCCCAAGGAAAACACTTGTAAACTTAACTGGAAGAGCACAAATCTATGCCGCCGACAGAGGGGCAGCGACGACGCTGGCAGGAATCAATGGCAGAAAATCATCGCTGCACGAAGGAATCCAGTACGGGTCTCCAAAAAATGAATGACGTCGAGGTACGTGACGGACAACGATTCAGCGGAGCAATCAGACAGAATCCTCACAACAGAATAACTTAAAAGGGCTCACAGCCCCATTTGTATACTTCAGTCCGAAGGAGGAAAAGGGAAGTGGGGCAAAAAGGCAGGGGAAGAATGGGTCTCTTCCCCTACGCAAATTAGACTGGTAGATGGCAGAATTCTGGCCAAAAATGGTAGGTTCAAAACGGGTTGACCTACGATAAACACCATAATCTATTTTGTTCTTTGTTCACTCCTTTTTATCTATTTTGTTCTTTCTTTTCTCCATTTTACGGCTTTCCCTCGAAACCCAATCTCCCCTTCGCTCGATCATGCCATTATGGTACCATGTTTTTCCCATTTTCATTACTGGTATCTATATTTCTTCTTTTCTCTGTATTGTATTGAGTGCCTCTATTTAGGCGTATGCTTCCTACCTGTACCATAGCATTTGCTTCCTAACTGTATACATATAATTCTTTCCTATCTCGTCACGTACAAGAAATAGTCGATTATTTATCCAATTTATGATTTTTTTTGCTTTTTCAAACAGAGTTTCGAAAGTTGCAGCTTCGTTTCATAGAATAAATAAGAAATGGTTCGTCTTCTTTTCTTAAAAAGTAACTTTGTTGATCAAATATGAGTTCATGGCAGTCCTTTCTTTTTTAAAGCTTGAATTTCAGATCTTTGCCTGGATTCCCATATTTAAATAAGCGAAAAGGAAGGTAAACATTTCCTTAATTCATTATGACAACAAAGAGAGCATTAGCATATCATAAATATCTTTCCTCCTTTTAGCGATGGTTTGAACCCAAGACCTCGTCTAAATCCTCCCATATGACAGTTTTTAGAAGTCTTTAGTGCTTGTATCATGGACATGGATAGAAGAGAGACTGAAATTTCGAACCCATTTTGCTGAATTTTGTTAAAAAGGTTTTCTTTATCTTCTTTTGGGGTTACCCTTGAGTAGATCCTTAAAGTTGTTTGGGGTTGCATTCCATAGCTCCAAAAGAAACATTAATAGCGACCCAAAAAGTTAAGAGGATTAGCTTATGGAAGCACAGACGTCATCCTAAGATTATGTAAATTAAGAGAGCATCAAACTGCAATAACAGAGATCAACAATCGTTGGTTCAGATACGAAACTTTGCAAAATCATAATACTCATCGGATCTTTCCATCACTGATTACTATATTTCCAAGCATCTTAACATGGTTATAAGCAAAACAGATTCCGTTACAGATAAAATGCACTAAATAGTGTGAAGGATTTTTGGTGCCCAGACCACCATACTTTTGCCATGTGAACATAAATATCTTTGGTATTTAATGACAATAAAAAGATGTTCAAAATAATTTGTATCATAATTTAATTCAAAGTTAACTTGGAATTGGCTATTATTTTCCTAACAAGCCTATATTTTATTTATTGCTAACAAAAGATAAAACTTTGAATTTTGTCTTCAGCCATTAAAAATACCTCTACTTTGCCATAGATACAACACGATATGCTAACACATATTCACTGCTCAATCTGCTGATCTAAGTTGATGATGGGGTGTAAGGACAAGCAGATGGGCTTCCTAAGTCAGCATTGGTTTTCATTTTCTGCAAACAATAATAATTACAAGGGTTAAAGTGCGATGGGAATTGGTAAAAAGCATTCCATACAAGAAATCTAACACCGAATCACTCGGTTTGAAATAAAATAATTGAAGTATTACCACGTAATAGAAAAGGTATTTACATCACCAGGAAGATTAAGACGATAGCGAGAGAAAATATCCACCAATCTAAATCGAGGCAACGGATGCGGAATTTTTAAAATCCTAAACCATTCCGACATTAATAGGACAAAGTACTTTAATTACTCAGCACCGCTCCATCCTTCCAAGGCGGAAGGATATTTTCCGCCGCGATTCCTCGCGAGCGGTGAGACAAATTCTGCAGAGTATCCGTTTTGCTTAGTCCTCGGTCGTAGGTCCTTTCCTGACCGACTCGTAAGACTCGTTCGGTCCCAATTCGGCGGTCCCGAATCGTTCATCCAATGCTTCGTAAGAGAAGAGCGGGATCGAATGATTAGAGCATCGAAGGAGTGCAATATCACGTCGCTCTTCTGGCGCAAGTCGCCCAAATTAAAACACACAAACAAATAAACAAAACGAAAGGCAAAATTAGAAGCAAAAAAGAAAAGAAGAAGAAGAAGAACCACCCACGCCCTAGCGTTGGGGGATGGGGGCCTGCCCCAGGTGCTGGAACATGCAAGCAACACCAAAGATAGTCAGATAAAATGGAGGAGGCCAGCCTCCTCCAAGAAGTCAAATAGTTCACAGGCCTGTGTGAATGAACTCGTCCCGAGTACAGGGGGCAAGCATTCGTTCTATTTCCGACCGTAATGACACTTTGTGTCGATCACGATTATGCACCTCATTAATCCAAAGTTATTAGCATTGTGTGAAGTTATGAATCGAATCCTAATTATAAGTGGAGGCCATTTAGCCATTACACAATTTCACTGAATAATATTTTATAGTAGAATTTATTGTGAATCCTATTTTAGGTCAAATTTGATTTTAAATTCAATCCTTCATAGCTTTGTTCAACTACTTCACGAAGTAATCCAATTATTCCATTGTCCGATTGGATAAAAGTAGTATTAATTCCGACAAAAGTGGATTAATAATGCCAACAAAGGCTAATAATTAAATTAGCTAACTCGTACTAAATGCGCGGAAGCCATTTATCTCTTTGATACGATAATTGCTTCTAAATTCTACAGAATTTGCTGGTATCACTTATAACTTGTAGCTTATCAAGTGCCACACACTGGCACACAGGACGCTACATACACAAATACCTCGTCCTTAAGGAAGAGTACCGTGCTCAGAATTTGTTTCTGGAAGTTTAAAATATCCTCAGATATTTCCCAAAGTTGGAGTACGCCTGCTATGGCACCCTTTATTAGCCTCACTCTTCGTATCCTTTCTCTTTATCCTCCAAGTTCCTCTTTATCCCTCATTCCTTGACAGCAAGAAGCTGGTTGGGTTGGTAAAACATCGCGTTTGCTTTTTTACATCGATGAAAGTTTGTCGGTAAATTAATTGCTCGTGACACGGCGAGTTGTTAGCGTGTAATGGCAGAAGGAAAACAGAGCAGAAGTTTACCTATTTGATTACTTATTGCGAAGAAGGTATAAAAATTATATCACTCGTAGCGCTACTGTGAATGGCGTAAATGGTGGCAGATGAAAGGAAGGAACACCCCGCAGATGGGGGAAAAAAAGCGTCCCTCTAGCCTTGGAGGTTCACGATTACTTTATCACAGTTTGGGCATGGAGGTCATTTGGTTCCAGTGACAAAAGAGCCACTTGGGCAATGCTAGGGTGCAATTGGGCCTACTTCCCACTTGTAGGCTCTAAATCTCCCCTATTTTGAAATCAGAACCTGTAATTTGTATCCTTTCTTTGGCTACACGTTTTTGTACACTAATGGGATTGGCTTCGGTCAAAAGTAAATGATGGTAGTGAGTACTGGATTCCTCGTAAGTGTTTGCTCCGAAATATTCCACCTGGTTACTATTTGAATTCTAAATTATTTTTGTCACTTTGTTAGGACAGAATGGGCCATTTAATGCCGCTGTCATACCGTTTATAGAATTCTCCAAATGATGAGACCATTTTTGCCTTTCGGGACAAAGTTTCAAAATTTTATTACCTAAATAATAATTCCTCCCTCGAATCCATAACAATTATTTTAAATAGGAATTGAAAATGATTCTTAAAAATGAATCAGAAATAATTTTCCAAGTTATTATTTTTAAAAATTTTTTATTTGGTGTGATTTAAACAGGGACACTCTACCAACACTCTATGCCCTCGAAATAACATTTTAAAAATTTAAAACTATTTTCACCGTAACCAGTCCTCTAGAAATTGGGTTGGCGCACATCATCCCTTACTAAACATCAGTTTATTAAGACTGATATTTATTAATTGCACAAAAGTAGAAGGAAATTTATGCACCTTAGCACTTTCTTTTATTTTACTGACGCGTTTCAATGCATCAAGTACCATCCTGAGAGTTAGAATGGGGAATTGATACAAGTATTACAGTTTATATATTACAAAAATGTGTTAACAAACTGAAGAACCAAACTGAGACACGCGTAGGCGAAATAGCAGGACTATGGAGAACAACAGTTAGTGTCTGGTCGAGGAATTGTGGGTGGCCGAAGAGGATGGGGAGGGGGCTAAGCTGCTTGCCAGAGGTGATTAGCGGGTAGAGGCAGCTGTCTTAAATATACCTGTCCCTCTTTTTCCTCTTCTTGCACTGGGGAGGATTTCATTGGAGTTAGATTGTATATTTAGACTTGGTTGTTTTTTTTTAATATATATTTCTTCAAGGAGAAGTAATTGGCGTCTTTTGAGAGCAGAATCTAAAATGTTGGTGTTTTCTTCCATCCTCTTTCTGTTAAGGCAAGTTCCATTTATTTTTTGTGTATGTATTTTAGGTGCACCGTTGTTGAGATGGTAAGATATTCTTCTTGAGAGTGTGCTTTCGGTGATTCCGCTATACGAGTTAGGTAAAAGGTTACAGTCTCCTAACGTACATTTGTACTCATATATCAGATGGTCCTATGTTTGGGTTAAGGTGGAGGTTTTGTGTTATTTTTTCAAGAAAAGCTTGACCTCCCTCTATTTTGATAGTAGATGGTTAGTACCATCATGTGTCGGCATTCGTAAGTTTTATTCCATGGTTAGCGATAACTTTGATAGCTCTCTCGTCTGCATGGTGTTCTGTGCTCATATTATTCTTCTAAAAAGTTCTATAATGTTTTCCTTGTCTGTATTTTGGTTCTTCCGGGGTTCTGACAGGCATCATCGGTGCATTTTAATCCTTATAGCTGTCTGTGTTTCCATATTAGAGAATCCGTTGTTAACGACACGGACTGTAAATAGACACGAACATTACAAATGGTCTTCTTGGTGTGCTCCAAAAAGGTCGAACGCAATACTCCCGGTGCTGTAAAAGTTTTGGAAGCAGAGGCTTGGCGACAAATATCCAAAGGTGGTACCCTCCAGGGTGGCGTCCTAGGCAGAACCAGGGGCACCACCGGCCCGAGAGATATACCTAGATATCGTAGTTTTCTAGCCCTAAACCCAAAGGGCTTTGGGTATGACTGGAGTCTCTTGGCAGCATAGGCACCGTCAAAATCAGCGGGGGATGCAAGGAAAGCTGTTAGCGACTGAGGGAGGCGCCGTGCTCACGCGTACAGGCGAATAATTCACTGTGCATGTCGCAGACCGAGTGGCATCTTTGTAGCATCGACAGGTAGGCGCTTAATGGGGGAAGTGCGGGAGGCACTGGTCGCCAGGATCGAGTCCACCTTCTGCAATACACGCTCAGCTGTGGATGCATAAAACTCGCATCCATAGTCGAGTTTCGAGCGAACAAAGGATCGATAAAAAAGTAAGGCAGTAGCCCTATCAGCGCCCCAAGCGCTGAACGTCACGGAACGGAGAATGTCCATGGCGTGGGTACAAGAGACCCTAAAGCTGCGAATATGAGCCTCCCAGGTGAGGCGTCGGTCGAATACAAGACCAAGGAAACGGTGTGACTCAACCACATCCAGGCGCACCCCATCAAGAAACAAATCTGGATCAGGGTGAAGCCGTGGATGGCGGCAGAAGTGCACAACCTTAGTCTTGGCCAAAGAAAACCGAAACCTGTGCGCTTCGGCATAGCGAGAGACGCGGTTCAATGCCTGTTGGAGTCGACGCTCCAGAGTTGGCATCTGGGCCGCGTCAAAAGAGATCGAAAGGTCGTCCACGTAGAGCGTAGCGAGAACATCTTCTGGCAGCACCAAGGTGATGCCGTTGATTCTCAGGGCAAAGAGTGTGACACTGAGGACACTTCCCTGCGGGACACCCTCTTCCTGCTCCTTTGGGCCAGAGAGGGCTCCCCCCACCCGTATGCGGAATCGACGATCTCGCAAAAATTCAGATATAAACATTGGGAGGCGTCCCCTCGCCCCCATCGTGTGGAGATTCTCCATGATACCGTATCACCATGCGGTATCATAGGCTTTCTCCAGATCGGTAAACACCGTGACGAAGTGCTGTATACGAAAGAAGGCCACGCATACAGCATTTTCCAGTCGGAGCAGAGCATCTGACGTGGAGTGGAACTTGCGGATGCCGCACTGCGCAGAAGAGAGATAGCCTCCTCTGTCCATAAAAATGCTAATCTAACATTTAACAATTTCTCCATCAACTTGCACAGGCAGGAGGTTAGATAAATTAGGGGAAAACCACCCTGACTAACGTGATCTCTCCATGGTCTGCGAAAAGCTAGCACACTAGCGATTCGCCAGGAATCGAAGAGGTTACCCTCTACCCAGATCCTGTTGAACTAATCTTATTGGAAGGCCATGCCTCGCTCACCCAGGTGTCGAAGCATGGCGTACAGGACATCGTCCGGACCAGGGGAGCTGTCCGTTCACAATGCAAGAGCGGAACCCAACTCGCTCACAGTAAACCTGTCCTTGAAGGGTTCTCCGCCTCTGGAGCTAAAGTTCAGTCGGCGGCCTTCCGCAACATTAAGACGTGCATTTAACGCTGGTGGAGCGGCATCTCGGCTAGAGAATGCGAATAAAGCGGTCGCGAAGGATTCCGGGACGCGGGGTCCGAGATTGCGGTCTCATTCTCCTGGAGAACGAGAGGGGGATCCTGTGCGAGAACTTTCCCCTATTCCTAAGGATTCACTTGCACACCTCTGGTAGAGGGGTCTTCCGGTTAAGTGAAGACACGTATGGCCGCCAAGAAGAGCGGCGGGCGTGCTTCGAAATATACCAGAACCTAGCCTTAGCTCGTCGGAATTCATCGACAGTGAAATCGTTCGGGCTGTGATCATAGTGCATGTAGGTATAAGGCTTCTGTTAGAGGGCAGTCTCACACTCGGCTGACCACCACGGGAGTGGTCGGCGTGCAAAACGGCCAGACCTTCTAGGAATAGTAGTTAGGCGCGTGACAATGAGCTTGCCGTAGAAGAACTCAACAACCTTATCTACCGACCTAAACTCTTCGACTAAGATAGAGAATTCAGTCATTTCTTGAAATGGAGACCACCGCGCCCGAGCCATGCACCACCGCGACAGGCTCTTGGGCGGCAGCGGCCCAGAAGAATGATATTTGAATGGGAAAGTAATCCCTACCATGGAGGTAATCGACCCCCCCACAATCCAAATCATGCTGTGCATCCGGAGAGCACAAAAATAGATCAAGGCAAGAAAATGAAGAGGTTTTCGGGCAGTGATGCGTAAACTCATCAACATTTAGGACACCCATCTCAATCTCGTCGATCAGGGCGTCAAGGACTTGACCCCTGGGATTAATTGCGTAGTCTCCCCAGATGGGGTTGTCTACCGTTTAGATCACCGAGCAAGAGAAAGGGCCTCGGCAACCGTGCCACGAAACGGCGGAAGTCACCGCGTCGAAGTCAGCTGACGGTGGAATGTACGCAGAAATAACAGTATACCTCCTATCCAGGTGTAGCTGAAAAGCTTCCGCCTAAAAGGAGGTATCTACAGAAAAGAGAAGAACGGAGACATCATGCCGGGGGTAAATCGCGCATTCTCCTGCTCAGCCCTTATCCGGTGGAAGTGGGGCCGCAAAGCCCTTATACCACGGAAAAATGGGCAGGGCCACACGCCTAGCATTGTCTCATGCAAAAAGATAGCTAATGGGGAACGGGAGGAGACAAACCTACGTAGCTCCTCCCACTTGGCTTGGATTCCGTGGCAATCCCATTGAAGGAATATGCCCTCCAGGCCTAATTCGGAGGAGACGCGGGGGCCCTCTTTGAACAGAAAACCCTCGCGGTAATGGCCGTACGCTTCCCGGAGGCAGAACCCCGGGAGCTGTTGGACGGACAATGCGCTGAAAGCGCTGTCGCCTTCGAGGACTTATTGAGGGAGGTTTGGCTCACCCTGCGAGTCTTTTCCTCCCTCCGCCTCGAAACCTTAGACGAACAAGGGGGTGGTTTGGAGGCGGTGCGCCCTCCTTTACATGAACCACAGCCTCCGAACCACCCAGCTCGCCACTGGGTGTGGGCGAAGGAGTTGAGGCTCCTTTAGTGCTGTCCTCCTTCCGAGGGACAGCTTTAGGAACTCCGAGAAATGGGCTAGCGACCACTTCAGGGGCCTTGATCCTGTGTATCTAACGACTCGTTGGGGGCGCATGGCCGTTTTGCCTTAATGGAAACAGTCACGCTGGGGGAAGGGAGGGAAGCCCTGGTTTTAGATGGGCTAGGTGTGAACTGTTTGTGCCACGAGATTTACCAGGGGAGCGCCCAAGGTGGGTAGAACCCGAAGAAGGGTTCCAAATGGGCGTGGAAACAACCTTGCTCGGAGGCCTAGAAGGGTCAGGAGCAGATGGCTTCTTTCTGACTATTGAGGTATAGGATATTTCAGGCAGCACCAGGCGTGTTAGGACCTAGTTCTTAGCTTCTCGGAAGGAGAAACGGTTCTGTGCCTGAACGGCCAGGTTTTCTTTCTAGAGGAGATAAGCACCACATTGCTTTGAAGAAGTGGGGTGCCTCTCTCTGCAATTGACACACTTAACCACACCCAATTTGGACTTATCGTGTGCGGCCTTGGATCATTTCAGACAGACTTTGGGTATTCCCGACTTTACACGTCTACACGAGTTATTAACATGTCCAAAGCGGTGACAGTAATAGCATCTCTGTGACAGTGGCAAGAATGCTTTCACGCGCTAGCGGTACCAACCAAAACGCATTGACTAAGGGACATTGTCATCATTGAACGTGCCGAAGAGTCTAGGGAAAGGGTCTCTAGCCCCCTCCCTGTTTGCTCATCGCACGCTCGCCCTTAACCGCCCCGTGTTCAGCCAGCCCTAGGCTGATGTTATCTATGGATTAGTCCACGAGTTCCCTCGCATTAACTACTTTAACTAAGTTCATTGTAGAGTGCGGCGTCACACTCACGGGCGTGCCATCAAGTGTCCGAAGGGAACTAATTATGGCCGCCTCGGAGGGATTCGACGCATTAGCCAAAAGGCTCCTATCCGAGTAACGGGTCAACTTGGGCTCTCTACCAATCACACTAGCTAAAGCTCTCCTCTGATGAATAATATTGCCTTTACCCAACATGCTCCCATCAGTGGAGCAAATAACCAGCAAGCGTTTGAAGCCAGCGAGCTCAAAAATGCCGGGTAGTCTCTGAATGACGATCCCCGACGTAATCGAGGCTCCGCTCTACACACTTGTACATTTGGTCTTAGTCTGGGGCTCCGCAACAGGGAGGGGGAGGCAGAGGGGCCGGACGTGCCGATCTTGGTTTGGCCGCTTACCGAAGTAGCAGCAGACCAATCCTTCCCATCAGCCCCCGCGGATGGAGAGGCACCCCGAGTCTTTTGGTCTTTTTCTTAATTTTTTTTATTTTTTGGAGAGGAGGGCGGGGAATGAACACGCTTCTCCCCTCCGCCGCAGGAGCCCCCAGGCCAGATGGAGCAGCCTTAGCAAGGTCCTTCTCCTAGATGATGAAGCTCCCGGTGGTCGCAGGGGCACCAGCCAGAGGAGGAGATCTCTTCCTTATTTTTACTGCTTTGGAGACCTGAGCCATCTGAGGAGGACTTTGCACAGGAGCGGACTCCAGTTGGGTGTTTGGCAACAAGCCCGGATTCGCTTCCATGGAAGGTCCTACCGTCTGAGGTTGGGTTGCCTCAAGGACCATTTCTACCTCTGGGGGTGTCTCCTTTTGGCTATCCTCCCCAAGGGCATCACAAGTCCTATTGGTAGTAGTGTAAGGTTTAATGGGGGAGGCACAGGCTTTGACCCCCGCTAAGGTCAATATCCGAGCCAGCAGGTCTTTGGAGGGAAGCGGAAGATGGGCCTCGTCTTCCCTCTCCCACCTTAGGGAGTTTGCCCTACCTATCCGCTTCAACCAGAAGCAGCTGGTTATGGGCTGCCTCCTGGCTTTTTTGGCAGCCCCCTGAGAAAGTAAAGGTGGGGCTGCCAGTAGTAAGATATAGTCACAAAAGGTTACTCCAAAGAAGGGGGTGAGGGGAAGCCCTTGCACCCGTACGCAATGGAGAGGAATAATCTTCCTCTTCAGTCCAAAAGTTTTGGGGGTTCCCCTGAAAAATCACAAGGGAGGGGACCTCCATTTTTTTCAGTGGAGCTTCCCGAGGGTGGCTCCGACGGTATACGAGGGAAAATTAACGGGAGATTTTTTGTTTTTTCATCATTTGGCCTGGTGACCCGATTCTTTCTTCGGGATGCATACGCTAATCACCCCTCGCAGTAGCCCGCTCTGCAAGGGGTGAGTACCGAGCTGGCAGAGCAAGCTGCAGGCATTTTAGGCCATCCCTCCCGCCTGGTGACCTGGAAGCCCTTCAGCATGGCGGCTTCACATTGGGCACGACGTAAAATGGATAGAAATTGAAAAAAGAAAGGAAGGGGAAGTGAGGAAGGTGTGGTTGGGGATCAAGCAGGTTGTTAAAAGCCCACCACCCTACACCTTAGCTCAGAGGTGAGAGGTCATTGTCCCCTCCCCCTCGATCCGGTATGGAGGGGCGAGAGGAAGCTGGTTGGCATCTACCCTGTGAAATTAGAAGCCAACCAAGTTGTGGGAGAAGTTGTAGGGAAAGTGAGAAAGTAGGGTAGAAAACACGAAGTCAAAAAGAAGAGTCTAAGTTGGGGCCAGACGTGGCGCTGAGTCCCGTCAGCACGACGGTCAGGAAGGCAAATCGCCACGCCCCCTTACGGGGTGAGAGTAAAAGAAAATAGTGGAGGAAACTTTTACAAAAATAAAACTAGAGAATATTAAGGATAATAGTAATTGAAAGTCCCCGGTAAAAAGTTATCTCTGGCGTTTAGTAAAATGATTTTAGTTTGAGGAAATAAGGATGAAATGAAATTTGAAGGTACCTGATGAAACCTAACTCTAGTATGATTCGTAATTTGTTTGTGAATGTTATTTAGTTTTTGACTTTTGTAAAGTCAATGGCATTCAAACCGTTGTTTCAGCGGAGTTGTTTACACCACTATGGTTCGTCAGAATTCTGTATATCACAAATTGGAAATAATTCGGTCAAGTTGTGGTAGTTGGCGTTTTGGTCTTTTTCAAAATACGGTTACGATGAACAATACGGACTGTTATTTTGCTTAAATATTCATGTGACTGTCAGATAAGTGAATCAAATTCAAACTTTGATCCGTATGGGGTCGAAAGGGGTATACGGCACGTAGTAGATTGTTTATTCCGGAATTTAAGTTTGTAAGTGTGACAAGAAGGTCAGAAGACAGCTTAACTATGCCGTGCATGAGTGTCTCTTCAACCAGTCCCTATTTGATGTCTTCCGAGAAATTTCTCTTGTATTGTCTGCCCTTGAGACCTTAATTTACATCGTGGGGTTTCCTCTACTTCAGAAAAGGAACCTTTTTGGTACCATATGCCCTAAAGTTAAGTTTTCTTGAGTTGTATATGTGTCTAAGCTCACGTTTATAGGAGGAGGGAAAACCTACTTGAGCGTCGGTGAGACTGGGATTGCTTTGGGGTGCAAAGCTATTGCTCCACCCATTTAGGCCTCCCAACCGCTGTCTTCCTAAGCTCGCCAAGTGGCTCTATGGGTGTCCTTAGTATGTGTATCTGGTTTAGTATTACTTGCCTTGCTACCTGCAACTGTAGCGGAGATATGTTCCCGTTATTGAGGGTTGCCCGAGTTTAGAAGCTTTTGGCAGGTATCCTCTCATCGTGTTCTATATTGAATCTTAATATCTCTTCCGAGGTTTGATCTCCCGAGAACCACATTTCTTGCATGCCATTTTGGTCAGACATGCAGATCGTCTCAGCAGCAAAGGCTACAGTTAGGAAAATGTTAATAATATGCTCACAATAATTGCAACACGTGATTTTTATGGATTTTTCATTCTCTACTGGTAGGATTGTCTTCTGGCGGATGGGTGGTTTCTACCATCGCCAACTTGGCAGACTTTGTGTACGTGGCTTTGTCTCTCTTTAAAGAGCGAGAGATACTAAAATAGAGATGTACAATCAAATAATGATTAGTATCTACGCAATATCTAATGAATTTCGATAATTAAAAGATACTTTTATACGCAAAACGACTAGTAAAAAAGCGAAATTAATCTGGCCTATTTATAACATGATCCTATTTAAATAATGAGAAAAATCTACCATTTAAGTAATAATAAAAATAAATATCAATAAATGGTAAGCATCATTTAGTCCTATGAAATGAATTCGTTTGTTTTGGTGCAATTTTAACTTCGATTGGTAGTATTAATTACCTAACACAGTAACGACTTTCAGTGTATTAGGGAATCAAGAACGAGGATTAATTGAATATTATCAGTCATTACAGTTGGATTAACTAAAATCGGCTACCTATCAGTCCATTGACCTTAACTGTTGTCGCTTTACTACTTTTGAAGGGATTTTATAGGAACTGTTCTGTATTTCTGTTAACTCAGAAGATATAATTTATTCTTTCCTCTCCACAATTATACAACCCACAGTAACCAACTGTTATCTGTATGTTATTCAATCTCTCACATTTTAGACAAATATCGAATTAGTATCAGGTATTTACCACAACAAATTGCTCGGATGGATCATAATAGGAAGAGAGGGTGAATGGGGGTGAAAAATTCGACGTGAAATTGAAACAAGACATGAAAGCAATGTCTAATTTCGAGGCGGTGAGCTCATCAGAATTTGAGATAAATTAACTCTTCAAAGAAGACATTAATTAACCAGAATTTTGCGGAAGAGAGAACGATTAAACTTGATAATCAAATATTTTTTTTCGTCCAAGGTTTTGTAAAATGAAGTGGCCTCAGAATAATTCGTTGTCATATTTTACACACCAAACGGACAATTTACAGTCCTGAAATTATTAATAGGCAGCGATATGAGTTTGAAATTGGAGATTTTAATGATTACTTCCTATTTACGTTTGTAAAATACTTACAGCCGAAAGAGCTTCGGTATTTACACTTTCAATATTCACAAGAAGCGGCAATCAATCGAATGCCGAGGGTATAACAGGCGACATTTAATAAACACAGCAAGGATTTATAAATTAAATCGTATGAAGTACAGCGCCTTTAGGGCAAGAGCAGACTTATCGTAACCCACGCAGGGCGATAGCGAACAAAGAAGTGATGATATCTAGGGAGAATTTCCCAGACAAACAAAAGACGAATAAAATACAATAAATAATTGTCCATTTGAAACGATAATATACACGGCGAGGCGTAACACTAATTAGTTTGAATTTATTATGCCCTGTATGTCGGAAGATATATTTTCGAAACACTGGGACCGGGGACAAAGCGTTTAAAGGAGATAATCCTCGAAACATAAAATTGGTACAGAATGTCAATGGTTCAATGGTTACACATTAAGGGGTCAATTCAATATTTCCTTTATTCTTTTTTCGAGCTAGAGAGGCTGCTAAACGTCTTGGTCGTAGACTTTTGCAGGTACGCTCGAAAACTAAACCATGCCCGGCGGCAGTTGACCCGTAGGTGGGTCCGAGGGAGAGGTCGTGCCTAACGAGAGTTAACTCGCATGCGTGTCCGATGGGGAGACCATGCCTGACTGGAGTTAAACAGCAGGTGTCTCCTTTTACGAAACCATCCCTGGCGGCAGTTAACCCGCAGGTGTGCTCGAAGGAGAGATCGTGCCTGACGGGAGTTAACCCGCATGTGGGTCCAATGGGGAGACCATGCCTGATGGGAGTTGACCCGCAGGTGAGTCCGATGATGAAACCATCCCTGGCGGTAGTCTACCCACAGGCGAGACCGAAGACCAAGCCTTGATCTCTAGTCGGTAGAGTTTCGCCAATGGCCTTGTTATGTCCCGGTGTTCATTCGCAACGTTGCCGAACGAACCTTGCCATCACGTTCCGTGTGCAAATCGGTGATTCTTCCCAAGTTCCACTTTAACTTGGTAGTTTTGTTATGGCCAAGCACCACGTCACCGACAGAAGTATTCTCTCCCTGCCTAGATGCACGTGTTGTCTGCCTAAGAGCTACCAGGTACTCTTAGTGCCATCTAGTCCAGGCTCGTTGGCGCATTTTCTCCATTTCCTTCTGGCGTCTGGTTAAGGCAAAGGGCTGACCGTATTTAGGATCATCATCATTATTCCGAAAGCTACGCTGCAGAGGTACCCTCCTCAAACCATAAAGAAGATCAGAAGGGGTTAACGTGTCCAGGTCGTCGGCATCATCTGCAACATACGTTAGAGGCCTGTGGTTAAGGAAGTTCTCTATTTCTTCTAAGAGGGTAGAAAGTTCGTCCCATCCCACTCTCTTGTTGCCCAATATCCTTTAAAGGGTATTGTTAGTCAAGCGGACTAACCTCTCCACGAAACCTGTGTACCACAGCACTTTGATAGGTTAAACACCCACCTAATACCTTTAAACTCTTCTCCATAATGCACGATATTTAGTATATGGCTGCTGCACGAAATGTAGCGGCATTATCGCTATACACTTTAGTAGGAATTGAATATCTAGCCGAAAATCGCCAGAAAGCTCGAATAAAGGTTTCAAGGCAAACATCTGCTACTAACTCACGATGGATAGCACGAGTTACAGCGAAGGTAAATAATAGGACATACTTTATCCATCCCCCTCATTTCCTTTATCTGGATAGCTCTAGTGTACTCAATGTCAATAGTTGTAAAAGGGGGTGCCATTTCTACTCTACTGGTTGGTAGCACGGGGGCGTCTGGTGTCCCGTAACTTTTTACTCGTAATCGGTGGCAGGTGTAACAATTTCTGGTTACTCTTTTTATTACCTGTCGAGCACGAGGCACCCAATACTTACTACGGATGATCATCAGTAATTGACCGACAGTTGGGTGTCCGTAATACTAGTGTAGGTTAGTAACAATATCTCCACAAAGCAATGGTCTTCAGCCAACAAAACTGGGAACCTAGTCTGGCAGGGTAGATTAGCATAATCAATTCTCCCATTGCATCTAATAATACCTGCTTCAAGGAATAAGCATAGCTGGAGAAGTCAGTTCATGGGCATATTAGGCTTGGAGGAAAGTTTTTATTTCTTCTCCGTATTTTTCTTTGTACTTCCGCAATCCAATAGTCCATCGCCCCTTCGCATTCCTTTGCCGTAATGTAGGAGAAGACTTAGGAGCGATCGTACCTTTCAGAAGGAAAAAAATCTGATAACTAGTACGGTTACTTTTATCTCCTTGGAAATGGAGATATATCTGGTAAGATCAATTGGTGGTAGCTGTAAAGTAGATACTAGCACGCAAGCATTTTCAGATATGCGTACTGGCTCAGTCCGCAATTCTTTATTCAAAATCAATTGTGGTCCTTTAAGCCACATGAAATTTTTTATTCGTTTGGTTTCCATTGCCCTAGTGACCACATAACAGGGATAAGGTGCAACTCTACATGACGCCACTCATGGCCATTAGACAGTGCTCTCATTTCACTCACCTTGTCCTTCACGTATGGTTCTTTATTTGAATCTGAACAAAGCCATTGGAGGACGATTTGACTCTCTGACCAGAGGAAAATTTCACCTAAAAATAGATCTAGAGCTATTTTTATTTCTTTTAATAGACGAGCCGTGAAAAGAGCGACGGTTAATTCTAATTTTGGCACAGTAATAGATTTACCTACAATTTTTGCTTTAGCCATAACGAGGCAAACCTCATCGCCGAATGCTTAATGTTGTCCATAATTGCCGAGGACGTCACTCAATACATGGATGAGCTTAATGATGTTTAGTTGATGATTATCGTCTTTGGTGAGATCGTCGATGGCTGTGGAGTCCGCGAAAGTTGGCACAGCCTCTTCCACAGACATCGCAGCTAAGAATGTGTCACGTGTGGATGAATGAGAAATGCATGGAGTGATAACTTGCACGATGAAATTTAAGGTGGAAAGTAGGTCTGCATTCTTCAGTCCACCATCTTTACTTTTCCCTGCTGAGTCCAGTGGCAAGGAAATTATCCAAGACGACTGGAGCAGGTTTAAGTTTCAGTGCTCTGCTGAAAAAAGTCCTTCCTTGGACTATCTCCTAATGGTCGAGCACCGTGCAGATTTTATCTCCAGGTTTACTCCTGAAACCTTGGTCCTTTAAAGGGCTCCCACAAGACTGCGGTTGGCTGGGTTATACCGCTCGGCACTGGGTCGTTGGACATACCTTCAGTTAAAGGCAGGGGGACCACGAGCAGGTAGTACGCCAACAGTTGATAGGCAGAGGCTAAGTAACCTTATCTTCTATAAAGCTTTTATCGCCGAATACAGACTAGACTACGGCCCCATATCCCTTAGAACTAGAGACCGCAAAACGATGTAATTCTAGATCCTTAGATGGTTCCATTGTGCTTGGCTCTCTTCGTCTAAAAGTTTATGCCAATCTAATTTCTTTTACAACAAACTCTTCATAAGAATCGTGTTAGTATCGTTACTGGGAGTAGATGTCCCAATGGATCATATATAGATGCTCTTCCCGCTAACACCTGCCCTTTGGTTTGGGCCGCCATTGTATGTTCGGTTTGTAGTAATAGAGTTTATCAATCGGAGCATTCCGACCCAGACCAACAAACTTGATAAGGCTTTTTAGCCAATTCGTTCTGCCTCAAAAAACACTATCAATGCCATGCGAATTATAATACCAATTTCGAACGTTAAAGCCTGCCTGTATTAGAATTTTCTTTGAGGCCTTATAAAATCGAGTAATATCATTAGCTGTAGGGAAAGAACAAAGTAAATTATCAACATGCAGGCCTCTTCTTAACATTTCTGAATAACCCGCGCCCCTTTCTTCAATCAACTGAAGAAGTGAGGCATTTAGCGAAAATTAGCTACTAGTCGAGCCCCAAAATACAACCTTATATCGATAGGTAACATTAGGGCTATTAGGATCCATCGGGTGCCTCCACCATTAAAAACGAGTAGAGTCTTTATCCACTTCCATTAAACGTATCTGTAAATAGGCCTTCTCTATATCGGCCACGCAGGCAAATGAACGTTGCCTAAATCTTATTAGAATGTGAAATAAATTACTATCAAGAGAAGTCACAGGGTAAAGAAAGAAAATCGTTCGAACTAGTTTTACCCACTGAACAGTCAAAAACTACCTTCAAGGGGGTGGTAGCAAAATCCTTAAGTACTCCATGGTGCGCTAAATAATGCACCTTAGAACACTTATATAGGGGCTTCTTACAGTTACTTACTCTATGTAACCTTTGTTGAGTGGTTCTTTAAATATTTCATCATAACAGTTTAGTAGTGAAGGGTTATTTTGTCTCAGTCGATTTGTTATGCTACACAACCTAGTTTTGGCAATTGCATAATTGTCGCCTAAGTTAGGATGCCCTTTTTTCCATGGTAGGCCCACCACAAACCTTCCATGCCAGAATTAGGCCGTTGATTTAAAGTCGGCATACACACTTTGATCCTCAGATGTCATCCGCTGAGAGATCAAACCTATGGAATCCATTTCCCATATAGTATTTTTATCATCCCTAGGGGAAATAGCATTTAGGCGTCCGAACTAATACAATTCATCTACAGTTGCCTGAAGCATGGTTACGCCATTAGTTTTGATTGGTTGAAATAGTTTTTTTCAGAAGATAAAACCCCCGAGGGCATGATACCAACTGTGGATTCGAGATAAGTGATTCCACATTTCTCCTTTATACCTTTAGTGAATTTAAAGTAAGAATCAGTCCCTATTAGGATAGAAATATCCTTAATGGTTTCGTCATTTAATGGATCGGCCAGTTTAGATTTAACGCTGCAAGCCTATTTTTTGCCTTTCTTATTCCTGGTATATGGACATGATTAGATAAATATTCTACAACAAGTGTTTTGATAACAATAGATTTATGTTTATTATTGACTTTAAATGACACTGTCATAATTTGTGTACACTTTTGTTTCCAAAACCACTTACGCGTAATTTAGTCCTACGAATGACGGGCAAAACAATAATATACAAGGCGTGGATTAACGCTAATTAGTTTGAATTTTACGTAGGATAGGTTATGATACCTGATGAGAGCTTGGAAAAGGGAATCAATAAAAGAAATCAAATTTGGGGAGTGGTACGATACTTACCTTGATCTTCAGGATACTTTCGTTATACCAGCACAAACAAGTCAGAATTGGAAATAAAATAAATTTAAGAGAAAATCAGAAACAAAGGAAAACTTAATGTAATGAACGGTATATGTTGCAATGGACACTGAAAGAATACAAGCTAGTTTGAGCAATGAAGAATAAAGGTACAGAAATGGAAATGATAAGAAAATATTACTAGAAGTAATTACAGAAGATATAAGAAATAAATACTAAGTTGGAAAATATTTGTATATATATAAACTATAAAGATACCTATAAGATCACTTCGTACAAGTGATGATGTTTCACTTCTTATAGATCTTGGCGCAAGTTTGCCGTCGAGGCTAGATATTGATGTGCAGGACTCGTTAGAACATTTACATATAGACTTCCCAATTTCCTCCATAATTTATGAGGGGATGGACTGCTGGGTTTATAAGAAATAGATTTATGTCAAGAAACTAAAACTTGTGGTTTATGATTTTATTGGACATACTTCGCAATTTTGTCCATAATCTATGTGGTAATGGAGAGCTTAATATGCACGACAGAGATTTTTGTTAAGACACATTCAAATATCTGTTGTTTTATGATTTTAGGAAATATGTTTCTGGGCAGAGAGCGGAGAACTATAGATTGGTAATAATCTTGGAATAATCAAATCTTCAAAGATCTTGAAGGATAAACTTTAAGACTTGTCGGAAATTGTCTTGGACATATTTCCACGTCACCCAAAGAAGTAGTTTGAAATCTCCTTTCCATTACTAATTCGAGCCCGACATACATTCATAATTCTCCTCTCTGCTGCCCAGCGCTGCCTTTGGAAAAAAAATGTATTGTGTTCATGACTCCCTTTGAACTATTATCCTGCTCTTCATGGCTGTCTTTGAATTGCTGTACTGCTGTACAGTACTGCCATTGAACTGTTATAATGGTGTCCAGCACTGCCTTTGAACTGTTGTACTGCTGTTGCAGCACTTTCTTTGAACTGTTGTACTGCTGTCCAGCGTTGCATTTGAACTGTTGTATTGCTGTTCAGCACTGCCTTTGAAGTGTTACGAACCCAGCCTAACCTCTGTTTCGTTAAGTCCTTTCCATTTCCGAACGCGAGGATCACAGCAGAAGAGTCTCGCACTTACCATCTTTTGTACTCTAATTCTTCACCCATTCTTTCTTCATTCCGACTTTTACTTCCCAAATTTTTTTTCATTACCTTAAATCTATATCTTTCATTACAAATATATCCTATAAAGAGTTTCACTGCTGTTTTTCCAGTTGTATTTTGCTCTCTTTTATCGAAAAAGAGAAGTGACACTAAATGAACACACCATTATTTACTTCTTCCATCGATGATTTCGATACCTACACTCTCTCTGCCAAACTCAACTAAATCCGTATTAGATGAAATGGTTTGCACCAAAACCTATTATAATTGTAAACACTCTCTTCGCTCAGCAATATGTTGTATAAGCAGACACTTATCAAGTTGTGTTTTGCATAAGCTCCAAAGCCTCAGACACAATCTTCATCGCCTCCTATTTTCAAAGCTCCTCAAGTGTATGGCTTTGAAACAATCCGGCATCGTCTCTTAGAAGGACGGTCGTGCTTTCTCGATTGAGAGATGACGAAGCAAGTGTCCTTGGCGTGATTAGCAAAGAATCAGGGTGAATTTTTCTGATAAAGATGAAAGATAAATTCGTTCACAAAGTGAAAGAAAAGGTTTGACTTAAAATTACTCATTTTCTTTGTTTTCGTAAGATTTCATTGTCTTTTGAGAGAAACGAAAGTTGTTTGAGTGCCAAAGAGATAATCCTGAACCTTGTCTTTTTCTTCAGATTATGTACACGATTAGAAGCAAGTCAGAACTTGAGAAGTAAAGAGTCGAATCAAATTGTTTACTAAATAATTTTCCCAAAAGGTGTCGTAAAGGAAGAAAAAAGGCGATTTATCCCCATTGTATGGATGGAAGAGAAAACTTATTAGAAACACTTTTATTTAAAGATCAGTTGATAACACTTCTAGCAACTCTACAAATAACCTACCTCCCTACCACTCAAACAAACCCAAATTTAATCAAACATATCCACACTACCTTTACCAACCAACTCTTGACCACACTAACGCAAAACCACATCCTAAACAACCTCTTCCTATTAAATCAATGAAGAAATCACTACACAGAACTCACTGAGTAATCCTTTATCAACTCAAGTTAGGCCGCTCTACTCTACTCCACCACCTACTCCATTTTACTCTGAAAGCCACTCCACCTTACTCCACAGGCCACTCCACTATACTACAACAATACAAACACAAAACAAAACTTGCGGCACATGAAACATCAAACACCTACATATTACTGCCAAAACCTCCCACAACCACACACTACACACAATATCTCTACTCTTAGGGACCTGTGGCCCCACCCAGAGAGAGCCTGGTAACCTTCCTCTGGCGGTCCGCAAATAATTAAGTTTATATATTAGTGGAATAATAATAATTTATAGCCCTATTAATTAATACCTTTATAATTAGAGAGTTTGGACGAGTATCTGATGCATGTGGCCTCATGAGATGAGGTGAGTAGAAGAGGAATCAGACTCTCTTCCATCGGCTATCAATCGACCTTCGATAATCGACGGAGGCACAAATTTGTCTCTCGGGAGTTACAGTCGAGGAACACAGAGGGGGATTGTAGAAATGGGGACGAACCAATTCCTAATGATTTGTTGTTATATTAATGGTTTTAGAGTTTAATGATCATTGCCCATATTTACATAAATTAAAGTATTTATAATACGGAAATATTCTCGAGTTAGATTTACTAATTGAGTGTAGGAAAACTACTCGAAATGTAGAAGTGAGTCGAGAAATATGAAGTCATTTTAAATGGTAAAGGAACTGTCATAACTGAAGATTCGTTCTGCTGAAGAGGAAGGTAAACTTTGCCTTATCTTCCTGAAACGTATAGGAAGTTTGCAATGTCAGTAGAGGTATATTTGTTTTTCTTTTGAGGAGGGCGGGCTGTTAAGTCAACGTGCATGTCTCATATTCCCAGCAATATTTGGAAGTGCGGGTTCATGTTGTGTTTGGAAGAGAGAAAAATCACCAGTGAAAATGAGTTGAGCTCGGACAGATTGTGTCAATGGTCTTACTGGCAAGGTCCATTATGTTTACAGATGCAATCGCAGGTGGACTAACCTATGTGCTATAGCTTTGAGCTCTGAATAACCAATTTAATTAAAGGTAAATTTATTCCAGTATTGTATTTGCGATCAGAAAATACATAATTTAGACCTCACGATCCCTAAAAGCTACATCAGTTTCTGTAACAATGAGGAGGAAAATTAATCTCGTCCCTCGAAAGTGGCGTTGATAAAACAAAAGAGGATCAACACCAGTTTTGTTATTGCTGTTAATTTGCTCCTCATATTCCTTCATTTTGACTTCCCTCTTCCTTATTCTTAGAGAACTGAAGACTGCTCGGCGGTTAATGAAATAGTTCTCTTTTGTCCCACACGGATTAGCGTGGTTGAGTTATCTAACTCAAGTTATAGCACCATCTAACATTTCCACCAGGACTGAGCAATTGGAAAACAAATGGAACATTAAAGTACATTTAACCAACTACTAAAACATTCGCATGGTGATCAGGAGGAGCAAAGAGGGTATTAAGTCACAACTCATCACATACAGGCCATCCTATAGGACATAAGGAACTCGAGACAACCGTAATCTCTTATTCCAGATGAGATTCCCAACTATGCAGCTGGGAATGGTGTCAATGATGGGTCACCGGAAACTTTTATTCCGCTTTTTGTAATTTGGTATTGAGTTTTGAGGATTCGAGATGTCATTATTGCGCATATTATACTTGGTTTTATTAATTATATCTTAGAATAAGAGGCTTTTCAATCTAAGTTGGGCCTATGCAATTCCTCTTGGTCCATCTTGTAGAAGGTTTCTGTCGCTTCACTTGGGTTTAGCACATTTGGGCCTTGACTAAAAATGATCTGATTCCTTAAAATCGTTATTTTCCTCGATCGAAAAAGGTCAAATGGGACATTCAAATGAGATGGTGAGTCGCCCTTTTACTTTGGCTATGCGATAAAAGGTGTTCAGCTTTTTGAAATAGAAGCTCTTCTTAGAGTTTGATGGTCTATGTCATTTCTTCGCCGAATAATTCAGATCAAGTTCTATTTTTTCAGCGAAGATAAAAAGTAATGTAAGAATAATGTTTATCCTTAAGGTACAGGAAGAGTTTCGAGACTTGTCTCATCAACTTTCAACTCTACAATCATTGTTAACTCAAAAGATGAGGCGAAAAGTCTCGGCGCTAGTCCTGTAAATGAGGTCAACAGACCACCTATGTCGCGTGCTCTCAATTATTTCAATAATTTTGAAAAAAGTAATAATAATGAACAAACGTATTATAAATAACTATCAAACCTATCATATGATGTTACGCCCTTTATAACTTTCCGGAACTCATTGAAAAGTGAAATGGTTACCATCCAATCGACATATTAACTTATAAAGGGGCGTCCACGCGACTAAAAACTGGTTCTTCCATAACTTTTTCTCTTGTTTCATAAGCCTTACTAGTACAATCTACTGATGTTCAGCGGTGAAGTGTGTCCACAAGTGATGGAAGCAGCACCGATATTTGTGGCTGTTAAAACAGAAATCTTGTGTATTTTATTTTTCCAGACTCTTCTAGATTACATAGAGCGATTTGTTCTCTTTAACATTTGATAAAGTACTCATTGAATCGTCTCCTTATCCAGCAGTCCCTTTTTGGGGGATAAATGAAAAAAAAATTGATTAAGGTGAAAAATGGTAAGCGTTTAAAAAGAAAAAAAAGGATAAAAGAGCCTTCAAAAGCTCGTAGATAATGGTTTAGTGAATGAGAGGTTGCTCAGCCAACAACTAATTTCACGTTTCCATCACATTCTACATAAATCTACTACACACGAGCCATTCTCGTCCATACCCAGATATTTACTACTTTTCCCCCAGTCAATTCGGTGCTTCAACTCAACCCAAAATCCTTTCTTTTATTTAAGGGTTGCACAAAAACATGGAAATGCTATTTTGATTGCTACCATTCATGTCTAATATTGACCTCGTCCTTCTTTAGTATCGATAAAAGTTTTAATACGACTGATTGAATCTTACAGCTTTCGGACGGTATATAAATACCTTTTAATCCATTCCTCGAGCAAAGTTTAGCCAACTTATTTGAGATACGGTGGTGGAGGGATGTGTGTTTGCATAACCAACCTCTCCAAACTGGTGCACACAAATTACGGATCACAACCTCTTCCTCAAACTTGAACGCTCACTGTCTAAACTCGAGAAAATTAAATATCCAAAATTTAATGATGGTTATAAAGAGAATCTTCTCCTAATTCAAATCGAGTCGTTTCATCTCAATCTCTTCTCTCCGTCCGTTAATTTTTGATGAGCCGGAAAATTAAGTGCGGGAGAATCGAGTTGGGATTCAATGTTGGTCGTTTATTTTTATTGCCACATCTCCTCATAGAACAAGAAATTCGGGATAATTTCGTGGCCATATCTAATGAGAGACTTTGTGTTTGTGCCAAAATTTGCTTTTCAATTGTTTCTTTGTGCATTTCCTAATTGCATTCGTAATTGGAAAAAAACTAATAACAAATTTTGACACTAAAAAACATGTATTTCTTTCAATTTATCTTTTTTAAGTTTAGTTATATAAAGGCAAGAGAAAATGAACTGCAAATCAGAATGGAGGCTTAGTACTGATGAGGTCCATTGAAATTTAGACTGAAGAGCATTTCATCCCTAGGCTGTATCATCAAAAGATCAGTGATGAAAAGCAAAGCACTAAATGAAGGAGAAATTGCCCTGATGTTGACAGAATTAGAGAAAGATGAGAAGCTAAAGTAATGAATTGCTGGAGAGTTGGGTCAGATAATGTAAGCTTTAAAGGAATACTGGGGAGACAAAGTAATCGAAACACTTGCCTTTTTCACTTGATTTTTTCTGAACAATATTAAAATAGACCCAAATTTTCAATGAGCAAAAAACCATTTTGAATATATCGTTTTTTCCTAAATTTTTGATGATACCTTATAAAAGTATGAAAGACCTTAGATAACTGGTTTTGCAGAAGTTCTGCTCCACTCGGAATTTTTATCTTTAGAGATGTTTACGCGTGTGATAGAAAAAGTTCCGTCAAACAAACTTAAAGTTCTACTTTTCCAGCGTGTGTCATTAACACGACTTTTACATTGTGTGCAGTTGTATTGAGATGGATGTGAAGAGAATCGAGACCTTTACACTCATGCGCGCGGGTACAAGTCTTCCATCGCTAAGCGGCTCAATGTCAGCAGATGACAATCTCCAGATTTGCGGAGAGGTTCAAGAAAGGGGAAGACATCAAATAACAACCTTGTAGAAGCAGAGCTCAGGTTGTTAACCGTTAGTTGTGAGAAATGCCTTCGTAAGGGCTCCGAAGCTCAAAATGACTGGACTCACAAAGAAGAACATCTCGGTCTCCAGGAGCATTAAGGAGGAGTGGAGGAGGGCAGAAAGAGCTTGAGGTACGTAGAGAGACTTCTGCTCATCGACCATGTGCAAGAACAACGTCGGGAGCGCTGTCGTTGAAGATCGACCCGGTCATGAACAAGGAGAACGATCGTGTGGTAAGCTTCGGTCAGGGTGTCGTCGAGGCCCGCTACGACGAAGACCTCATGACGTGCATAGACGCGTATTTATTATTCCACAGAGCCATCTCCTTGTAATTGCGTGACCTCCACTAAGGAAAATTGCGTGTGCTAGTGAATGCATTTAGGACAATAGTGAGAATATTGGACAATGACTCCTCCCACAAAGAAATTACTATTCTAGAAGGAAAACATTACGGTGTGTGCAAATTACAAGGAGTGAAAGCCGGAAGATGGGTACGAACTTCATGTTTGTTATGGAAAACCTTTCCCAAGGTTGAAGTGAAAAGAGAAATGCTACCACAAGATTCGGAATCCCCCGCAAGAGGGTAGATGATGTAGGAGGGGCAATACCCTTGCTACTACTGAATCCTGGAATAGTGGCACGCCCTTCCAACCCCAATGCCCCAAGAGAAAGCGGTGCTCTCTCTCGGTTTATCATTTGCCCCTTTTTTAAATCTCCCTCTCTCCTGATTAATGCCATCTACGTGTAAGTATTGGCCAACCTTCACAATTGTGTGAATTTTACTTCAATCTATTCAGTTATGAACATTTTATTCATTTGTGCCAAATCAACTAATAAAATCTTAAATTCTTGATTGTTTAACCTCTTCTTTTGCCTTCTTTTTTATTCTATTAATCACCGTCTGTTCCTTCTGCTTCTCCTTTCTTAACCTCACAAGACATTAAGGAGAAATGCCCTTCTGCCCCATACGAGCAAGCTGTTTTGGGAGGAAGGGCAGGCGAGAGAGGATGGAGAGAGGATCCAAGTTCAAGACCCGATGTCGCTATCCCCAATAATCGCTTCCCCTTCGCTTTTCGCCACCATTAATGCTTTGGCCATCCAATTTTGTGCATATGGCCGACAACCAGAGATGACCACCGTTAATCCAGGAAAAATCTAGTAGTAGTAGGAGGAATATAGTAGTAATAGTACTAGTAAGTCCCTCTGCATTACCTTTGCAACGGTACTGGGGGGTTCTGCTCACTCCTGTTCCACCAGACTCGTTCTTCCACTCCAAATGGATCCAGGTGGTCGCCCCTCCACCTGCTCAAAAAGGAACAGCCTTAACAGGGCGTCCTCCTCCGTTTTATGTTGTGCCCTGAGCTGCTCCAGGTACTCAGGGCACTGCAGTACGAATTGTTGAAGAGTCTCCTCACCAGCTCCACACTCTGAGCACTCTGTATCTCCATCTGCCAATCTCTTTCTCTATTTGAACTGCACCGTGTTGCCCCGTATTCTAGACACAAGCAAATAAAAAATAACAGTTGCTACCCATAGACAAAATTCGTGCTACACAGTGTTATTTTCTTTCCTTTCGTAATAAATCTCACGCAAACCGTTTTCTACACTACCTTACTGTCAACGAGACAGATTCCTCCTTTCCCCCACGTATCTCATAACTCTACAACCTACCAAGTTTATTTCATGCTCCTTTGCTGTTCACTTTTTCATTCTTGGCAATGAACGGCTATCTGCATGAGTTAATGTGTATCATTCACGTATTCAGTTGTTTTTTCTATTTTTTATACTTTAACATATTTTAACTTTAGTCTCGCTTCTTTGGATTTATTTAATGCGCCTTAAGCTTGTTTGTTTTTAGTGTTTTTATTATTCATGTTTTTGTCTTTTTGTTAATGTACGTCCCTATAATTGAGTAGTTACTTTGACTTTAATACAATCACTGAAGATGTTCCGATGTGTGGAACGAAATGTCTGACAGAAATAAAGGTCTTTTTCCATCTACTCGTGGGTTTAATTTTCCTGCTGAGATTAAAGTTTCCGCGAACCCATCCAATTTCTATAATTATATATATATATATATATATATATATATATATATATATATATATATATGTGTGTGTGTGTGTGTGTGTATGTGTTCGAACTGATATCTGTGAATTAAAATGAATGCTTATTTGTATTTTATATTAGACTCGATCTAATCTAATTAAGAAATTAGATTATATTTTCATTTTTTTTTTTTATTACAATGATTTTGAAAACGTAAAATAATTATTTATTGATTGTATTTATGAGAAACATGTTATTTTCAGATTTATTTCAAATTTAATTGTTTAAATATTATTATTATTATGATCACTTAAGACAAGAAGCAGGAAATAATTATTTGAAGACAATTTCCACGTCATCGCTCTGCCCCTCAAAACTAAGAAGAATTGAAGAAATCAATTATTATCCGTTCATTACTTCGCCCAGTCGTTTTCCCAGATCAACCGAATTGAAGCAAGAATTGACCAGCTCTTTGAAATTAGAGCCAGATCAATCTGCTGTTGACGTCATCTCAACTGTTGAGTCCACATCTCAGTGGAAACAAATCACTTTGACTTTACCTCGAAGAAAGCAGCCAATTGGTTACAATATTGTATCTATTGTATGGGTCTGTTTACACCTGAACATCTTCCATTGGGGTATCTCTCTCCCATATTGCCTCTCTTTTTCCCACACATAAATGAACTAGGATTAATTATTCTGAAAATTACAAAATGATAGTCTTTTAAATACACGAGCGAGCTTTGATTCTTTTAATTAATGATCCATATTGGTCGCTTACCAGACATCATGAATTTACGGCAAAATTACTTCATCAAAACATAATTTTTTTCCATTTATACTAATCACGTTTCTAAGTAATCTTTATTCCAAATTATGATTCATCATTCAATCTACGAACGTATTTTTCCTTTTATTTTATCAAAAGAAACGATACAAAATTTCCCTTTCTTTAATTTGGTTGGATTTCATTAAATCTTTTGGGGTAGGAACAATTTCTAGCTGCGTGGTGGTAATAATTAATTTCAAAGCACTTTATTTTCCACACTTGAAATAGGGATCTGTAAAGCAGAAAATATCGGCAGAATCACATCACACAAAAAGTGGTCGGGGGAATTAATGACAGAGAAAGCATAAGTTTATTATAATGCAGAAGGGGGTGGAGAACTCACATGAATACCCACCTTCAATGTGCTGTGATTGGATATGCGCGTGATGAGGTAGGGATAGGAACTACCAACCTCCGCGGGGGTAGTCACGGCCCATACGCCAAATAGGCAGCCAAGTCGGTTCGACGGTGAAGTTTTATATCCGCGCTCGCTAGATTTGAAACCGACACCTCTACGCTAGAAAGCTAACGCTGGAATCAGAAGGATGACGAGATCTCCATACCTCTATTCGGAGGGTAGCGGAGTACTCAGATTATGGACTCATGTATAATCGACGAATACTAGACACGTAATGAAGTATTGGCTAGAAATGGAACTGGGACACCAGTAATTTATTTACTGATTCTGTAGCCAAATAGTACTAAAAAATCATTCATTTTCTTCTCTTTTGTGTTTTTATGGTTGTTGACGAATAGGACCTTCCTTCGGCCATCAATAAAATCACTCCATTCTGCATTATGCTTTATCTTTGTTAACAACTATAAATTCGTTCATATAGAGACATACATATGACAAACATTAACAACTATAAATTCGTACATATAGATACTTACATATGTCAAACAATTTCAAATATCTCGTTATCCCTCAAGAATCTTACACGGGAGTTCCTTCGTTGAGAATCTGGATCAGTTTCTTCAGAAAAGATTGCCTTTATTATGACTAGAGATTTAAGTCCTTTCCTCTTATGGGTCCCAAAGATACATACATATATATACCTTTTAACCAAGCTCACTTTAAAAAACACCTTTCAACTAAACTCGTGTAATAAAACACCTTCCAACCAAACTCGCTTAAAAAACCTTTGAACTAAACTGAATTAAAAAAATATTCCACATAAACTCGCTTAAAAACCCCCTTCTAACCGATTCTCTTCTAAAACACCTTCCAACTCAACTCGATTAAAAATCACCCTCTAACCAAACTTGCCTAAAACACAACTTCCAACTAACCTCGATTAAAAAACATATTCCATCTAAACTCGATTAACAATACCTGTTAGTCCCAAAGCCTAGCTTGAAAGGCGCGAAGCCAACGTATTAGGGTTGTTAACAAAACGGGGAGTGGCTGAAGGCCAGAAAAAAGAGAAACCGATAAATAAGAGTAAGGTTTTTGAAAAGATACAGGTGTTCTTTTCAGGAGAGATTCTCTAACGATGTGAGCTCAGAGAACCCTCGTTACTTCACAGTTTAGAAAATTAAATGAAACGAGGAAGAGATGAAAAGAGGAAAAATTGAAGGACTGGGTCCGTTCTCTTGGGAATTGAGACCTTTCCATCGAGACTAATGGACCGTACTTTGAAGAGGAGGAAACGGAACGAGTCGGGAATCTTGAAGAAGGAAGTGTTCATGAGGCGAGATCAAGCACAATTGTGTCTGGAACAATCTCGAAATCGGGAAAGGACCCAGGGTGCGGGGAAGGGAAGCTTCATTTACCCACGTCCTAGGGAGTTTAGAGTAACAAGATCCGCACGCGTGTGCGTGTGGCATAGCCCGGCGAATGGAAGGTCCATTTTTCTTACACACCTTCCAACTGAACTATCTTAAAAAATACCTTACAAATAATTTCGCTTAAAAAACACCTTCCAACCAAACTCGCTTAAAAAAAATACTTTTTAACAAACTCTTATAAAAAATACCCTTTCTGTACGAAAATTTCCTCAACCTCTTGCCGCGACGAGAGATACCTCCCTATTTTTTTCATTTCGGACGGAAAAGAGAGAGCTATAATATAAAACGCGTGGAAATATTCAATCAGGCGTAACAATCTTCAAGGAAACTTTATCGAAATTTGTTTGGTAATTATAAGGTGTATAATTTCTCACAATAAAACGATATATGTACATCAAACCGTAATCACATCAAATATTAAAAAGAATTAAATGGAAATCATTTTACTGGCTTAGTAATTTCTGGATGATCGATTGCTTTTCGACCAATCCATCAAGCCTCAAGTTTCAATTTTCGTAACTTAATAGCCCGTCAGAAAAATAAATCCATCAAACAGGTATTTGTTATTTGTTTCTATTTAGCAGCAAAATACAACAAAGAATAGTGAGCGATTTTTCCTTCAGAGCCAGGCTATCGAATTGGAATGCAATATCTAAATCCATTTTGGCTTGAACCTGGGCTTGATCAAATAAAGCTTGCAACTATTTTTAAACCTTTGGTAATTTTACTGCTGACACTTAGAACCTGAGCGTAAAAAACTTTAAAACTTAGAACAACATAAAGAGCCCGTGAACGCATTATGATGCGGAAAACTTGGCGTGGCAAAAAATCAGCCACTTGGATAAGGGATCATCCCAAACTTCAGGATATTGTGGAAGCTATAAGAAACCTGACATGGAGCTGGACAGGCCATGGGACAAAATTGGACCAGGAGATAGCCTTGTTAAATTGAAAGTTGCTACAAGTGATGCATGCCCTTGTGGTGAACCCATCCAAACGATGAAACACAGTCTCCGACGATGCTCTTTGAGACCAAGTAGCTTCGACCAAGACATATTGGAATCAAACCCATCAGCGCTTCGGTGAACCTAGTGGTGGCTTGACGAGATATGATGAGCGACAATTGCACGAGTATGGGGGAAGTCGCCAAAGAAAAAAGTCAGTCTCTTTCGAAGTGCTTGATTTTAAGCTCCAACGAGGAGGCGCGTGACATCCTCTTTCCAATTTAATGATAAAAAATAAGGCAAATCTTTGTTCATTAGTAATGAACGATGAAAGTTGAGACTCCATAATGACGAGAGTCAGACTCGTTGGAGGATGAATGTAAACTCCCATTATTCTAATTCTGAGTTATAATATTGGAAGTGTATTGAAGTTACCTCCATTGTTTTAGTAAAAGTTTTTTAAATTTAAAAGGAACTTTGTGGATACAATTTATTAGTACTCATACTAGCGGAAAGTTCTAGGAAAGTTTTATTTCAAATATTCAACACTGAATTTAATTTCAATGTTGGAGAACTAATTAAACTTTAAAATATCACTATTTTCACATAGTTTTAGGTGAATAAAAATTATCTTCTATAGTTTTTGAACAGACTCAATTAAAAACGTAAGTTCCAGCTAAAAGTAAAACTTCGCCGCAAAGTTTAATATTTATGCTGTCGAACTCTCAACACCTCCAATCTTATTGTCTACAGCATCAAAGCCTGGAGTTTGTATTTCTTTGTCGCTTAATCCCGCAAATTTTCTTCCCTCTTTTGGTATTTTTTAATTTTAAATTCACGTGAGGTTTGTTATCTTTGTTCAGTTAAGATAACGATTTGCCCTTTGTTACCTTAAATTTCAAGAGATGCGCATCCTCTTTAGTGCAGACATCCCCTTCTATTCTCCCTTCTAAGGAAACTTCCGCTCTTACCCAAATTAAACTGTTGATGTTGCTTTCTCTAAACTTCATCGAATCTCGAGCGCTGTAATTTGTTCATTGAATGAATTCCTTTAATAAACTACAGCTACTGTTCTCTTGACCTTCATCGAAACTCAGCCGTTATGTTTTGTTCATTCAATGAATGTTTGTTCATATCTCGTACTTTATTGGAAGAATAGAGCGAAGTTAAAAAATGACACCCGCCTTAAAATTGTAGTTTCATGTTCTAAAATTGGTGCTAACAAGTTATACAAAGCCCCTCATCAATTTGAAGTCTTATCCTCACTGAGAATTGGCTTTATGCATAATGAAAATGAAGTTATTATTTTATTTTATCTATGAACTACGACTGGGTGAAAATACAATTCACTCTATCTGTTTCCCGAACTTTCCTTTTTGAAATTGAAACTTCCATTGCAAAAGCCATTCTTGTCGCGATCATAGATATTTAATTGCCTAAAGTCAAGAGCTTTCAAAATAAATCGCAGAAAAGTCAAATAATTATTTGAATTTTTATTCTAACTTCTAAAATTCTAGTTGAATTGTCCTTTTGAAACCTCATTTGGAGGTCCTTTGAAAGCTTAATAAATACTTATTCCTAACATTTGTGAGTCCACGGAGCCGTTCAAAGCCATTAAGAAGGAGAGGGGAGGGCCGCAGAAAAACTCGTTATTCAATAAACAAACGATTTCTCCGTATAATCAGCTGTGAGCCCTTTCAGGATAAGAGGTAGTTGGTGTTTCATCAACACTCAAATAGGTCAGCTTTAGAGGGTCAAGGGGGCTTTGCTTGCGGCAAGTTGGTATCCTCCCAGTGCATAAGATTTCATGTCCCAAGTATCAACTCGAGGTATGTATCTTCCAATTACTTTCACTTATTATAACTTCACTCCATTAACGATGTACTATATGAGTTTCAAAATGGATCCCAGAAATTCCCAAACCAGTTTTATTCTCTTTCATAATGAATTGTATGGAGAAGGATTGGTGAGTTACGCCTGATTTATTAATCCAAAAGAATGAAACAACAGACAGGGGGGTCTCGTTGCTTCTCTAATTTTCTTTAGAATTAATAGGAGATAATTTAATATACTCTATTTCCTGTTTTAGCATCGCATTACTTATTATTTAGCATTCCTTAATGTAAAAGCTTCAAAATCGCCAAAAGTCTTCGTTTTCTTTGCCTTGACGAAGCCAAAGAGCAATTGAGAAATATTCTGCCGCGACTTCTATCATTTCATGCATGCGTCCCCAATATCCACTTATTATCATATCATCTACAATTCCTAGGCAATCGATCTGTCTATCATTCATACCCACTTCAACAATGTCATGCTTCAGTCGATTAACCTAATAACTGCAGTGTTATGGTTCATCCTCGTCTCAAACCCACGTATTTTGCATCCAATCGGTTTTCAACCCATTTAAAATATTTTTACTTTTTTCTTTCAATATAAATTATTAATCACACGTGTTTTGTTCTCATCCATAGCTTGTCCCTATTTACTTTGTCAAACACTTTTTCTTTGTCCATGAAACATACATATAAACGGTTTCTTCTCTTCCTGAGTATAACTATGACCTTCTTTAACAAAAACATATCTACTGCTCTCTCACCCTCCTTAATTCCAATTTGCCCACCCCTATTATGACTTTTCTACCACCTCATTCATGCATTTCATATGCAAGTATTGTTGAAAATAATTTGCATACTATAATCCCAATTTCTACTGTGCTACTGAACGATAATTTCCAACATTCATTCTGTCTTTCCTTCCGCCCTTGTGCATAAGATTAACTATACTCTTTATCCATTCATCAGGCAATAAAATAATCCCTAGCATATTGATAAATACCTCTTTTAAGATAATTTCATCCTCTTCCCACCTTGTTTTATAAATCCTCCAATCAATCACTTTATTCATCACTTTATCACCTTATATTTTCTTAATATCCTTCTCTCTGGCTGTATCACTAACATCCACCCTTTCAGTCTCCAGATTTATTTCTTCTACCCTCTAAGTTCCATTTACGGCCATATTCACCTGATATTTTTTTAAAGTATTTTTCTACAATAATCCTCAACCGGGGTTCCAATGACATCCATATTATCTCCCATCAGTAAAACCATATCCTTAGAATCATCCTTTTAATGACGTTCCACTGTTTCTTTTCTCTCACGCGCGTTTTAAGATTCTTGCCGCCTTCAACAATTTTGTGCTCTTTTTTTGCATTTTGTTTCCCTTATTATATCAGTTCGTTTCTCTTTTTTTTGTTATACTTTGCTTCTATCGCCTCTAAGATCTCTCGCTCCTCGTTATTATTCTCAGCTGTTTTTTTCTAGTTGCTCTTTTTCATTTTTAGTTTATTCCTTTTCTGATTACACTTCCTATGATTTTATTCTACCATCATTTACTCGTTATCTCCCCTCCATTTATAGACTAATTTAGGCTATTAGTCTAAAATTTTCTTTAGCACCCTCTTTTATACACTCTTAAATTCTTTTCTACACAACATTTTCTGTACTAATCCTCTCTTCAAACTTATCAATCCACCTGATGTTTACTTTTAAAATATTATGTTCCCTTATGAGGCCTGTTTTTGTCATCTATCATCATTTGTTTACATTTATCTCATTGTAAAAGAATTGTCACTCCCCGCAGCGCCGCACAGATCGTCGCTATGAAAGCCCTAAAGGTTAAAATGCAAGATCTCCCCCAGGAGAGTAAGATTCAATTTCACGTCAAGTAAGAAATTGGAGACGTGTTTCTCCCAAGCTCGAAGGCTAACGAGGAGCCGATGTAAGACTTGGTGAGAAAAACCGTTTGGCATAGAACCCTCCTGGGCCCGTCCTCAAGCGCTCCCCCCTCTTACCACTCCCCCAGTTGGGTGACGAGGTATAAATAAGGAACACTAAGGAAAATCGAGGTAGAATACGTCAGTCTTTAGGTGACGAAGTCCCCGGATTAAGACCGGGCTACCTAGACTGGATTAGGAGAATACGTCAGTCTCCAGGTGACGAATTCCCCGGATTAAGACCTCGGGCTACCGAGACTGGACAGGTAGATTACTTGGCTCGCCAGACCAAGAAGTACCCTGCAAGAGAGGCAGGGCTACCTACCTTAAGGGGCTAAGAAGCAGCTCATCCTCGAACTAGTCCCTGGTTATCAAACCAAACGTTAAGTTAACTTTGTTAAATTCAACTTACTTTCGTCAGAGAGACTCCTCATATCCTGGTGCATCTTAAACACCAGGGGTATTCCTCGTACTTGAGAGATTAAGGAAAGAAGAAGGAAAAGTCTCCCCCTCGAGCCCGTTACTCCGTGGCCACACCGAACTCATATTCTTGTCAGAGAAACCCCCTTCCATTATACTCGCCCTTGAGGAAGACTGGAACTAAGAAGAAGCTCATCCTCGAGCTAGTTCCTGGTTATCAAACCGACCTTTAAGTTAACTTATTCAAGTTTAACTTATTTTCGTCAGAGAAAACCCCCTTCATCGATCCTCGCCCTTGAAGAAGACCCTTCCCGAGTTCAGTCCTCGCCTATGGGAAATTAAGTAACGAAGGAGAAAAGCTCTCCCTCGAGCTCGTTACTCGGTGGTCACGCTGCACTCCAAGTTAACTTGGTTTAAGAACCAAGTTCTACTCATCCTCACCAGAGAGACCACGCCTACTTTGGTGCCACCTAAAGCACCAAATTGTTCTTGTCCTTGAAGAACCCTCCCCCTGAATACTGTGGGGATCCCCCAGCTGCTCCCCTTGCCAAAAGTACCGCGTGATCCCGCCCACCTACATCTGGCTGGTCGGCACGCGTCGTGAGACAATAATATTCCTGAGGTATTTAAACTCCAGTAGAGTCCGTAAGCCTAAATCTTATATATTAAAGTGTGTAGCGGAATTAACCAATTTTAGAGGGTCAAACTAATTTAATTAATTCTTGTGTATTATAATATTCGGAGTATTTTTGTAGTTAATGGTTAATTTTTGTGTATTCAATTGTTAAAGTTAAAATATAAGTTTATTTTGGGAATTATTGTGCGTTTCTCTATATCCTTACGTGTTTGAGACGGCTCTCTTCTTTAAGATAACAATATTAGCACTCTTAGCACTCTTAGAACAAAAAAGGGGGCATTCTACGACACTCATGTATCATCATTTGCACTCTTTCTATTCTTGGTAACCAGGTGTGGACTCCTACTACTTCTAACTTCATTAAATGAAAATTACACTCAACTAGCCATCTGATTACTAGCCATCCTTTCATGGTTTACGTGTGTATTAGAAAATTTTGTGTCAAACAAACCTAAAGGTCTACTTTTCTCTCATGTGTCATTAAAACGTCTTTTCCATTGTATCGAGATAAAAGTGAAAAGAATCGAGATCTCTGATCTCCCGTGTGTAGGCAATAATAAGTCTGACATCGCTAAAGCTGGATGACCGTCCATTGAGTTGTGTAGAGGCTCAAGAACGAAGAAGGCCTGAAAGATGGACCTCGTTCAGGCAGACCTCAAGTTGTCAACAGTTTAGATTTGAGAAATGCCTTCGAAAGCTCTCCAAGGTTAAATAAAACAGCGCTCGTGAAGAACATCTCAATCGCTACGGTGACTAGGACCGTCAAGTAGGAGGGTGGCAGGAGCTTGTGGTGCCCGGAAATGCCTCTGCTCACCGACCTTATGAGAAAACAACGTCGGGAGCGCTGTCAGCGACTTGAAGAGTTATGGCAATCGAATTGTCATTTCCCTGATGAAAGAACTTTAAAGGTCGATCCAGTGATTAACAAGCAGAACCACCGCATGTTAAGCTTCCACCAAGACGTCTCCGAAGTCCGCTAAATGTCCATGACCCAGCATGTGTCCTCGGTGATGAAACTCTGGGTCTAGGCTTCAAATGGTGAGAAGATGCCCACGCTGGTTCGAGGCCGGTTACAGGCTCACTGCGACCGATTATAGGGACATGTTAGCCAAGCAAGTCCTACCCTGGGTGACAAAGATAACGAAGAAAGCGAACTACCTTTTTCAGTAGGAGGGTGCCCCAACTCACCCGACAAAGACTATGCAAGAATGGATTGGGCAAACATGAAGCTCTGGTCGAACGAATTTTGCCTGGTGCAGTCGCCCGACCTCAATGCCATCTTTTACAGCGTTTGGGCGCATTTCGAAGCCGAGGACTGCAAGGTCCACCACAGCAACGTCGACGAGCCGATGTCCTCCATCAACCTCCTGTTGGGGTTAGCATGTGGAAGGAGTTCGTCTACAACGTGTACGCAGCTTTCAGTTATCGCCTAGAGTGCTTGCTTGACGTCGAGGTTGGCGACATTAATTAAAATTGCAATTTGAACACATTGGTATGTGTTAAACAATCAAAAGAACTTGTCTAACTACATCAAAACTATCATTGTGTCCTTTGTTGAGAGCATTGCAACTAGTATAACATGACCTTTGCAATACCCGGTAGACCAATATGGGGACTAATATCAGACATGCTCAACCATTTTTCATTTACGATTAGTCATCTCCTTCAACTCATCCATCAGAGCTAAGTACATTCTCGTTTCTGTCGGTGCCTTCACATTTCTTTTACATCGCCAATATTACCCCTTCTGCCTTTCCATGCATGATTTACAGATACATGAAAGAATTAAATAGAGTCCTTGTCATTTACTAAAATACCTTGATTTGTAATTTTAATGAATGAAATACATTTTGAATAATGAAAGTACATTATTATATCACTGTGACTTCGATGAATGCCTTTTTTGGAGCTGTAAATTGACAAGGTAGAGTATTAATAAGTTCTGAGATTACAGTTTGAGGTATTTCGGAGCTTGTTTAGGTATGACTTTATGCCGCTTTGGTCCTCCTTCTTTTTTATTTTTTGGTAGTTTGAGAGAGACTTCCATCTTTCATCAATAAACAACTTTCATTTTCAATGTGACCATTTGAAAACAGTCTAAAAGTCCCTCTTTACGAATAGGAAGGTATTTTTCCAAGTTTTTAATCCCAACACAATCCACCAACTCAGACCTTCCATCTTTCCAAATTCCTTCCCAGCACCAGAGCATAAAAACCAGCATATTTCACTGTTGATTGCAACCTGTTCATGTGAAACTCCTGAGGGGGAAATCGACAATCTCATACTTCGCCACTCTCCAAATTGAGCAAACTTTGATTGATCAAATAAATTTATGCTGTGCCAAAACTCCAAAGGTTTGTCGCTCATTTCTTCATTCTACTCATTTCTCTTCTTAATATTAGTGATAGTTAAAAGAGGCTTCCTCTTGGCTGTCCCTCCATAATATCCAAGAAAGGGGAGGGAATTTACTGCTGTTCTTCGACAGAAATCTTTCCGCCATTTCGAACAGCAGGAAGACATCTTCCAAAAAGCGCAGGACGACCAAGGCGTGACTCCAGTGGTTTTGCTCTATTCTTCAAATAGAAATCTAATTCTGTTAATGAAAGAAAAGAGTATTCCAATAATCCTACCATTTTGTCTTTAGGACAGTCCACCCTCAGATTGGCCAACGATCCGTCCATTACATAATCTGAAATTTCTTGGGATTTTGCTTTAAAGAATGGTTTAGTAATTACAATATTAAACTCTGAAAAGATGGAAACAAAGACTAACCATAATAATGACAAAAACTCTGAATAAAAACACTTTATCATTAAATTGTGGGTTTCAATTTGCTTCTTGTATTTCTCTTCATAAGTCTGGTACCAATTTTCCATTCCCACATTTTTCCTCGTTCTTTCATTCCATCTCTCTTAGACCAGACACAACACAATCTTTGTGCTCTATTAAAGAAATCAAACGAGCTCTCGAGCGCGTTAGTTTTGTTAGATCTTCAAGGGAGGAATAACAGAGGAATGAAAGAAAATTGAGGTCTCACAAAAAAAAGACAATCGCTAAACGTGATAGTCAAACAAATGACTATCGCTGGCGTGTTATAAAAATATGATATTCAATAATATTTTCCTATAAATTGAAATAAAAACAAATTCAACATCTATTTGGAGAAGTATTTTAGGCAACAATTTAGTATAGTGACGTCACATTGGAGCTATTTCCAACCGAGATTTTTCCGTTATCTTTTCTTCCATTATTTTCTGTTTTGGATTTGACAGCTTTGCATTTTGATTTGTATAGGTGCGAAATGTATTTTTTCAGATCTAGTAAAAGAAGCTACCAGCGATCCTAATCGTGCCTTATAAATTGTATTTAGTATTATTCTACTTTCAAGCATACCACTAATCGAAGGCGCGTTGTTAGATGTTTGTTATCGATATATAGTTTATAATTATATTGAGGCAAACCTTGATTTAACTACAATACATAAGGCAGGAGCATGTTTAAAGAGGGGTAGTTTTAAAATATTTTATTTGAATGGTTTGTGATTCCCTGTTGTATGATTTCAAGTTTAGCGTGAGTAAACATGTCGCATGCGAGAAGTTCAGGCGAGTGGCTTTAATGCTTTGCTTGAATGAGACTTTTGGGGACTCAGGGTGGCCGAGGGGTTTAAGGCTCTCTAAACGGCTGTCTTGCGACGCGGGAGGTGCGTTCGAGACTCGCAATAATGAATGAAATAGAAAACCCCCCCAGAAATGTCTCAGTGGGCGTATGAGTTTTGTTATGTTAAACGGTTTTGGCATAACTTGTCAATACTTCCTCTGATGTAGTTATTTAAAGCATTATAAAGTGCAATTAACTTCCGTTTGTATATTATTTTTCCTCAGGCTTTAATTTTACTTCCATCAGAGACCTGGTATTGTATATATGCCATCTTTAACTCCCGACTCTCTTCCTGTATGTGACTGAGTGAATACTTTTGCCTTTGATTGATAAGGAGGGTAAAAGTGGCTTTCTTCCTGTAACACGAAAAAATCTCCCAACACTTTTGTCATTATTAGACTTCATTCGATGGGAACCCTTAAAATGCCCCTCATTGAAGTGTTCGTCTGAAATCCTTTCATCTCGGATGCTCTCAAATCGCTGGCTCCTTTATACTCTTCGATTCATCGCACTTCAATTGCCGTCTCCTTCACAGTTATATTGAATAGCGGCCACTCGATTGGTAAAGGCAATTTTTACATCAGTAGTTCTGTAGTGATCGAAGTATGTAATAGGTAGGCTACTGGCACCAAATTGCAGGATTCAATAGGCCCAGCAAACACCTACACAAAATGGACGCGCGGTGGTCTTATGCAATCCCAGTATACTACACTCATACAAAATAAATGTCTAAAATTGGAATAAGGAATTGAAAATGCATATATAAATAAGTTTTCAATTGAATATAAAATAAGGAACGATAGAAGGCAAGAAACCGTTGGAAATGCGCGCGAGACAAACAATGTACGAACGTGCGAAAGGTCAGTAAACTTGTGTCAATAAGCCAAGGCTTAAATAAACATTTCACGTCTTAGAATAGATTTATTGAAAAACGGAAGTATACGGAACACCTGGTTAAATAGACCCCGTTCCCCAAGGGAATTAAATCACTAAGCTGCGACGAGCGTATCATATCATATTTATAAAACTCGGAGGGTTTAAGTAAATTTTAATTCACAGACGTTCAAAACTCTGCACAGGGGTGGAACTAATGAGCCTTGACAACAAAGATTTGTCCCGCAGACAAGTCTAGGCCACGCCTCCCCTGGAAAAGAAACCGTATATATAGGCGAGCAATGAGAATAATAAGAAGCGTTAAGAATTAAGCATTATAATTGTTATTAAGTATTGTCATGCACGTATTCGCGTTTACGGAACCCCTTTTAAATTCAACAAGTCTTGTCGCTCCAGAATTTAATAATTCGCTTATTTGTCGTCGGTTTCCCTCTTACTTAACTAAATTGTTTTTGTATATGAGGTGCGGATCTCATGTTGGAATTTGTCAGGGTAAAGCTGGAATATCGTTTAACCAGATCTAATGGTATGTTTGTGTTTTTGTTTAAAACCACTTTACTAGATAATTTATATTTTGATTTTTCGTTAAAATGTTGCTTTTGAAAGATAATAGTCCTTAGTATATATTTTAATAATATTTTTTTAAATTAGGTCAATATAAATATTAAACCCATAATCCTACTTATGAAATTTAATTAATATTTGCAGTCACTAATTAATTTAAATATTTTAAAAACCTGTATTTTTACTATAAGTCTAAACTCTAATTTCTAGAAATTATCTAAACTCTAATTTTTACTATTGAAAGTTAAAACTATCAATGTTATATTTGTACCTTTAGAATTGTGCTCTAGTATACATTTTATAGGGCTGAGAAGATGACCCTATTATTGTCGAAACGTTGCCACTGAATAAATAAATAATGTGAGCAGCAATTTTCCTTGTCTGGGGGTTCTGCTAAAAATTAGATGTATTGAATCCGTCGTCCTTCTTACACGCCTGGCGATCTCATTCCAGTTTAAGTTATGTGTGGGAGCCCAGATATCTGTTCTTCCTGCAGTATTTGATCCCTTCTCTCCTCCCGATGAATATTAAAACAATGTCATTTTCTGCAGTTTATTTTCAAACAAAATACCATGGAAATAGATGGCATCTGCGAGATAGATTGCGCAATGATTCAAAGTAAATTAAAATATGAGTAAAAGAGAACTTTAACTCAAAAATTGTTTGATAGTATAAACCATAAACAACAAAATTGGGAAAATGTTGAAGGTACTGACTTGATCGCGTGGGGATTAGGCCAAAAATGGAGCACAAATTGAAAATAAAAAATCGCAGAGAATCGACACGTCACACGATTTCACCAAGCAAGATTCCTTGAGAGATAAGATCGTGGCAAAAAGGGCTTTTAAGGGGACTTGAGGGCACCGGCTGAGAAAATGGTTATTATGCGATATCAAAGAAGCTTCATCCGAGGAGTTAATCGCGGAAAGCTCTGTGAAGCACTTTGCAGACGAGTCTCCGACAAAAGTAGCCTCCTTATTCTTCTGAAGCAAGGGGGCGCATATGTCATTTTACGATGTCATAGGATGAGAGACGGAAAGAAATTACTCGTTTAATGTGACTGGAATGTGGCATCGCGTCTGGCGACCAAGGCTACTCACCAGAAGGAAAAGAAGTAAAGAATGTGAGAGAAAGAGTATGGTCGTTTTTCGGGTGTAACCAAAGTTTCCCTTGTTATTATTGATTCACTTGCAGTCGAATGTTTAACGTAATGGGATTTGGGGGTAGGGGCTTCTTGGAATAAAGGGGGGCTTGCGGAAATAAAGCAACTCTAAGCTGTGATCAAGGGGGTAATCCTTCGCAAAATGGGTCAAAAGGATACGCCCACAGATGGGGTGAATGCGGGGGATTCAGATACGGACAGCTGTGTATGTATTGGCCTTTTCTTGAATTCCATCTCTATAGGGAAGGGACAGCCTCGAGGAAAGCCTCATCCATTTTGAGAAATAGATTTCGTTTTTGTAAGAACATATCTGGTGAGAGCCCCCCAAGGGTGTAAGACCCCATCTGGTGAGAGCCCCCCAAGGGTAAAGTCACAAAACCAAAACCAAAACCTAACCAAACAAAGAACTAGAGGACATGATCTAGTGTACTTGCCTCGAAAATCAATCAAGATGGTTTAATTACTTTTAAGATGAAGATTTCAAAGACAAACTAGTGAAAGAATTAATTACCTCTGCCATCACACTTATCTACAATTGGATCCTTCATATAAATTACCCCTCTTGACGTTGGTTTGACCTTCATATCTCTAAAAATGGCCGATTTAGCACCTCTAGCCACTAGGTGCCGCCACCTGGTGCTCAACTTATATCATATTTGAACTCAGTCACCTCAATTACCTTTAGGAGCATTGGTTTTTGCTGTCTACATTGAGCCAGCGACTCCTTGCGGACAGAAGATGAACACAATACGGGATTAACATAACCCATACACCTGCTTTGCTTCACCGCAGTTAACAAAAAAAGAGCAAGAAAGAGAAAGAAGCAAGCTCTTTCATCGGGTGGGGGATACTTCCCCCCTCCTCTGTCACCTGAGCATGCGATTAACACCAAAGAGAGGCAGATGAAGTGGAGGAGGCCATGCTCCAGAAAGTCGTACACTCCACAAGTCTGTGTGCACGAAACGGCCGACGGAGAGGAGTAGAGAGGAAGGGGAAAAGCGGATGTTCACATGAACGGGTCCTGGTCACGTTCAGATTGACCTTCAAGGGCGATAAGTCAGGACCAGAGTCCGTTACGATGCTGGGTAATTTCGAGTAATAATTAAATTCATATATCCTAAACCGCAAGTTCCTGACACGCCATATGCAGGTCCCATTTCCACCCAGATACAATAGCTCTTACAAACATCCGTTTTGGCGCACCCTGTTGATAGAAAAATGGTGTCCTAAAAAATGAGGGGCGGGAAGTCAGAAGAAGATGACTAAACATCTGTTATTCAGCTGCTTTCTTACATAATAATGGCATCGATGCCTTGAAATTATTTTGGTTGAATTGAGGGAGTGCCGGACCTAACCTATTTTGAAGCGGCCTAATCCTTGACCTAATTTCTCGTTTAACTCTTTCTCCCACACCTTCTTTTTACATCGTATACCACTGAAGCAGGTAGAGTGACGATGGCGCTCTTTCATATTTTGAAAAGAAAGGAAAATAGTGTAAGAAACGAGGATATTTTTATTAACTAGAGAGAATAGGGATAGGGAACAGAAAGTGAGGACAGAGAGAAGAAAGTAAACATTCTCACGAATTGCAAAAATTGGTAAGGCAATTCCGTGCTCCGTGTTTGTAAAAGAGTGTGGATGTAAAGAGAGAAAATGTTTAGGGTAGAGTGAAAGAGAGATAAAGCGGGGAAGAGAGAAGAACTTAGAAGATTTGTAAGGGGATGTATAGCGCCTGGAGTTCAGGCTAATCGCCATCTTTATTTAGTAATTAATTGTTGTTGTTGTTTTTTGTTTTTTTGTTAAGCCTTTGACATTTTGCGCAGATATAATAAGTATGTTACTTGTTTTCTGTTGTTGTGTTTTTGTGATGTGTTAGTTTCTTTAGTTTGCTTATTATTTAGTGTTTTTGTATATATTGATTTGTTTACTTGTGTCAGGGTAGGATCTAATCGTTCAGGTCAAAGGTGAACAACTGTTAAAATTCTGACCTTTAAATCGACGGCACCTAATTGAGGGGTGATGAGGGAAAGAGTGAAAGATGCCGCAGCTCTTACGTTTTCTTGGGGCATTGAAAAGGTGGATGTGGAGACGAGTGCTCCAAGAAAAAGTGAGTCTTCTGAAGGAGTAGGGGAATGGTTGGGCCAAGAGTCCATTCGTGGATTTTAAAAATGAGTTTTTGGGCATAAAACTAAATACCAGGAAATGAATTTGTTTTTCTTTTCGAAATTATTAAAAAACACAAAAATACTTTATAACTTCTAAACTTTACAGAAGTCTGTAATTTTGAATTACTTTCAGACCTCTAGCCTTTACAAAATTCTATAATTTTGAATTACTTTTAAAATTTTAACCTTTTCAGACTTCTGTAATTTGAATTACTTTCAAAACAAAAGCCTACACAAACTTTAGTCAATTTTAATTACTTTTTTTAAAAAATCTGGTATTAACAGATTTCTGCAATTTTGGATTTGCCTTAAAAACTCAAGCCTTTACAGAATTCTTAATTTAGAATTAGTTTAAAAACTCGAGTCTTTACAGAATTCTGTAATTTTGAATTAATTAAAAAAATTGAGCCTAACACATTTGTGTAATTTTGGAATCACTTTCAAAATCAAACCTATAAGCACTTCTGTAATTTTAATTACTCTAAAAAATCAAACCTAGAGCCTTTTCAGAATTCTGCATTTTGAAAAACTTTAATATTTTGTGCCTTTACAGATTTCTGTAATTTGGAATTACTTTCAAAATTGAAGCCTAGACAGACTCTTGTAAATTTGAATTAACTTAAAACCTCGATACTTTACAGACTTCTTTAATTTTGAATTTCTTAACAAACTTGAGCCTTTATAGACCTGTGTAATTTTCAATTACTTTAAAACCTCGAGCCTTTACAAAATTCTGCAATTTTGAAATAATTTAATATTTTGTGCCTTTACAGATTTCTGTAATTTGAAATTACTTTCAAAATTGAAGCCTAAACAGACTCTTGTAAATTTGAATTACTTCAGAAACCTCGATACTTTACAGAATTCTGTAATTTTAGAATTACCTTAAAACTTCGGTACTTCTCAGACTTCTCTAATTTGAATTACTTTAAAAACTCGTATTTAGATAATCAATAACGATTATTTTCTATCATAATCAAAATAGCGACTACTTTTTTATTATAACCACAATAGCCAATGGCTGGGCTTTGAAATTTGTGCGTTCTATACAATGAATGGAGGTTTTTATTCTCAGGCGCGCATCTGGTCACAACTAACATGGGTACAGTCCCGGGATCACAAAGCTAGTCTAATATTACGCTACGTTGAAAGGGAAACAAATAATAAACAAAAAAATCCAATAACCCCAAATTAACAAAACAAAATTAAAAGAAACACGACAAACGACATGAAAACAGACTAGGAGGTAAGATAAAAAGAATTCAGGTAATAGAGTATGGTATAGATTAGGCCTCCATAGAGGAGCCAAAGCGACGTCTCCCTCAAGTTTACCCCCACGAGACCATTTATATAAACACTATTGCCGAAACTCTGTCCGAACCTTTGCCTCCACTCGCTTAAGGTATGGGTGCCTTTACTGGCGTAGCATGTAGTTGCCTTCTCGGGCATGGAGCTGATAACATGATTGGGATACGCCTTGTTCCTCAACCTAGGGAGCAGGCAAATATTGTGTTGATGTTTAAGATGAAAATGAAATTAGTTTAAACTAGCGAAGTCAATCTAACTCATTGTATGAAAAAATTTGGGAGGAACGAATTCAAGATAATTATTGATTGGGCTGAAAGGAGGCGAATAGTGAAGAAAACCAGAAATATATCATGAATGCTAAACCGTGGAGCCTACAAAGTTCACTCAGGGCTCCCAATAAAAAACCACTCGATACTCGACCCAACGAAACAATAGAAATGTGTTTGTCAGTAGAGTTAGAATAAGTATATGAACAGCGCATTGCTATATGTCTGCAAAGGCGTCTTTACTAGACAGATCGGAAAAATATAAATTTGACCTCCCCGATAGAAGATACATATTTTCATTAATACTGCATCCAAGCCGCCATTTATCTTAAATATACCTATCGTTTTTAGGATGGATTTATCAACATACTGAAGACGGACCTCCAGTAGAATTATGCACCTTTCTCTTTCTTACATTCCCCCCCGTCCAAAGGAGACCCTCAATAGATTATTATGAAATATTCCTCTTGCTTTGACATAATATGGAAAAAGTGCTAATTATTTTGACCGTTGTCTTCGTTGAATACTTTTTAACACATGGTAAAATTCGAGAACTCGTAAGATTTGGTGCGGTTGTGAATTTTTGCTATATACTAACTTCACTTTTCTCAATTTTTCGAATTTTACTCATGTGAATAAAATATTTGGCGAAGACAACGGTATGGAATTAATATGAACAATTTCCATGTTCTGTGTAAGCTGCAGGTATACTATGTAAGAAACTTTCTTCCTAGAAAACATCTACCAAAGACTTCAGGGAGGTTAGAAAGACAGAATCAGCTTCACCAGCACCTATTCAAAACTGCCCATTGTTATTGGGGGTGATTTTCAATTACTGGGATTGCGTTGGCCAGATCAGATATCGAGGGTCATGTCGCTATTACATTGACTTAGGCTGATGTGTTCCTTTTGTGTACATCGTCGTAGTATCGTCTTGGAAAATGGCATAATTGTTAGATACCAAGTTCATTATCCTTGGTAGGATTGAATTATGCAGCATAGCTATGAAAGAATCAACAAAGAGTAGGATATTGGGTGTAGTAACAAATGCCATGAAATGGCTTCAAAAATCGTAACAAATCAATTGTCAAGGGAGATATTTAAAACTAGATAATCAGGATGTATAAAAATCCTTGTAATTTTGAAACAAATCGCGACCACCTTTCTCAAAAATATGAAAATAATTACTAACATTACGATACATACATCTATTTTTGATGATTTTGAAATATTGTTTCTGTTTGTATGTTTGCTTTTCCATGGATGTTGAAAATTTGAACTGATAAAAAATATAAGATGTAATCACTTGGGGAAGATTCAACATTAAGGCTTCATTTCTTTCCACTCTGCGTGTTATGGACTAATGTCTATTTTCTCCCTGTCTGGTCGCATTTCTCGAAAGTTTCCAGTAGTCTGAAAATACTTATGCCGAGATCTCCCTCGAGAACACGGAATCATGCTACGAAAACAATGATTTTGCTTGCGTTAATCTCTAATGCCATAAAGAGGCACGGCGTGGGAGGTTGCTAGTTTCATTCTACTTACACATTACCTGAGTGTAGTTGGATAAAGTGTATGTGAGAAATGATGAGGGAGATAAGTGGAGGGAAAGATAGACAGAGTCTGTCTTCGGATCAGGTTTCAAACAAGAGAATGGTTATTCCAGAGTTCTAGTACAAAAATTCAGTGTGCTCAACCATCGAACAAAGATCAAATTGAGGGATTTGGTGTAGAACAAGTTTATCAAGGCAGAAACGAATGGGATAGCTCAATGTGAGGGTAAAATAGAGATATGGGAGAGAGCTAAGGACACAAAGTTCAGCAGAACCTTGAAATGAATATTTGAATTATACAGCTTGAAGAAATATTTGAAAGGTGGCCTTTTTATTTTGTGTTCGTGTGATGCATAAGCATTTCTACCGCCCTGTTTGCAAATTCTATTTCAGGGACACTTCGGAGTTGCTGTATGAAAGGGACAGATACAGATTTTCCTGACTGCAGAGGATAGCTTAATAGACAAGCAAAAAATTGAGCAGTCAACGAAACCCAATTTTAAGTCCAAAAGCGTTTCAGCGACCTCCTCTCAATGGTACCCTGTGATTCATGTCCCGAATGTCTAAGAAAGTCTCCGCTTGTAGCTACTCAGGCTCATTTGTACATTCAACACATTTCAGTTCCCTTAAGTTTTGTATTTCAGTAAAATATACATAATCGAAACATTGTTGAGGATTAATTAGTAGGCAAAAAATCGTTCTTTTCCTTTTTAATTTACTTTTCTTTTTGCTCCGATTGGCTCGTTAGTAAAGAATAGCACAATGGCCTCAGTCGTCGATGAGCAAATTTGATCAAATTTTAGCTAAAAAATGTCCTCTTCATTTGCACCGACGATTTATCAATCACTAACATCATTAATTAAAACTTTCCTTCCCAAAATCAATGTCTGATTAGATAACGGGAATGGCTGAGGCTCACAGAGTCAGAGCCTTAAGATCCCGACGAAACAACAGAAAGTTAATCAAATAGAGCTCCTTATCAGCTTATCTCCCCTCTCCCGCTCTAATGACTCCCTAAATATATATACCCGAGTGTAAAGCATTTCAGGAATATAAAAATAACAGCATCAGTACTAAAGAATCAATACAAAATACCGATTAAAATATGTACATTAAATATTTTCTAAGACGATAAAGAATCGTGAAAAATGAAGCTTAAATTTGAAACGAATTTAAAACATGGGAGTTCGGAGAGGAAAACGAACAAGCCAAAGGATTTGAAATAGAAACAAAATTAACAATAATTTTTTTAAAAGTAATGTGAACATACCTAACAAGTTAACATGCTTGTTGATGTGTGACTATATTTAATGTGAACAGATAAGGAGCTATTATTCAGAGGGGTTGAAGTTTTTTTTAATGTAAAACGAATCTCGTAGTTAATGGTGTGAAATGTTGCTTACCGCATTAAGTATCCTGAAGTTACGAAATATTATTTTTATTTCTAAAAGACTTTTAACAATAAATTAACCACAAATTATACTGCATTTTTTTATATATTTTATTTGAGCCTGGTACTATAGAAATTTGTTAAAGGTGTCCATTTACTAACTTTTCCTTTGCTAAACATTTGGCCGTATGAGTATCTCACGCCGCCATTTGATCATTGAAATAAGTCTTTACAAGGCTCGTAATATATATAATCAGTCTGTTCCTGAACAGTCACATCCCGCCAATTTGACTGTTCAAATCTTAAACACAAAATCAAAAAGTGAATTAAACTGATGATGAACAGTACCAATTTCCTTCGATCCCAGTGGCATACTGGAGATGGTCCCAAACAAAACACTTATATTTCGATGTCAAACTTCAACTACCAAATACCTCAACTTCCACAAACTAAGGCAGGCAACACTCGGCCACATAACTGGAGACAAAAATCAATAAGATTCCTCAGGATTAATATAGCAATACCTTGTAATAAAACTTTTCGATTTCTTTCTCATCAATATAACCTCAGAAAATCGATTAAATATGGTGTAAACTCATGTGACTTATGCGATCTTATGTGTTGTGCATTCTAAGTATCCCCTGAAAATGATCAACGCATGTATCACTAAGTGTGTTAGTCCATACTTCAACTCAATGAAAGGAGAACAATTAAAACTGACAATGTTCACACTTCAATTCCCTTAGCCAAAGACTTGCTTAATCGCAAAACCCACCCTGTAGTTGGATCATTGCGAGCGATCAGATAAGACAATCTAAAAGGATAAACTAATGAATAACTTTAAAATGGAGAAATCGTTGACCAGCAACAAAATAGTAGGCTCAACATAGACAAATTGAAAGACCAAATGCAATGTACTAATGCTACCATCCAAGCATTATTTGACAAGGGAGAAACTTGGCAACACAGAAATACTGTACTACTCGTAAGGAAATGTGGAATAAGGTGGTATATGTCTGATCAGATGACAACCCTCACTCCTCGTTGAAAAGCCATTTTCTGATATTACAATATTGCATTTGTATAACTGTTTAATAATGTGGTGGTAAATACTTCATTACTGCTTACTCTGATGAACATAAAACAGTGGAACTTGTTTTACTGGACCTTAGAAAGACATTCGACAAACATCCAACAATAGATTGATGCGAAAAGTTGAGACGCTCAAAGTTTTCAGATAGAGTAGATAAATAGATAGTAATTGTTAATGAATTGGCATCAGAATGGGCTCCAATAGCCAATGGAGTACCAAAGAGATCAGTGCTTAGTCCATTGCTGTTTATTATATATACCAATGACCAAGATGCAACAATTCACTGCAGCATCTCTAAATTCGAAGGCGATACTAAACTGGGAGACAGCTGCATGAATTCTGAGGCTATGGTTAAACTCCGAAGGGACCTGGACAAAATAGGTAGATGATCCAAAACCTGATAGATGCCGTTTAATGAAGAGAAGTGCAGTATGATGCATATAGGATACATAAATCAAAGAAAGGACCACACATTACTTGTTTGTAATTTAATGACAAAATTATGGTTGTACAAAATTTTATGTACCCTTCGAAACAATGGTTAGAGGCAGATAAGAAGGCAACGAAAATATTGAGTAATATCAAGGGGAAGTTTCATTTCCAAAATCGAGAGATCGTCCTTCCACTTTCTATCTCGCTAGTATGGCCACACCTGGAATAATATGCACAGGCTTGGTCACCATCTCTCAGAAACGATGTGTGTAGTCTGGAAAGGTGCAGGTAGAGCAATTAATTTAATGCCATCCATCAGAGACAAAGGCACGATACATGGCTGGAGGACCTCAACTTATTTTGCCCGGATGCAAGAAGACTACGAAGGTATCTAATCTCTATTTACGGAATTTTAAAGACATCGACGATGTGGATTACAGGAAGCTATTCGCAATTAACGAAATTACGACACGCGAATATGGATTGAAATTTAAGGCTAAAAGATTCCACACAAACACTTGGGGAAATTACTTTTCCTCTCGTATAGTCGACGCATAAATCGACTGCCCAAACATGTTGTATAATATGTAAGCGTCAATTTATTTAAAACTAGTTTGGATAAAAATCATACATACGTACTCCATCGCTTTAGAACAATAATTAAGATGAAGTTTTGGGGAAGTACGTATGTATGGAAATAAGTGAAAAACGTGGCAATCTACTCGATTTGGCCGTAAGGCCTTTGAGGTTTCCCTACTACCTTGTAACTCCTTGAAATGACTGTTCAAAATCCTACACTAGAAGACTATGAAAGTTAAAGTTCCCAAAAGCAATCATCAAATCCTTGTTGTTGGGTAAATGTCCGGACAGCAACGCTGAAATTGCGAAGCAGCAAGCAACACATCATGAAAAAGACATGAAATTGAATGGTGCTAAGAAAGCAGAAAAGAAGACTGAACGAGTTTGCATCAATTGGCCAAAAGGTCCCTCTAAACATAAAAAAACAAGTGCCCCCTCCCCCCAACTCTGAAATAATCCTCTCATCACAAATTGATTGATTATCGCATTTTCCAAAGTCTTCAGAATTTCAGACGCAAAACATATATTCTGGGGTAAATGATCAAAGAGCTCTGGCCAAATTTATCAAATAGATCTGCCTTCGTTTCCTTAAGAAATTACAAATTAACAAGCGGGATAAAAAGGAATTTGTGGATACTAAGGTAATCATATCAATTCCTAAATAAATTGATGCTGTCTTTTCTTCTAAGCCTATAAAGTGTTTGTCGAAAGGAGAAAAATTAGCTCTAATCTAATCCAAATAATCAGATCAACTGTCAATTTGTCTCGATTGAAAGGCAACCAGCTCCCAATAATGTATTCCGTTTGAAGGGAAAACTCATTTATCATTTACTGTCTTCACTGTTCTGCATGAAAGGATAACCGAAGAAAGAATTGGTCTTTGGAATACCAGAATCAGATTTCTGCGGGTTCTAGCGCTTTTGCCAATAAGCCAACCATTGAATTACTTGCAATTCAGAAATATGTACTTTATTTTTTGTTATGAATTTTCAAGATGTTATTTCTAGAAGAAAATCTTGAAAGTAAATAGGCGTTTAATGATGTTCTCTGCGAGATGGAATTGGATGCATATAATAGCTTGTACACAAAGATCAAATTCTGTTTGGCCTTTTCACATTTACCAACAGACCTCTTAGAAGCAGCGACATCTTTGTTCGAATTTCCACCATAGCAGAGGAACTACAAGGCTCACGAAGCCATGGTTCTTCAGCACCAGTAGCGCTCTTACCAGGAATGATGGCAGAGCCTCACCAGGAACATCACCCTGGTGAGGTAGAGGCCGAAAATTTCTCCTTCGGCAGCTCCAAGACGCCGCGGGTGGCGACATCCCGGTGGCACAGCTGAGCCACCCTTCTTCACTCGTCTCTACATTCACATTACACACATTCTAGATTCGCTGGCCGAAGTTCAACTACTCTACAGCTTGGAAGAGACTGCTAAACGCGTCTTAGCTCAGGATGCGTGATGTAGCCAGGAGCTAGTCGTTGCGGCTAACTACAATTGTGAAATATATCGAGGTTCGCACTACTCTACCGCGCCCAGGACCACCCAAGACAAGATAGACAAACTCATCGAGGCGGTCCGAAATATGACCAAAGATGGGCGGGATAAGATCTAGTTTGAGAGACCTGGCTTCCACTCACGGTCTCGAATCTCGGGTCGATCTGGCTCTTCTCCGGCGGGAGCTCTACGGAGTGAGTCATCTAGCTGGTGCTGGTATCACCAGAACTTAAAAGATGAGGCCCATTGCTGTCTGTCACCCTGTGGCTTTCATGTAGAAGGAAGCCAATGTCTATCTTCTCTCACTGCCTCCAATGGGCCCCCTCCGTCTATTATCAACCCTTCGCTGCTGAAAGCCACACAAGACTGTCCTGCTGAAGTCTCTAACCCTTCAACAACGAAGATTCTCATCATTGTGCCTCATCCGGACACTTTACGAAAATTCGCACACCTCAACATGGAGCATTCAATCGCTCCATTGGTAATCTTGCAACCGCTCCACCCTTCTATGATCTATATTGCATATTTGTAACAGATATTCTTAAAGTTTATTTTGTATTAATTTAAGCGTATTTTTAAATAGTGACGTTATTTAAATGAACATGGAAACTGAAATCAAGTTCACAGGCAAAATCAACCAAGTTTATGGTGTAAGCATAGGGACGATAAGTAGTACTAAGACCAATTCGCTACTTCTTCGAGGTAAATTCAAAGTGATGTGTTTCTACTGAGATGTGGATTGAACAGTTGTAATGACGCTACCAGCAGATTGATCTGACTCCAATTTGATCTTCGTCGAATCGCAGGATGCTTCTGTCTTCAATGTGGTTCGGCTGAAAAGTTGACTGAATCAAGCGTTTTCATGATGAAGGGGTAATAATAATTTCAGTTCTTCAGCTCTTCGTAGTCGATTTTTGACAGAGCGGCAACCTGCAAATTATCTTCAAATTAATTCTTTCTTTCTTCTTGTTCCCTTCTTTTATCCTCTTTAGACAATTTCAGAGGCAATATAGAACAGACACTTCCCCAATTAGAGTTGAATCTGAACATAACATGTTTTTTTATGCACAATCAATAAATAATCCTCTTACATTGTCAACATCATTATAATAATAGAAAATGCTAATTTTGGATAAGTGTGGCACACGCGCTTTAGGCGACAAAAGTCTGTAATATTGCTCTCTCTAGTTGTATTGGATAGGCTAAAAATAGTGTTTCCCATTTTACCAATAAATATCATCCCTCCTCGCAAAGTTACACTAGGAACATATTTGTTTGAAAGTTTATTTTAAAGTAATTAAAAATTGTCAGATTAGTAGAACTCTCGAAATGAAATTTTAATAACTTAATTAAAACGGTATTGACTGCCAATCGTATCGCAAAAGTTCTTGAAAGCATTGTATTTATGTATTTCAAGCTACATAAATGCCTGTAGATGAGAGTTTATCATTTCTCCCTTACATACTCGAATGCGTTTAATTCTTAGTTTTTGCTTATTTCAGTAACTTTAAAATGACGATGTCATAACCTCATATACCTCCCATTTTACCAAGTAGAGGTCATCACTCCACCAATTAACCAAGTAACGTTAATCCCTCCTTTTTTTGTCTTAGGAGAGACTATCTTTACTTGATCCGTTGTATTACTGTCAATATTTCAATGGAAAAAAAAGGGTCTATCACAGGTTATAAAGTCACAACTAGACTGTCGTGGTACACCACTCATACCATAGACTACTACTATAATATGTGGGGGGGGTGACATAATCACCTACTGCAAGGCGAACCGTTGAAGGACTGTTCGCAGGGATTAACGACCGAGGAAGAGGTCAAACTTGAGGGGTTGGGTTTCAAATCCTTAATAATCAGACAGAGTGCATAATTGGTTGGCGAGATTTACTTGAATAGGCCGAGAGTATCGTTCAAGATTAGTCAAAGATGAAACAACAAAAATATAATTTTATTTACAAAGATCAAAATAAGAATAAAAATAGGCAAAAAGGAATTATTTAAATTAAAATAGTCTCTTGATAATTATTATGAGGAGGGATTCTCGAATGGAATCAATTGATTAATGTTACTAGGCTCAGATCAAAAGGGGGAACTTGACAATACAGGTCGATGACTTCGAGGAAGGTCCTTCTTGCGATGAGGCAAGTGGGAAACGATCCGATGAGGCAAATGGGACACGGTCCAAATGGGGTAGGTGGGGCACGATACAAATCAACCTTCCGATGAAGATAGCCAATCTTCAAAGATAACGCTCGACGGGAAATCTGGGATTACTCGTAAATCCACTGGAAGAGGAAACCTCTTTTCCCCAAAGGTAATTGATGGGTATTTTCTTCGGTCCGACTAAACGAAGGGAAACTGTTGCGCAAATTTAAAGGCTTGCTGATCAGACAAGCTACCAATTGACTAGGGTAGAATCACGGCGGAGAAATTCTTGCTGTCTGACGAACGCTCACGTGACTTAACCCTTTGGCTGCCAATCGACCATATATGGATTTGATCTAGTATTTCTTCTCCTATTGCCCGAAGGTTTGAAATTTTTTGTAAGTAGTTTCCTTTAGCACTCTTCTATCAGCTGTCATATTTGAAATATTTCCATTACAGATCAGTCCCTTTCAGAATGTCAAGTAGAAAAGTTCAGCAATTTTGCAAACCAAATTTAAAGGGACAAATAGGCGATGAGTCGAGTGACTTGCTCGAAAATGTTGACTCAAATAACCTAAGCAGTATATCTAGCGATGATGGCTGGCTCAGTGAATCATTATCTAAATTTGACAGTGATAATATTCAAGTTTTAGAAGAAGAAAATATTGAAAATAATGACAATACAGACGAAAATAAAGAGTCCAACCCTCGGACACGCAAATGAACACAGCGTGCCACAACTTGGCCTTTGGCATCTGGCTCGAATTTCCTGCCTGCGGTGGAATATTTACACTCAGGTTTGACTTCTTCATACTTCATTACACAAAATTAAAAATAAATAGATCATTTTAAACAGTTTATGGACGATGATGTGACCAATATAATTGTCACACAATCAAATGCATATTTTAAATTTTTGAAGCAAAGAAATTCATACAAACCGAATTGCCGCCTTTCCACCTTCAAAGAAACAGACGCCGACGAAATTCGCTTCCTTTTAGTATTTGGCTTCTCATGAACCACAGTAAAAAAAAAACCCGGTTAAATGATTACTGGTCAAGTGATGAACTTCACGAACAGAAGATATTTGGGAAACTCATGTCAAGATATCGCTTTCTGCAAATATTGAGGCTTTTACATTTTACCGAAAATACAATTGAAAGAACTAGCAACATAGAAAAAATCAAACCTGTCTTCGATCTCATTAGACAGAAATTTAAATCAAATCTGCTTCCGTTCAAAAACCTTTGGATAGATGAAAGTCTACTGATTTGGAGAGGAACACTGCTTCCTTTACAGACAATCCAATCCAAATAAAAGATTAAATCTGGCGTAAAAACGTTTGTATTGTGCGATTCTAAGACTGGTTACGTCATAGATTTTATCATTTATACTCGAACTGGTGGTACAGAATTACTATCGAGAATGAAGTAGGTGTGACGGGCTCAGTTGTGATGACACTGCTTGAATCCTATTTGAATAAGGGCAATGTTCTTTTTGTTGTCAATTGGTACACAAGCCCTGATCTATTTGCAAAATTACTAGAAAACAGGACTGGGGCTTGTGGAATAGTTCAATCCAATATAAAGCATATGCCTAAATTTAAAAATATGAAGAATGGGGAAGTTGAATCGATGCAATGCAGCGATATATTATGTATAAAATGGTGTTATAAACGAAATGTACTGTTTCTTACAAGTGTGCATGATGATCAAATGTGTGACAGCGGGAAAAGGGTTAGAGATGATAACATAATTTGAAACGTAAATGTGTGATAGAGTACAACAAAAAAATGTTATCAATTGTGTGCGTAAAACTATTGGATAGTATATGAAGTTTTTCTTCCATCTTGTTGACTTATCTATTCTAAACGCGTATTATATATACAAGGAGAAAACGAACGAGAGAAAGAAAACGATTTGTATTTTCCAAACAGTGTGATTGCATAAATGGTAGATAAATATAAAGAGATCGAATTTCTTATATTAGATATATTGGTAATCGACCATCGCGCCTCATTGATGTCGGTATTGATTTTATGAAGCCTCTTTCTTCAATAAGTAGTTGTCATGTATGCGCCAAAACAAAAAAAAATGTGAAAAATTATCAACAAACATTATATCTGTAGTGAATGTTAAGTACCATTATGTGTTTACCCTTGTTTTAAAAAGTACCAGACAGAAAAAGATTTCTAGTTCAATGTACATAATTATTTAAATTGTAAATAAATACAGTTTTAATATATATATTTTTATATCCTTGCTATAGAAAGCATTTTAAATCTACTATTACCTAATAGAAATATAACAAATATGCACTTAAAAATAAAATTATGTAAGTTACTGATAGAATAGAGAAAGGAAGTAAGTGTAAAGGAGGCCAGTAAACTACATATTCTTCTCTCAGCTGATACGTAATATTTTGGCGTGCTTCCACGCGTTCGAAAGTATGCCTTTATTTTTAATATTTTTAAAAGCAGCAAATTTCACTCTAATATAAAATGCTTGAAAAATTTTCTTACAAAAATGTTTGGAAGAATACAAAGACCTATTAAAATTTCACAATATTATCAATATGACGAAATAATCCTCTACTCAGCATGCTGATTATAAGACGAGGCGGCCAGTCTTTGGCCTTCGGTCTATGCCTTCAGTGCTTACGTTTGAATCTTCACTATCAGGTTTGACTTCCTCTTCATTTATTACGCCGAATTCAAAATAAATAAATTATTTTTGAACAGTTTATCGAGGGAGACTTGATAAATATAATTGTCACAAAACAAATGCCTATTATAATGTTTTGAAGCAAAGAAATTCATACACAGAGAATGATGACACCGTTGCACCTCAAAAAAACCCGGATGCGTAAAAAATAGGGTTTCTTTTGAGTACTCCATTGGAGTAAAAACGTTTGTGTTGTTAAAGTAATTGTAAGAGTGAAACATTTCGTTCCAAGAGAAAGAACATGCCTAAATTTTTTAAAAAATGAAAAAGGGGTAGTCGGAATCAATGTAAGGCCACAATATATTATGCGTAAAATGGTGTGTGATAAACGAATTGTAAAGTTGCTTACAAATATTTCTTTTATCCAGTTATCCTCTTGGAGCGAAACCTTCAGTCTGTGGCCAACTACCTCATTCTAAGCTTGGCTGTGACGGATCTCCTGGTGGCTGCGTTAGTCATGCCTCTTAGCGCTGTCTACGAGGTGAGTGCGAGAACAGCTCGGAAATGATGATAGATATGAGGAAAAGATAAATATATAGGTCGTTATTGCAACGAGTAGTTTTTAATAACCTAAATAAATATTCTAATTATTCATAACTTTTCAAGCTCTGTCTTACAAATGAGCGAAATGGAATTGATTATAAGTTTCGCTAAACGTTTCCTAATACATGCAAATTATGCAAGTTTAAAATTTCTCTTGAACAATCTGTATCGAGGGGATTCCATTTACGTGATAAAAGAATAAATCCCTTTTAGGGTTACATGAACGAGCATAATAACCTGTTCATTTTGAGTTGTTTGCTTTTACGAAATCGTCTTACAAAGTTTGCGGAGAAGTCTGGACTCCGAAAGCTCGTACAAATCTGTACACAAATGAGGTATCTCGAAGTACCAATCGTGGTTTCAATACGGAATTGGAGTAACTCCCGCTGTGAACTACACTATTTCCTTGTACTCTACATAGTACCATTTAATTATCTGTTCATATCATAACGTGTCTCTAGAAAATACAGATCCAGCAAGTCCTGATAGTGCTGGAATCTCTTTGGACTATTTGGGGATCAGCCTAGTTTTCAGGGGTCCAATCTATGCCGTTATCCGAACAATAAAAATAACGTTAATAAGTATTTGTTTACTGTAACACTATTTATTCATGTGATTGAGCCCCCTTTAAGCTTATAAATATTTAATGATCCTTTTAGTAGGAACCTTTCTGAGTTCAAGTTTCACAAGTGTTCGCTTCCCTTAATTTCAAGACTTTCTTCTGGAAATTTTGTATTTACTCTCTTATTGCAAAAAAATTGAACAAATATTTCTTAACCTAGTCTCTCTTTTATCTTCAGGTCAGCAATGAATGGAATTTTGGTCCAGAGTTATGTGATATGTGGACGGTTTCAGACGTGCTCTGCTGCACACCCTCAATTCTGCATCTTTTGGCCATTGCTATTGACAGGTAAACCTCTCTTCTTTTTGTCTTTTAAAACACACTAATGACATTACACCATTAGTCAGGTAATTCTAAAAATTTTAATTCATCCCGTAATTAAGTACATTAAAATTTCATAAGATATGCTTTACCAGCTTGCCCAACCAGTATATTAAGATATTTAATGTGATTGATTTATGTGAAAATGGAGAAAATGTTTAGTGTATAGTGAGAGAGAGATAAAGTGGGGATAGGAAAAGAAAGTAAAAGATTAGAGTGTGTTTGTTTGTTTATTTTATTGGTTTATGGCTTTTGGGTCTTTGAGATTTTGTCTTTATAAGTATGTTGTTGTCGTTCACTTTTGTTCTTGTTTTTTAGAAGTTCATACCTAAAAGTAGGAGAGTGAATACACTTCTATGGTTGTACCAGAATTAGGTTTTGACTAAGGTCAACAAGAACATGAAAACTAAATTTCTAAGAACCCAGAGAAGGAACCGTACATAAAATTGTCTTGAGAAGAAATATTTGATATTTTTAATAATATTGTTTTGATTCGTGTAATTAGAATCCTATGTTACCTTTGTAGCATGCAGAGAAGTGCAAGCTTTATAAACTTAGTATGGCGTAGTCGATACGCCGCTCCTCAGCAGTGACCCAGCGACGCCGAAAACCGTTCGCAACTTGCCTCTCTCTACATTCGTTATTTATTTAATCAATTGCTCCTTTCACTACACCCCTTTATATACACCATATTTGACTAAATACCCCTTCTCTGCTCATTTTTCATCAACAGAGTCTATCGATACCACAACCAGAAAAAATGGATAATATCCTAATTTCATGGCTTCGGCAGCTAAATAAAGTTCACAACGTTTCGTTATTTCAAATTTCATCTTTTCTAAAAGTAACCGAAATTTGTAATAATAAAAAGGTTTAAGGTGACTTCAATAAGAAAATAAATCATGGAGGTCAAATTTTATCAAGAGAACTTTTGGAAGGGTGGAGAAGGGAGTCACCGCATTAAAGGGAAGAGGTAATAAAAACGTGAAGTTAAATTTCGAAACTATTATCTTGACTGTGGGACAGGATTGAGCTTTACGGACATCAACAACATGGGCTCTTTAAAGATAGTTGACTATCAAAGCTGACGCCTATATTTTTCCATTCTCGGAAGGGGGAACCAGGAGCCGTCAGTGATATGAAGGAGACCAATAGTTCTACATCGAGTCCCATACGATGGAATATCTACCAATATCACTTCACTTTTTATCATGGTCGATTTTCATTAAGGTGTCTGAGAGATATACATTTATGATGTATGCTGATAGAAGAGTTTTAAGTCTCAGCAAATTGAAAGATAGACCAAGACAATGCCTAAGTACACCAAAAGTAAGAAAATATATAAGAAAGAAGAGAGGACCAAGGACCCAACTTGTGGCAACTAAAATGCACTTCTGCGGCCTGGATATATCACTCCTGATATGAAGTGGCTGAATTAGAGAAACTACAACATCATCTGTTGTGTTGCTAAATATACCTCTGGTGTTGTGCATGTTAGATGATTTCAAATCATAATCAAGCATATAAATCTATATTGCAACACCCCCTAAAACATTAGTCTCTATTATCACAAATCTGTCCACAACGATTATATTCCATTAAAATGAGAGCTGGTAACAACAATCCCGCTTTTGCGTGTAGGTAACAGACTTAGGTACCCCATACTCACGGAATTCAGTGTGAAAGGTCAAGAGAGGAACGCTTCACCATGCGGAGTGAATAAATCTTCAGTTATGAAAGCTGCAATACCTAACCCCTTCCACAAAGCACATCGCAAGCACGATGGACTTGACTATAAAATATTAAGACGAGCAACTAATGGGACCCCTGTCAGAGCAGAACCACCCTCCCCCTCAAGAGAAGCAGAAACATAAGAATTCATCAAAACTATTCACAGCGCTGCTTAAGCAAGTGTTTCTCGCTGTTTGTCATTTGGCGTCATTTATTTTCTCCTGGTAATCACTGGTTCGTGATCCCGATGCCATTTTAACGCAGGATTTGCCCAAGTCTCTTGCTCCCCATTGTGATCCTACGCCATCGAGGATTTTTGTATTCAACGGCATATGTTATTTTACGGCCACATCCGTAACAAATCACAGTCTATCGTCTACTTTTATACCGATGTCTGCTACATTTATACCCGACGATGACCATATGGAGCAGAAGTTTATCTTTGCATTCTTTCATTCAACATGTCTGAACTTTTTCCATTAAAGCACTAATTGTTAAAGTTCTGTCAACGCTTACACCCTGAAGTGCTTTCTTCTATATTCCTTACCTCTGCCCATTTGCGGTCGCTTTTATTCCGTTGTGGTTCATCTCACACCACTCTCCTTAGCCATGGAATCCTGATAACGTCTTGTCAAGGTCCGAATTCTATATCAGTCCGTGGGGTTAACCTTATTCCTTGTACATTTTTATAGTAAGATCTTGACTATCAAGTTATTGAAGTCGTAGTTATCGTAGTAATTAATTCATTCACTTTGTGCTGACTTACACCCAAGTTTATTCTCAGGGCACTTTCAGAGAAAGAATTGATTAACCTTTTTATTAGCTTGCTTAAATACTTATTCCCATTAACTTTTCCATGTGTATTGTATGTAGAGTAAAACGCAAAAAATCTGCCACAAATCATTTCACTTGGAAAGAGCAATTTACATAATGTCTTCTTCAACCTTCCCATTCATAAAGTAATCGATCTTACTTGAATACCAGAACTGGCGTCAGAAACTTGCCTTAACACTGAGTTCTAAAAGCACTCGAGTCAACTACTGTGTTCGATTCGAATAGTTAGTGGCTATATTACATTATTGCCACTTCCTGACAGAGTTTTAATCTCAGGACTATCAACTATACTACTGCATTGGCTGAGGCCCGAGCTCCCTTTCTCAAATTTATCAACCATCAACCTTACTCTAACCTCATTACTTAATATCAAATCCCTCAATTTCTTAAGAACCGATATCAAGACTACACTAAGTAATCATTACCGAGAGGAATCTACCACACCTTCGTTAATTAATAACCCAACATCCTCTTCCCTTCTCTTTACAACTTCCCCCTAGATCCTAACCCGAACTCTCACCTTTCTAATGGCTTTCTAAACTGCCGCTCTTACTCTAGAAATAAGGTTGATTTCATCTGCGAATTGATCATCCAAAGAAATGATCTTCATTTGTCGTGGACGAAGCATAGGTCTATGATCCACCCAAATGTTATTTCTGCATCCGTTGTTCCGATGAGTACTCGCTCTCCGCGTTCCGAGAGCTACAACAGAGGTGGTTACGTTGGTTTCAGAAAGCCCTCCAATTTCAATCCTAATTACTGAATATCATTTATATTTTAACGTTTATTTTTAAAATTAATAGAATTTATCTTCCCTAAACATTGATGAATAATAATTGCCTCCCTCCGAACAGGTATTGGGCAGTGACCAACCTCGACTACATTCAGCAGCGCTCTCCGAAGCGTGTGTGCACCATGATTGTTGCCATCTGGAGTGTCTCGACGCTCATTTCCGCTGCGCCTCTTATGGGATGGAAGGACAGTGAATGGCACGGCAGAGTCCGGCGAAAGATCTGCCTCGTATCCCAGGATATCTACTATCAAGTCTTCGCTACCATGACGTCATTCTACCTGCCCTTGGCAGTGATACTTTTTTTGTACTGGCGCATATATCAGGCTGCTCGCAAGCGAATTCGCCACCGGTTGGGACCTAGAACTCAGTCTGCTCTCTGTCGTGGGCCGGTTACGATCAGTGAAACTACGACATTTACGCGTGTTTCTTCCCGACACGATTCACCGGAGAGGCCATCCAATGGAACCCTGACTGATGGGTCGGATTCAACTCGCAATGAGGAGGATCTCAGGTTCAAAATGGCCGCTTTACCCCTTAATCCGCTAGCCCTACTCGGGACGAGAGCCCCTCGCAGAAGGGAATTAGACGCTCGTCGTGAGCGAAAGGCTGCGAAGACGCTGGCAGTGGATGTTGAAAAGCAATTAATAGCTAATTTGCTAGTAAAACAGTTTTATCTTCAGCCTGATGAATCAACATTAAAAGATAATTAAGTAATTCTACTAACGTATGTTAGATTTATGGATGATCAAGTACCAAAAGAGGAAATGCTTTTCGCCAGAAGTCTTAAGACAGACACAAGAGGTGAAACAATTTTTAATGAAGTTGTTACATATTTCAAGGAAAGAAATATTCTACTTAAAAACATAATGGCATGTGCTAATGATGGTGCATCATCAATGACTAGCAGATACAAAGGTTTTATTGCACACTTGAAACAAGCTGTCCCCGGAGTATTTTGCACACACTGTGTAATAGACCATCAACACTTAGTTGCTAAGAAATTGGGTGGATGCCTACATGATGTCTTAGTGTTGTGATAAAAGTGGTTAACCCTATTAAATCAAATTCTCTAATAGACCGCCTCTTTCGTGAATTCTGTAGTCAATTCTTGTGATGAATACTCAGGTGAGATGGTTGTCAAAGGGTAATTGTCCTCATCGTTTTATTGCACTTTGGGATTCTATTGTCTTATTTCTAGCCAACACCCATCTTGGAGAATAACTGCTTGCAACTAAATGTGATGTATCTTACTTATCAGATATATTTGAAAAAGTCAATTTACTTAGTAAACAGCGCCAAGGAAAAAATTCTGATCTCATATCCAGTAAAGGTGCAATTACTGCTTTCCTGAAAAAGCTACAGTTGTACAAGATTAATATCAGCCATCGTGCATTTGAACAGTTTCCTTGTTTGGCCTCAATTAGTAGCGGCCTGCACGATTATGATCTTGCATTGTATGGTAAATATTTGGAAAATTTACGCAAAGTTATGCAAACTCGGTTTAGTGACTTACTCATGATGGATATACCATCTTGGGTGACAGTTCCTTTCGAAGTTAATGTTGCCTATGTAGACATTCCTTCACAGAAAACCCTCATTGAATTACAGAGTGATGAAATATTGCAGGCAAAATTTAAAGATGGGAAGCATGATATATGGAAAACAAATAAAGCTGCTAAAAAGTATCCACTACTCTGGGATAAAGCACAACTCTACGTCATTGCTTTTCCATCATCTTAACTTGTTGAATCAGGATTTAGTCGTGTTTCTCACTTATTGTCAAAAGCTCGTAACAGACTCGACATTGTGCAAAGGGGTGACTATCATTGACTTTGATGGAGCTGAATATAAAAAAACTCGCTGAGGCAACCTCAGTCACAGGGACCCCATTGAATAAATCTACATTTTTTATTTAATTACTCACTTATCTTTTTAAAGGTATATTATGAATTATTTACAAATGTACATAAATGCTCCATATAATTTAACTATTAAATAATTTATTTGTATTAGTTTAAACTTAAAGTTTTCCTTCAAAATAGGCATAATTATTTACTATTTTTTTACTTATTGATAAAATTCCTTTGCTTTTTTATTAGTGAAAAATTTTTGGGCTTTGGGGCCACCAAATTTTTTTTAAAGGAAAAGGGTTCATGAGTAAAAAAAGGTTGAGAACCACTGATATAGACAATGAAACTATTATCTCTTTACTCTTGCATTTAAAATTTATCCGAATAAATCTGTTATATTTGTTTGTTTAAGTATTCTAGACGCAGTGTTCCCCAAATTAGAAATCACTCGGAATTAATACACTGTGATATCGATCTTCAGACACGTTTTCTAATCGATGACCGGCTAACGTATAATCATCGTTTCCATTTCGAGACCTGATATATATATATATATATATATATATATATATATATATATATATATATATATATATATATATATATATATATATCCGTAGGTCGGAACCCACGTTAATTAGTAAGTCATCTAAATAGGAATAAAGGCATCTTAATTGAGTGCAGATCGGGGGTACCCGGCCCCCTTGCCATTAACAAAAAAAATTCTCTTCCGTCTCTAGAGAAAAGACCCCTTGCCTGATTCCGATTTCGAAAAGATTTGCACCTTTGTAAACAGCGACGGAGCTGGAGGGCGGGGTTTAAGGGAGCCCTACTGGCGACAGCTGGTAGGGATTTTAAATACTCAGCCTACGTGTAGGCTGCGAATTTAAAAACTAATTAACAAAAAGCCAACTTAAAACATGATAAAACAAAATATAAAAAAAAACAAATACAAAAAGGAAACAAGAAATGAATAACACGAGAGGGTGGTGGAGTGGGGCCCGCTATCCCAGTAGCCCGAACATGCATCCTAGTCCCGAGTACAAGTTACAAGCGGAAGTGACCCTGGTGGTCCTGGTATTAGGTCAGGTAACGTGTGCACGAAGATCGCCTAGTCCGAGAGACACCGTTATCCTCACCCTGGGGTGCAGGGGAGCGCCCCGTCTAATGACACCGTGTCCCGCGAGTGTCTCCAATTTGGACATGATGGAAAAAAACACCTCAAACCATAGAGACATTGGGTAGTCGGGCGATGGGAAAAGTCGCGTTGCATTAGCGCGCAACTTTTGTTTCCCATCGGCCTTCTCCAACCTTCTTTGCTTTGAATCCAAAAGGGCTGATCTGTAGTGAGTTGCCCAGTTTTCGTGAACTGCTGGTTGCCCTCATCAAAGTGCTCATTTCCAACAATCCCTTTATGTCAAAGAACCCAGCAGATCTTTACATGTCATGGAACTCAGAAGATCTATTGATGTCAAGGAACCCAGCAGAAAACAACGTCGACATCCTCCACTCGCGGCAGCCGTAAAGTAAAAAACAGGTGTCCGGAGAGTACAATGCTTTAAGAGCACTCAATGAGAGTCGAAATATATCAAAATCTGGTCTCGAAGACAATAGCCATCGCATGGCCGCCACAAGCAAAGTCTTCACGGAGAATACCCTCCATACGGACAAGAAGATCTGTCCTACTCCGCTTCTTACAGAAGCCAGGCTTGTATGTAGTTAGGAGAACCTGGTATACCAGGAATCACAGCAAGTGACCATTCGCCATTTTCTTCAACAGATTACTAAGACATCTAGTGAGAGCTATTGGTCTATAATGGGAAGGAGACAATCCGTCTCTACCTGATTACAGAAATGGTAGGACCGACCGCGTTTCCGGGCGGTAGGATAGAATCTCTGGATCCAAATCTACTTAAAAATATCTAGTAGGAGTGGTTCCTTCCGGGAAATAAGATACCAGGGAAAGTTGTATAGGGTATTGTCTTGGCCCGGGGACATGGAAGCGCATCGAGACAGCGCTGAACGCATCTCGGGGAGAATGAACACACAGGTGTAGGGCTCCTGTACACCGGCCGAGAAAAAAAGGGCTTCGCTCTACAGCCCGGGTTTGATATGTCTCATCTCCACAATGTAGAATTCGACGCTGCTAACATCGGGAAAAAAGGAGGCCAATATATCAATGCCGCTGGCGGGATCGCAGACGATATAACCTTTCATCTCATTCCCGGGAGTGGACTGATCCGTATCCCGATCATAGAGAAACACTCCTCGCTCTAGAAATGATAATGATCAGGGTGAGATAGAAAAGGAAGCTCCTGCCCAAAACTGAAAGGGGAACAAAGTACAGCATAATGTTAAGAGGAAAGAATCTTTAATTAAGTTCACTTGCAAATGATCGGTGATCGGGCTAAGTGTAGGTCCATAAGTAGTTGTGGCGCAAATGACCGGGCTAATTGTATGTACATAAGTAGTGGTAGTGTAATTAACCGGGTGAATTGTACGTCCATATGTAGTTGCGGCACAAATGACAGGGGGAATTGTAAGACCATAAGTAGTGGTGGCACAACTGACCGGGCTAATTGTTAGTTCATAAGTAATTGATGCAAATGACCGGGGGAAATGTAAGTCCATATGTAGTGTTGGCGCAAATGGTAGAGCGAATTGTAAGTCCATAAGCAGTGGTGGTGTAAATAAATGAATTTACAAAGTTTCAAAAATTAAGATTGCATACGTTCAGATTTAGAAGACTTATTTGACATTAATCAATCACATGTATTATAAATTATAGTGTGAAATTATGAAAGCAGAATTGGTATTTCTAAATAAATATTTTATATTAAGTGTAATAAGCAGGTGCGGTAGAAATGGTCTTAACTCTTTTAAGCCTTTTATATTTCGACTTCGTTTTTGGACAATTGACACAAGGGCGAATGGTTTCTCAACCCTACCCCAAAGTATTGTATTGGTTGGGTGCGTGAATCATTATCGTCGGACTGCTATGGAGGTCTACATGTTTGAGTGATATTTTAAATCAGGAGTGAAATTGAGATGTGAAATGATACTTTAAGTTTGGAGCTGGCAAAGTGGGGACGAGAAGAATTGTAAAGGCAGGCAAAATCAAGCCCATCATCATATCAAATCGCACCCAGGGTCAAATCCTACTTGGTGAACCCAATCTTTCATATTCATATTTCTCTAGAACTTTCTGTGCCTAGTGAAAGTGAAAGAGATGCGCTGGAACGCGCTAGATCCAACGGAGGTCACTCAGAATCTGTAAGCCCTTCCTTCACCATTAAATGCCGACGAAGAAAACATAAACCGCCTCATCAACAACATATACAAGAGGAACCTCTTTTACCTCGATTTTATTTTCTCTCATGTGAGATTCGTTTATTCATATTTTCAATTAATCCGACTTACGGATTCGTTTACTAATCTATCCGTGAAGGTCACAGCCGTCCTATCCTGTGCAAAAATAAAACAATTGTTTAACAATTCTTGACTCATTTCATCTTTTATTTTCCCGCTATATACAACGAATATTTATAATATGCCTTTTAACACTACATATAAAAGTGTTTTGCTATCTATTTTTTAGTTCAAACAGTTCAACGTCTTTCCAAATGCTTTCTGCCTTGGATGTATGGATCTTTTCTCGTTGTCATTTTTACAAATCTGTTGACCTAAACAGATATATTTTTTGTATCATTTCCATTTACTCGTTGTCAATTGTGTTGTCTATCATGTCAACCTCTGCTTGTTGTGTCAAGACTTCTAGTTTCTATGGTTAAGTTCTTTAACAATCTCTTCTATGTTATCAGCTATGAGGAAAATATAATCTGCGAATCTTAGGTGATTATGGTAATTCCCATCGAGTTTAATGCCTCTGTTTTGCCGGTTTAGCCGCCTGAAGATTTATTCTAGATAAGACGCGAATAATTTCGGAAAGATTTTAGCTCCTTGTCATGGATGTTTCTGCAATTGAAAGATGTCTATATCCTTATGCAATCTAATTTATGATCTGCAATTTTGGCATATTTGATATATGATATATATGCAGACCGATTCTATACTCTGTTTCTTCAAGAGTTTTATGATCGCTGGTCTTTCTATGGAACATTTTTTTCTGCGAGTATAGGAATACCTAGTATAGAACGATATTATTCTCTGAAGTATTCCCAATGACCTGGTTGAGAGTATATTGGTGGTTAACATTGAAAAGCCTTTCAGAATCCAGAATATTATCTCTGTTATTGGATATCTATTTAGTCCTTCAGTCTGATGGTAATGACTCATGTGAAGAGCTTATAGTAGATACACGAGCAAATGATCCCCCCCTGATTTTCTCTGTAGTTTGCAAAGTCTGTTTGATCACCTTTTTTGTGTATAAGTATTAATGTGCCAGTCCTCCGGAATCTGTGTCTAACTTTCCTAAATCATTCGTTTGCTCTTTCCACTACGCGAAAAAACTTTGACAACGACAAACATTTTTATAAACCACTTCGCCTGAGAAAGTTGTGTTAATCACATTTGAATAGAAATTTGCGTAAGCAAATATTGCTACCTTTCATACTTCCTTAATTTCTCTCGTGCTATTTCAATACTATCTACAAAAAATTAAGTTATTATAAAAGTTTGCGTTGGTTACATTGTGCTTATATGTGTTATGTGCTGTTTGTTATTTATATTTATTACTTGTGTTTAGAGATATGGACGATTTACTTGTGTGAATGAAAACATCCTTAATTGGTCTCTTAAAAAGTCTGTTGATTTCATCTGTTTGCACTGTCAATAGACCTGAGAAAAATTAAATTATTGTTTACTTAAGCAAATCATTAGAAAGCATATGTTTGCCTCATAAACATTACCACATAGGGAATGTATGAGATTAATAGATATCACAAAATATCCATTAATCTTCATCTGAGGGATTTCACCGATGACATCAAAAGCAAATTAAAAAAAATCATCCTAGTGATAGACTACCTTAAAATTCCAAAATAATACAAACAAAAATGGCAAACAAATAAAATTAAAACCAAACAATCCCCCTCTCCCTCCACGCAGAAAACAAACAATGAAACAAATGCAAGAAGCAGAAGGAAGTGGCTCCAGCGTCTGGCCTCCGATCGGGGCACCAGAGCCAGTCAAATGAAATGGAGGAGACCAACTGGTTTTGGAAGTATACACCCCTTTATTTCAACTCTAGTAGTTACTTTTTCACCAATAAGTGCCTGCGCATTAATTAGAAAGTTTCATTCCTTTAATTATAAATAAAGGTCAGAAAAACTCTTTTCTCAAGCAGAGAGCTAAAATGACTTTCAAGAGTTAATACCACAATAAAAGACTTCATTCTTCGTCTACATCTTGCGTCGTATTGCTCTGTTGATGATCCTCTTCTAGAATTTACGTCCAGGCAGTATTTATATAGACATGTAGATATAAATAAGTTCTGACCGTCTTTCGTGAACGTATAAATATCTTTTGAGAGAGAAGAGCTTTGTAAATCTTTCTCCTGAGAGTTACGTTTCGAAACATCGCCATTACAAAGGAAATAGGGGAATATTAAAGGATAGAAGGATTTTTTGTGAGTTATGGTTCATAAAAAAAGAAATAGGCCCATTTATATAACGTTAAAGAAAGGTACCCTGGAGATTACCAACTGAATCTCTTCATTTATTCTTTCTTGCCTTTATCGTTTCTTCTCAGAAAATACCCTTTTTGTCATATACTAAACAGACAATGTGGTTTTCGTACCATAGTGGGTTTCTAAACGTACATAGATTTGTGCTTAGTTCTAAGCCTTTGTTACTTTCAGTGTTTAGGTTGCATTGACGCTTCAGAGAACAAATAAAACATATTTATAAGAAAAGTGAATATTGTTAATGAGATGTATCAATTTGGAAGGCGCTAATTGGAGGTTTTAAAAATGGTTCATCAGTTCAGACAATTTACATTATTTAGCTTTAAAGTTATTATTCTGACGAAATGGTTCATGATACATAAAGATGAAAGGGCAATATTTTAAATTTTGCCCTCTTTGAACATAGAATCTGAAAGAAAGTGAGATATGAAACGCCATGGCGTAATTAATCAAGATTAGGCTTTGATTTCGAATTGGTAAAGATCGTGATCAATGAGGAATGACCTGATTTCTCAAGAGCCTACTTTAATGTCATTTGCCTTGGGGAGAAAATAGATTGATCCTCAAATTGAGAGGTACGGAAGAGAATGGAGATGGAATAACATTCATGGCTAACATTGTCACTCAAAAGATGATATAGGAAAGTGAAGTTGAGTGAAAGCATTTTGGGTAAGAAATTATAGGAAAATATTACTCTTTTAGAATATCGGAAGGTAAATCTCGCGTCGGTGGCAGAAATGGACCGAGTAGAAATTGAAGCTAAACTTTATAATTTATTGGCAAAATGGCGAATGTTGGTCATAAATATGCATATTTTATTTATTCTAAAATTCTTAGGCGTTTTAATTTCTCACTCCAACAGATGAAGTGTTAATTGCAAGAAATTGCCATCACTAAGGAGAGTATCATTTAGAATATCCCTATCAGCAGATCCTGATGATATCTCTCCAAAAGTTTTATTTTGAGTTCAAGAATCATTAGCGGTGGCTGAAGAGGCTGATTTTATTTAATTGGGTAATCTTCCTATTTTTCCTAATCTCTAGAAATTTTTTAATGTGGTGCTTATTTGATTAAATGGGTAATGAGAGGGTAAGTTTGAATATCGAGTCGATACCAAAACCTTCCAATTTGGGAAATTTCTGAGAGTAATAACAAGACATAATTAGGGAATATTTAGTTCCTCAAAATGGAATAGGACATGGAGATATCTTAATATATTGAAATATTATGAATAAAACAAGGGCATTAGAAGTAAGATATTTAAACTCGAGTAAATCATTTCATATTTCTATTTACAAAAAGTAATTATTTACGTTGCGTTACATGAGATCTGAATCTCAAATTGTCTTTGTTCAGTGAGTGGCTTTCAAATTGGATGCAACGACTCATATAAAATGTTAAAAAGAAAATATAGGTCCATCGCCCTGTTCCAAAAGCAATTTTTTCTTATTTCTGTATATTTTTCTTGGTTTTTGACCTAAAAAAAGGAAGGAAAATCCCAACTATTTTGACCTAGGATGTTGGGAAGCATTTCCGCATAGAGATATAAAATTAATAGCTTGAAATCGTCCAAAAGCACCAAGTTACAGCGTTTTTAATTCTCTTTCTAACTTTTTCCATTTTGATAGCATTGGAGCAAGAAGTGGTGCACAGGTACATACAAAGTTTTACAAAGGTTATAGTGGAAAACAAGATTCAATGGACACTGGTCCTAGTGGTTTTGGCCGATTTCAAGGCAGAAAATTTAAAGCTAGATGCGAAAATGCATCCCAACATCCCTGGTCAAAATATTTGTGGTTTTCTTGTTTTTTAGGTCAAAAAAACAGGCAAAAATACGGAAACATATGAAAATAAGAAAAGATTGATGTGGAAAAGGCCTAATATGTTACCCCCTCTGCGGTTCCTACTGCTGCCTGTTTTTTAGTCATATTCATGATAATATAATGGCGTATTCTGTCCATAGTTGATTTAAATGGAAAATGTAAAGAAACTTAGATTGGATACGTAAACAATTCAAATGGAAGTTGCAACCGATTAAGAAAATGTTAAAAAATGCAGATAAGAAGAAAATGAGAGAATTTCGTTATCAAATAAACCAGGCAATGGCTTCGCAGCTACCCCCTACGGGGAGAGCTTGCGTTTTGCTACTAAGATTACAATTTAAAATCTAAAAAAAAGCAGCCATGGTTAAATTTTTATAAATTTTATGAACTTCGCCAATTATAATAATTTAAAAAGGAACTAAATTTCCCCCCTTTCAAAATATCACGTTCCTAAAATATAGTTATATAAGAAGAAGGTATATAAAAATAAATTTTCTGGACTTCACCATTTTGTTTTTTGATATTATAAAAGAATTATTAGAAATAACTTTAATAAAAAGACATAAGTCATAACCAAACTAAGATGAAATTATTATTCAAATCCTCAAAAAAATCCCCTTCTTACAATATAGAGTAAGTGAAGAGTTTTTAAATAAGGCCAATACGATACGTGCGTTAAGCTAAATAATTATTTAGAAAATTAAAGAGGTTATTCGTCGGTTGCCTGGCACTCGTCTTCTTCACATTCTCGATCCTCTTCAATAGGTAGAAGTGGGGTCCATATTATAGTCTTGAGTTTGGTAGAGGCCGAAAAATGGGATACAAGTCAGGTATTTTGTCAGGAATTTAATTATATTTCGAGAATACATTTTATAATTGCGGATATTTTTCTCATAAGAGCTTTATTACTTGAAGCCCTAGGATACAATTCATCTATAATTCTAAAAACTGGTCTAAGGAGATGAAATAACTGACTCAAGATATGATGAGCAATACAAATGGAGCCATTTCATTGATTTTCGCCATAAATGTAGCTCAAAATATCTTATATATTAGTCACCAACATTTATCGATAGTACGCGTCCTACCAAACAACCCAAGTTTACTTTCAATTAAGTAAACAAAGGCTTTAACATTGGAATAACACAAAATCTATTATAAAATAACTCAAACTCGGAATACTTTGTGTAGGAATTTTATTGACAACATTACAGTAAATTTGTCATATAAATATGACCTTACAGAAATAGGGACAGTGATACTTGTTTGAGACATATCCTATTTTTCTTCTACCCATATTTGACTTCTGACCTCAACCATTTTCCTTACTTGAATTGACCTCGAGTCAACTTTAGAGACTTGGCTGGTTTGTATTTCTGTAATCTTTCTTCAAGGTGGGTTTAATGGTAACTAGAATGGTTTTTGACTCCATAAATATTTTTCATCATAAAATAATTTCGGTATTTTTACTTCGAAAGAGAAAAGATGGAATTAGCGATTAAAACATGGAATATTTTCTCAATTGGTAGACCATTTTTCTCTGGAGGAGTGAGTAGAAATTAGCGATAAAAACAAGATATTTTGTCAATTGGTAGGCCATTTCTGCAGAGGAGTAAACACATATTAACGAATAAAACAAGATATTTTCTTAATTGGTATCCATTGGTAGGCTCTTTTGTCGTCGGAAGAGAACAGTTGGCTTGCATGCCTGGATTTGGTAACGCCCATAGAATTCGTCAAGGGATCCTGCTCTGCCTTTAGTGGGGGGACCCATTCCAACGAGGTTCGCATCCCATCGTGCCATAGCCACTAAGCAATTTCCGTTTGCTTATGGGACTATATTGTTTCAGATATATTTTGACTTCCCCTAATTGAACCAGTTTATGAGCCTCTTTTCGAAAGCCTTCTAGCGGTGGTTTTTCCTTGTTAATTACTTCTGAATTCTCCCCTATTACTCCTATTATTCTTCTCCCCTAATCCTCCTATTATTCTTCTCTCCTATTCCTCCTCCTTCTCTCAGAATTTTTGACCTTTGCGTGTCACTTTTTCCTATTTTCTCAAGGTTTTAGTCACTTAATTAATTATACTTGGGTGTATTGTTCAAAAGTGTTTATATATTCGAGCTTTACAATCTACACTCGTCTTCACATTTTTAGGGATGTTGTGATCGAAATTAGATCACTCTAAAGGAAAGCGTTGATGTAATTAAGGTAGGAAAAGTAAATCAATTACCAATTGTCATACACAACATGCTTACTGCCACCCTCACTCCACGCCAAGTGCCAGCTCTAACTCAACCTCCAAGAAGCTCTCCATCCACGCGAGCTGCAGCACCTGACTTGAGGCAACCAAAAAGAATTCTAACCTGACAATCTGTATAATAAATAATATTAATCGTGAGCGGGTTGGTATAATCAACCACTCCAAAACCATAGTAAGAAACTAACTCAAACATTTTGATGGTCTCATAACATGCATTTAAATTCTAATGCTCGCTGGACTCCCATAATTGTTTGTAGTTTAAGTCAAAATCTCAGTCCTAAGTATGACTTGATCAGTAAACCAAAATATATGAGCTATTACTTATGGAAAAGAGGTATTAGGGCTTTAAGAGGTAATATGGTTGGTTCTTGCCGCCTTTATCATCAGCAGTACATGGTGATTAGAGATATTTATTGATCGATTAAATTATTAACTGCAGCTAAAACAGTTTCTAATACAACAATTTTGTTATTACTAAATGACATATAACAATTAACCAGGAATAATATATAATGGATAATGTTTCGCTAAGTAGCATCTGTGCTCCATTAATTACCACCTCTTAAGTTTAATCGAAAACTTTTCTTTATTTGAGAAAGAATTTCTATTAAAGTTGTTCTCTTTTTAGTTTAATTTGTTTTCTTTCTTTCATTGTTACAAACGAGTAGAAAAGGAGATATTTTTATCAAGAATTTCTTTACCTCGAACAGTGGAACCTAAATTATATTTATATTATTGGAAACCAGCCAAGAAATTCCTTGCCGTCAGGTCTCGTAATAGCGAATGACCCTTTTTTCGAAATTTTTGTGTAAAGTTGTAATCGGTCATTTTAAAAAGAAGAATCACTGTTTCTTATTAATAAAGGGACCCGTACATGAATCTATTCACATAGGCTCGTCCATTGACTCCTTGCATTCCCCCCATACTGCCCCCGACAAGTAAATTTTACCCAACTGTGAATTTGAAAATTTAAAATCAGTAGCTGGAGTTCGCGACGCTGGTACTTTATCGGATGTAGGAGTTCGACGATCTTGCATACTCAACATCACATCATGCTACATCCTATAACCTAATATCCTCCCTTTATTACCATTGACAGATAGAACATGTTTTGGTGTACGGGGTCACTAAAGCTTAAAACCAACAAGGTCTGCTGACCAAAAAGTCGCGTGCTCTCACTTTTTGGATTTATGACCTTAGGAGCTTCATAACTTTAATAATTCTCGGACTAACCTTAGGAGGACATTGGCTATTTAATAATTCGAAAGAGAATGTAAAGCGAAATAAGGGTTTCAAATTTCGTTAGACCCAGCCGAATAGTTATGACATTATTGCCAAAACAAAAGAAATCCCGGGCTAACCTTAAGGGGAGTTTGGCAATATCGTTCGAAATAAAATATTAAATAACATAAGGGTTACAAATTTCGTTAGAATCGGACGAATAGTTACAATGTTATTAAAAAAACGTTAAAAATGCAAAACGGGGACCGACCGACAGAGTGAGATGTTGACTAATGTTCAAAATTATTTGGCAATTGCTATGAACAGCAATTAATTTATTAAAGTTTTTTTTTTCCTTTTTTTTGCTTAGTCACGTTTGCGGTATTTGTATTTAGTTGTGTACTTAATCGGTTCCCACCTGAGTTTGGGCTAGTGAAATAAATCCAGGGATTTAAAAATTAATGTATACAATTATTTGAACATCGCCTTGAGCGGCTTTTTATTTTTTTATTAGAGGTTATTCCCTATCGCATCGCGATGGGGGGGGGCCCTTTCTCTCTTTCGAGACTCATTTTGGAGCTATTTACCCATTTTCCCCAGGGTTTTCGCTAATAGATTAGATGCAAGGATCTTTCAGTTGATTTATTTAAGTGGTATTCCGGACTTCGCACTGGCTATTAAAGAAACAAAATATGTATTTGCAGAGGTCGGTAGCTAGAAGAATTTTATAGCTTGCTCTTTTCCATCCCGGATTTTTTTCTTGCGGTTCCGTTTTCTTTGAAGGCTCTGAGGTGACGTCAGGACCTTAAAACTCGGGAGAAATATACCGACTTTGGCGAAACGTACAATAAGAAGAACTCAAACGTATTTGACGAAAACTCGGTAAAACTCAATAGCCATAACCCGCTCGCGTTCCCATAATATTTCGTCCATTTCTCAATATGGTTAACCTAACTGTATCATCAACTGTCGTTTTTATACTTGTTCCTGATGGCGAGCGGGGGGTATGGGGGGCGTAACCGCCAATATAACAACTCATAGTACGGCTCGAAATCGGCTTCCACTAACCTAACACAATAAAACATTAGATAAAACCGAAGTAGTAAAAAGATACTTAATGATACAGTTAGGTGAAACATATTGGGAAATGGGCGAAATATTATGGGAACGCGAGCGGGGAAGCTAGAGAGGTATAGATCTTCAGGTTTTCCAAAATATCGAAGCCAGCATCGAAAACACAATTGGGAGGACCTTGGCGATTCTATCATTCGAAAGAAAATGTAAAACAATATAAGCAAAACGGGGACCAATCGACCGATCGACCGACCGACTGACCGTCATAGTAAGATGTAGTCACTCGCGACTAGATTCGCACGCAACTAAAAATGATTGACACAGGAAGCTTGGCAGAAGATGATACCTCTTTGCGAACCTTTGGATCGTTGTAATAATAGAAGAACTGAACTTACTCCCGTTGCTATTTGAACTATATATTCTTGCGATACAGAACAAAAGCCAATCACGAGGGATAAGCTCAGTTTCTAAAAGCTAAATTTAATTAAATAAGAATTAAGAAGGAAATACAAAAAACACTCCTCGTTCTAGAAATGAGAATGTTGATTGTGAGATAGAAAAGGAAGCTCTTGCCCAACACTGAAGGGTGACCAGGGCAGAGCTTAATGTTAAGAGTGAAGAAGCTCTAAATAAGCTCACTTGCAAAGGATCGATAATCGGGCAATTTGTAATTCCATAAGTAGTGGTGGCGCAAATGACCGGGATAATTGTAATTCCATAAGTAGTGGTAGCGAAAATGACCGGGATAATTGTATGTCCTTATGTAGTGGTGGCGCAAATCAATGAATTTTCAAAATAAGATATACAACAACATATACATGAGGAACCTCATAGACCTTATGTCTCAATTTTATTTTCTCTTTCTTGAGACTCGTTTATCCATACTCCCTATTCAACCGGCTTATGGATCCGCTACATAGACCACCTACACTGCGACGGAGGCCGCCTAAACCGCTACCTAGACCACCTCGACCGTGACAGAGGCCGCCTAAAGTGCGACATAGACCGACAAAACTGCTACATAGAGAGCCTAATTTGCAAATAGACTGCCTAGACTGCTACATAGACCGCCTTATCTGCTAAATAGACTTCCTAGACTGCTACATAGACCGCAAAATAGGCCGTCTAACCAGCTACATCTAGCACCTAAACAGCAACATAGGACGCCTAAACAGCTACATAGACCGCTGGTAAACAGCTAAATCAACCGCCTTGACCGTCCCCCGCCTCTCAGAGGAGATTCTCCATATATCCGAGGCACTTGAGTGCCACGTCAGTTCTGCCATTGACCCAACCCTATCCTACAATTATCTACAGGGGTGGGCTTCAGGTCGGGGGCGTCTTGTGGATGGGGTGTCTGGGGAAGGGGCGTCTTCAGGTGGGGACGTCTTGTGGATGGGGCATCTTGTGGAGGTGGTGTCTTCCGTCTGGGCCTCTTGCATGAACCCGCCTCCCCCCTCTAATAGGACCTCCCTGCTCAACATATGAGCGGAAATTCAGGAGAATTGCGCGCTCTCTTGCTCAGTTGCATTACGATAGGAGACCTGAAGATAGCAAGCTTCCGTGGGTTTAATTGCCCCCGCCCCTCCTCTACGAAGATGGGTTCCCGAAGTCAGCAAATCCCCGATTTATAGGCCACATCCTCCCATCCTCCTTGTTCCATCGTCCTTCATGGCTTAGGTCTCTCTCCTTGTTTTTCCGTCCTTTATGGATTAACCCTTCCTTGTTCCCCCGTCCTTTATGGCTTAGTTCCATCTCCTCCTGGTTCTCTCGCCCTTCATGGATTAGCTCTTCCTTCTCCTTGTTCCCTCGCCCTTCATGAATTAGCTCCTTCTGATTGTTTCCGCGTCCTTCATGGATCATCTCCCGTTCTTCCTTGTTCCGAGCCTTGATGGATTAGCCCCTCTCCTTGTTCCCGCGTACTTCATGGATTAGCTTCTCTTCGATGTTCTTCCTCCCTTCTTGGATTAGCTCCTCTTCCTTGTTCCCTTGGCCTTCAGGGATTAGCTCCTCCTGATTTTTCCCAGGTACATAATGAACTATCTCCTCCCCCTCCTTGTTCCCCCACCGTTCATTGATTAGCTCTTCCTCCTCCTTGTTTCCCCGCACTTCATGAATTAGCTCCTCTTTTTTGTTCCCAGTTTCTCATGGATTATCTCCTCCTCCTTGTTCCCCCTAATTCATGGAGTAGCTCCTGTTCCTTGTCCCCCCGTCGTTCAGGAATTAGATCCTCCTCCTTGTTCCCAGGTCCTTCATGGATTAGCTCCTATTTCTTCCTTGTTTCTCCGTCTTTCATGGATTATCTCCCCCTCTATTTTTTTTCGACCTTCCTCAAATAGATCCTACTCCTTGTTGCCTCTTCACCGTCATGGCTTAGCTCCTCCTCCTTGTTTCCCCACCTTTCATGGATTATCTCATCCTGCTTTTCCTCCCGTCCTTTATGGATTGCATCTTCCTTCTTGTTTCCCTTCACTTCATGCCTTAGCTCCTCATACTTGTTCCTCTGTCCTTCATGGATTAGCTCCTCCTCCTTGTTCCTCCGTCCTTGATGACTTAGCTCCTTTTCATTGCTCCCCCGTCCTTCATGGATTTGCTCCTCCTTTTTGTTCCTGCGTCCTAAAGAACCTCACTTTCCCCACCAGGTTTGTTTCCCTCTCGGTAGGGAGGCCCAGCTCCCTCCCATATGTGGTCCAGTTTCAGGAGAGTTGAGTGACCTTGCGCCATCACAGACCCCAAAGTACTCAGACCCTACCCTCTTTATACAATATCACTTCCCCTAACCTCACCGCTTCACGAAACTTTTCACAGAAACTGCAGGGAACATTCCTTCGTTGGTTTTCGCCTTCCCATTACAAAATGTCCTTCACCTTTTGTCGTACTTCCATAGAAGACCTTCGAGATTCCTTATCACGGAATTCCTCCCATTCACCATTTCTCTTCTTTTCTTTTCATTCACTCTTTTTCGAATGAGAAAAAGAAAATTCTACAGATTATAAACGACTCCATCGTTTCTGGAAAGACATTTAATTTAAATCTACTCTACAGATCTATCTAAATTACCCCTTGCCATTTAGTCGGTGCGTAAAGCACTATTTTCCGTGTTATTAACACCTGAAAGAAGTATTTTCTGTGTTATTAGCACCTGAAAGTAGTATTTTCCGTGTTATTAGCACCTGGAAGAAGTGTTTTCTGTATTATTAGCACCTGAAAGTAGTATTTTCCGTGTTATTAGCACCTGAAAGTAGTATTTTCTGTGTTATTAGCACCTGAAAGTAGTATTTTCCGAGGAAAAAGCGCTATCGGGACCTAACTTAGTCGCGCACGATGTTTTCGAATCAAAACCGCCACAAAATCTTCCTAGATTAATCTTTATGGGTTCTTTTAAGTTTTTTCCCGGGAAACATTTTAAACATCCAAAATTCCATTCCGGGAATCATTTGCGTTTAAGAACTCTTGGTACAAGCATAGTCTATATCGGCTCATTGCTCGGTTTGTCTTGGTTTACATTCGCGAAACTTGGAATTATAAAACACGAATCATTTAAATAAAGTATGGAAAAAAACTAAACAGGTATAACTAACCTTCTACATCGTAGGTAATTTAGAGGATTACCTCAATGTGATGCTTCATCATCGTGGGGAATGAGCATTTCATGGGTATTAGGAGGGTAAGAACATCATACCTAAGGGATAGCAGCATTAAATAGCGGTTAGAAATGACAAGCTGGCTGAATATGTTTTCTTTATAACAGCATAAGTAGAGCATTTGCGTATTTTAATAAAATACAAATATTTAAAACAAATCGTCTTCGTACGCGACGGTGTCGTTGATCTATAAAATTACCGCTCCCGCTATAAAACAGGACTTGAAATTACTTCTTAGGAGATTTGGGCAAAGACATTGGGTTCATTATCCAAGGCCTCATTGTCCTTAAAGACAAGAGAAATGTGATCGCCAATTCTCGCTCAGGAAAGTCCCATGGAGCGGTTTGAGGTCACACTCAGAGGAGGGTTTTTTGCGCCTTCTATCAGTTTTTCAGATTGGTGGGGTGTTCCGTAGAGCTATGGTCCACTTTTTAACTCATCTCCAATTTTATAATAAATGTGACGAGGTTTTATCAGCTAGTTGAAGTGGTTTGTCTTTTTTGGTCCATACTTTTTCACTTAATCTATATCGAATGATCAAAACGAGTAAATTATTCATAAATAGCCATAAATAGCAGAATTTATGTTCAATCTTTCACTGCATCCATAGTCCATAGTTTTATAGGTGAAACTAGAAAAAATATTTTATTTAAATGAATGATCTAATTTTTATCATTGTATAAAACCATTCGCCATCTTCTCCTAAGATTTAATACTAAGTGAACATTAAGTAAAACAAAACAAAACACTAGTAACTAGGGTTTTCTGTACATGTATCTACAGTCAAGGGTAAAAGTTTTGAGCCTATCATTATTTTTCATATAAGAAAATTAATAGAACTAATCGAAAATTCATTTTGTTTGAATGTGTTTGTATCAAAATTTGAAGGTGAAATATACAAAAAAAACTAGAGTCCAAACCCATTTTATTAATAAATACAGTCAATTTATCGGTTCAGTCAATATTTATAATGATGTCCCTTGTTATTCAAGACAGCTTCTATTCTTTTTGGCAAGTTGGACACCATAATTGTGATGATATCCTAACTGAAGTGCCTCCAGTTCTGTTCCATTAGCGCCTGCAACTGTTCACAATTGGACAGCTTCTGCTTCTTAACCGCCAGTAACAGGACCAGAGCGCGATTTTGGATTCAGTGAAGGAATGCACAGTTTGTCTCATTATTTTTTGAAAGGTTGACCTGTTAATAAACCTCGAATAATTTAAATATTAAAATAAGTATTCTTATCACGTGAATTTGAAATATAAATGGAAAATTTAGAAATATTAGTTCACAAATTTTTGGTCCTGCTTGTAGGAGAACTAAAGATGGGGCACCCCACGGTCCCCAATACAGAATAAAATTCGCTATAATTTGGACGTTGGATCTTAATGATAAAAAGCTTTATTTCTATGGCCAAGAGTAAGGCGCTCGGAGAAGGAATTCATTTACACGTATCCTTAACGACATAGCAACATGTATTAAACATTTAATTGTCGAATAACGCTGCTCTCGTCTGAGAAATTGCATAATATCTTCTCTTAGACGTTTTACGAGTGTTTAAAAATGAAATTTTAAAATCGTTTGAGTTTTGCTTCACTGTAGTGTAAAATTCCTGTATAAAATTGCTATTTTCACTTTTAGTTCACCTAAAGAAAATGAAAACAACAAAACATATTTCCTTTTCAAAAATCTTTATTTTACTATTAAAATTTTTCAAAATAAATGTCAAGGGGAAAATGGCAAGACTGTAGGGTAATTTAACTTCCACAAAATTACATGGTTTCATATTCACGAAAATTCTTTCTTAAATTGAGAAAAAGAGGGAAAATTAGCTAAAAGTCTAAAAGAAGCTCATGCACGCTTTAAGTGGCTTATCATTAGTTTTGCGGAGATCAAAGTATAGGGTCTTAATATCACCGGTTTATTCTTGAAACGCCGAGTGCACGGTGTTCCTAAAGACCCTAGTCTCTTGCCTTAAAAGCTAGACCAGGTTCAGATTGCATGATAATTTGTAGGTCCCGACTTAGTCATGGAGAATATTATTTTCTGTAAAACTTCCTTTGCATAAGAGCGTTTGTTGTATACACCGTGAATCCTACATTTTCATACTGGAATTGCCAGTACCCGTTGGGGTAGTTTATATATAATACTGTATAATCGAACCCCTGGAAAGCATTTATTTATCCGTATTATTCGTTCCCTATTTGCTGGATTTTGACGGATATTAGTTAGATAAAAAAATAGCTTTTCAACATATTTCCATATTAAAGGACCAAATAAAGGAACATTAAAGGAAGAATTGAAGTGACTGTTTTTATTCATGACATAGCTTATGTCTCAGCAAAAAGGCAACCGAACTTCAAATGCATTTCATTTGAAGTTCACTTGCCTTTTTTTTTGTTGGACACACTGTATTTGTCTCAGTAAATGGGACTGTATTAATATTATTGCCACTGATAACTACAAAGTGTAGGAGGATTGTGTAGGGAAAAAAGCTGGCAGATATCCTGTTCGATTTATTGGCGGCCGCGACGTAAAAGAGTTAACACGTCGATGACGAAAGCAGGGCGATTTTATCTGCAGCCATTTGTTAAGTAAATATTAACAAGTTCAGTTTGGAATTCTTCTTGGTTGACTCAAGTCAGGTTAATTTCAAGGCTGACATTTGAGATGGAGTGCCATATAAATAGGTCACGAATGGCGTAAGGTTGCCAGATGTCGTCATCATAGGGTTGCAAGCGTTCGCTGGCTGTGCCAGATCAAATGGCTGGTGAAATGAGAAATCGTCTGCGTGAGAAGAGCATATATATCTCTCTCTCTTGTTAGCATCCTCCGTTGGTTTCTGTTTGAATCATTTGACAGGCCTCTCTTAGTAGTTATTCTCACTTGTAAGAACCAGTCACAATTTTGGGGAGTCGGCCTTGCCTCAAACCACAAGAGAGCAAGACTGAAAACGTGCGGGCCACGAGGACGGACGGTGCGAAAGCACGTCTCAAGATGGCACTTCTCTGTATATTTCTGCGTTTGACTCTTAATCCTTTCTGATTCTGACGATTGTGTGTCGACCCTTTTGTATCCCCTATAGCTATGGTGAATGAAGTGGAAATTGATTCGAGTTGGAAAGTGATCTCTGCTTGGCTTAATCTCTTTCCAGGCTGATTCTTGGCGCAAGTAAATCTGAACCGAGGCTCATCGAGCGAAAATAAGGGATAGACTCGTATGCATTTTATTTTTTGTGTTTCCTTTCATTTTAGTTAGTTTGTTTCACACCTACAGACTATTCTTGGGAAATATTTGCACATTACAATAAAGTCACAAAACCCGTTATATTATTATAAACTTTAAACTTATATACTTTGAAAATAAAAGTATAATAATCAGAACTTTCACAGCATTCGAGACTCTTCTTCCTTATAAGAAAGCATCATAAAATTACCATATATTAGAGGAGAGATTCCTGGACGGGTAATTTTCCTCACTAAAATATGATTTGTTTGTAGAGCAAAAATAGCCTTAGCCCCCCCAAAATTCGACTTTACCAAAGCAACTACGAAGACTCAACGACTCTAATAAAGACAAAGGTAGCTTTCTGATAAAATGACAATAAAATTGCAATCCTATTTTTAGTACACACAGGTAATAAAAGAATAGAGCGATAAGGAAGCAAAGAGGAATAAGATAACGGGGAAAACTTTGCAAATCAATTGGGAATAATTGAAATATTAGAAAAACTATTTCTAACTCAATTCTAGTATCTAAGTTTGAGATCCCTCTGAGCAATGCTTGGAACAAGATAAAATTTACTATATTTTCGATTCCAGAATTAATTAATTAATCTCTAATCAGCGAAAGTAAATTGTTTCTTTCGAGATGAATAGCCATTACTCGAATATTCCAACAGTAAAAGAGAATATATATATATATTCCATCTATATCAAGTGTTAGTATATATATATATATATATATATATATATATATATGCCTTATATTCCACAAACTTCCGATCCTGATCTCCATCAACACTGCAAAATCAAATGATGTTTAAATACCGATGACATCATCAGCAAACGAACCCGAACAATAATTTTTTATAGCTTCTATCTAGTAAGGGCATAAGTCGCTGTAGTTAAAATATCATCCTAGTGATAGATAGGTTACGTTGAAATTCCCATATAAACCACCACTAAAACAAAAGAGGCAAACAAATAAAACTAAAACCAAACAACCCCCCCCCCGCCTTCCACACAAAAAACAAACAACGAAACAAAAGCAAAATGAAGAAGGAAGTCGCATAAGCGTCTGGCCTCCCCTCGGCGCATGCACGCAATACCATTGACAGTCAAGTTAAATGGAGGAGACCAACTGGTTTTGAAAGTATTTAACCCTTTCTTTCCACTCTATTAGTTGTTCTTTCTCCAATAAGTGCCGCCCCCTTAATTAGCAAGTTTCACCACTCTAATAATAAATAAACGCCAGAAAAACTGAGTAAGGTAAAGGCTCTTCTCTCAAGCAAATTGCCATATTGACTTTCATGAGTTTAAATACTTCATTCTTCGTCTTTATTTTGCGTCGTATTTCTCTGTTGATGATCCTCTTCAAGAATTTCAATTCCAAGGAATATTTAGATAAACATTTAGATATAAATAAGCTTGTGTCTGTCTTTCGCGTCCGTATAAATATCTTTTGAGAGAGAAGAGCTTTGTAAATTTTACTCCTGAGAGCTTCGTTTCGAAATATCCGCCCGTAAAAAGGAAATAAGGGACTATGAAAGAATAAAAGGACTTTTCCCATATAGGTTATAGTTTATAAACAAGGAACTATATCCTTTTATATAACTGGACAAAATAAGGGTTCTTGGAGGTCACCAGGAAACCCTGGTGACCCCTGATTTTTTCCTGACTTTAACATTTCTTCCCACAAAATGCCCTTTTTTTCCTACATTAAACAGACAATGTGGTTTTCGTACCAAAATGGGATTCTATGGTTACATAGAATTATTTTATTTGTGTTTAGTTTCAAGTCTTTCTTACTTTCAGTGTTTAGGTTGCATTGACGCTTCAGAGAACAGATAAAACAGATTGATAAGAAAATTGAATATCGTTAATGACATGTATCAATTTGGAAAGCCCTAATTGGAGTTTTTTAATGAATGGTGCATCGATTATGGCAATTTACATATACCTTCAAAGTAATTATTTTGACCAAATGGTTTATGATCAAAAAAAGGAGTTAGCAATATTTTTAACTTTTCCCTCTCTGCATTTAGAACCTGACAGGAGGTTGGAGATGGAACGCCATAACATAATTAATCAAGATTAGAATTTGATTTCGAATTGGTAAAGATCGTGATTTATGAGGAATGACCTGATTTCTCAAGAGCCTACTTTAATGTCATTTGCCTTATAGAGAAAATAGATTGATCCTCAAATTTAGAGGTATGGAATTGAATGGCGATGGAATGACATTCAGGGTAATTTTCCTGACTCAAAAGATGATATAAGAATGTGAGGCTGAGTGAAATCATTTTGGGTAAGAAATTATAGGAAAATATTATTCTTCGGATTTTTGGAAGTTAAAACTCAAAATAGTGGCAGAAATGGACCCAATAGAAATCGAAGCTAAACTTTATAATGGTAAAATGGCGAATGTTGGTCAAAAATATGCATATTTGATTTCTTATAAAATTCATGGGATTTTTAATTTTTCACATTTATGGATAACGCTTTAATTGCAAGAAATTTCCATCACTAAATAGACTATCATTTAGAATATCCCTATAGGTAGATCCTGATGATATCTATCCAAAAGTTTTAATTTGAGTTCAGGGATCCTTGGCACTGGCTGAAGAATTTAATTTTAATTAATTGGGAAGTCTTCCTATTTTTCCTAATTTCCATAATTTTTTTAATGTGGTGCCTATTTGATTAAATGGGTAATGGGAGGGTAAGTTCAGAATATCGAGTAGTTACCAAAACCTTATCATTTGGGAAATTTCTGAGAGTAATCACAAAGGACTAATTCAGGAATATTCAGTTTCTCAGATAATGGTTAGGAAATCCCAACATGGATTAGCACATGGAGATTAGATCTTTAAGTCCTTTAGATTATCGTAATATATTGAAATATTATCGATAAAACAGAAGCTGTAGAAGTAGGAGTTACATAGGATCTTAATTCTCAAATTGTGTTTCTTCTGTCAGTGGCTTTCAAATTGGATGCAACGACTCATATAAAATGTTAAAAAGTGAACATAGGTCCAAAGCTTGTTCAAAAATCATTTTTTTCTTATTTCAATATTTCTGTACATTTTCCCTGGTTTTGGACCTAAAAAGCCAAGAAAATCACAATTAGTTTGACTTAGGATGTTGTTGAATTAGTGTTTTGCAATTTAACCTTTTATTTAAACATGACAAAGCAACAAATAAGGGACCAAATTAAAGGGTTTTTAATTCTTTTTTTAACTTATGCAATTATGATAGCATTGGAGCAAGAAATGGCACATATTTACTTACGAAGATTTTACAAAGGTTTTCGTGCAAAAAAGGATTCAAGGGCCGATGGAACTGGTGCTTTTGGCCGATTTTATGCCCGAAAATTGGAAGTTTCATGCGAAAATGCATCCAAACATCCCTTGACAAAATATTTGTGATTTTCATGTTTTTCAGGTCCCCAAAACAGGCTAAAAATATAGAGAACATATGAAAATCAGAAAAGGTTGATGTGGAACAGGCCTAATAGGTCCCCCATCAGCGAGTTCTGGTGCTGTCTGGTTTTTGAAAACGTTTTTTTATGACGGTTTAAATACCAGTTAGTATGTAAGGTATCACATTCCGCTGATTGTAATATGATCGTGTATTCCGTGCATAGCAAATTAAGATGGCAAATATAGAGACAGATTATATACGTAAACAATTCAAATGGAAGCCGATGTGTATGTAGAAAATGTTAAAAAATGCAGATAAGATAATTTAGAGAATTTTGTTCTAAAACAAAATAAAAACTAAATAAGCCCAATACAATGCTTGAGATAAGCAAAAAGTTATAAAATTAAAGAGGTTATTACTTTCTCCCCATACCTCTATACTCGTTGATCGCCTAGCACTCGTCTTCTTCACATCCTCGATCCTCTTCAATATGTAGAAGTGGAGTGTCGATACAGGCGGGATGTTGGTAGTGGCTCAAAAATAGGCTACAAAGATCGTTTCAAAAATATTTATATCGACCTAAGAAAAAAGGTGGACAAGTCAGGTATTTTGTCAGGAATTTAATTATATTTTGAGAATACATTTTATAATTGCGGATATTTTCCTCATAAGAGCTTTATTACTTGAGGCACCAGGATGAAATCCATCTATAATTCTAAAAACTGGTCTAAGGAAATGAAATAACTGATTCAAGTTATGATTAGCAATACAAATGGAGCCATTCCATTGATTTTCGCCATAAATGTAGCTCAAAAGATTTTATAAGTCACCAAACATTTAACAATAGTACGCGTTTTACCAAACAACCCAAGTTTACTTTCAATTAAGTAAACAAAAGCTTGAACATTGGAATAACACAAAATTTCTTATAAAATAACTCAAACTTGGAATTCCTTGTGTAGGAATTTTATTGAGAACATTACAGTAAATTTGTCATATAAATAAGACCTTACAGAAATAGAGGCAGTGGCACTTGTTTTACCCATATTCCTATTTTCTTCTACACATATTTGACCTTTGACCTCAACCAATTTCCTTCTTACTTGAATTGACCTTGAGTAAATTTTAGAGTCTTGACTGGTTCATACTCATGTAATCTTTCTTCAAGGCGGGTTTAATGGTAACTAGAATGGTTTTTGACTCCATAAATATTTTTCATCATAAAATAATTTCGGTACTTTTACTCCGAAAGAGAAAAGACGGTATTAGCAATTTTTACAGGAAATGTTCTTAATTGGTAGGCTCTTTTCTCTTCGGAGGAGAAAAGTAGGCTTACATGCCCGGATTTGGGAATCACGTCCTTAGTTATTTATTAACACCCATAGTATTAGTCAAGGAAACCTGCTGTGCCTTTAGTGGAGGGTCCATTCCAAGGGGGTTCGCCACCTATCGCGCCATAGCCCCTAAGCAATTTCCCTTTGCCTATGGGACTATATTCTTAAAGATATATTTTCACTTTTACTAATTTAACCACTTTATGTGCTTCTCTTCCAAACCTTTGTCCCAGTGATTTTTCCTTGTTAGTTACCTCCTTCTTCTCTCAAATTATTCCTATTATTATTTTCCCCTACTCCTCTTCCTTCTATTAGTATTTTCGATTCCTTCCGTTATTGTACACTTGCGTGTCATTTTTTCCTCTTTTCTAAAGGTTTTCGTCCCTTTATCAATTATAGTTGGGTTTATTGTTCAAAAGCGTTTATATTTTCCGAGCTTTACAATTTACACTCGTTTTACATTTTTAGGGGTGTTGTGATTCAAATTAGATCATCTTAGACTTGTGTTTGATAATCCTTAATGATTGTCCTTTCTAGCTGCCTGGTTTGAGAGAGATGATAATGCATATGACCACAATGAAACTTCCCGACCCTCTTGATAAATATCGACATGGCTCCATTTTTGCTTTATTTTTCTTATTAGAAATGTCTCATAAGGAACCAAGAATGCTTCAAAATTTAGCAATCGTCTCCGTTGATGGATTGATCCTATTATCACTCTGTTGTCTACTCTGTGTATCCCTTTTCCTTAATCATCATCTTTCAGCTGCAATCCTTCAGGCGAATTAGGGTCCACTTTGTCCTCTGAAATACTCCAACCTCGTATAATTTCACTCGTAATTGTAATTATAATTTCTGCACTATGGTCATCAACCCTTAACTGCTGGCTCTTTCAACCTAATATTTTCAACTTTCCCACCCCCTTGGGTAGGGGCGCACTCAGCGCTGGTGCGATACCTCTGTTCTTTGGCTGGATGATTCGAACAACTCCCTGAGATGGTTTATGTGGTTTAGATTAATTAATCCTCAGATGCTTAATCATACTAAACCTATTATTGAATTACTAAATTACCTTTGCTTTACTTTTAAGAATTTTGTAATTATGAAAGTCTCGCAATGGCTAATCTGCAAATTGGTGGATTACTGTATATTCAGACAATATTGCTGGCTTTAGTTTTCACAACTAATTTTCGAAAATAAAACGACTGCTCGTCTCTAATTTTATCATATTATTGCTAATTGATGGAGTGATTTTAGATCGAAAGTTAATCTTTGTTTACATTAGAATCAAATTACTATAAAAATTCGTTGATTAAAAGTTAATTCAGTTACCAAAAATTTTCGACTTTTGTGGTTGTGGAAGATGTTTTAGCCCCTTTAAGGTTGACGTTGACTGGTAGGATTTTATATTGAGAGAGAATTCATGATGGGTTTTTAATTGATTCTTGTGATAAATAATGAAAACATAACGATATGTGGAACTCAACTAGTTCATTGCGAAGAGCGATGGGTGATTAAAAAATGTGTGGACCTTGAATATTGAGTGCAAGAAGATAGAGAGAACATTGCGTTTAAATATCTATTTGTGCACGGCCCCGAGACACGATTTGTGCAAAACATCGAGCACAATTATTACTCCATTAAATACGAGTAATTGTAAATTTTGGTCGTGTACTTTATAACTATCATTATAAAGGTTCTTACAGGTAATCCCGCTTCTTACTTAATTGGTAAAGTTAGCTCCTCTTCATCGCCTATCAATGAAACTTTATTCTCTCCTCTTTCTGACTTCTTTTCCACTCAACTCAAAAACATTAAAAGTTTTATATTTTGTTTCCTGGATAATACTTAAATAACTTCCGACATATTATTTTACATCCTCTAGACTTGAGAGTGATTATTAACATGTGATGTTTTCACTAAAAGAACAGAACAAAAAGTCATCGAAAATGGCCGATAGTTAGGGTTCAAGCGAAAAGTGTGACTTGCAAGAAATTATATCACTTATGTCTCGCGAAGGGGTTCCGCTCAGTCTCATTGACTTATTTCATAAAAAGATGCCTCATTTTGCTCATTCAGCTTTGAATGATATTAATGATTGCTAATTTTGGTGGTTTCTTCACCTAGTAATATAATGGGAACACCAGAGAGAATAATTTCGCCGTAATCGTCCATTTTTTTTAGATGACCGCAATAATAGTGAAAAAGCCAACATATTGGGAATAATTATTCCCTTACAAACACGCGAAGATACCAGGTAAGTTGGAGTCCTGGTTAATATTTTATAGCTTTGCTTGTAAGTAAATAATTATAGCGATTATGTGATTTACCTCGACTAAATGTATGTCTGGTGGTTCTTTTTTTCACTTGCATTAAGAGTATTTAAGCTCTTTCTCTTTGCCCTTGTGGAGGTTGCAGGATTTTCTTCCAACGAAGTTTATTGCAGCTTTAGAGAAATTTAACCCTTTTTAGCTTTCTAATTTTCTATTTATCTACCTTTCTTGTAACATATATTTCACATTCTTACTTTTTCTACCTCAATTACAACAACGCTTTCCTTTTATGCGTTAAATTAGATGCCACATCCGGCGTTGAACAATGGCACTCTTTATGGCTGAATTTCGTTGCCAAATGGAATTTTCCGGTTTCTATTTTCTTACTTTGTGAGACTTTTCTATTCGATGATGGAATTATTGTGTTTTTATACCTCTCACAACACTCTCCCTGGATGTATTCCTCTATTATCCTCCTCAACATCACACAACAGCCATGGTGGACTCCATTAATAGAATTGATACTTTGTTAAATCATGAATTAACCTCTCATGATTTCTGTCGGCCCCAACATTAAACCCTTCATGTTAAAGACTATAATTTGTGAAGTCTGTCTTGCCAAAATAGTTAAACCATACTTAAGGGTGACTAAGAAGCTTTGGGTTGATAGTTATTATTAGATCTTAACAGAATAGTTCATTCATCAGGTCAATTTAATTATACGAGTTGGTCATTACACAAATATGTAATTTATACTAAAACAATAAAAATGTCTCCCTCAACGCAATATACTTTTGTTTGTGTTTGTGTGTTTTCTCTTGTTTGTTTTGTTGTGTATCCGTTTTTGTTTAGTCCTGTTTATTTTAATAGAGCTTAACGAAATAGCTGTTCGATTTCGGCGATTATGCCTTTGGTAGCAGTCGCTAGATAAGTACCGTTTTTATATATTATATATAAATAAATAAATATATATATATATATATATATATATATATATATATATATATATATTGCCCCATTTACTATATATATTAAAAATTATATTTGGCGGTATTGTTCTTTATATATCCTTTAAGGGCAACTTGGCAAGCCAGTAATTAAGTCCCAGTCAACCGTTAATCGCACTCTCTATTAGTTGCTCCAGAGCATATCTAAAGAGCCCTCACGTCAGCTGACTGCCCGTACTTGTGTACGCCCTTGTGCACCGAGCTAGTCTACACAGGCATACCTTGACACTTACCTTTGAACAACATGTGACCTCTATTTCTTCTTCTGTTGCCCAAAAGATTGGTTTACCTAGGAAATCTTATAGAATTTTTGAAGACATTCCTGTTATGAGGAAGTGTTTCAGCTCGTTCATACTTCCTTGTATGGAGTATTGTTCTCCTGTCTGGTCCTTCTGCAGCAGGAATCTGAGAGCATGCAAATTTTTAATTCTTGATCTTGAGGTTGACTTGAGCACCGCCGCTCTGTGAGTTCACTGTTTATGTTGTATAATAAACATTATATCTTGACCATCCTTTGTACAGTGAAATTTCTGATCCTTTGCGTCCAGCTCGGTTAAATAGGAATGCCACTAATGCAAGAATTAAGAAACATACGAATAAAAAGGACGATTAGGATGTTGAAAGAATAGTTCCGTTAAGACCTGATATAGGTGTCGATTTCACTTGATAAACCATTAGGATGACGAAACGTTTGGATGCGTGTAAGGTTGAGGGTGAGACCGTTAAGAATGATTAGATTGCAGCCAATGCAGAGCATAATGAGTGCCAGAGCCGCTGCGTACCAAGAAGAGGGCAAAGATTGAGGTCAAGAGACGTCATCTTGATATGTCCTAAGGTCAGTCTTTCAACTGATCCGTTACTGATGACAAGGCCACAGAGATCTTGCTCTAGTGGCAGATAAGCTGTCGTTCTGTAGCCTTAGTGCGTAAGCTAAAGATTAGGCTGTATTGAACCATGTCTAGGCAATGTAGAAATTTGATTGGAATGATTGAATGAGTTAGATGAAGAAAAAGAAAAGATAAGGAAGAGTCAGACTCTAAGGATAGCCTGTGTTGGTCTGTCTGCTACAAACTGAGAGATGCTACAGTAATGATCCACATAATACATATTATTTATCGTGTCCGCATAATATCTATATAACCAATTCTTTAATTTTATCTTCCCCTTCCCTTCAACTCCTTGTCTGTCTTATCGATATTTCTCTCTTCTTTATTTAGCCACAAGAAGAAATTATCCTCCCATTATGGCCAAAGGTTATATGGATACTTAAGAGTATTTATAATATTTGAATTATATTTATTATCTCAAGATTGGGTAAGAACAAGTATGTGTTAGTTCTAGTACTGGGATGTAAAATCTCTTGAGTCAATAATTAATCTATTCATAAATGTAGTAAACAAACGAAAGGCAGGATTTAGCTTAAAATAAAGATATTAAAATTAAAAAGATCATACTGAACAATAAGAAATGTAACACAATACAAAACAAGACCATTGAGTTACGTTGGCTTTAAGGTCTAATGTAGGACCAAGAGCCTATGTTCCTCCTAATGAAGCGAGCCGAAGCGACCGGCTGAGGATTAATTACATCGCGGTAAATACATCACCTGGTAACTCAATTGGTAAATTCATGATCATGTCTTATATTATTTGTACAACAAATATTATTTGTAGTTGATAATAATACACGTAACTATAAATATTCACAGATTTTGTTTAGTCTATGAATAGATTCGTTTGTCGCATTGAATTCCTTCTCTTTACTTGCGATGTTCTTTTTGTTTCCGATGAGGAACTGAGGGGAATGAGATGGGTTCGTATCGTTAGGTCAAGGGAAATACAAAATTTTCTAAATGGCTAAATATTATTTATAGTTAAAAATAATAAATATATCCCAAAAATAAGGCAAAATCGGTAAGACTACAAGTGCCTTTAAAAATAAATGTGTCACATTAAAATGGAATTCTAACCGAATTAAAAAGATTAAGATAAAATTTAATAACTGCAAATACATCAATCAAATTTGATAGTCAGACAAACATATCAAAGCAAGGGTCACCATACATTGGATTGATTTGATTGACAGTGAATAGGCAATCAACTCAAAAAGCTACATCAAATTTCCAAATATATTTCTACATCAATTAACTATTAAAATATTTTTCATTGACCATACAAAATTATAACAATGAAATATTATTAATAATAATAAAATAACGATAAAATCTATAATCAAAAACTAGAATTTCAATAATAATAACAATAATATAATATTCCAACTAATAATAATAATAATTAAAATAGTAATAGTGCTACTACTATTAATAACAATAATAGAAAAGAATTTATTAACTTTCAGTTTAATGTATTTTATAGATTTTTGCCTCCAGTTGGTGAAATGTCTTTTTTTCAAAGCGCTGAGTTTCCTTAGTTTTTGATAAAAACATTCACAACGCCTTTAATATATATCTATTAATGGTGCACTGACGTTTCGTAATGCACGTGGACCACACCTACACACAGAAACAAAAATACTTCCATTCAAAATACACCTATACCTTATTTGAACCTAACACTTCAGCAGAGCACTGACTCCTCCACATTACAACCACCACCTGACAGCAAAACCATCACCAGCAAGAAACTACAAAGAAACCCTATCCCACTACTTCCAACACTTCTACATTAACCTCCCTCCCCTACCACTAAACCCTAACTTAATCAAACACATCACCACACTGTCTTCAAAACTCCACCACCAAACAATATCCTAAACGAGTCTCTCCCATTAATAAACCAAATCAGAGAACTCATTACATACCATACGCAGAGTAATCCTATTTCAACTCAGGTCAGGTCACTCCACTATACAGTCCTGGACAAATGTTTTGAGACTACTATATTTTTCATATAATAAAATTAATGGATTTAATCAAATTTTTGTCTTTTGTTTTATTATGTTTGTATCATAAATATAAATTTTAGAGCTCCAAATCATTTTATTAATAAATACAGTCAATCGATTCGCGCCGTCAGATTTAAACCCAATACAGAATATTTAGGCGATAATCAAAAAGGTGGTTGATAAACAGAAGCCGTCCAATTAGTATCAATTAAGGGCGCTTAATGGACAAAATGGACCAATTTCAGTCAAAATATCATCACAAATTGGGTCTCCGCCAGACCAAAACAAATTGAAGCAGTTATAAATAACATTATTTCATATAGTGAGTCTAAGCATCAACTGACTGTATTTATTAATAAATTGGATTTAGGCTCTATTTTTTGTGTATTTAATTTTAAATTATTATACAAACATACTAAAACAAAAGACGTACGTTGGATTAGTTCAATTAATTTTCTTATTTGAAAAAATATAATAGTCTCACAACTTTTGGCCATGATTGTACTTCAACAATACATACAGAATAAACCTTGCCCGAGCACCAACATATACCAGATGCAACCAAAGCCAAAAAAACTTCACACACCTACTATTACACTGCCCTAATCCTCGCACAAGTACACTACACAGCATTTCTCCTCTTTTAAGGGCCTGTTGACCCACCGAGGTAGTTGAAAAATGTCTCAACTGCAAAGGGGAACACAGGACCATGGCCCTGAACTGCCCAAAGCGCCGAGAAATAATTCAAAAGAAGGAAGAAGAAGAGAAGAAAGCTAATGAGATAACATACGCGAGCGCCACCAAGAAAAATGAAGAAGTGAAATCATCACCTGCACAGATGAGCATCACAGAAGATCTGACTGCAAAGATTATGATATGCATTACTCCCGCATTTGTGGCTAACGCAGTGAAGCTTGGCTGTTACAACCAGGTCCTCAATGCACTCTTAAAGGGAAACAATCTTCCTTCAGTGATCATGCCTGAGGACCCTGAATGCTCCAAGGTATTCAAGAAATCAGTTATAAGAAATAACACTGTTAAATATGGACTGGAGAAGATCATCGAAGCTCCTTCATCGGAGGAATCCGAATAGGACGAAGAAAAATAAGAAAAAGATGAAAATGAATAGAGATCCACTTTTTCAACTAACGACGAGGGCCCCTGCACCCGTACACGAACTACAAAAATCAGGTCGAAAAACCCAAGTCTCCTTGCCGAAGAAGGGAAACCCTGGGCACAGTAAAATCGCCCCGCCAGCCCCCAAGAAGAAAAAAGAGAATAAAAAGAAGCATAGGTAAAAACAATTCGCCATGTTACGGAACGCACTAAAGATATTGGAAATTAATACCAACGGCTGGACGACGAAAAGACTTCTTTAAGGAAATGTATTCAGAGAAATTGATGCAGACATCATCTTAATTTCGGAACACGGGATCGACACGCGTAGGGCAGAAATGAAAATCTGGAACTACGATGTGTTGATTACAAATTATTTGCAGGAGTAGTTCGACGGTGCCGCTATTGCAATAAATAAAGTGATTAAATACAAGCAAATAAGAAATCTAGAAGAATCCTACCTCGCGATTGAGGTTGAACTCGATATAGGAAAGTTGGTCATTGCTACCGGATATCAACCACCAAAGAGTGACGTGTTACCAATTCACACTCTCACTGGCCTATTTGGCAGAAGAGCCCCCACTATAGTAAGGGGGGATCTGAACGCCAGATGCCGAGAATCCGGTTACAGGACCTTCAACGGTAAAGTAAGAAGAGTGGACCTATTGCTGGAAAGAAACATTGCCCAACGAATAGGTCCCGACTTACCCACCTTTGTCAGAGGAAGAAGTGCCACAAAACCAGATATCTGTCTGGCAAATCGTCAGCTACCGTTCAATTACTACATGGAACCATTCCAGATCCCACTTAGTGACCATATAGGGATCCTACTCACTATTAACAGAAATCCTATACAAGTTCCAGCTGTAATCAGAAAGAACTACATAAGAGCAAACTGGACACGGTACGCGCGCATTCTCGAGGACTACGATCCACCCAACTTGGACGAGGCAATTCTCGAGGAGATTAATAAGGCTCCCGACGACCTCAATAACCATTTTATCAACGCAGATAGGGCTTGTATCCTTAAATCCAAGTATAGGACTATCTCTACTTACAGGTGGACTGAATACATGAAGGATTTATACCGAAAGCTAAAATTATTAAAGGAGATCAACATCAGGAATGCATGAGTTGACTCAATACAACGAAGTAAATAAATCAAAGAAGCACTCAACCAGTTGATCCTCGAACAACAATGGAGACGATGGGATGATGTTATCGATAGCCTCAATCACGAAGCAACTCACAAAGAATTTTGGAATAAGATCAGACGTCTCTAAGGATTGAGTGGGAAGAAAAAGATCGAATTATTAAAAGAAGACGGAAACCTCGAAACAGAAGAACGAAGAATTGAACAGTTATTCCGAAGTTATTGGGAAAAGATCTTCAGTATAACTGACGAAGAAAACGAAGATTAAAATTTAGAATTTTAATGCAACATCATAGACGAGCTTAACGACCAAATACACAAGACGCACCCTCACCATCAGCTGGATGGACGGCGCGACGGAGACGCCGAAATTACCGAAGAAGAACTACTCGGCGCGCTCCGCTCATTCCGTCAAAAAGCCCTAGAACAATCGGAGATTACAAAGTCAAACTTGGAAAAGGCACCAGACAATGTCATCGAAGGGATGAGAAAGATATTTAATGCCTGTCTGAACATGGGATACTTTTCAGATGCTTATAAACCGGCTAAGATGATTTTCTTGCCAAAACACGGAAAGGACCCAACGTTGAAGGAGAGCTACCGGCCAATTTCACTTCTAGAATTTGGCGGGAAGCTCTTCGAGAAAATCTTCAACCGAAGACTGCTGTCTCACCAGGAGGAGAACTTCCTCTTCAACCTATATCAATTCGGGTTTAGGAGGAAGCGAAGTACGGAGATGGAGATTAATGTCATCACGGAAAATCTAGCCCTAGCAAAACGAGAAGTACGTTACGTGGACATTGTTTGTCGGGATGTATAAAAAGCGTTTGATAAGTTGTGACAACGAGGAATGCAGTAAAAGATCTTGGTAATCATAGGGCTGAAAAATATGAAGAACTAGTGGACAACATGCTAAAGGCCTATCAACGAATGGGGTGTCGGATGTTTCTTAAGATACATTTCTTGCATTCGCATCTAAATTTCTTTCCATCTAATATGGGTGATATTAGTGACGAACATGAGAAAAGGTTCCACCGAGATATCGCAATGATGGAAAGCAGGTATCAAGGCCGCTTCAACAAAAACATGATAGGTGACTACTGCTAGCTTCTACAACGGGAGGATCCTATATCCATGTACAAGCGCAAGAGCAAGGGTCTCAAACATCTTTGAAGAAATTGATAGTTAGGTGAGTACTATCTCTTTTATAGGTAATACATATCTTGTCTGGATCTGCAAAAAGGAAGTACATAATGTCAAATAGGGTGCCCCGATTCCAAACCTTTGCCCAGAAACGTCTAATTCTTCTTAAACTTGTAATAATGATATCATTAATTGATCCAAGGTGACAAAGTGAGCCATATAGCCCAGTTGCATAACTCAGGAACCTTACGTTCTAGGACAAAACTGACCACAGATTTGGAATCGGCGCACCGAAGTTAGTTAGTTACAACAACATTTACTCAAGTAGCAGAGACAAAGTTAAAATTTGTTGACTAGTGTAATATATGTGCTGAAAGCACGCTTTGGCTATGGAGAAGTTTTTGTCAACACCGAAAACTTACAATCCTTAGCCATTATTATTTTGATCACGGGTATCAGTGTCATCGGGATTCCATCCTTTAAATTGACACTTATTCTTTCGTTCATATCTTATATTACCAATAGTATTTCTCAATTCCATACATCTGTCGTTGCACTTCATTTCTGAATAATTATTCTTCTTAGTTACAATTTGTAAACTCCAAGTTCTTTACAATCCAACTCGGCTAATTATCACACATTTCCTCTTTATCGCACGCTATACCACACAAACTCTTTACTCACCATTTCAAGTTTCTCATGCATTAACAATCTCCTTTTAGACATACAGCACTTCCTTCACACATATAAACACAATATTCTACCCATATTCAATTACCCTTGTCGACACGAGTTAACCCGAATAATAATTGATGTGGTCCCAGAAAAATCTGACCTTTACTGAATTTTCTTTCGTGGATTCAAAGGGACAAACTTCGCGATGAAAATCTTTAAATGTAGCCTCAAAATTAGCAATATGTCTCCACCTATGGATGGTGCCCACTTTATGTATTTTACCTCTTTTGTCATTCCAATTAATAGAGGGGCGGGTGTCACAAATAAGCCTCCATCTACTGTTTTAAACTCGCCACTGGTCGATGCTTCTTTATTCTCCCATGCGGCCATTCTACAAGTTTCCGTTTAATAATTATAGCGGAAGATTTTGAGGTGTTACAAACGCACTAGGGAACAATAACTGTGCGAGGTATAAAATACCGATATATCTTGGCTTCCATCAATAAGGATAAACTTTTATATTGAGGCAAGAGAGAGAAAAGTACTACGCTTCAGGAAAATCTGTAAAAACATCCAAAGGTACCATGGTTCACGGACATCAGCCAAGATAAACAAAAATACCACGCTTTACGCACATGGAAGACAGACAAGAGTACAATGCTTTACGTACATCAGGCAAGACAGACAAAAATATCGATCTTCACTCATATCTTGCACCACAAAAAAAAGTAACAGGCAAGATAGATATAAGCACCACGCATAGGGCACATTAAGCAATACAGAAAAAAGTGACACGCTTCATGTACATCTGTTAGACAAAGAAAGTACCACTCTTTAGGCACTTTGGAAAAACTAGACAAAAGTACCATGCTCTACGAACATCAGAAAGGAAAAAAAAGGAATACACTTCACGAAGATCATACAAGACAAATAAGTAATACGCTTCACGAACCTCAAACAAGGCAGAATAAAGTACGCGATTGTCTAGTTTATGAGAGTACACGAGTTTCTGGTTGTTGTTAAGGGAGGAATGGAGTGAGGAGATTGGTAGTTATCAAAGTATCATGGTTGCCCAGGATGCCGGAACCTTAGGGTATAAGTTAGTGTGGTTTGCGTGACGCCTTACTCCAAGCTTCTGTAGCATTTCTGATATGTACTCTAGGATTCATTGTATTTCTGATGTGTTATCTAGGATTTAATAGTATTTATGATGTGTACTCCAGGCTACAGTAATATTTCTGATGTGTACTCCAGGGTTATGTAGTATTAGTTAATTAATAAGGCCGATCATTTTCGTTCATTTTTCTTCTCAGAACCCAAGATACTCTATGTACTTTGTAATATTAATCTTAGAATCGAAATACAAAAACTAGAAGCAGGAAATCATCATTTGTAGAAGGGGCGATTTTCACGTGGAAGGGGGATCATATTGGAACTTCCGACTTTCCTTGCTGTTGGTACAAGACTCTAGAAGTGTGGTCTTACCCATTTTGGGGGGTAATGTCAGAAGCGAAATACTCTTATAGAATTAATTGATTACCCATCGTGTCCTAAGATTTTTTGGATCTTATGCAGAATTTGGACCGCTACCAAGGCTGGGGTCCGAATTCTAGTTTAGGGAAGGTTCATTTCAGTATTCCCCATTTGGCATCATCGAAAAAAAAACATGAACAGAAATTAATTTGGTTTTGTTAATTTCATGTTAGTATTAAATACAGTTGAATAAATCGATTTAAGCTATACTTAAATTATAGGAATCAGTTTTAGAAGAAGAATTGTAGCGAGACCAAGTTCCATTCCAATTATTACTTATGAAAAATTGATGGTTACAACCATGGATCAATCAATTTCCCAAGATGGTGTGTTGCATCTGATATAAACTGAATACATTTTAACAGGACTGGATGAAAAAGCGTCGCCTTCTTGCAAGTGATATGAAGTGTTGCAGCTGTGAATCAAATTATGAGCCAGAATAAATATTCTCCAGCTCAAGACAAATGTGCATGGAAATAGCAGGATAAAGACTGCACCAAATGCAGAGCGAAAACAGCCAAACGTCCTCAATCAAATTTTGCTAATGCAAATCTACTTCTCAAAACAAGGGGGAAAGGAGGGAAAGAGGGATGGAGGAAGAGAGAAAAAGAGAAAGAGAAGGAGGGAGAGAGAGAGATGGAAATAAAAGAGACTAAAAGAGGTTGATGGAGAGAGCTGGAAAGAGAAAAAGGGAATTATAGAGAGAGAATGATAGAGATAGAGAGAGATCTTCTACTCGTAATGCTACCTAACTTAAATTAATGATGAGTGCTACTAAAGAAATGTGTTACTACTTTTGTTGTTGTTGGTTCTCTGTAAAGAGAAGTATTAAATATTGAACCAACTCCTGTAACATTAATGACTCGTAATGCAACCCGCCGTCACCTTCCGTATCCATTAAAAACCTAATATTTGGTTTTCGTTTGTTAATACAATTTAAAAATATTAGGGCATGACTCATAAATATGCTTGAAGATAAATATACAGTCATCGACATATCTTCTGAAGACAACGGGTTTTTAATTCTAAGAAGCAATTATCCACAAACATGGCCTATGATGACCTAAAACCAATTTGCATAGTGAAGATCCCAATAGAACCAGCTTCGCCACTCTTTGCCTTTCGCAGGCAAACCTTCGGTCTATGCCTTACCGCCTATCCGGATCTGTCAACGGGATTTTGGTCTAATCTTTGGAGAATGTCAACCAGTATTTCTTTTAGAAGCTGATTTATTCCTTTTAAGTATTTTAAGTATTGGTCAAAACTTTTTCCCATAAGATTTTTACAAAAGAATAAATTCATTGACGAAAATATTAATCATAATCTGATTTTGTTTGTTAAAAATAACAGTTGAAGGCCAGGAGGAAATCTTTTCCTTTGTTTTTAAAGATCTTAAAATTTCTTGCCTTAATTTCAACAATTTATGAAAATCTTTCTGAACCTCTTCCTTTTCTAATACCTTTTCTTTCAAAAAAAACCCTTCACAAAATCACATTATGATGTTAAATTTCAAAAAGTTTCATTGTGTAACAAACAATTGACAAACGCAACTACAAGAAACAGTCGTATCGTGTGAATAGAAAGAACAGTAGAGAGAGGAGTGCGGTAGACCACAAGAGATCGTGTAGCAGAAGAGTTAAAGGTTCGGAAAGAAAACTTTAGAGGGGATAGGAAGAGTTGAAAGGTCGGGGTTTAGGCACTGATTCGTAGTGTTGTTGTGCGTTTAATGTTCTGGTAATAGGTTTGAGGTCCCAGTTAGCTTTGTTGTAGTGTAGTTGCGTGGGGTTGGTGAGGGGGATGTGGTTCTCTAGGGCTTTGTTTATCACGATTCAAAAGTGGTCAAGGGATAATGCATCAGGATGTATTGGTGATGGCCGAGGTGGGATCTGGATAGAATTTGTTATTAGATTGGGGGGGGGGGAGTTGGAGGATTGTTCAAGATCAATAGCCCGTTAAATTGTTGTTAAGATGGAAGCTGTCGCAAATATATGAAGGAAGACACCTTCGTTTACTCTTGTTTCTTTGTTAAGGTGAAAACATTTTCTGGACAAGGTTTTCACCCTGTTCGTTATTCTCCCCATTACTAATTATATTCCATCGCATTTCATTATAAAGCGATGTCTAATTAAGTTGAAAGAGGTGTAGGTTGAGGTGAGCATATCGAAACGGTGTAGCATACCCAATGGCAGCGCTGACAGTTTAATTAACCGTTTGACCTCAGACTCTAGCATTTGTGGGGATATTTCTAAACCCGACGTTTTCCTTATCCACTTTCCTATTTTGTCACAATGGTTGCGATAGTAACCAGAACTATTGAACTTGAGAATAGTCCCGCAGCTAATCTTAAAGCGTGATTAAGTTAATGAGACCTTTAAGGTCACCCTTGAAGACTTTCAACTGTAACATTACATTCTTACACCTCTTACCAAAGTGAAAAGCCTCCTTTCGGTCACCCTTAGAAGTGGGGTAGAGGGATAAGAGGCATTTTCACTTCTCAACTATTTTCAAGACACTTCAATTCCTTTTGTTTTCCTTTCAAAAATTCTGAAGCAAACTTGTATAACATTTAAAACGACCAGGTTAAATTATTTAATTACTCACGATTAAAATTAACCATAGAGAAGCAGAATAATTTAAAAAATATATTTTTTGCATTTTATTTTCAATACACAATTTCATCTTTCAAAACAACTACGGCAGAAGGTCGAAGGTATGACGTCACTTATTCGTGACACGAAATGGCTTTTCCTTTTAGTCACAACCAACAATCAAATGTCTGTTCTTGAGTTAAAAATAACGCAATTAAATTAATATATTCAATTATTTACGTAAAAATAAATCTTCATTTTAGTTGTGTTAATTAATATTAGAAGCATTTCCTCACAACCTTGGAACGCTTGGTCTTTAAACAGGGAACCCATACGAATAGCAACATCTCTCTCTCTCTCTCTCGAAACATATTCTCTTCTCCCAATTACACTATTTTTATACGAACCCTATTTACAAAACCTTTAGGCTAAACTTGTCTGGTTTGTTTTGTTTTTAAATTGAGGGATGATATTTTGTAATCTTTCCAAAGGAAGCATTAATTAATTTGTATACAGATTAGAAATTTCATTTAAAGGTATAAAAAGGAATGAGCATTTCAAACGTATTGAGAAGAAATGAATCTTTTAAAAGTATCGAATAGAGATGTCTTTTTAACATTTATAAAGAAATGAGCCTTTTAAACGTATTGAGAAGAAATGGGTCATTTAAACGTATCGAAGAGAAATTAATTTTAAACGTATAAAAAGGAATGAACCTTTTAAAATTTTCAGGAAGTAATAGGTCTTTTAAAAGTATCAAATCAAAACGCCTTTAAGACATATAAAAAGAAATGAGCCTTTTAACAGTATTGGGAAGAAATAAGTCTTTTAAACGTATCGAACAGAAATGTCTTTTTAACGTTTATAAGGAATAAGCTCTTAAAATGTATCGATGGGAAATGAGTCCTATAAAAGTATCGAATAGAAATGTCTTCTAAACATATAAAAAGAAATGAACCTTTTAAAATATCGGGAAGAAATGAGTCTTTTAAACGTATCGAATAAAAATGTCCTTTAAACTTATATAAGGAATGAGCTTTTTAAACTTATCGGGTAGAAATGAGTCATTTAAAAGTATGGAATACAAATGTCTTTTAAGCTTATAGAAAAAGAATGAAGCATTAAAAGTATACAGATGAAATCAGTCTATTTGTCGAATCGCATAAAAATGTCTTTTAAACGTATAAAAAGGAATGAGCTTTTTAAACGTATCGTAAAGAAATGATTATTTTAAATATATCGAATATGAAATAACTTTTAATCATATACAAAAAAATGAGTTTTTTAAAAGTATCTGGAAAAATGAGTCTTTTAAACTTGTCGAATAAGAATGTCTTTGAGACGTATATAAAGAATGAGCCTTTAAACGTATTGGGAAGAAATGAGTATTCAAAACGTATCGTATAGAAATATCATCTAAACGTACAAAGGAAATGATTCCTTTAAACGTATGCGAAACGGAATGAGTGTTTTAAACGTAAGGAATAAAAATATGTCTATTAAACATATAAAAAAACACTGTGCTTTTTAAACGTATTTGGAAGAAATTAATCTTAAACATATCGAAAGAAAATTATTCGTTTAAACGTATTCAAAAACGAATGTCTTTTAAGCGTATCGAAAAGAAATTAGTAATTTTAAGGTTTTGAAAAGAATTGAGTATTTTAAAGGTATCTAAAATAAATTAATCTTTTGAACCTATCTAAAACAAATGCATATTTTACAAGTATCGAGGAAAATCTAATCTTTTAAACATATCGAAGTGAATTCTCCGTTAAACGTTTGGAAAAGACATGAGTATTTTAGACGTAACAAAAAGAAAGCAATATTCTGAACATTTTGAAAAGAAATCTCTTTTAAATGTATCTAAAAGCAAAGGATTTTAAATGTATTTAAAAGAAATGAGCCTTTTACACGTATCGAAATAAAATGAGTCTTTAGAGGTATCGAAATAATTGTCATTTAAACGTATCTAGTTGTCCTTTAAATGTATCAGGGATTAGATTGAGAAAGAATAATCAAAAGTATCACGACTTTCCAGAGAAATATTTCTCGGTCTCTGAAGAATTACTTCATCCTGTTTACTTTGTATCTTATAAATCAAAGGTTAAAATAGGAAATGAAACTCAGACGTTAAGACGTGAAATCGAGTTATTCTGAAACTTAGTCAAACAAAAGTATTTCAGATCAACAAAAGTGTTGAAATAGATTTAAATGTGTTGGCTAGATATTTCCTTGAGCCACACTAGTGTATTGGCTGAAGCGCCCCCACACTTCACTACGACTAACAAAGGATGTTTAATAAAATAAGTGTTTATTTACTTTGTGCGAAGCAAACAACAAATATGTGTGCAATGTACATATCTCGCTCTCTCTCTCTCTCTCTACACACACACACACACATATATATATATATATATATATATATATATATATATATATATATATATATATATATATATATATATATATAGACTCAGGTGATTACACCAATCATTTATTGGCCGGACGTTTCGGACCTTCACTAGGACCATCTTCAGCGACTGTATCGACTAATGAGAAGGGGAAGGAATATTAACGATAACAGTTAAATAGTTCGAATCCTGCATTATAGAATGGCTAAAAAACCGGGGGAAGACAAGTTAAAATGATAAAATTTAAAATTATTGAAATTAAAGTAAAAGACAAATAACAATATATAGAATTAATTGGTAGTATCCAGTGTAGTTTTAAAAAAATAATAAAAAGAAGTGAAGTTTTAACATAAACTGACTTGAATATCAAAAATTAAAGGTATTGCTTTAATTTTTGAGGAAGACTGAGAAGGTCAAGAGAAATATCAACAAAGTAAGTTGGTTTATGGTGGAGGGCAAATTATTGGTTTGTTTGAGATTAAGTCGCAATTGAGAGAAGGAGGATTGTATGTCTTGATACATGGCGATTCTCTAATCTTGAGTGACATAGGGTCTTGGGTAGATCGCAATATATTAAAATTATTGATAGATACCTCGGTTTCACAACTGATGCTATGGTGGTGAATTGTTGAATGTTCTTTTTTTAACAAAGGGAATCAAGTACCTGTTTTTAGGCTAATGCCGAGATGCGAACAGACTCTGGCCTTCAAGAAGGGCTCGATGTTACCTATGTATTGCCCTTGGTTACGCCCAAGGCAATTGAAATTGTAACGGACCAAGCTTCTACTTTCGGGCGGAACACTATCTTTATGATTGAAAAACATTCCTAGTTCAAATTTATTAACAAATAAAAGAGTAAAATCAGTAGGCAAATAATTTTTTTTTAATAATTTAGAGAATTGGGTGCGAGCAATTTTATTTAATGAGCAAAGTTCAGGGAGCAATAAATATCGTATATTTTTGGGTGCATTAGTGGTTGGTAGGTTCGGGAAATAAATTGTATTCAAGAAATTTGATATTGATTTGTATATAGACGAGGATGGATATCCATTTTTGATGAAATATCCAATTAAAATTAAAATTTTCTATGTATCAAGCAGAATTTCGATGATAATTGATAAGCGCGGTGTAATAGGGTAGTAATTATTCTTAATTTGTAAAAGAGATCACAACCACTGAAGAAATTCAAACCGAGCCCAGTAATAGTAGAATTGCAATAAGCCGAAGTAAGGAAAAATTGACGAAATAGAAATATAAATGTCCATAAAGGGGAGAGAGATGTTAAGTTCTCTTTTTTTTTAAACTCTCTTAAGTTTCATTAGAAACCAATTAAGTTTATCCTCTAGATGGCAATATTTCCCTATTCCTCGTTGATAACCTAAAATTTTGTTGAATCAGTTAGTATGATCGAGAGAGATGTGATCTCAAACACGAGAGACTGTTCTGCGGCACTGCAGGGAATCTCAGGCATGGGCACAGGAGCCTTGAAGGTGGTTGCGAGACGGGGAGGGGGGGGGGAGGGGCCACAGTTCTCCAGGAAGAAGATGACTCGATAAGCTTTCCTCGGAACAGGGGCCAAAGCTTCACAAAGGGCGATCTGCTGGTGAGATCTTCACGACGAGGTACGACTCGAACAGGGGTTGCGAGACTTCGCAGGAAACAGACACACGGTCTGAACAGAGAGACTGGCAGGGTCTTACTCTCCTCGAGGAATGGCTGACGCAGGAATATATAGCTCGGGAGCTTGTCCGTTAGAAAGCGCCAGGGCATAGCCGTCCCAAGAGAATTTACGACGCCAGTCTGTGCAAACTTATTTCGAGATAAGGGATTGGATCGAACGGTGAAGTTTGCCTCAGGATATAGGATTGATCTTGTACGAGTGCGTTCGCAGGGAAGGGAAATGTCCGCGAGGCATGGAGGTGAGGACTCGGTGCTATCGCGGGGGAGGGAGAGCGGTGGGCGTCCGCCTAAGTAAATACAGCCAGGTCGGCGGCTCAGCGCGAGACAGCTTCCTTCTCGTCGGTTCTAGAATTCCCACGCCAAGGAACACATGGTCTGGGGCTCGAAGGGGCTGAAAAGGGGTATTTCTGAGGGCATCCTCTCACATAGTCGAATATTTTTGGAAATAAAATAAAATTTGGAAAAATTAAAAGACAAATAAGAAAATTGAGAATAAAGTTAAATGAAAGGTACCATTTGCTAAGAGAAATTTGCAAATCAAATGGAAGAAATATATTAAATAAATAAAAATAACAAAGATAATAAGTAAAGGTGATAGAAGATAGGGAGAGTTATAGGAAAGGGAAAAAGAGTTAGGTGAATTTGAATGAGATGAAGATGAAGATGAAGAAGAGAGATGAAGAGAGAAAGAAGGTTAAGGTGAAGATGAAGCAGAGGGAGGCGAAGAAGATGGAGGTGATAAGAGTGAAAGGAAGATGAAAAGGAAGAAGATATAGATGAAGAACCATGAGATGAAGAAAGGAAATTTGAGATGACGAAAAGAAGGGCAGAAGCGTAAGATGAAGAATGGTGAGATGAAAATGTAGAAGAGTGAGATGAAGAAAAGAGATGAAATTAATAAGAGTGAAGTGATTAAAAGTGAGATGAAGATGATGGAGGTGAAGAAGAGTGAGATGAAGATGTAGAAGAGTTAGGTAAACAAGAGTGAAATGAATAGTAAGAAGAGTGAAATGAAGAGTGGTACAGCATGTTTGACGCTCGAAGAGCTGTGTAGAAGTGTATGTAAGAGGGAAATGAGAAAGGGTTTGGTGGAAGCCGAATCCTAACGTGAGTGGCAATTTCAAAGTGTCTGGCGTGCGTGGTAAACATGGAGGTAAAAATTAATAAATTGTAGATTGGTCATTAATTAAAATAAGATTAATGGTAAAAGTATTCTTTTATCTGTATGGTGTAAATTTAGGTGAAAGAGACAAATATGAACATGATAAGCTTTGCTCCCGTGGTAAAAACTATTACTACGGTATTGAGCCATTAGTATGGAAGAAGGTGGTAAAATAGTGGATTTAAATTAAATAATGGGGCTAATCTTTCACTGCCCTGCTCTCCTTCTTTTAAAAACAAGGTAAAAAAAGACTTGCTCTTCTTCTTTTAAAAACAAGGTGAAAAGACCTGCTCTCCTTCTTTTAAAACAAGGTCAAAAAAGACCTGCTCTCCTTATTTTAAAACAAGTTCAAAAGACCTGCTCTCCTTTTTTAAAAACAAGGTCAAAAGACTTAAGTTCGTGCTTTCAATTATTCTGACCTTATGACCAAATGACTTTCCAAACTTTCAATAATTCCCAGACTAACCTTGGGAGGACATTGGTAATCGGATCATTGGGAAGAGAGAGTAAAACAAGATAAGGGTTTCAACCTTCGTTAAAATTGGCCGAATAGTTACGAGGTTATTACCAAATAATTCATAGACTACCCTTGCGGGGACCTTGACAATTTTATCATTCGAAGAAGAATGTAAAAGAACATAAGTATTTCAACCTTCGTTAAAATCAGGTGAACAGTGACATTGTTATTAACAAAAAGCTCATTGAAATGTAGAACGGTTACCATGGAACCGAACGGCCTAAGGACGATCGGTCCTCAGGTCGACTAAAATCCTCCTAATATGTGTTCTTTTCTCAGGTCATCAGACAACTGACCACATTAGTTCTCTCCCATTTAATGTCAGGTTGAGAATTACTGATAGACATCAAGAATTACAATGTCGCGTAAAACAGCGCCGACTTAATGTAGGGAACCATACTGAGCAATCTTCCCTATTCATTCATTTTAACCACACAATCAACTCAAATAGTGCCTAATCTATCATTAAATGTAGCAATTATATTACTAAAAATAATTTGGAGTCTAGATCCAATAGCAACTTCCCAAATTTCAACATAAGCTCTAGTTTCTACTCGCTAGACCTATTTTTAGTCACGTGCGAGTCTAGTCGCGGGTGACTCTATATCTCAATATGTCGGTCGACATCGACAAGGAGGACCTTTTTAGGGGACGTGCTGTCATCCTTTAAGGGGAATACTGGGGGACATGATTCATATAACCAAATTAACAAGATGGCTCTTACTAAACAAATCAACAAGATTTCCAAAATTAAACAAAGTAGGGAGATGGCTCATATCAGACAAGTGGCTTGATGATGCTGGACCATGTAAAGAAGTTAACAAGAAGTGCCATATTAAAATTGTTAGCAAGATAGCCCATAGTAAAAAAGTTTGTTTCATAGGTCATAGAAGCATGACAAGATATCCATTGTTAAGCCAAGCAAGATGACCTTCATATACAAGTTAACAAGAATCCTCATAGTAAAATCGTCTATATTTTACTAGATACCAAGATTCAGCCTATAAAACAAGTTTTCAATATGTCACATTTAAAAAATTTAGCAACATGACCCATGTTATACAAGGTGGTTATTATAGATTGGTCATATTAACACGATACCAAGCTAATCTATATAAACAAGTTAATAAAATGACCCAATGTAAACAAGTTAGGAAATAAGCTCATCTAAACAAGTAAGCAATAGGTCTATAATAAACAAGTTACTAAAATCACCCATATAAAACTAGTTACAAGATAACCCATGTTAAACAGGTTAGCAAGATGACCTATACAAACAAGTTAATAAGAGAACCAATATAAACGACTTAGCAAAGAATTCCATTACTAAATCGAGTTACCAACATCTCCCCTATTTAAACTAGTTGGAAAGATTGTACATATCTAACCAGCACCACCACTACTGTGCCACGATAGAGTGAGAAGAAATGAAACTTGATCTCCTCCTCCATGTTGCGAGAAGAGGCGTTTCAAATTAGCAGTCAATGGTCTTTTACTCCTTTAACCGTCCAAACGCGGTTAGTGAGTCAAAGTGAGAAGGATCCATCATAACGGAGGTCATTCTATGTGTTCAATGAGAAATTGCGCTGTGCGAAGGATAACAAATCAGAGGTCACCAGGATTCCGTCATTTGCAGTTGAAAATGAACAAATCTTGGGTGTGTGGAAATTGTGTACATTTTCTATCCAAATGAGAAGCCAAATTGTGTGAAAGGATTCATTCAAACAAAATCAGTCGAGCGAATGTTATGGAAAAATCCCTTTCTAGTTACATACATTTGGGTTGATTGCACGATTTCAGCACTACTGAAGTGTAATGGGGAGTTTCATCCATGGGGTACCCACTTCCTTGTCATGGTGTCTATGGAGGTGGCAACATGGAAGAGCTACCAATATCTCCAACTCGAGAGCGTCTGTTTGAGTCATTCTCACAGTGAAGTGGATTGAAGAGGTGAAAAATAAAAAAAAGAGAAAACTTTCCAACTTGAATAATAAAAAAACTGAAGGAATAATTTAGTAAAATGCGACATATCTAAATTTATACAGTTCTAAATTGAGTTTATGAAGGAGATATAACTTCTAGAGAAAATTTTATGGCAACCAACCATAGAAAAATAAATATATTGAAACTAATTTATCTTTTATTGCTAAACTTTTGCCATTAAATTCAACATGTTAAAAGTTAGAAATTTTCTTTAGATTATTACATAAGTGAATTAACTTTAAGTGTTTAGATGCAGATTTATTCCAACGGTTCGATGGAAAAATGTACAAATGTTGTCGTTCCAATTATTCAAATCAATCAGGTACAAAACTTCTTAGATCTTCAACAATATAATTATCAATATGAAAATTGCCCCTCTTTTTCTTTCTTCAAATAAATTATCCAATTAAACTTTCCTAATAAGAAATTTTTTCATATGATCTAACTCTCGAAAAATGATTAAATCGCTTAATATTAAAACTTAAAATTTGTCATTAATATTCCATTAAATTAATTCAATCCCATCTCTCCTAATTTAAACCATCCATAATAATCCTCTAAGCGATCGATTGTAAGCCTTCCTAAATTCCATATTTAATTCATTGCATTTTTATTATTGGCCGTGGAGAAGTTGTACAAGGGATAGGGCACTATTCCAGTGTTGAAGCCGCATAAGTTAGCTAGAGGCAGCGTTCATTAAATTTCAATTAGATCTAGTGCAAGTTGCACATTGTTTTGTTTCTAATTCCCTACTATGTCTATTTATCAGCTTAAAAATGAAAATTATCTACTTGAAAGTTAACCAACGTTCTAATGAATATTTCTTGCGAGTAATTTTGGTAAGAAACAAATAAAATGATTTGATCTACAAAATTTCAATTCCTTCAGAAGGCCACACTTAATGGCCAAGAAGGTCGGAGGTTCCTCTTCCCTGGGTTACACGACGTTCAGACACATAATATTAAAAAAAAGGATATCTTATCCTTTCCTCCCGAACATATGACCTATTTTATACTTGTATTCTCCTTCCAGACATAATCAGGGGTTGGTATGCTTTCATGTGTTGGCTTTTTTTAGTTTGGTTCTTCCCAAAATAGGTCGTCAAATGAGTGATTTCCGTTTCGTTTAGAACTTAAATCAGAGGAGTTGACAGAAAAATAGGAACTTTCTTACACGAGTGGGGAAAAAGGTGTGGCCCTTTTTTTCATGTTGCTATGACTAAGCGTAAACTACTTTTAGATGTTAAAACATTGACCATTAAGGTAGTTGTAACGTCGAGAATTCATTTAGGATTTTCTGTAAAAGTACGATTATTTCTAATATTGAATGTAGGTATCATTTATATTTCTTTGTTCCTGGAACCTCTCTTTTTTCCTGCCTCGGGTATTTCTCCTTTATATATAATAACCTATTTACCGATACCATAACTTCCACACCAGCATGTGACAGCCCAAATAAAGAGTCTTGAGATTATATCCTACCGGTAAAAGAATCGGTGCCTTACAACTAGTTTCTCTCGAAGGGGAAAACTAGGCTGCTAGTATGAGGGGTTGTAGTCAATTTACTTTTGAGTTGAGAAAGATCTTTCTTGGGTATGAGCTCAAAGTTAAGTTAACTTCTTTCTTTCGTGGCTGAATGCCATTCTCTGCAATTTTCTTCACGGTACGATGATCACGTTTCGAATCCTTGGAAATTTGCAGAGATTTTCCTTACCTATTTCTTTTACGATGTCATTCTGCTCTTTGAGGGACGGTTCTTCTTTCCTGGCGATTTTATCATAAAATTCTTTTTTCAAAAGCTTCTAGGACGGGCGTTGTAATCGACCATTGGAAAATAAACTATAAACTATGTACACTTGGGATAAATAGTGTCGCGAGTATTTATTTCATTGTGTTATTACATTCATAAAACCAAAAATTTCAATACTTTTTCTTAAAAATAATGAGACCCTAAAGAGGTACTACATAAAATCTCTAAACACTATATTGGCCTGAGTTAAAACTCAAAGCATTGAAGTGGTTGGTTATACAAACACCCTCACAATTTCTATTATTTATTATCATGGTCAGGTTAGAATTCTTCTTGTTGACTAGAGTCAGGGGACTTGCAGCTCGCGTGGATGGGAGCTTCTTGAACCGACTGAGCCAATGGGACAATGTTCAAGGCAACACATTCTATCAATTTAACTTCTTCGTTCGCACCTCCAAAGGCCACCGTCCAAATGATACTGCGCCTGTGGGATGCAGAGGATGGAAACAGAAATGCATGCATCCCTTTTTTATACGACCTAAAACTATCGGCCTGCTGTGGTTGGTCTCAAACTAGCACGCATCTTGCCCTAACTCGGGGTCATCTCCAGTCAAATCTCTGCTCTCTTCTTTATGTGTATCAATTTCCACACATTTCCTTTATCAAGCACTTTAAGCTTGGAGATAAATCAGTGCGAGTTTGTGAGCCAACCACAACAGGCAGATAGTCTTCGGTCGCATACAGAAAGGATACGTGCGTTTCCGCTTCCATATATATATATATATATATATATATATATATATATATATATATATATATATATATATATATATATATATATATATCAACAGATGTATACGTGCACCTAGCGAATTTCTGCAAAGGCATAATTTAAATTCAATTTTATGTCCGATATTTCGATCCAAATCTTTGTAAGACAGATTTTCGAGAACTTTCTGGAATAAGTTACGAAATCATCAAATCGTGTGTATGGGAGAGTTGCCATATTTTTTACCCATATTGTATAAAAATAGGGAAAATAAAGGAACGTATTGAAGACAAGAAGGCACGTAATTTCATTTCAAGACACGGGGGACACGGATAGAGAGATCATCCATGAGAATACAGATCCCACGAGTGTCATCAGTTCAGGCGACCATACGCGAGTACAGAGACATCGCAACAGTGGTAACTAAAACAAGAACTAAGAGAAAGTTTGAGTTATCACAAAAATATATTCCATATATTGTGAAGCAGGTTAGGTTGCCTCACACAACACTAGAGGCAAATATGTGAAGGTTTGGTTGCAGTTGAATTTAATGTTTCGGAGACTACAGTAAAACATTCGTACATCAAAATGAGTCCCACAACTACCGGGTTCAACGTAAGCCAAATCATTGAAAACTTTCTTTTACCCAAGGAGCGAAGAACACCTTTACCCGAGGGGTGAGGAAGACCTCTATCTACGGGGCGAGGAAGGCGTTTACCCAAGGGCGAGGAGGACGTTTAACCAAGGGCGAGGAGGATGTTTACCCAAGGGCAAGAAAGACGTTTACCTAAGGCGAGAAGGACATTTACTCAAAGGCGAAGAGGAAGTTTACCTAATCATAGGATGACGTTTAGCAGAGGCGAAGAGGACGTTTATCCAAGGGCAAGGACGACATTTACCCAAGGGCGAGTAGGACGTTTACCCAATGGCAAGGAGGACGTTTAACCAAGGGCGAGGAGGATGTTTACCCAAGGGCGAAGAGGACGTTTACACAAGGGCAAGAAAGACGTTTACCTAAAGCGAGAAGGACATTTACCCAAGGGCGAAGAGGACGTTTTCTAATGAAGAGGATGATGTTTACCCAAAGGCGAAGAGGACGTTTACCCAAGGGAGAGGACGACATTTACCCAAGGGCGAAGAGGAAGTTTACCCAGTGGCGAAGAGGACGTTTACCTAAGGGCGAGGAGGACATTTACCCAAGGGCGAAGAGGACGTTTACCTAGTGAAGAGGAGGACGTTTACCCAAGGGCGAGGAGAACGTTTACCCAAGGGAGAGGTGGACGTTTTCCTAAGGGCCAGGAGGACTTTACCCAATGGCGAGGAGGATGTTTTCTGTGTTAAGAGAGTTTGCAAAAAATTAGAATTGATTTAAGAAATGAAAACTGATAAGGAGAAAAGAGAATGAGAGAAGTGGAAGGAGAAAGGGGCTTGGAAGGAGGAAGGGACGTGTAAAACCCACCACCTCAAATAGAGTCAAAAGGGATGGATGAAATAGCATCCGCCACCTGTGTGCCGCTACCAGGGATAAATGAATGAATGCTGTTCGGCGACTAGCCTACTAAAATAGCGCCGATCAGTAAAATAAGTTACAAAACGTTTATAAAGAGAATGGATAAGAGGGAAAAATTGAAATGTGCAGGGGAACTAAATGCTAGGTAGTCTCAATCACGTTTAAGACTGTCGAGAGTACTAGGGCTAATAGGGCGTGCCTCTCCTCCACGTTCCAATTGTATAAGGGTCTTTACCCCTTTGTACAACATTCACTTCCTTTAATACTGTTAAAGTGACATAGTTATTTTTAAATGTAATTATAAATGTAATTATTAATGTAATTATAAATATACAACTGTCAAAGCATCCCTTGGCTTTAAAAGGATAGGTGTTTCTCTGCTCCGTTGGCGAGAGTAATTGCCTTAATTTAGAAAAGGCAGATTTTACAGAGTGTTCAAATTGTGTTATATCATTTGACATAAAAATATCTCAATTAAATGTGTAATTAAATATGTGCCGTTTTTGTGTCGTCTCTGCGTATTCAGTTTCGGCCTTTTTAACATGAGGAAGAAGTGGGTAAATCAAAGTTTGCCTTAGCAACCTGAGGGAGATTTTCTTTCCCTTCTTTTGTCGAAGGTTTCTGAGTATGAAAAGACTTCTAACTACCTGTTTCGCTTTTCCATTCCACACTGTGACGTCCTGTACCCGGTTAATTTGATCACCATTTCCAGTACATTGTAATCTCTGGTGTATGGCTATCTTTTATCCCCCACTCTCACATCTGAAAGTGTATTTCGACCTATGGTGACTCTTTTGAATTTTACGTCATTAGTGTGGATTTTCTATTTAGCCTCGGATTCATTCACTCTTTTTGTGCAGTCATGCGAGTTTGCATATTTCGACATTTAACAGCCTCACAAGACCAACTATAAAACAAAACCAAAAAAAACCGATTTCAATCAGCTATTTCAACTTTCACTACGTTACAATTTATAGTTAAACTACAATGCACTAAGTGGTAACCAAACTTGTGCTCCAGTCGGAAGGATCTTTTTAGGGCTGTTATTTCGGGCTTTCGATGAGAACAACTTTCTTGGCGAAGATGAGGAACGTCACACAGGGTGCTCGATGAAGTATGAAGGTGGGTAAACTTTGCTACACTAATCGCGTACCATCGCTGAGTAAATTACACTTGAACTAACATAAATGTTAGCTAGATTGAATGACAAAAACTAAGCTTTACTTTAAGGGCTGAGCATAAATAAAGACTAAGATCAATAGAAAACTTAATTCCGGAGAATAATTTGGGAAGTGACTGTCTTCCAACTTCAGTCTAAAAACAAGAATAACTCAGGCCCAGAGGTTGACTTTATTACCGATATTATATAAAGTCAACCCCTTGGTCTTTGTTATCATTGTTTGTGGGCTAAAGATAGAAACCATTCCCTTTGGAAACTATTGTCCAGAATAAAGATTTTCGGTTGAACCGAGTCTTTTTTTTATGATAGACAAAGTTCGATAATGAGTAGACGGCATGCATCTTAGCGATGAAAATGTATGAGCGCACCCACACTGCGTTACTCTTTTACAAAGTGGAAGGCGTATCATTTCATAGATAAAACTTTTACACCTTTTTTCTGAAAACTTTCATAGTTTTCTTCCAAACAAAGTACATAAAAATGGCAATATGACCTACCCGAGTAATCATGTCACATTTTTTGGTAATATTTTTTAATTAGATATCAATTTAAATGTGCACTTTGCCTGATTAGACATTATAAAATTTTAAAAGGGTTTCTGACAAAACTAAGTTAACTAAAATATAATTATTTATATTTTTTATAAATCATCAAATAGCCTTGCATGACTATCGCTCATCTTTGTTATGATGTGTTGCCAAATAATAATATTTTTATTCACACGTTAGCTTAGAAAATTACTTATAGCTATAAAAATTTAGCCAATTGATAGTAGTAATATTTTTGGAGATATCCATGATTTAAATTTAAAGGCCACATTTCAGAAATTTGGCAACCCAGCGTTAAAGAGATTTGAAACAAAACCGTTTCAAAATGTTTCGTCAGTCCTGCTTGAAATACCACAATATCGTGAGAAACTTTCAGTCAATTTTATTTATTTTATTGGTAAAATCCGAACTAGTACAATTATAACTAAATATACCTCAAACACTCCATTTTCCATCAAATAATAATGATAAATCATCACTTTCTGAACGAAAGTAAGCGTAAAGTACCACATGACTACTTGGAGGAACTTTACATTAGATCTAAAGTTACAACACTAAATATTGAAAGTATTTCTATAATACGCTCACCAATACTGCCCAAAATGGATGCGCCCTTTAATTAGAAAGAAGGAAATTAGAAGAAATGCAAAACGAAAAGGAAGAAGCTTCTTTTTCTCGAGTAAAATGTGTGAAATATTTCGTTCATATCAAAAATAGAGCGAGGCGAAAGAGGCGAGGAAAATGCATCCCTCAAATCGCTCATTAAGGAATCAACTCCAACGATAAAGGTTGAGACTGTTCGGTCCTTCTTCCATTGCTCGTTCCAATTCCCTGAGTTGACTTTGCAACTACGCGTCGAGCGGTCGAGCGAGATTACTTGATTGGCGGTGAGATAAATTCATAGGATTGGTGAGATTACGTAATTGGGAGTTGGGATTACTTTGTAATTGGTTAGATTACTTGATAGAGGGTGATATTGCTTTATAATGATTTGAGATTACATAATAGAGAGGTAGATTACCTGATACGCAGGTGAGATTACGTGATAGGGATGTGTGATTAGTTAATAGGGAGGCGCGATTACCCAATCTCGGTAATCATTAACAAATATATGGGTGAAAGGTTTCCTCCCATTTTGGCAATTATTTCCCCCCACAAAACTCTGAAGAGGAGATCAATTTTCCTCTCAATCCCCTTTTGATTTCGCCACCCCGGCGTATAAAGCCTTCGAATAGCACACTGGGTACCGGGTTCGAACCCAGACGAAAGTTAACACATGATATTCATCCCTCACACGGGAGTAGAGGCCAATGGTGGGGGGATTGAATGCCGCAGGGGAGAGATCTCATTTCACCCCCAATTTCATTCCCTCTCTTTTTTTCTCTTTCTTTTTCTCTCTATGACTTCTCATACGTTCTTCTAACCCTCATTGACGCACACAACTTATCACTCTTCCATCTCGAAACCTGCCGAATGGGGTTACATATCCACACTCTACTTAGGGGGCACGGGTTTCTCTCCCTATGACACGATGAAAGGAGCCGAAACTCAATCACTTTCTAACGATAAACGACCCTTGGTTCATGCACGTTCGCCAACGATCGTCATTTTTATCTTTATGTTAATATCATTACCCGGTCGGATAACCTCGTTCAAGATTGGAAAGGGACCGGTAGCATAAATGAATAGCAATTTTATGAGATAAATGTGTGGTTGTGAAAAATTTATGAGAAAAGCAATTGATGAAGATGGGCCAACGAACCGGCCCAGATGGGGCGCTGGTCCAAAAAGATGAATAAAACAGTGGCTCGAATCCCGACAGATGATCACCCCAAGATGGCAACGATTCAAATCCCAATTTCACGAAACAAACAGCACAAGGTTTGTGCCTATCCTTTATCACACGGAAAGAGCCTCGTTGATGTTTCTGTTTTTATTTTACTCTTGGTTGCTCTTGTTCTCTTTTTCTTCTTTCTTATCTCTTTCTTTTTTCACTTTTCTTCTCTTTTCTCTTTTCCCCCCACTTTTTATCTCTTTCCCCTCCCTCACCGATATTACCTGTTCTAAAATAGCTCAAGCAACTAATCTTTAGATCTGTATCATTAAATCTTTAGATAAATTTGTGGTGTATAGTTATTACTTTCCCTAAGCACCCATCATCTCCTTTAATTCATCCACAAAATATTATAATCTCACAGAATTTGATGAATGCAATTACTTAAATTGGATCTTTTTGGAAAGAAATGTAAATTAGCTCCAAAAATTGTGTGGTCGCAATAATAATAATAATAATAATAGATATTTATAATGCGCCCTTTAGGGCTATTAGCCCTCACAGAGCGCAGGTTGTGCAGCGAGTGTAGAGAAAGTTTACAGGGAAAAGAAGGCAATTCTGAATAGATGAGTCTTCAGGAGACGTTTAAAAATAGCAAGGGAGTGAGAGGATCGGACTTCGGCAACATTTTCATAGCAGAGGGACTATTTACTCTCCTGATGGAAGAGCTATTTCAACAAAATCAGACTTCGCTGAAAGACTAATGAAGTCTTTAAAACAAACAATTTTTGAAAGGAGTAATAATACTCTGATAGGACTCATGCATTATTTGAACGTATGCAAGGAATATGAAAAGGGCTTATAACTAGGCCAGATCTTCTTCCTTTGCAAAAAAAGGAGTGTAGAAGAATTAAAACAACGCCACCTAGAGGGCCAAGCCGGCATATATGTTCAAGTCCCTCTTCGGAGAGAGGGAGAGAAAAGTACTAGAAGTTGAAGAGCATGAGAACGTTAGTCGTCTGACTAACAGTGAAACTGCTGAAGGGCTCTAATCTCCCCGTCGAATTGGTAGTCGTGTCGGGATGCCGGACCAAGATAGCCGTGTAAAGCCATTAAGCAGCTTTCAAAAGACCCGATTACCTACGAGGTCAGGAAGTCTGCAGTTAATACGCCAAAGAGCGGTGTCAGATCAAAACCACCACCGAGGAGAAATAATGTGACGGTTGTCATGGCCTCTCATTAAGAAGCAGACCTGGGCTTCGCAGGGGCACCCCCCCTCACCCCTCGTGCTCCCCTCAGTGGCATTACCACGTCCGCCTTAGGTAAGGCGATCCTCGGTCTATAAATAAGCTCCATGACGAAGGAAAAGTGATTATTCTGTTAGAGACGATAGAGGACTAGATTATTGTGATCAGTCCCTCGCCCAGTTTGGAACTCGACTTCTAAGACTTAGAAGTTCGTCTCGTTTTCTTATCATTGACATACCGATTTATCCTTCGCAGGTTAGCATGAGGTCTGGCTGGATCAAAATTCCTAAGTGCCAAACAGGAATTTCGGGATAACCTCGTATACCAAAACCCAGTTTGGTAACCCTGCGAAGTAGACGAGGATACTAGAAGAACTCAAGAGCTTCCAAGAAGAGTACTCCTTTAGCCAGAGAGCACAACTCCTCTCTCCGGTTTTTAGACTTATAACCGGATAGATAATGATATAAGAAAAGAGCTACATCGGTTTCTACCGTCTTAGAGACAACCACCCTACTTTCACTGCAACGCGAAGACTCGTGAAAATTCCAGCATAGCGACATCCGTCAACCCCCATTCATATCAAGATCATGTAAGTCCGGATGACTATATATATTCTTTTTGATTAAGTAGGATTTTAATGCTGTCCCCACGCTAACTAAAGGAGATATAATATTTCGTGACTGCTTTCATAAAGGGTGTTTCATTAAGACGGATCGAAGTTAGCGTTAAATAAAACAGTGTTATTGGTGAAAATTTATTGATTTCACTATTGGATCATGTTATTTGAGTCATGGCAATTATGGGTGAAAAATAATATCGCTTAAATGTCCACCAAGGCTCTCGGCGGCGCACCTCCACTCGATGGTCAAACTTTTGATGACGTCTCTGCATAGTTGCTCCTCGATCTCACCAATATGCCATATTATCTCATCCTTCAGCTGTTGAATTGTTGTTGTCTTGTTGGCATAGGCAAAACTTTTGAGAGGACCCCAAAGGAAGAAATCTAAAGGCGTTAAGTCACACGATCGGGGTGGCCAATTGACCTCGCTGTTTCGAAAGATGATTCGACCTGGGAACTTCTCATTCAATAAAGCCATTGTTGCTTTGGCTGTGTAGCATGTGGCGCCGTCCTGTTGAAACCACAAATCTTCGACATCCATAGAATTCAATTCAGGCCATAAAAAGTTGGTTATCATGGCACGGTATCGCTCGCCTGTCACGGTAACAGAATTCCCGGCATCATTTTCGAAGAAATACGGCCTAATGTTTCCTCTAGCAAAAAATGCACACTAAACAGTGACCTTTTGTGGATGCAGTGGCTTTTCAACAATCTTCCTGGGATTTTCATCAGCCCAAATGCGACAATTCTGCTTATTAACGATGAAAATGGGCTTCATCACTAAAGATGATTTTTTGCGAAAAATCATCATCGGCTTGTCTGCTCGTGCACTCAATTGACGAATGTACGGTGCTTCAAATGGTCAGCAGTCTTCAGTTCTTGCGTCACTTGAATTTTGTAAACGTGTAGAGACAAATCTTTTGTCAAAATTCGATGTAACGTTGTTGTGGAGAGGTTCAATTCCTGCACGCGATGACGAATAGAGGTGTCTGGATCTTCGGCCGAAATCTCGCGCACTGCAGCAATGTTTTCAGCTGAACGGCGTAAACGAGCATGCAGTGGCGTTTTCATATTTGTTGCCGACCCCGTTTGTTTGAATTTACGAACAATTTTCCGAATTGCACTCTCGGTTAGTCGATTATGTTGACCCCAAAATTCGAGAAGTGCTCGAAATGCGTTTCTGTTTGAACGTTCATTTTCGTAATAGGCTTCGATAACTTTAACACGCTGTTTGATTGTTAGTCTTTTCATGGTTGAAATTGCCAAAGACTGAAGTTGTTAAATCTGAAAGAAAAAGAAAAGAATCATTAGACGCTTAAACGTAACTCACATTTAAAATCAGTCCAAGTTATTGGAACACCCTTTATTTTAGTTAGACTAGTGAAAGAAAATTGTGGCTTAACTCTGTACCTTAGAGGCCTCCAGAAATTAGCTATCTGGCAATTGGTTTGTTGATGTGGAACCTTCTTTGTTTTGATCAGTATTCTCGTCGGGAGTAGGCCCATATTCTAATCGTGTGATCAAAGACTATGTTAAACTTATAGAATTTAGTGTATATATTTAAGTTAATTGATAAATTAAAAGATATATATTTTTGTTTAATACTTGGTGTTTCATTAGATCCTTACGTGTTGACCGGATCTTTCCTTAAAACTGATTAAACTCTGTGGTACTCTCATAATTCTGTATTTAGACTCCCTTAGAAGAATTAGGAGTCCACTCAGCCAATAGAGAAATTATTTCCCTTCCTAAGTGGTGTCAGACTGGCTCGCTAAAGTCATTAAATATATAAGTACTTTTACAAAGAGGTATAGTATCGGAGTAATTGTTAAACGGCCAACAGTTAAAGAATAATGCTCTGACAAAAATTAGGGACCCCAATTCCTCGACAAGGAGCTGTTTTAAGTAGATAAGGCCGAGAATATATTTTGTTAAACTTCAGCAAAATACAAAAGTCAAAATCTGGCTGTTTGTAATCTGAAGATGAACAGCCAATTGACTCAGAAGATTCAAAATCTCAGAGTAACAGAGGCGTTAGCGACCCAAATACTATTCGTAACTAAATCATAAATCTCGCAGTCGGAAAATGCTCAAATTAAGAATATATGTATTTTTTTCATCATTTATTTCCTGTAAATAACAAATTATCATAATCATAGATTCTGATTCTACCCTATAATTGCCGTTAGATTAAGACAGGTTAAAATCTAAAACTATTGAACTTTAAAATAATAAAAGTTTCCCGGGATTCCTCCGGACCAACCCATTTCCTGCGAACTTACGTCAACTCCATAAACCATATCCTCCAAGAAAGAAGCTTTCTTAGACCATTAATTCAAAGTTTAGAATTTATTTGATATTTTAATTTTACGATCTATTCTTTAAGCAAAAGAAAAAAAGGAAGGAGGCAGAAGGGGGAGGATTAGCTAGGGAATAGGTCCTTTATAACCATTTGAGACGAGATAGATAAAAAAGAATAGTGATAAACAGGTAGACTCTTCCAGGGTCTTATACATGGAGATAAACAGGCAGGCTCTTCCAGGGTCTTATACATGGGGATAAACAGGTAGGGACTTCCAGGGTCTCAGCAAACGGAGAAAGAGGGGCCGCCTAATGCCCCCACGACGAGATCGAGGAACCACAAGAGGAGATATATGAGGAGCTTGAAGCGTATTAGATTGATCTTGAAATTGACGCAAAAGTGAATAGATCCCACGAGAAGCTTGGTAGCATAGACGGGGGAAAAGAAAACATCGCATACTTGCAACTTTTGAACGATCTGAAGTGAGAAGTGACAGGCGGAATAGAGCTTCAGTTAAATTTATCAATGAGAAGAAAAGGCCATGGATAAGTGTGTTGAAACTTCTGTGGACAAGTGCTAATCGAATGAGAAGAAAATTAGGAATAATGTGAAAAGGATAACCACGGATTCTTGATATAGGTCAAGAAGGGTACCACTCCCCTGAAAGATTGACCCAAATTACGAGTACGAAGAAGATTAATTCTCGAAAATTTGCTGAAATCTCTCCTGTAATGTCTGTCTACAGAGATACGAGGGTGGTACCCGTAATTACACTGAGACAAGGCGGGACGTAATGATATATCTAGTTATCATGAGCGGAAAAATGAGGGTAAATGCTGAAAGGTTGTAAAATGGTATTTAATGGTATAAGATAAAATTCATATCTATGAAAAGGAATTGACCGTATTTATGTTGGTCATACCGATGCGGTATTTGTAGGTGTCGAATTTTGGATGGTTACCAGACCAGAACCATGCTAGAGCGACCAGAATGGAAGCATGTGGAAGACTAGATATTGATTAGTGTCTTTGACAACAAATAGAGAGGGGCAATAATAAAAACCACAAGTGGTACATGGTTATTTATTGCTGACGTTTCACCTTTATAGCAAATTAACTGCATCAATTTGTCGAAACCTCGACACGATAAATCAAGACACTTGATTTAGTTTAAAATAACAAGGAAACTTTATTTGACGAGCTTGAAGTTAAGAAACCACTGGGAAATTCGGATCACAACTCATTGGTATTTAACATCAAATATTATTTCATTAATCAGAGAAAAGCGCAAAAGAACCGGTATTTAATTTAGCAAACTTCCACCGAAAAGAGATCAATTAAAAGAACGGGTTTGGCAAAGAGAACTCAGTAATAAAACACTTGCTTCTGCTAACAGCATCATCATTAATTTCATTAAGGATGTTCAGACCAGATAATTATATTGCTCACAAAAATTTTTAAAATATTGAAACAGTCACTTTATAAGTGGTTAATAGGCAACCAGTCAAGTACTATAGAACACAAAAACAAAGACTCAGTTCAAATGCTAAAAGATACCGACCGATTAGTCCAGTTTTTAACAGGAATATACTCAATTTAAATGAGGAAAGCATAGAAACCAAGAATAATAACATCCACAAAATAAATTAAATAATAGTTATGGGAGATGGTGTAAAAAATGCGATTAATAAATTAAGTTCTGATAAAGCTAGCGGGGTTGACGAAATGTATCCGCAAAGATGTAAGGAAGCTAAGAACGGAAATTCCACTTTACTCGTTTTTCTATTGTATTACTTTCTGGATGCAAATATTTTTCCCAGAGGTTGGAAACTGGCCAATGTTGTTCTCATATTTAAAAAAGGTAGATGTGAGGAAAAGGAGAAATTATCGGCCAGTAAGCTTAACTTCACTTATATGTAAAATAATGGAGTCAATTTTTGATTTAAAACTACGCATTTGGAGTGAAATCAACTTTAAGTAAATAATCAACATAGTTTCAGGAAACAGAGGTATTGTGTTACTAGTCTAATCACATTTTCTAAGCATGTAACAAAAGATGTCATTTCAGGTTCTACATACGATCTGATATATATATATATATATATATATATATATATATATATATATATATATATATATATATATATATATATATTATTCTAAAGCCTTTGAAAATTTTCCATTCAATATTGTTCTTTCAAATTAGCCTATTTTTTAATAGGGCCGACCATGCATAAGCAGTAAGCCTATATGGCTTCCTGTAGTTGTCAGATTCGTTGCACATTCAATTAGCGAGTACCTATGATAGTGAGAACATAATTGTTCTGCTTCAGGTGAAAAAGATTGCTGACGGAAGTGTTTCTATGTCAAAACTGATAAGTATCCTGTTTTCATGATTGTGATTCAAAAAATAAATTGTTTTGGAGGTGAACACGAAGACTTGAGAACGGGGGCAGAGGGAAGGGGGTTCTTAACTGGCAGTGACCGACGAGAGCACGGCCGTTGAACAAATAAATAAAGAAAAAAATAGGCTGATTAAAAAACCTAACAGAGATAGGATTTGTGGGAGGCCCGCCTCCTACAGGCATCTGGGCGCACAACCAACAATTAAAAATAATCAAATACTACGGAGGGGTCCCGATTACCTTAAATACGCTATGGAACCACTAGTTATAGCGCAGGAGGCTGTAGCAGGTTCCGCGCTCAAAGCCCTCCACGCTACAGTAACAACAAACGACGCATTGCGTTTAAAGAAGCGTTCCATCAGATGGTGGGATGGTGCTGCATCTCCGAAGAGTGTCCGATTCGGAGGCCACCAAAACTCCTTTAATAACATCGAAGGATTTGCAATTAGGGACAGAGAAATGGTCGTTAGGGCGTAATGTCGCAACCAATTTAAGGCACATTTCAGGTTTTGTAGAGCAGACCATCCAAATTTGCAAATTAAACGAAATAGATCGTAATGCCCGGTTTTGGGGGGCCAAATTTTGCTTAAAACTTATCTTTTCCGTAGGGTGAGGCTGGTTGTATTCAGTTATTAAAGTTCTAGTTTCTAAAGCTAGAAATGGATCATTTTCGTACAGGAAGAAAATTTGCACTTTATTTCCGTCTGTATCTAAGGTTTAAGCAATTTTAGACTGAGGAATTGCCTGTTTGTAAACGACTCGGGAGGCAATATAATTAATCGATGTATGACGAATTTATGAGATATTTACAGAGTATTTCCTTGGAGGGATATGGCTTCACCTTTTGAATGTATGCTATAGATTCACTCATCACATGTATTATTACTGTTTTATACTAACCGGTCTTTCTATTATTCATTTTCAGGGCTAAGATAAGTAAAAAACTAGAACATCAACAAGTAACAGTGTCTTTAGCTCCCCACTTCCAGAACTTTCTCATTATGAGCTGCAAACAAAACAACAAGTTGGGAAATATATTCAATAGGAAAAAGACAATAAATACAAGAAGAACAAGGATATTATTCGTGAAGTATCCGAGAACTTTATTGAGATTTGGATCAAGCCAGTATTTTAGTTCAGTCGATCAAGAATGTGAAAACCAAATTGCTGCGATTGGTGGAAAAAGCTTCTGTGGTATCAAACCAATGAATGAATGCCACTAAGAGTAATAAGTTCATCTCATCATTGCAGGCTTCCAGTGTGCTGATCTCTTGGGTTACAAGTGTAAAAAGAACAGGAAAGTGCCACGTCGAGAACATTAATTTCTTATTGAGCAAATAACTGGGCGTCACATGAAAATTGAAGGAGTGTATGTAGAAACAAGTCAAAACGATTAATAAAATGAAAATCAGAGAAGATCGAATTGAGGAAAGAATAAAAAAGGAAGAATCACAAAAAGAGAAGGGGAAGAGAAAACTACAATTTAAAACGAAGCCCTGGATGAAGAAACCTCATCTTCAGACATATCTAATGATGAATGGAAGATAATCTTTGCGAGAACAGCAAACAACATCATACCCTTACGAACAACTGCCATGGAAGAAAATCAGTATTCTGTGTCAAATAGAGCTGCTGCTGCTATTAGTAGTGCAGTCCTAGTTGACTATGGTAGCATAAATTCAGAAGACCGCTCCTATGTACTTGACCATCACAAATTCTGGAGGGCACGAGAGTAGTTAAGGAGGAATTTCACTGAATCTGAATGTTTAGAAGATAAAAAAAATGACTGCTTTTTTTTTTGATGAGAGAAGAGAGACAGCACTAACTAAAAAGAAGAAAGAGAACAAATGGTATAAAGAAAAAGAAATTCAAGATCACTATTTGCTTGTCGGAGAACCTGGTACTGTTTATTTAGATAATCTAACTATTAAACGAAGGACAGGTGCAGGTATTGCAGACGGATTGATGAAATGGCTTGATGAAAATGATATTAAAGTTGAGATAAATGCAGTGGGAGCTGACAGCTCGGCAACTAATACTGGCTACAAGAATAGAGCCAAAAGAGACCGGAATGTCAATTACATCGTCCTTTGCAGTGGATCATCTGCAGCTTGCAACTAAATGAGCTTCACTTGAGGAACCTGTGCAGGAAATATATTGGTCCAACAGAAAGTGGAACTCAATGGAAAGGACCACTTGGTAAAGCCTAAACCACCTGCGAAACTCTACCAGTATCACCAAATGGCCTTCAATGTATTGCTAAAGGAGCTTCTTTTCCAGATATAGATGTGAATGAGCTTAGTCGGGACCAAGCTTGCCTGTACAGAATTATCAGCGCTATTAGAAGCGACGGTGTAATTGACGATGATATACTCTATATGAAACCAGGGCCAGTATCTCATGAAAGATGGCTCACCACTGCCAGCAGAATATGTCGACTTTATGTGGCAACAGAAGATCCTAATAATGACTTGTATATCCTCACAGAGTTTGTCGTGTGTCATTATGGGGCCATATGTTTACACATCAAATTTTCTCCGAAATGCACCGAGTGATCTACACATCTGGTGGAAAAGATCAATCTTCTGCAAATACTCAAACCTGCCAGTGAAGCCACAGCAGGGCAAACAATCCAAAGGAAGTCCTACTCGTTCCATCCTGAGACCAACCTCTTGGCAATACTGGCAGGCGTTAAGCGGAAGAACAGGAAAGTAGCTATTGACAGAATCAAGAAGATCCGGAAGTTACTTTTTATGAGGAAGAGATACGTGATAAAACAGGAGTAAAGAAGGGAAAAAACAAAGAGCAATTTCTGTGTTGATTTGCTGGGGTGAAGATACCTGTTATGAGTGTGGGCGAATTCTTTACTCTAATTTTTTTCTTAATATTTTAGCCCAGATTTACTCTTTAATTTTTGCTTCCTCGCAAAAAGTGCCATTTCTGATGGATATTTCGCTTTTAGTTTAATTCGTAATTGGCCATGTAATTGCCTCTGGCAGCGCTTTTTAGTGAATTCCACCCAATTTACAGAATCTCAAATGAAATTGTTGAAGCTTAGGCAAAACAAGAGAGTGAAATTGCTTCCTTTTATATGTTTGGAGCCATTTCGCACTCACAATTTTATCAGCTTTGCACTATCACTTCTCTATTGGGAAGGAGAGGGTAAATCATATGTCTACGTCAATCCAATTCAGTTTCTGAATGCCAATCATTAACCGGTCCTTTATACATCACCGTACGAATCTATTTAATGATTACCCCTATTTTGCCTTTTATATTTATTTATAAACCCTTTTAGCTGAGATAATTTTCAAAACCTTCATCGTGGCCCTGAAATTTTCCATAACAATCTAATATGACATCTTTGCTGCCAAGCTAAGGGAAGACGGGAGGTAATTCTCCTAAAAATATGGTTGTCACTTTAAAGGAAATTAGATTCGCCATTTCAGAAACTTATTTAACTTATGGGATTATTTTAATATCAAATCAGACTGGCAACCGAACACTGGCTGGGAAAGTTGGATGCAAGCCGATTAAATTCTCGCTGAAATCGGCGGGCAACGAAAAGATTGTGAACAGTTTTTAGTCATAAATATTATAAAGGAAACTTTGCCAAAACCTAAGGATTTGATAAAGAAGGATTAATATGAATATATAAGATGATTGTAAGTGGGTCGCGAGTAATCATAATTGTGAATTTTAACCCATCTTTGGTGAAAGACTCTGGGATAAGATGGATTCCAGTGTTATTAAGTATCTTACTGGCACCACGTTCGAAGAGGGAAATGTAATAATCCAACTGATTACTGCCTGGTGTATTTGCAGGGGACATAAATGAGGACCTAGATGGGGTGTATTCTCAACTGAACATTTCAGATTTTTCTCTTATTGAGAAGAAACAGACGCCTCCTCAGGGAAGAAGTCCTTCAAAGTAGCAAAATAGTTCTCCGAAAGCCTCACGTTCGTTTCAATAACATATAATTAATCTTCATGGCAAAATTATCAGTTTATCTATGGCGAGAGTCACCATGTTGGCAGTTCTTTTGTACTCAATATTCATTTACATTTTATTGACTAAATGAAAATGAATTCAAGTAGGTCGGTTAAATAAAATATGACGTATACTGAGCAAAACTGCGGAACATAGAATTAGCAGCGATGATCGATTTGGGATTTAGGAATATTGTGGTTTTGAAGCCGTTTTAGAAATTAATTGTGTCCCTGGAAAGGGGAATATTGTGGTTATGAAGGCACTTCAGAGCTAAATATCAACACATTGATTATGATTTAGATCAGTTTTTAATCCGTCTTTATAATTGCAACAAAAATAATTTCATTTGGATATCTTAAAAAAGCTTCCAATTTGGCTGTAAAATATTTTTGTTTTGGTTCTTTTCTCGACACTATTTTTATGAAATCTTGCGCGCGCAGGTTTCTATCCTTTGCTTTTATCCTGTCGACGGACACTGAACATTTTCTGTCTTAATTACAGCCCTTTGCCATTATCGAGTCCAGAAACAATACGGCAACTCTAAGTAAAGACGAAACGTGGATTTTATACGAGGCACAAATATATTTGTTGACAGAAAATGAAGTTTCTTTGAATGAATCCGAGTTCTTTGTTCGCTTTCTTTGGTGCGTTGACGCACGGCTTGATGCATATGAAATCCCTGTTTTCACCTACCATTTCCACTTCTGATTTTCACATCGTAAAGGGTAATTATTAATTATTAAAAACTCTTTAATATTTTTAATATGCGACTTTCACTAGCCACGGTTTGAACGAGCTATATCGGTTTAGTTCCATTCTGTCCTTATCTTTTTTTACTTATCTTAACTATTTTGTCATTTTTAAATTTGTATATAGTATTCAATGAGTCAAATATACACGTTAAATATATAATAGTTAAGGGCAACTTCAGAGAGATTCCTCTAAGAAACCAGCAGCGTGTGGCCATTTTGATTTTCCTCGCTTAACCCAGCTTTAATTCGCTATAAATTTCCCAAGCCGTCTTCGGCTGCTTAATCGCCGTTCGATAAGGTTTTATCAAAGGCGATATTGAGCGCATCTTGATAAAACGGAGCTCATTTTTTGTACGCAGTTGCGCCAAATTTCTATCAAAATGAAGCTCAGTTAATACTGCGCTATGGCCAACCTGGCGCTCAAGAGAGAAAATTCAGTTTAATCACAAAACAATTGCTAATCAAATGTCAATGTAGTACATGGTCATGCGTATAAGAACCTTAAATGAAGGCTGATGGTGATGATAGCTTTATTAAATGGTTACTAAGCAAAGAATAATGATTATTCCACCCAACGTCACAGAATGAGATTTGTGTAAAATTGTGAAACATCACATGAGACCGTTCCCAACTGTATTTAGCACAATGGCAGTGTGCTGTGGTAACTACAAAAGCCGTCCGCATCTATTAATTCTTAACAAAAGAAAGAAACTCCACCGTATTCAGGAAATTATTGGGGCTGGGATCATGAGAAGAGCCAGAAATGCAAAAGGATTTTATACCTACAGCAAGGAAGACTTCTTAAGTCCCTACTAAGACCCGATAAAGTACCCTCATAACATTTCCCCTTGTAAAGATAAGTACAGCTGACATATTAAGATTCAAAATGGCTTCTAACCCACAAAACACACGAGGATGTTCCCTTGTTTTCCTCTCTACACCTGTTATAGTTGGGTTACTATTCAGAAGTCATTTTTCCCCAATTGAGCTCAAATGTGAGTAGGCTCTAATAGGGCGTAGATACCACGGATTGGATTCCTCCGAGATCTTATTGATTGAATGTTATTAAGAGATGAAAACAAAGAATAACCCTTATTCTCATTTATCATTTTAACTTTTACCAAACGGCTAAGTACTTCAACTTTAAACATCATAGTTATCACTGTTCAAATATTGTTCATCTAAATAATAAAATCAATCTAATTTAGCTCGTTCAACTTATCGAACCTTGAACTTAGATTTTCAAGTTAAGATTTTTTTCATTTTATCCACAAAAGTGTCTCATCCTTTCAAGCTTCTTAAGAAGGAATTAGTTTGTGTTCATTGTTTGGTTTTGTGGGAAGTTTTCCGGATTGGAGACCTTTGATATGTTTTTCTGCCACTATTGCTAAAAGGTTGGATTGGTTCTCATGGTAATTTGGCGTTAAAGGAGACACCTGATCATTTTCCTTTGGATTCTTCAATTTCTTCGCTAAGAACTATTTTATTTTGACAGGTTCTTAGCCTCAGCTTTTTGTTCTTAGCTCTCTTATTATTCTTCTTTACTCGCTTACTAAAGCTAACAAGTATTCTTTATTCATTTAGTGGTAAGAGAGCCAAAACCAACGAAATTTTATCAGGAGGGGCGAAGAAATAAAGGGACAAAGTTTCTGACGCGAACATATTTGGAATGTAGAGCATCACCAAGTAGTCATGTCAAAATTTACAATGAATTTCGTTATGAGAGGAATAATTTAATATATTCTTTGATTAGAGAGTGATTTTTAATTTTAAAAGCGATCCTAGTGACTGCTTGAAATGGACATAAGTCCACGTAAGAAAACAACCTCGTACTTAGGCTCCATAAAAAGAAAAAATAAACTTACGAAAGCCATAAAAAAAGATACACAAACCAAAGCAAAAACCAACAGGAAAAAAATAAGAAAAGCAGAAAATGGCATTCTCCTACGTGGGAGGAAGGAGTGCCTGTCTCAGGGGCCCATGGATGCACCCAAACAGAGAGTCAAATATTCGCACAGGACACATTTCTGTCTGCATGAATCCGTCCCAAAGGAAAAAGGGCCAAACGGTATTGCCCCAACTCGTCCCGTTACCGGAACAGGTAACGCGCGCGAAGGTCAACCAGACCGAGACATTCAACGAGAATGTGACGAATAGTCCTAAGGACAAAGTGAGCTTCTCTAAAAGATCAATAGTTTAAAACTCTGTCTGCAATAACTCGCCCCGTGTAATAGGGAAAATGGATAGGAACCCAGTTCGTCCCTGATCCGGGGCAGGTAACGTGCGCGAAGATTTCCCATACCGGGACAAGCAACAAGGATGTGCCGAACAGTCGGGAGACAAAGCAGGTGTTCACAAACGTATAATAATCCGCAACTCTATGTCCACGAACCAATCTTGAGAACAAGGGACAAGTGGTAGCAACACAGCTCGTCCTGGGACCGGGACATTCAACGAGAATTGGTCAAAGAGTCCGGGGACAACGCAGTTAGTGGTGGTTGCAATAAAGTGTTGGTGAGCGCTACATCAAATGGCGGTGCGTTCGGCAAATTTTACCAATACAACGACGACAGAAAGCGACCAGAAGCCGCAAGGCATTGTGGAGGACGTCCACGGGAACAGTCACAATGAAACACGACTATAGGTTTCCGTCTGCCGTCTTTCATCTCCTTTGCGAGGATGGCCTAATTCATGTTTTCAGTGTTGAGTAATGAGAGATGGAGTTGCCAAGTTACGATAAATTTTGTTATTTCCAAGTTTAGTTAACATCATATATTTATTAGATTTTTATTTATAGATATCATGAAAATATTCGCTTTGAGATTTGGCTATTTTTCTGCTTTTTAAAGCTATAATTAATTTCATATCCTAACAACTAAGGTTAGCGGCAGTCCTGAATACTATTTGAGGATTTTAAAACATATATAAATAATAATATCGTAATTAACTTACTTTTGTCCGGAATATTTTGGAAAATGTGACTTGTCTATTTAAGGAGGTTATACATAGCCTGATTAAAGAGTTGGTTGATTGGAACATTCGAAAGTAGGGAGTAAGGAGTAGCTCTCCAGAACCTCCCACTATTCTAACACACTATTTGCGGAGGAAGAGCGAAAATAGGCTAAAGAGTTAAAGGAAGTAGGGAAATGAATGGAGAGAACAAGGCCGACACGAAGGATCCCAACCTCCTAGAACTAGTTCGTACCAGCAGTTTAGCCCTTTAAAATACAAACTTCAATCCCCTTCCAACATCAAACCAAGTAATTAAGAAGAAGTTTCATTAATTAGGTTTTAAACTTAATTGATGTATTCAACGGTTGGTATCGTGTTCTCAGCCAACAGAGTTTGACTATTGGTGAAGAGATTCAAGAAATTCACTCGAAAAATAAAAGGTTAAAATAATAATAATAATAATACAACATTCTTCTTAAATCTAACCGTGAAGTTCACACCCGCTGTATCCGCCCTAATGAAAAACACAATTCACGGACACAATTCAAACTTCTTTCTCGCCTCTCCATCCCAGAACTGACTCAAACATATCCGCGAATTTCTCTTGATTCTTCTTAGGAAAAGGTAATCCAATATTTGCTCTGGAATATCCCCTACCTCTGAACCTGACTATGTAGTACTGCTCTCCTCTCCCCTCCATTCCCTTTTCCTTGACACAGCTTCCCCTTTAAAGAGTTCTCCTCCCTTCTGACTTCATAAAAAGTCCTGCGATTCGGTTGATATTTTCCATCCTAGTCTTTATCGTATCCTCCTCTATATTTTGCTCCCTAACCTCACTTACCTCTTTAACGCATCACGCTTAACTAGTGGGGTACAAGTCAACTTAACTCCAATCATGACTACTACAACTTCCATCTGGTTGGATCCCTTTCTTCCTCACTCGATCTTCTTCAACTCGTTCAAAGTGTCCAGCTCATCCTCCGTTAAGGAAACATTTCTCCCACTGCCCCTTTACTGCAGCCTTCAAGTACAGTCCAAACTTCTTTCCCAAATTTCCTGAAGTAAAAGTGAAATCTGGTGTCTTTGTTGGACCACAAATCAGGAAAATCAGTGGGTTCAGAATTCCCTGAAATGCTTACAAAAACAGAAAAGAGAAGCCTCGAAGAGTTTTGTTTTGGAGTGTCAAGAATTTGGGGGAACCACAAGGCTGACAATTATGTAGAACTGGTTGAGAACTTAGTGAAAAGCTATGGCCAAATGGGCTGAAGGAGGTTCCTAAAGGTGCACATCCTTGCTGCCCATCTTGACAAATTCAAGGAGAATATGGATGCATACCCAGAGGAGCGATGGGAGCGCTTTCATCAAAATAGACTGAACTTTGAATTTAGATACCAAGGGGTAGACAGCGGAAACATGATGGGAGACTACATTTGGGGGCTTGGACGGGAAAGTGATTTACATCTCAAAGGGAAATCGAGGAAAACTAACTATTTTTATTTTTTTATATTTCTTGTGAAAGTTTCAATAAAATTGTATAAATTTAACTCTTTCTGTTATTGGCCCAACAACAAAATTTGCTCATTTTTAGCAAATATTTCACCATACAAATAAAGAAAAGTGGCTGGGTACAAAAATTCTGTTACGGTTGAATTATTAGGATTATTTCCATACTCAATTCTAATGCGATCATACTAGAATGTTGGTCACATTCTTACCTTCTTGCTAACTCCAAGGAGACAGGGACGACCCAAACACGGCATAAATTTCAACCAAGTCCTACCATAACACTTGCCACTCATAGTATCATTAACTCTGCCATGGTATGCGGTTACCATAACAATGCTTACTTACCCAGCCTCACTATGAGGGGTGATTTCCTTGCGGATTCTCTTCATTAAAGCCTGTGAACTATTCCGAACGTCCACTAGGTGGAAGAGCTCCTACCATCATACCATTAAAACTCCACGCGGCTCACTTAGGATTTCTACCGCTTAAATCCAAGAGTCTAGCACAGGACCACAAAGATGATTCTAGAACACCACCATAAATCATATGAAATTAATTAAAAGTCTTACGTTTGTCATCTCTTAAACCACGTAGTTTGGGGGGGGGGAGTAATTAGGTTTTTAGAAATTTTAAAAGATTCTGATAAAGTTACCCACAACCACTTTTTTTTACCTCGAATAGCGAAGGTGGTACTAGAAATAATGGCTTCAATTCGTTTCATCCAAGGGTCAATAGAGAAATAGCAAGAAATTTCTTTCCATTTAAGACAATAACCACTTGGAATATCTCAGCTGCTACAGCAGTCTTTAGTACTACAGGAAACATGTTCAAGAATAGCCTGGATACTTACTTTGCAAATAATAACGTTGCATTAATTAAAATTGGACATATCTGTGAGGGTTTGGTTCTTGCGAGTGGTGATAATTATGTAACCTTCCTGCTTACGGACTGCACTAGTGAGGTTCGAGGTCCTTTGCCAGGTCCTTGTATTGTACACTTCATTAAAGAAGCAATCAACCCCATCGCGGAATTTTGCCATCGAACTCTCTGGGAAATTATTCCTGACACTCTTGTAAGGCTTAAATTTTGAATTAATAACACCTTTAGAGTATTGGTTCAAAATTTCAGGGTCAAACTCCACCTTTTTCCCTCGTCAGCAGCATGATAGATTATTTACTTAAATTTTGACAAATTCATTACAGGCCCTAGCACGCTATTTATTGCTGACATAAGACACCATTCTCACTTACACAAATATAATTCACTTATTTTTCTCTGTGTTAATTGATCGGAGTTAACAACCCAAGACTTATGAAATTAGAAGAGTATATGGTGAGGTGATAGGGGAGTTAATGGCGGACTAGAGTTATTCTCTATCCTCCACAGTCAATCTAAGCACCTGAAGTAATCTAACAAATCACTAAGACCTTCATCTTCTTTAGGCATTAACATGTCTTAAATTTTGATGCTAAGATCAGGTGCTATTTATTCTACAAGTCCTTCAAATCCGTCCATGTTTAAGGGATTTAGAAACCAATTTGGCTTAAATCCAAAGAAAGAATTAGGATGTTATTTCATCAGTAATTCAGTGAGGTTTCAGCCACGTCAACCCACTTTCCCATTCAGTAGAAAAGTCAGCCACCTCTCTCAATTTTAAACCATGTGTGATTATTCGCTACACTGAATTGAAATTGGCTCGTTGTTTATGAGGTGTAAGTTGATATGTAATCATAAGCCTACATATTCACAATTTCTCCCGTAATTTCACTTAGTAAAAGATAATTATTCCAAGAAAAACACTAATATTACAGGCTTATTTCCTCTCTTTACGGTTGAAGCTAATATTATTTATTATTATAATTATATTAATTAAATAGAAGTTTCATTTATCCTGACGATAGGTTTTTCCAAATTAAGTAGAACCTCACAATTGAAGTGCTATGTATTTAACCTTCGTTCACTATTGGATCGGATTAATGAAATGAGATCGAGATCGGTGATCTGCCGTTTTGAGCAGATTTTCGACAAAAGCTTCACTGAGCTGGTGAATCTTGGTGTCTAGATGATAGACGCCGAGGTGGATAAATTCTCGTAGGGAGATTTAAGTTTTGAATGGTTTAGGGAAGGGGTTGAATTAGCTTCGGCATAAGAGGTGGGCAATGAGTGTCCCTAGGCAGAACCTATACACCGTCTCCAGAGGAGGTTCAGCAGCTGGATCTACGCTACGTACTTTAAGAATCCAATAAGTGATTGCCACGGTTTGGGAAGACCGAGAACCGTTTGGAATAAATAATTCATAACTTTCGTAGGGAGAGAATTAAAATGTTTATTGGGAATATACCCCGCATATGGCGGTAAAATAATAGCTGAAATGAGTCAAGAATTGGTAAATAATTATGTTTATTCTCGGAGTGGATAGGGTGGGTGCGAACTTCACGGGGTAGATTAGTAGATGAATCCATGAGTCATGTTCATTGAGAGTATGGATAAACGAGTCTCACATGACAGAAAATAAAATTGAGGTATAAGAAGTTCCTCTTGTAGATGTTGTTGATGAGGAGGTTTCTGCCCTCTTCGTCGGCATTTACTCGTAGAGGGAAGGCATACAGATCCCACGTGACTTTCAGGGGCTCTAGGGCGTTCCATCGCATCTCTTGCACATGCACCCGGCACAAAAGATTTTAGAGAAATATGGATATGAAAGATCTGGTTGACCAAGCGAAGATTTCTCCCTGGGCGTGAGATTTCATGGGATGATGGGCTTGATTTTGTCTGCCTTTACAATCATTCTTGTCCCTACTTCGCCCGCTCCAAGCTCCAAGTATCATTTCACACCTTAATTTGACTCCAGATGTAAAATATGACTCGAACACGTACACTTCCATAGCATTACGACAAAGACAATTCACCCACTCAACCAATACAATACTTTTGGCAGCGTTGGAAAATCATTCGCTCTTGTGTGAATTGTCCAATAACGAAGTCGAAATATAAATGGCTTGATAGAGTTAAGACCATTTCTACCACATCTGCTCATTATACATAATATAAAATATTTATTCGCAAATACTAATTCTGCTTTTAAATTTCACACTATTATTTATAATACATGCGATTAATAAATGTCAAATAAGTCTTCTAAATCCGAACATATGCAAACTTATATTTTTAAAATTTGAAATTCATTCATTTGCACCACTATTACTTATGCACCTATAATTCACTCGGTCATTTGCGCCACAACTACTTATGGACTTGCAATTAGCCCAGGCATTTGCGCCACCACTACTTATGGTCTTACAATTAGCCCGCTCATTTGCGCCCCAATACTTATGGCCTTACAATTCGCCCGGTCATTTGCTCCACCACTAGTTGTGGACTTACAATTCACACGATCATCGATCATCTGCAAGTGAACTAAATTAAAGATTCCTTACTCTTAACATTAAGCTGTGCCTTGGTCACCGTTCGATTTTGGGTACGAGCATCTTTTTCTATGTCCCAATCAGCATTATCATTTTTAAAACGAGGAGGGTTTTTGTATATCCTACTTAATTCTGATATAAGATATTTTAGGTTTTAGAAACTGAGCTTTCCCCTCATGATTAGCTTTTGTTCAGAATTGCAAGAATATATAGTTCAAAGAGCAAGCGAGATTGAGTTTAGTTCTTTTATTTGTATAAGGATCCATCCAATGGTTTGTAAAAAGTATCATCTCTTGCGAAGATTCATGTGTTAATCTTTGCTAAGATTAAAGCTTTGGTGACTCTGTAATCCATAACATGCTCTATCTGTCGATGGTAATAAAGGAAAGATATTAGCTCAAATGATGTAACAAGATGTGATTTAGAGTATGTAAGATCCTTGAACTCTGACATCCAATAAAATACCAGCGTCGCGAACTACAGCTGGTGATTCTCAATTTTGAAATTCATAGTTCGGTAAAATTTATTTGGCGGGAGGACTATAAGGGACATGCAAGGCGGGATGGACGTCCCTATGTGAACAAACTCGTGCAAGAGCTCTTTTATTAATGAGAAACATTGATTCTTCCTTAAAAAAATGACCTGTTACAGATTTACACAAAAATTTTGAAAAGGGCCATTCACTAATGGGTTGACTTGACGGCAAGGAATTTCTTGGCTGCTTTCCGACATCTATAAGTTCAGTTCCAATGTTCTAATTAAAGAAATTATTTATAAAAAATGTCTCTTTATCTACTCGTTTATAACCATAAAGCCAAAAAAACGATTTAAATAAAAATTCTTTCTCAAATTAAAAAGATTTCGATTAAACTTACGACGTGGTAATTTATGGAGCACAGATGTTACTTAGGGAAACATTTGTCATCATCAATAAATATATCCACAATCTCCATGTTGATGATAAAGGCGGCAAGGACCAATCCTATTGCCCCTTAAAGCCCTAATGCGTCCTTTCTATAGGTAATAGCGCATATACTTGGGTTTATTGCTCAAGTCCTACTAAAGAGCGTAATTTTGACGTGAACTACAGACAATTATGGCCGTCTAGCGAGTCTTAGAATTCAAATGCATGTCATGAGACGGTCAAAGTGTTTGAGTAAGTTTCTTGCTATGGTTGTAGAGCGGTTGGTTATACAAACACCCTGACTGTTATATTATTTATTAACAAGGTCAGGTTGGAATTCTCCTTGTTTGCCGCAAGTCAGGTGGCTTGTAGCTCGCGTGGCTTGAGAGCTTTTGGGAGGTTGGCTTGGCTTGGAGTGATGGTGGCAACGAGCAATGTGTGTATGGTAATTGGGAATTAGTTCTGCCTTCCTCGTGCCTACTAGCAACTAACACTACCTACTACCAACATAGGGGTGCAAGTGGTCGCTCGGTGCGCCGGTTGTAAGTAAATGTTAAGAACTGAATTAAAGACCTTAAAAATATTAGCATTCAATTTTATTTATTATATTCAGATTAACTTCAAACAATACAGTTTCTTTGTTAACACATTTTTTGTTAATTCCAAGGACCAAATGAAGAGATTCGATTGGATAATGGATTAAAAAACTTCAGTATTTAATAATTAATACCCCGAATCCTGAGCCTAACATTTGACTATGTTGGTATTTAAAAACTCTTTTATTGCTAGAGACATTATTTTTTTTATTCTCACTAAATAATTGTACATCCTCGAACTATTGTTAAAATTAACCCAGCAAGGGAAATACACAATAAGCAGAAATTATTCATAGAAAATTAACAACTGTTGCCACTTGGAAGAGGAATGAAATAATAACAACCGAATAAAGAGCCAATTCTCATCGTTAGGATGAAACTACATCAGATTTTACGCAATGCTAAACAATTCCTCCATCATTGACATGAAAGGGTGAATAGGTTAGAAAGAAAATAGCAATTCTATTAAATGAATTTAGTTAAACAAGTTATAATGCTTGTACTATCTATCTATTCATCTATCTATCTATCTACACACACACACACACACGCATATATATATATATATATATATATATATATAAATATATATATATATATATATTGGGTTGCGCTGTTCCTGTAGAGCTTCAATTTAATTTGTAGGATAAAAGAAAGGGCGTAGAGAATGAAATTCATTTCATTACTTGATAACAACAAAGTTTCGAATGTTAATGTTACCTATCTTCTGGTCCTGGAAATATATAAATTCGTGAATAGACTAACATTAATTATTAAAATTTAAACATTCAAATTATGGAATTAATGGAGCATTTTGACCTTTAATACAGGGAATAATGCAGAACTCAGCAAAGATATCAGCAAAGACAGGGACCAAACGACTACCCATGTTCACCCATCTATACTTACTCGTAAGCGAGCCTTTCTAACGCAAACAAAAGTTTGCCTATCAATTAGCTATTTTAATTGTTATCTCTGTTTTCGAAGAGAATGGAAAATTCACTTTTATCCATTTTAGCTTGGCCTTATAAATCGAGAATTATTAGCAATACCGAAATTATAATTATGCGGTTAAAACGCAATGTTGTAGCTATTTAAGCTCTTCATCAAACCCTGGGAAGGAGCTCTTATCAATGGCGCAATTATAATTTCCCCAGTCTGCGCTGTTTTCAAGGTATAACACATAATACCTGATTTTAGGCCAGTTTTTTGCATAAAATCGAAAATTATGCTCATTTTATCTAATCACATCACCTTTTGATGTGATTCCAAGCTATTTGTAGGCGAATGTACAAACAATAGTAAATTTTGAACTGATTTATACACAGAAGGTTAACGGAATCTTCTAATTGATACCAGGAAGAGCACATCATACAAAAAAGGCTTTTCATGAATGACTGGTCTCTTTAGGGAATTCTGACTGTGCCTAGGAGACACCAAATCCCTTCAGAGACACCGGCAGTAGTCAGACAGAAAGTTGACATCCCAACGGCCTTGGCAGCGTTCCTCCATTACACGTTTATCTTAGTGAAAGAGCTCACCCTGTTCTTCGCTGAAGTCTCCACAATTCTCGGAAAAATAGTCCAACTGTGACCGAAGGAAGTGTAGTTTCACTCACATGCGCGCACTAAGTTTGCGGAAATTCTCCCTTAACTCATCAACCGCCTTCTCATACTGAGCATTTCTGTGATTGCCGAGGTAGTTTGCAGAAGCTGACCTAAAGGACAACCCAGCAGAGAGTTCAGCAGGATTTAGTGCCTCATCGAAACTGGTGCCCTTAATGAGATTCCTTCAGTTTTTCCATGTTGACTCGTGGAAACTTCTGACGGAGGAAAGCAAATCATTTACCTTCTATGTCCATTGTCTTGACAAAGTTCTTCAGCAAACCAAGTTTTATCTGCAGTGTTAGAAGCAATATCTTGCTCGATTTAAGCAGAGGGTGGGACAGAATATTGTGTGAGCCGGGTTCTAATCCTTGTCTTGACTGCCAGTCTTATCGTCAGCCCAACTGTTCCACAAGCACATAAAGAATTGACACTTTTTGTACCCACCTTGAAGGACTAGGATGAGTCCACCCACTCTAGGATCTCCACAGATTAGCCATTTGTGTCCCTGGTAGTTGAGAGCAGACAACAGATGGTCCATGTTGTTGCAGGTTTCTGTCATTGCAGCTTATTGTCCAACAGGGATCGATGAAAGCCTATTGCCGTTATTAAGAACTGCCTTGAGACTTCTGTTAGATGAGTCAATGGAAAGTCACCATTCTATAGCATCATACTTCAGGCCCATTAAGTTGACCAGTAAAGAGGCTTCATCAAACGTGAAAAATTTCCTAAATTCTTTCTTGCGCTCCAGATACCAATAGAATGTTGTCCTTGGTGCCAGCATACATTTATCTCGAAGACGTGAAGCCAATAGCTGAGCAGATTATTTGGAAAAGTTCAGGTCTCGTGTCAGGGCCTTGAGTTCGGCTTGCGTAAATGGCATTAGTTGGTCGCCCTCATCTGGCTTCTATGCATCAAACTCAGCTGTATTGGTAGTGAGAATTGCCTCGGAATCAGGGTCAGGAACAAGAAGATCGGGGCCACGTGGGACTGGTTTTATAGCAGAAATAAAATTGGGGTATTAAACATGATGCTTGTCCTTGCGATTGATGCCTTTCAAATTTGTTATGCAGAAGTAGCAGTGGGTAACGTGATCTTTGCCTTCTCTAGACACCATTGCAACACCAAATGACATACTCTTCCTTTTCTTATTACTTCAATCCCGTAAATTTCCCACACATGCTTTACAGCAGATATTGGGGACAAATGGCTTATCCTGGTCTCCTAGTTTCACTCCAAAGAGAGCATGATATGCCTTTTCCCCAAAATCCGTGGTTTTGCTTGACGGTCTGGAAAAACGGCATGTTTATAGATGTAACAAAACCTTTTCGGATGATTCTTACCCGTACGGTCCATTGTAATGCAAATCTAGACCTGAAAATATGAATAAAATAGGTTATGTATGGAGAGCGGATCAAAGGGACTCCGTAGAGGACACTGCGGCCACCCCAACACCGAGGTCTGACTTCGATCCTTTAGCATAGATGGAACGCTAGGGCGCTTAAGAACTCGCATGGTCAAGAAACATGCACTTTAATAGACTGGAGTCAGTTGACCCTTTATAGAAATGCTAAAAAGCAGTACAGAGCTCAAGAGGGCGAACGCTCCAAAACGGAGACGGCGGGAATGGAAGGTCCAACACCCCGGAAACACCCAGGGAGGCGGATGGTCCCCATCCCGGAGCCTCAGAGCCCGGAGTAGAGATGGCCGCCGATCAAAAGATGCCGAAGAGGACGGGGCAAAAAGGCACTCATGGACTGGGGATGAATGGTACTGCTGAACACAAAAGATGAATCGTACGCACACCTGCACCGGTGGTATCGCAAGGGAAGCACGCCACCCTCAGCAAAGAGGTTAAGGATAGGCGAGTTGCAAAATTTTACACTACTGAGACGGGTCCCAAGCGAACTAACAGAGTCAAGTAACTTCAAGGCCGAAGGAGAAGCTGAAGAGTACACCTCGCAATCCTAGTCCAGCCGAGATTGAACCAGCGCCGAATAAAGCGACCACAAGTTGCACCTATCACTACCCCAAGTGGTATGGGATAAAACCCGAAGCCCATCCGTAGCCTTTGAACAGGAAGCCCTCAAGCGACGCAAATGGGGCACAAAAGTGAGCTTGCTATCAAGCGTTAAACCAAAGAACTTAAAAATAGGACATACTCAATCACCATGCCGTCCAAAAAAGGAGAGAAGGTGGTCAAGTACATCATAACCCCGATAAAAATACATAGCCTTCATTTTGGTGCCTCCAAAACGGAAACCTTTGCAGACAGCACAACCCGACACGGCATCAATTGCCAGCTGTAATCGACGGGCAGCATAATGCAAACGGAGAGATGAACAAAACAACACCAAGTCATCCACGAAGAGAGAAACCAAAACCCCCATCCGGAGGAGTGGACACCAGACTATTAATAGCAACGGCGAAACATGTCACACTTATAACACATATCTGGGGAACACCCTCCTTTCAAACCCGCAAGCCTGAGAAAGCATCTCCAGTTTGTCTCACGGTCCGTGACAGAGGAAAGAACATGAGAAAAGACCAAAAGCGAAGGCGAGGGCGCAACGAAGGAACCGCGGGCAGGAGGCGAAGACAAAGGAAAAGGAACAACAGAGACACCGCGGGAAGACAAAGAAAGAGTGGGACGACCGAAATGAGGACAGCGGGAATCCGCCTCTCGGAGAAAGCCAGAAAAGAGACGGCTGGAGGGGGAGAGCTGCCTCCACACCCTACGATCGGCCTCACAGTAGTCCAGCCTGAGGAAGTAATGAAAAGCCAGGACCTTCTCCTCAAAAAGGAATACGAGACAAGAACGCGAAGCTGCGCTTTAGGAACCTTATCAATTGGGTCAACATTCATGATTCCCAAAAGAGGAGCCATGGTACGCCGACGCACAGGCCTCACAGCGAATAGCCTGCCTACAATTGCTGCTCATATGGTGGCAATTAAGGCTATAACACACTTCTTCTTGAGTCACTTTTCATGTTATTTCGTTTAAAAATCACATCTTTTGGTTTTCTATATCATTTTATGCACCTTTTTATGTTATAATTATTTCAGGACTAGATATTTAACAACGTCTGGGGAGATCGACATAATGGGAAACGTGACACAAGGACACGAAGATAACAAGCACGAACAAACTGGCCCAGATTCTGACGCTCAAAGGTGACGATGAGCGTACTCGTAGGGACCTTAGCGGGACCAACAGACTTATATACTTTATAAACGTCCATAAACCTCTCGTACGAAAGTTTATCCTATAGTTTTGAGATATCATATTGTAGTAATTTGTTGGAACGAATCACCCCCTTAACAAAATTAAGGCGAAGGTGGGGTACAACCGGAACCGGGACCTCCGAAAGGGAGTACAAATCCATACTGCTCTCGCGAAGATACTTCAAACACTAAAACGCCACTATCACGGACCCACATACGGCGAGGCGACAACAACAGGACTCAAACTCCTCATTGAAATCAAACACATCCAAGTTAAAAGGCGTAGATCTAGAACTGGAATTCAGCACTAGAGAAGGAGGATAATCCAAATCAGAATCTATCACTTCTGCGAAGGGATCTAACAAGTGCGGAAAAGAGGGCTTACTGACAGGTATAGAATGAGAATCCGAAGACTGCGACTTCTGGGAGAGAAATATTTTTATTATTATTACCCATATTAAGTAATTTGTAAAAGGGGCTGCGAACTCGCGCCGCACAGTCACTATCTACCGTCGCGACACCTACTCGGAGCGCCTGCCCAACCAGGGTGGTAAGCCCGTCGACCCAAACATCATTTTAAAAATGGCCGGCCAGCTTCAGAAATTTACCGGCTGGGAAAGAAAAGACCCCCCCAAGAGCGCCATTCCGGCTTAGGCACCCACCAACCAACACATACAGGATCCAACCATGGGATCGCGGCCCCTGATGAACAGCTCTGATACAATGAGATCGCCAAACAAACGTAGATGGAAGGTCGAGGCTGGGTAAAAAAGAATTGGCACAGAAGGCAAAATAGGGGTTAGCGGAAGAATAAAAGAATGCCAAACTGGGGCCGGACAGGGCGCTGAGTCACGTAAGCACGGCGGTCAGGAGAAAAAATTGCCGTGCCCCTTACAGGGTTCATTAGTATCAAATAGAGCAGATTTCAGAGTAGACCACCATTTATGAGACTGAATTGCGCCTATGAGCGTTTCTTTAATACCCATATAATATTCTTTCTCAGCTAAACATAAACTTCTTACGCCACAGATCTAAGCCTGACATAGTTATTCCAAGTTATATCGGATCGATTCCTTTTCCATAAATTGTGAGCTTTTTGTTTATCCAGATATGCACGATTACAGTCTTTATTGAGCCATGCTTTGTCCTTGTTGCTGAAAGTAATAGCCATAAATGGAATACCCCTCTCAATTATATCAGCAAGAAAATTACTAAGAGATTCAACAGGATCATCTTGGCGCTAGAAATGGGACCAATTAAGAAGAGAGAGATCCCTTAAGACTCCATTTCAGTCACCTTGTGACTTGAAGTAAATCTTACGAGATAATGATAGTTCAGAGACAGGTTGCTCAGTACTTATATGGGCAGAGATATAAATGTGGTCAGATGTTCCAATAGGACTCCAAACATTAGTATTAACAACACCAGGAACATCTGTAAGTATTAAATATAGAATTTACCGGAACTGTGTGTTGGCATTTGAATTAATTGAAAACCACCGGATTCAGTAGAGAAGTCAGTTGCTCACAAACCATGACGATCAGTAGGTGATACAAAGTTCAACCACTCTTTATGATGGGCATTAAAATCACGCACAAAAAAGAATGCAGCTTTCCTATAATTTTCTTATACATATAAATGCTCTGCTATTCAGTAAACAATCAAATAGGTCATCATTGGCATCGGGGTTTCGATAGATTGGAAATAAGTAAAAGTTACTATTCCTACCACATACTTTCACAACTAAAACCTAAGGACAATTACATTCACAATTGTGCTTCCGAGAGTCAGGAAATCCATCTCTAATGTAAACTGCCATTCCCCGACCTCTTTCACGACCATCACGCTTCAATAGATGAGGCTGTTTAAAACCTGGAATTAAGAGCTCTTTAGAAGATCTAAAGTTAGATACCAAAGTCTGAGACCAAAGTAAGATGTCAAATTGTCTTGAAGTTAAAATCAAATCATTTAAATTTGCATGAAGCCCAAGAATATTACTATATAGCATGCAGCACTGCCGATGCCTATCAGTATTGGGCCCAGGATTTATCTCCACATCACCACCAGCAAAATAATTAAAATTTACAAAAACTTGACAGAATATTTGAAGACCTTCATGATGCACTAAAAAATAACTTGACACTCACCATAAACTGAATAAAAAAAATAAAAATTGTCTTCATAGAAGAAGTTACTACGGTAGCTTGATGCAGTGCTCATGTTATAAAGGAAAAAGTCTCTGCAGAGTCAGAAAATAACTGGTACTGAGTAGAAACTTTATCAACTCGGAAATTTGTCCTTACAGTTTTGTTCCATGAAGAAGGGAGCCGGGGTAGTTACTCTCTACAAGAACCAGAAAAGGAAGGACGGTGAACCAGTCAACCATGGATAACCCACTCAAGCAGGTCCACCGATTATGAGCCTTTCGAACCCTGGCTAATGGCACCTGTTACCAGGTGGACTCCATCGACTCATTCAAATACCGATGCCCAAGCAAGCCATACACAGTCCACTAAAATTCCCCCAAAAAAATAGAAGAGAAAGAGAGAGGATAGAAAAATAATAAGGTGGACAATAAAGAAGATTAAGGGTAGATGAATCCACTGAAAACAAATAAGGGTTTTCATCTACCTTTATCTAATCTATAAAGAAAATACATGAGGTAGAGCAAAGTGATAGGAGAGTGTGATAGAACGAGTTGAAGCTGCGTTAATTTTAACTTCTATCACATATTAATTAAAACCACGATGTTGCCCACGTGCATCTTCGATTCGAAGCTTGGCGCCTTATCACAGCCACCGGATGTCAATGTTTAAACAAGAAGGTTATCGTCCCCCCGTTCGCCCCCATATGCCGACCTCGCCAGATTGAGTTAGGCTTATGGGCAGATAAGGCATTGTTATCCGGCCCGGCTGTGCGTTCCCTCGAAGCTTCCACTCCATTGTCCCCCACGCCAAGGAGATGTCCTGGCTATTTATATGGAAACTTTACCACTAAGATCAGATTGGAGATCCAGATTTTCGTCGCGAAACATCACCACGACCCTCTCTCCCTTTGTGCGCCAAGGGACCTCGACCTCGAGATTCACCATCACTTGTCCAGAAGGAGGACAATATCCCTTGAGTGCCAAAGTTCGAGCCTTTGCGACGCCGAGTCCAAAAGGCTTCCCCCTTGTTGTTCAGAGGAGAACAGCACTAGAACAGCCATTGTTCGTTCGAGCCCCGTTGACAAGAAACGGTTCTCACCCTTCCCCCTTGTTGTTCAGAGGAGAACAACATTAGAACAGACATTGTTCTTGAGCCCGTAGACAAGAGACGGTTCTCACCCTTCCCCCTTGTTGTTCAGAGAAGAACAACATTAGAACAGCCATTGTTCTTGAGCCCGTAGACAAGAGACGGTTATCACCCCCCTTTGTTCCGAAGAGAACAACGTAGAACATCCATTGTTCTTCAAGCCGTTCGTCGAGAAACGGTTCTCCTTCCCAAGACGCCACGTCAGGATCCTTTTATTCCCCCCCTTCGGCTGGAACTTGCCAGCGGACCGAAATTCCTTCAAGCCACCTTCCACTGCACCACTAGTGTAAAAGTTACGTAAGCCAAACGTCACCTTTGAGTACTTAACCCTTTTGTCAATTCTATCCTGTGCTTTAAATGGTTTATCGAACCATCCCATCTCTTTAACTCTATATTTGTTTTACCTTTTTAAATCCTTTAAATCCTCGGATTAGCCGCGCCCCCACGACCCTTTCCATTCTCTGGTTATGTCAATATTTTCCGTTTTTGTGTTTTTTGATAGTTATTATTAATAAAACTCTATTTTATTAATGATAGCTATATTATTATCCTTGAGCTCAGTTGCACTTCTTAAGCATATCGAAGGTACATAATATCGGCCGCCAGACATTAACGCACTCTAAAGATAATTAAGGAAGTTCCCTCAACGAATAGTGATATATGGTATCGTCGGGAGTCATTCTACGTCAGAGAGTATGCTTTAGTGCACCCCCAAGCACTCATTAGCTATTTGTATTTGATTGAATTAGGCTTCTTTACGACGTGCATATTTTTTAGGATGACAGATTAAAATACCAAACATACTCAATCATAATTACAGAGACAAAGGAGTGGATGGTAAATTTAAAGACGCTCATACAATGATTTAAATTCACGAGACCAAATTCACTACCATTGTGGCATTTGCTACGAACTATATTTAGTGCGATGCCAAACTTAAAACCATCAGAATTTTATAAGAAGAAATATAGTTTTTCCCTTCACTAGTCCTATTTATGATTCTATGTCCATTTTCTAGTAAAGGAAAGGAAAGACTATTTTCTTATTTTACTTAATGGAACGTCATTAAAACCTGCCTTTGAGGGATATGAAACTTTATTGGTTTGCAACCATATTTTCGAGCTCTTGTGGTATCTAATACAAATATTAATCTTAAAACGAAGAAAAGGAAGCCTTTTTGCATCTTTACTTTAAGAGTTTTATACCTAATCAAACCCTTCTTGGTAAATCCCATGAATGTGTGATTAACAATACTGTATGATAGGTCGAACGACCAGGAAGATTTAAATTAGTGCAGATAAAACCTACTTGTATTAATATTATGTATGTATGTCGAGGAACGAAACAGTATGTCCCACGGTCTAATATGGGTACATACGTAATGAGTCAGACCAGCCAATCTCGGCCTTGTACTAAGTAGGAGTGCGACTTAATTACCGGGTGGCTATTCGAAAGGGAAACTCGTTTGCCATATTCAACTCAGGAATTATTTGAGGAAACACCTCTACAAAAATAAGCTTTAATACAAGATAAATGATTAAATTTTCGAAGAAGAACAATAATGGATATTAGCACAAAGGTTAGCATAACAATGAAATTTATAGCGGGCATGAATTAATGGACGCTGGGCCCGGGAATTATTAATTAATTCAATGATTTAAATATGAGGAGTAAGATTACTAAATCTTTTCCTTATGCGATTATGGGGTCTTCTTAGTACTTGAGAGAATGAAGTGACTTCCGAGGGTAGGATTGTGGATTACCTCGGATGATTGACAGGAGCGGAAGACCAGTGGCCAGGTCTTCGTAAGAATGAACTCGAGGTATGAGCGTTCAGGGAACTTCAACGGGTTTGCGATTATTCGGACTTCCAGGGCAAGGGGGGGGGGGGGTGGCGACCATAGTAGAGACTCGTCAACGGACGGCGTAGAATCTCCACGAAGACGGATGAAAAGAGGTGAGCCCAGGAGTGTCTTCCGTGACGTAATGAAGCAGTGGTAATCTTCCTCTGAACAGAGCGGATTACGGAAAGGATCTGATCAAGAGATCGCAACGACGAAGCTCGGTTCGACTGGGATACAGATGCACTTGACCTGGGCCACAAGACTTCCTAACTCACACTCTCTGATGAGAACTGTGCACTTCGTCTTAAATAGGGGAGTTCGTCTGAAGGCAAGGCCGGGGGGAAGGGACGCGAGACGAGCAAAGTCCCAAGGGATAGCATGGCGTCAGACAATGCAAACAAGGGAGTTTAATAAGCGCCGCTCTGACGAAGCGACCGGGGGGTAGTGAGAGAATTCTTTCTATCCCACAGGGGATGGGGAAGAGGGGCGAGGAAGACACCAGCGGCAAGGCGGGTGGTAACTCTAGCCAGAAAGTCGAATAATTAGAATAATTTTCACCTAAATTTTGTTAGAATAGAAAGAAAATAAATTCTTGCCCCGAAGGATATAATCAGGCGACTTTCAGACGGACAAAAGGATATTTATACTCTCAAGTCCGGGCAACCATGGTTCCATTTCTAATTAGTGGTTAGAGGCTAATGGGGTGTTACATGCTACCTAGCGGTTACACGTTAATTAGTGGTTACAGGCTAATTAGTGATTATATAATGATTAGTGGAAGCTAGCTAATTATTGTGTGCAAGCTAATTATTTGTTGAAGGCCAATTACTGATTACAGGTTAACGAGCGCTTTACAGACTAAGTGGTAGTCTTACATTAATTATTGGATACGTGCTAATTAGTAATTACAAATTAATTATTAGTGTTGAGATTATTACTGCTAACATGCTAGTTAGTTGTCACGGGCTAATTAGTGTGTTATGTGTTATTTAGTGTTTGTAGGCTAATTAATTGTTCCAGGATATTGATGGCGAAAATTTAATTAGTGGTTACATGCTACTTAGCAGAAACGGGTAATTAACCCTAAAGCACTGAACATATTTCCCTGTTACACAGTCACTGAACTCGGGTATATTATACCCGAGTTTGGAAAATAAAAGAAAAATAGTAAATATACGAATTTATTAATCCTATCATGTACACACTAACTATAAGGCATTTAAATGTTAATTAAACTAATAAAAATCCGTACTTACTTTAAGAAAGGTATATTATAAACCTGTCATAGGGCACCACAACTTCTAAGTATTCATGTAGTTATCTTTTCTGTAACCACTGAATATAGGGAAACCTAGCAGGGCACGTATCTCTTCTGCTGTTGTTTTCTGTACACTCGCTGTCTGTGTCCTTACCTCCTGGCAACTACATCAATCTTCTTGTCGGTGAACTCCACAATCAGATTCATCATGGCATCAGTCACAAACAGGCGAAAACATTCTTCAGGTGTGGTGGCAGTAACAGCTGATTGTGCGGGATCTGACCTAATTAATGCCACAATATTTTGGGCTGCTGTCCTGGTTGCTGCATCTACCTGAGCTCTTGTGTGCCATACATAGCCTGAGCGACATTTGACTGTTGCAGAGTTAAAACTCCCTAGCAACTCCCAATCATCTGCACGTTGTTGACGTTGTCGCTGGCGAGCAGCAGGTGCAGCAGCAGCAGGGATGGCATCAAGAGCAACAGCAGCATGGGTGAAAGCAGGGGTGGCAGCAGAAACAGCAGCAGGGATGGCAGCTGCATAATAAGGGTAGTCAGGGTCATCAGAGCCTGATGACACAGCACGGTACTGTACAGGAACAGCAGCAGAGTTGCAGGATGGGCCAGCAGTAGGCTTATCAGCTATGGTGGCGTTGATAGGAGGCGATGGTGGGGAAGGGGAGACGTCTAGGCCTCTGTCTTCCTACCACCCGCCTTTGTTTGCTTGCGTCGGCGAGGAACGTCTTCTCCAGATACACTGTCTGAACTTTCAGCCATTTCATTTGGCTCTGAAACATATTCTTTATCATCCTCACTGTCATAAAGTACATTAGTTTCAAACACAATCATTATCGTCGTCACTATCTGGAGTAAAACGAATTTCACCAATCTACAGCCCACTCAGGTTTTGTACTTTCGCCATTTCAGGCACAATTTTACACTATTAGTCACCCGAAATAGTAATTACAGCCTGAAAAGAGAGAGATTTTTAACTACACCATCGGTATAACTCCTCTTTGTATGTTATTACGTTGAGCCCGGGTACAGGTTGCCAAGTATTATTTTACTATAATTAGCACTAAACTAGGGTAAACGGTAGCCAAACAGGGGTCTAGCAGGAAATCCAAGCAGAGGTGTGTACTGACGTGGCCTCACTCTATGAGAGCGTTCGATAGACTGATGCTACACAGAATCCCAGCATCCTACCTCGGGAGGAAGGGGGAAAAATGCGCATGACGTCACTAGCTTTGGGCAAACTATACCCATGTTCAGTGCTCTAGGGTTAATGGCAACATCATTAATCAGTGCTTAGAGATTAATCTTGATTAAACCTTTGGGGAAAAGGAAGTGAGATTTTTACATGAAGAGTCTGAAGAAAATAGCAAGCATGATTTTGGCTTCGAAAATAACAGACACAAAAAATGGCTCTTGCAATAAAGAAAAAAAGACGGAAGCCAAGGTTGAGGAAGGATATGTCGATGAATCGTCTATTTATGTAAAATTAATTATCTGTCCGTCTAATAGCAGATAAAATGGTAGCAAAGATGGGAAGGGAGAAACAGAAAGTTTCGGTGAGCCCCCACCCCTTACCTCCAAACTTCTCTGGCCATCCTAAGATGGCCAGAGGAGGAAGGAGTCTGGGCTGCATTCGAGAAGGACAGTAAAAATAAAACAATGTTAACAAATATGAAAGAAATTGCAAAACTATATCAAACTGACAAAAATTTACAATGACACATAAACACGCTCTCTCTCTCTCTTTCTCTCTCTCTCTCTCTCCATCTCTCTCTCTCTACCTCCTATTTCCCTCTCTCTTTCTACCTCCTATTTCCCTCTCTCTCTCTCACACACTCATACTTTGATCTCTATATTAGACGATAACTTTACCAGTCTCATTTGCTCCTCTTCTTGTCATAAATGTCAAAATTTATAATAATAAAGTAAAGTAAAAATATGCAATGAGGAAGTAAAAAATGTCAGAAAGAGAAAAACACTATTTAAGAACCTTATTAAATACATAAAAATTCAATGAAAACAATCAATTACAAAAAAATACAACACGTATTTGATACATACTCGTAACTTACTGGGTGAGGTACTCAAAGGAATACAAAGGAAACTATTTTTTTATTTTTAAAAGTTTGCTGATATTTACATTAGCAAGAGTTATTAACAATTGCCTGTTCCCTTTTACATGCAGCAAGCATTTTAAAATTATCTTATTCACATCTGTCTTACATTTAATGGTGTGATAACGTATGGAGGAATTTTATTTTTCTGATAGATTGTTCGCTGTTCTGTAACCGGGACTTTCGACACCAGTGTACGTGTGCTGCTGCCAGGGCAGGTGTCCCTAGAACAACCAGGGCAGGTAACTTTGTATATGACATCACTACAAAGCCAAAAAGGAGTTTCTCTTTGGTTCTGTTTTGTTTATGAAAATTCGTTATGTATTAACATGATAAAAATGAGTCCTGAAGATTTGGTTCAGATGCCCCATATCGGGTAATAAGAGGTAGTGTTTTTCTTTAGGGACAATATATATATATATATATATATATATATATATATATATATATATATATATATATATATATATATCATGCGCTAACTTTCGTGATATTTCCCATATATATATATATATATATATATATATATATATATATATATATATATATATATATATATCTTTGCAACTTTACACTTTGTTTTCGTGACCATTCCTGCCCTTACATTGCCATGTCAAATAATCCATTAAAGTGCCAAATTATTCCCATCAGAGTGTGTGTGTGTGTAAGAGAGAGAGAGAGAGAAGTAACTCACTTTCCTCTAATAATGACAACGTAATGCATTAAAATGGCTTTTCCGCTCTTAAATAATTAAAAGAATTACTTTTTTTACTTCCATTATTTCTGCCTGTCTACCATTGAGCTTAATTTAGTCTTCACTAAGTGTGCGAGATTTACTAGGCGTAAACACATTCACCATTCACTAGGATACACAACATTTCCCTTCTATTTGCTTCTTCATTCACATGAAGATGAATTATTCTTTGTTTAATTTGAATCGGATACAAAAACCTTGTCGGTAAACAACTCTAGATTCACCATAAATAATTCGGCTGAGTCCTAAATATTATGAAAGCAACTTTTTATCGTTTGAGGCAAAATGTAACGTGGAATTCCCATGCGAATCATCGGTTGCCAAGGCACCATAAGCCTCTCCTTAATACCAACTCATCTTTCTAAAATGTTCAGATAATTGCGCCTGGTTTGGAGAATTGAAGCAAAGAAGATAACTATGTCAGGGCCCTTTCGAGGCAGATGCTTTTTATGGCTTATTATTGAGGAAATATAAAAGGAATTTCACCGAATGCGACAAGTATAAAACAACGATATTAAAGGGTAGGAAACCACAACTGCTTATATTAGCAGTTGTGTGTCAGAGAAGGAAATTAAAGGCGACCACACTAATGCGCTAAAGAAGCCAATCGATTGGATTGGGACACCACACTCCTCACGAATGCTTCCTGGCATTGGAGCTTCGAGGTTATATCGTGTTCTTTGGATTTAAACCTTAAGGAATTTTACCCTGCTCTTTCGGGCCGTGCGTGTTCCGGGTTCTATCGTGTTCTTTAGAGAATCACCACTTCCTAGCTCTAGCGTATTCTTTATAGTGATAGAGCTTGGAACTTCTAACGTACTCCTTCAGAGATTACAGATTATGAGTCCTGTCGTTCTCTTTAGGGCACTACAGCTTCTGAGTTGTATTATTATTTATTGGGTATTACAGCTTTGTTCGTTTATGGTGCTCTTTAGGAACTTTTAGCTTCGGAGTTCTTTCGTTCTCGTTCAGATTGGTATAATACTCTTTTAAGCCGTACAGCTTCGGAGTTCTTTCGTTCTGGTTCAGATAGGTATAATGCTCTTGCAAGCAGTACAGCTTCGGAGTTTTCCCTTGCTCTTTAACATATTATAGCTTTAGAATTCTATCAGGCTGTTTCGGACATCGAAGTTTCCGAGTTCTATCAAGCTCTTTAGAGCATTACAGCTTCGGAGTTCTTTCGTGTTAGTTCATACGCCAATGAATAAAAACTCGATATAACGTCTTAGTTGATTTACAATTAAATTGTAAAAATTGGAAGGAAAAAAGGAGAAAAAGGGGTATTATAATCGGTTAATTAACTTTTTTATTAATAAAGTGATTTTTCCTCTTCATAAATTCTTCAAGACGATTTTTAGTTATGGAATTCAACCCATTAATTTAGATTAGTTGCTTATTCAAGAGAGCGAAAATAGGGGTCTGAAGAGAGTGCCGAGATCGGTTTATGTGGTGATGTTTGAAGTGGTTCGAATTGTGTTTTGACGTCTGAATAAAAGTGACTTACAAACAGAATTCTCGTAAATAAGTTTGAAATGGAAATATTTTCACTTACGTTACCCGTGAATACCTCTAATTTACTCTCAGTCACTTGATTTGAATCACTCGCACAAATAAAGAAAATTTAAGTCATATATTTTTAAGTCGGCCGGGACAGAGGGCACAAAAATTAAGTGGGGAATGTGGACTTATATGTGCACCCGAATGTTGATTATCCCGTTAAGCTTTGATAATATGCGGTGTTCCTTAGACTAATTCATTACTATAGACAGGAGGGTTTCCGTTCGCTGATCAATCCCTAATCGCAAAAGTTCGATATAGAATGATCAAGATGAGCATATAAAGAAAAACTATGCTTAAGGGGGGCATTTTGTATCAAATGTGCACTTTCGTGATTTACAGCCTCGGAGTTCTTTGTTGTTCTTTCGGGGATTGCAGCTTTAACGATCGATCGTGCTCCTGCGCGAAATACAAGTTCGAACTTCTATCGTATTAATTAGAGCATAATAGCTTCGGAGATTTATTTTACCTTTTAGGGCATTATACCTGCGAAGTTCTTTCATGCATGATCGGAGTTCTATCGTGTTCTTTTGTGAATTCCAGTTTCGAAGTTCTATTTTGCCTTTGCTGTCAGTACATACAGCCTTTGAGGTGTATCATGCTATTTAGGGTATTACAGCGTCGCACATTTATCGTGCTATTTACATAGGTCACTGCAACTTCTAAGTTCTGTTGTGCTATTTTATTTCGGGCATTACATCTTAAGAGTTTTATCAGGATTTTTTGCCATTGCACCATTGTTGTTATATCATGTTCTTTCTGCAATTACCTATTCGTAGTTCTTTATTATTTTTCTTTCGTACATTTCATTTCGGCGTATTAATATTCTCTTTCAGGGATTATATATAAGGAGACCTAACGTTCTTTTTAGACCATTGCCAGTTTGCAAGTTTATCGTTCTATTCCGTTCATGACAGCTTTGAATTTCTATCGTCCACCTTCGCGCTACATCTTTAGAGGTCTATTTTCCCTCTAGGCCATAACAACCGTTTAATTCCATTGTCCACTTTCGAGCATTAGAGCTTCGGAGTTCTATTTGCCCTCTATGATATTACAACTTTGCAATGCTATCGGTCACTTTCGCGCATTACATCTTCAGATTTCTATTTACCCTCGGTCGAGGTATGGGGGAGATATATATATATATATATATATATATATATATATATATATATATATATATATATATATATATATGTAGACGGAATTTGATTATGCGATTGGTGTAGGAGGAAAGCGAAAGGACGCTCAATTGACCTGTCATCGGCTCCGTTACCAGATGATGCGATTGAGTTAATGAGGCGAGGGAAGGAAGGAAAACTTTCCCCTGGAGTACGCGGGAAAATAACAAAAGGGAGTTCAGATTGGCCATTAATTACTTAGCTATGCTGAATGCAGTTCTAGGTTATTTAAAAAAGTAGTACAAAAATAATCTTAAATAACACAAACAAAAAAAGATAAATATTTACATAAATAAATTGAAATTGGAATATCCAAGAGTATGAGGTGATCGATAGTCTGGCAAAAAGGGCAAGCTAATAAGCTTAAGGTAGGTAAATGACCTAACTCGGATTGAGTCTTCAAAGGCTGCGCTGAGCTGAAATACAACCTTGAAGAAGTTAATCCTTGAACGCCAAAGGGAAGGGGGCAATTCGAGGAGGAGAATTGCAGAAGGTTGAGTTTTACCTCGGAATCCCTTGAAAAGGAAGTACTTGCGCTGGTAAACGAGAACGGCCATTGCTTGGGACATTGCCAATTGACTGCGGCGAGGTTCTGAGAGGAGAGTTTCTTGCCTTTGTGCTCATGGAGACGAAAACAAAGCCAAATCTAGAGACGGGTCTCGTGCATGATAATGAGCCTGTACGGACAAGACCCGGCTGAGCTTGGCATTGAATACCGGCTAACGATGGGGTGAAATCGCATCCAGCCACGGAGGGGATTCTCCCAAGGTAAACACAAGACTGGGGGATAAACGTATTCCAGCAGGGAATTTACGATAACAGATGAACTTTCTCGCTCTTGATGCTTCCAGACAATAGCCAGGAGGCAAAATTGCCTCAAGGCTTGGGGAAAATCCTCCATGAGCAAACACAGTTGCGTCGCGAAAGCCTCTTCCCTTGGTTATCAGGCCCGTTTCTCTCGTCCTTTGATCTCGTGTTTGATAGCCACGTGGGTTTTTAGGATACACGTGGAGCTTCTTGACTCTATTCTTTTACACCTTTCTAAGAAATTACAACTTAAGAATATTATCGTCCACTTTCGCGCATTACACCTTCTTAGTTATTTTTTTCCCTCTATGACATTACAACTTTAGAATGCTATCGTCCACTTTCGTGCATTACACCTTCTTAGTTCTTTTTGCCCACTATGTCATTACAACTTTAGAATACTATCGTCAACTTTCACGCACAACAGCTTCGAAATTTTATTTTCCCTCAGTGATATTGCAACCTTGGAAATCTATCGTCCACTTTCGCGCATTACAGCTTCTGAGTTCTATTTGCTCTTTATGACATTACAACATTAAAATTCGATTGTCACACTTTCGCGCATTACACCTTCTTAGTTAATTTTGCCCACTATGTCATTACAACTTTAGAATACTATCGTCGACTTTTGTACATTACAGCTTCGCATTTCTTTCCCCATTGTGGCCCTTGCATGCAGAGTGTTTTAAGTGACATTATGATGCCAACTTCTTCCATCATCATTATCATCCTCCTCCTCCTCATCATCATCAGGGCCACTTCGTTTTGCACACTTAGGTGCATCATGGATCGACCAAGTTGACCATATCTTTGTAAGGCGAAAACTAAAGGAATGAAAGTGGGTTCAGTTCAGTTTCCAAATCGGGTTCGATCCCATTCCTAGAACGTAACACCACATGGCAAACTAAATGAAAAACTAAAAGCAAATTTAGTACCAGGATCACATTTAGTTACTTTTTATCCTTAAAATTTAGGTGAAAACCAACGAGGGGAAGTTTTTGAATTGAACATATTTAAGGATTCATAGACGACGTAGACTAAATGAAGTTCCTGGACCGGAAAGGCGGCTGCCCCCAAAGAGGGGCGTAATAAGGTGTTAACAGCAACAGGGTGTAAATCATGGTTGCTAATGATGCAACTGACTTCTCGGAGGAGGCATGCCTTCCAGACCCCAACATCCGCAGGGAATTCTTCCTAAAATAGAGAGGTTTTGAAGACCTCCCTTTACCTATCATGAGTGATCCTAGTAGTCTCCTCTTCTCGCAACTCTGTTATATCTTCCACGCATTTTCATTTATCCAGTTTCTTAACCAACTTCACCTCATCCAATTTTTGGTGCAGATTCTCTCGTTAGTTCCTACTCTGTTTTGACTAGGGGTTGGAGAGAAGGAGTGGGGGAGACATGTATCGTAGCAATTTGCTCCAGTGTGTGTGTATGTGTGTGTGTAGACTTTAATTTCTTCGATAGCTCCAGTGTATGTGTGCGTGTAGACTCTAATTCCTTCGAAAAGAGGTCACTAACCAAAGTAGGGGTAGGGGGGGGGCTAGGATTTCAAGGTAAGGGTGGGGTGGGGGAGGGGGGAGGGGGGGAGGAGAGACTCGGCATACACCCCGCATTACTACTTCCTGCCAGCAGGGACCTTCTCCCCTCGGTCAAGATACGGGTCCGAAGACTGTGCACATTCCTACCCGTCGAAACCTAGTGCAGGATGATGGCCTCGAGAGGGCATCCGTCATCATCGACCTCGATGGACTTCCCAAAGCCAATAATATTAAGAGATCTTTGAAAAATCCGAAATAATATCCCGTAAAAAGTTAAAAGTAACTGAAATAAAAGATGGTCTCAACACCACCCCAGGTCGCAAGGACCGACCTCACAGCACATGGACAACCAAAGTGGGACCATTGGGCGCTGAAATGGCCTAATGGCTGGCAAAAGCCTCAGTTTGACTCCCTACCCCAGTGCAAGCGGTTTGGGCATAAATACGGGCTACCCCCAGGCGGGGGAATTCATTTAATTTGATTTAAAAGTCAACCTTTAAAAGTTGAAAGTAATTTTTAAAAATTGAAATCAAGCTATTTTAAAAATTGAAGGTCAATATTTTTAATTGGAAATACAAGTATTTTAATTTAAATGCCATTTTTCTAAACTGGAATTGCAACAATTTTAATTTGAACTTCAACTTTTTAAATTTGCAAGTCAAATTTCCTATGAATGTCAATTTTGCTTTAATCTGAAGTTCATTTTTTTTAATATGAAGATCAATTTTTTTAATATGAAGTTCATTTTTGTTTAATTTAAGGGTGAAAAGTTTTGATTGACTGGTAGAAAGAATAAAATTCCAAACATCTCATTTAAGAGACGCCCTAAATAATTGAAATGCCTGGCGGTTTGTAATCATATGACTCTCAATCTGTTCAAGGGAAACTCACAGAGATTTAGAGGATGACTAAATGGATTTTAAATTACTTTTCATTCCCAACTAATTAAGGTTTTCTACCTTGATTTAGTACTCTTTTAAGCTATTTCTAAAATACACTTGATGAGACAAAACTGCCCCTAGGAAGGACTAAATTCTTCAGAGGAGAAAATGCCTAGAAAAAAGAATAAGAACATTTTGCCAACCCGGAATAACATCCTCCTTATAATGTTATCGTTACTGTTGCAGAACTGAGACAATATCAAGAAACTTTGTTCGTTTCTCAGTTCGAGTTAATTCTAGCATCCGGGATAAAATGTCCCCTTGGCTAGCTTCCAAAATGTAAACTAGACCAATAGTCAAAAGAATAATTACTATTCATGTGTGTAGCTGATGTATTTTTATTGAATATTTTCATCAATGGTTAAGGTAACATTTAATTACCTACTGCCACTTGACTCTGTTACCATATTACTATTCTTTCTCATCTCAGAGAGAAATTTTACATAAAGTTTAAAGAAAAAAGATTATTTTGAAACCAATGGAAATATTGTGGCAATAAGCACAGAAATACAGAGGATATTAGAGAAACAAAACAAGAACACATTAAAAGGCAAGAATAACCACCAAACTTAATCCTTTAGGGCCACATTAAGATATCCTTCAAAGTCGAAAACTGATGAATATTTATGGACTTGAATCAAAATGTGTATATTTTAATTTATGTGCAAATATGGAAGAAAATTAAATACCAATTTTATTCTTTCCAGCCAAAGTTCTTGAAAACATTGAAGTTTAAAAGGACATAAGAATATAAGGTGGTGCGACTCTTTTTTAAGTATTCTATGTTTCAAGTGTATAAAATCATAATAGATTTAGCACAGTTTTGATATGATTCAATATTTTTAATTAATTTGTAGTGGTCCATCCAACGTCACTGTCCAAATGATTGGATAAGATCAATATTATATTTTGGAAGGATGGATTTAGATATCAATGTATTTTGAAGGTGTCAGAGGCGCTTGTGGCTTGATTCTTTGAGATATCTAAGGAAGCCAGTGACCACTGGCAACCAGATAATGGCGAAACCTGGCAACTCCGCATTACGCGAGCCTCCTTAGTGTCAAGGAGATGAGGTGCGACATATAGATGCTCTTTTCATCGTCTCGCTACTCTCTGCCACCCTAGCTCATGCCAAGTGCCACTTTCACCCTCCATCTCCAAGCTCTTTATTCACGTAAGCTGCAGCCACTTGACTTAAGCATTCAAGAAGAATTCCTACGTGACTTTGGTAATAAGTAATATATTATTTAAATGGAGTGTGTTTGTATAAGCAAACGCTTCATCTCCACCAAAGATCAACCAAACAAATATTGAAGAAAATACTTCTCAACAAGACAGGGAAATATTCTTCAATTCGACCGCAAATTCAATCTTTAAATGCAGAGTCTTCGTCTTTTGTGCCCTCCCTGCCCCAAAGCAAGCAGTAGAATCTAAGGTTATATGTCTTTTATACATTTTTACTTCTTCTATCTTTATTTTTCTTAAAGCTTTGTGAGGGATATACTATCGTTTGTTTGCGCTTATTAAAAAAGTCGCCTGATGACCTTGCTATGTCATAATGGTGTCCCGTTTATCTCCCGCCGTCTGTGTTCTGCCCCCGTAGACTATTCTTGAGATTATACTATTCCTTTTTTGTCTCATTAGTTACGGATCGCTACGAAGTAGCACCAACCTTATCACTGTTCAGGGCATTCATTTATTCAGGTCCTCTCAGTTTTAAAGTATTATAATTAATATTTAATACAATCGCTTCCTCAAATTTAGTTTCACCCCGTTGATTCTCGATTATTTTCATTTTTGCTAATTTAAATGAAATTATTTATATGGCTCTCTCTCTCTCTTTATAGGTATAATTATACAGCACCTTTATTATTATTAAAATAACATTTGTGTGATGATGACAGAAATAATTACCCTGTCACCATAAGGAAAGGGTCTTAGAAATCAATGAAGCTAAATGGATGAACCTTTTGCGGCCAAAATTCTGAACCTTTCGAAGGATATCCATAAAAATTGCCTTTAAAGATGGGAGAGAAATGAGTAAAAAAAAATGCCTTCAAATGGCTAAGACTTGCAATGGGAGTACAAAAAATACAGTGTGACCTTTAATGGATATACGTTCGTAACAGAACGATACAATTCCTAGTTGTATTTCATACGTTATTTTCTCTCTATGATAATTTCAGAGGCTGCCTCCGATTGAATTTTGTCCTCGTCTCAGTAATTCTATCGGGACTTTCCAAGTGAACTCAATCCTTGAAATCAGTGAATTTATGGATCATAATTCGTGCTTTGGGTAGAAAAAAGGAGGCATTGCGTAGGCATCTTAGTGCCGGAAAGATAAGTGTCAGATGATGCCATGAGGCGAAGGAAACGCTAAAATGCTACAAATTCCACGCATTCTGAGGAGGGGAAATGCACGGTAAGCTAATATGGAGAATTATAATTGTAACGCTGTATGTGTGGAATGTATGAAGTCTTGAGTCACGTTCAACTCCCCACTCAATTACTTTAAAGCTTAATGCACATTTAAAATCAAACTCAATAGTTATCGAAACGTAAAATTGTTAGGTGATGCACAGATGATGACAAATAATATACATTATTGTTCCTACCTTTAATATAGGAAGGGTGGTCAATAAGTTTTGCAATTCGGATATATATTATATTTCAATATAACTACCTTCGACTTCAATGCACTTGCGCCACTTGACCCTGAGGCTTCGAATTCCCGACGACCAGAAATCTCGCGACTGCTGTTCAATCCACTCTTGGACAGCGAGCTGGACATCTTCATCGTCCCCAAACCGGCGTCCACGCAGTGCAGCCATGAGCTAGCGGAATAAAAAGTAGTCGCTAGGGACCAGATCTAGACTGTAGGGGGGATGGTTGAGCTCCTCGAATCCTCACTCGCGCGGGGAAGCTTGTGCAACTCTGGCCTTGTGGAATTTCACGACGTTGAAATCGATCATGGGGCGTGAGGTTTCTAGCTACCCAACGGGCAGAGACATTGGTCATGGCCAAATTGTCGTGGATGATGTTGATAACACTTCCATGTGATATTCCATGTTCTTGCTCGATTTCTTCGACCTTCACCCGTCGATTTTCGAGGATCATTCTCTCCACACGGGCCACATTGTCCTCGTTGGGCACGTCTGACGGGGGTCCTGGACGGGGGTCATCTTCAAGGGACTCACGACCATGGCGGAACTCCCTATTCCAGCGAGCAATGGTTGCATAGGAAGGGGCGGTGTTGGCGTACACTGCAACCATGCGTTCATGGATCTCTTTTGCATTCTTGCCTTCCTTGGTCAAAAATTTGATCACTGCGCGGTGCTCAACCTTCTCCATTGCTGAAAAATTTGATATTGCGATCTGCGATCAGCTACTGCTTCTTAAATAGACGAGGCAGGCCCGTGCGGCTGAAGGTCCTGACTTGTCATAACTTGTCCTAACACTTCCACAAACAGCCATTCCCCTTCCTCTGTTTTGCCCTACCGATTCGCAAAACTTATTGACCGCTCCTCGTATCTGAATGAAAATGAACTTATGTTGATAAATGAAAGAATTGAAAAATATCAATGGAATAAAAAAGTAATGAATAAACTTTAGCTATATAATTCAATTCATGGCATAAAAATAATAACCAAATAAGGACTAAAAAATGATAACCATAGAGGACATAGAACATTAATAATTATGACACAAAATATGGTAATAATAATGTTTTTTTTACAGTAAAGATTCTTACACATATCATAGTATCTTTACTGTATATAAAATCAATGGATTTTTATATAAAAATTAGGTTAAAACCGTAAGTAAGGATCGTCAGATCAATTATGATATAAAATTCAACATGATTGTTCAAGCGTTTGTCCTTGTATGGGATCTTATATGCGGTGGAAAAGTAGGACGTATCTGACTATCTCTTACGAAAACGAATTTACAGCCCTGTAAATCTTTTGAACTGAAAGTTTCTTGTGGAGCCCCGAAAACGTGTGTACAGTCCTCCAGATTTCTTGGAATGGAAGTTTCTCGCGGATTCAAAGGGCGAGAAACGAGAGAGAAAAGACAATTCATGTCTCTTTTCTGGCGTTGTATGGAACTATTTTATAAAGAATGGCTATCTATGGTGAGAAATGTGTCACCTGGAATGCAAATGGAGTGCCATAAACCAATTGTTTTAATTATATTGACTTTGCTCTTCTCTTTTCTTCTGTCGAATAGTTTCTCCTTAATGCTTGTGAAACTCGCCCGTGTGTTTTCTCAAATTAAAAAAAGTTCTTCTTTGTGTTTTCTTTTCCGTTTCAATTTCCACGTGTCTCTCCTTTATCTTGTTATTTCGTCACGTCAACTGGCAATGAGTATTTTCTTTTTACTTTTCATTTACATTTATTTATATATTTTCTCCTTGTCTATGCATTTCTCTCATCTTTTACCGCATTTGCATTTCTCGCATAATCATTCATCTTACGGATATATGTATCCATATATATATATATATATATATATATATATATTTTTTTTTTCCATGCTCGTACTCACACACCAGTTGAATGGAAAGGGCAGCGTTCCCGAAGGAATACACGAAGTTAAATTGCGATCCAGGAGGAAACGCAGCCAAGAAACGGCTCCTATACGAAGCCTCATAGAATGCCTCATTCAATCGAGCTAACCAAGGAATTGAGGGGGAACGCAAGATCCTAGAGGATCTTTCAGGATGACAGGCATTTCCGTGCCTACTGTTAATAACCTCAGCGAAATAGTCATTGCATTCCAACCATCCGCATTCACAGGAATACCAGTTTGTAATGGATGAAGAAGTAAACCCATACGAACTATAATGTAAAAGACCAGGGTCTACAATTCCTTCGCTTCACCCTAATTCCTTACTAAGAAATGGGGCGTCAGGAGAGAGATTGGTAAACGAAAATCTAACGACGGATCTGTGGATGTCGTCTCTCGCCAATCAAGATTAGAGACACGAAAAATGTTTTCATTAAAATCACTAAACGGGTCATTTCAATAATTATATCGAAAGGCTATAACAGGTGGCTGTAAAAACAGCTAACCTCGGTTATCTCAGAGATACGAACAATATCTAAGCGGGGAAAACACAACCTTTTCTTAGCGTATCGAGACAAATTCCCTCGTTTGTCACGTCTTCTTGTACCAATCGATTCCCAAACTTACGACGAGCCGTGTTGTTACCCTTAGACCGTTTCTCGAATAAGAAAAATGTAAATACAAATAAGAAATTTCAAAATACAAGAGATATAAAAAGAGAAATAAGAAATATGAAAAACAAAAAAGAAATATGATAGGAGAAATAGAAACAGATGATGGTGGAACCACAGAAATATTGTAAGATGTATGTATAGAAAGTTGGTAAGATAGAGGAACTGTACAAGTGTGGAAAATATATAGTCGCCAACTTTCCGTGTAGGTTCAGAAGCGAAGAAGAAAGGAAAGTGCAGGTTACCTACTTGCAGTAGCGTGTGCATAATTGATGAGGCGAGACTCACATATAACAGCTGAATGAAGTGGATGTCATATTATGGAACTATAAAGGCACCACACTCCAAGAATAAATCTACTAAGCTCTACCACTTACACGCTGCGGACAAGGAACTTCTTGCATAAAATTCTACTGCGCTCCAAGATTCATTTTGTGAATCTTTTATCTTTCGCAGCCTTTACTTCTTTCCCACGTTAGTTATATAAAATGCATAATGGTACTTTCAGACTAGCGTCTGGTGCCTTCAAATTAACCATAACAAACTCTCTATTGTGGAAACCGCAATTCCTCTGTTCCAATATTAGAATGAAAATTATGGACTCACAATGTATTTGAGAAACCAAAGATACCATTACACAAATTTACCGAATCTGTCCAAGAAATATGACTACAAGTCACCAACCATGATCATAGTACGCTACATCTTAATAATTATCCACCTCCGAGAAAAACTAAAATTCCCCAACTTGGTTTCTTTTAGGAATGACCTTTCCATACCACCTCAAACGCGATTAAATTCAAACACTTGCTTGCTGCCCTCTCTCAATCAAGATCCAATATCCACCATTCACTATCAGCCCTTGCCTTCATTAACCACAAATAGGCTCACACAATGATGTCCAAATATTCAGGGATGGCTCAAAGTCTAAGGAAGGAACAACCTGCGTGGCCATCTTCCATCTTGACCCAACACACTATCTGTGCTCGTTCAATATAAAATTCTTCGTTACTATCCGAAGAACTCCTAACCATTCTCCTTATCACTAAATTCTTTAATCGACACTAAAAAGAAATGTTATTCCCATCGGATTCCTCAAGCGCAAGCGCGCTGCCCTGATCTAGAATAATGAAAAAAACACTCCCATTACAACAGAGACCATTGCAAAACTTAGAAAACTTTGCCACAACAACTTCACTTGATACCTATGTCACGTCAGAATCGCCGGAAAAAAGAGACAGATAATGTTGCAGATGAGAAGACTCAAGTGGCTATACTGCCCCTAAGAGCAACTTTCTCTCGGCAATTCATCAGACATATCTGCAAGCAAATTGGACTCGACTGGCAACCATGCTGGAGGAGTAATAGACACGTCCACCCATACAAAAGAGAAGAGACCAAACACTACCACCTTCTATACATAAGAGAAGATACCACCCATTACCCAATCTTGATTTAAAAAGAAAAGAGAAATCTGTCCTGGACCACCTGCAGCCCCCAAATACCAGATTCTCCCATTTTTACAGGTTTTTTTAATTTACTCCCACATCTATGTAATCTTCCACACACAAGTAATAGTCAAAGAACTGCTAATCACCTGCCCAAAGTCTTACACTTAATCTCACACATCTTAATATATTAGATTCGTTAATCAATTAAATTAAAAAATCAATCAATTCCAGAAAGTCGAGTCAGTGCGCGTCAACCGCACTAAAATTACCAGATTCTTGCCACATTTTAATATCCTATCAAACACCTTCCCCCTCCCCCACTCCTCCCAAGGATGGATCTTCATAGTAATGGGATGCTCTCTGGTGCATTCAGGGTTCCCCCCTGGTTAAGACAACCTAGCACCCCCCTCACAAACCTCTTCCATGTAAATATATTGTAAAAAATGTATCATTCACGTACACCTGACCGAACCTGACCTAATCTGGCCTCACCTAACTTAACCTAACCTTACCAAAATTACTTAAACTAACCTAACCTAACATGACCGAACATAACCTAACCTAAACCTTAGCTTTCTATCTCCAATGTAAATATAAATTCCTATCGGCGAATCCAGTTCATGTTAGATCGGCTCTGGGAATTAATTGCTTTATTAATACATTATGATTACATTTTGAAATAGGAATAAAAAATTTCGTTAGGGAATTATTTTCGAAGAGATTAATATTGGACATAAAAAGGTAGAAAAATGTATATTAGAGTAAGTTATGTAGTGAGAGAGGGAATAGTGACAGAGGAGATAGTGAGAGAGGGAAGAGTGAGACAGGGAATAGTGAGAGAGAGAAGAGTGAGAGAGGGAATAGTGGTGAAAATTTTGAAAAAGAGAGAGTTTAGAGTGCGAAAAAATGTTGTCCCCCGGTGAGAGAGTTTTCGGTCCCTGATGAATGGATATCTCGGGCTCGTAAAATAGAGAATAATTATAGATAAAGAGAGAGTTATAGATCCCTGATGAATGGATATCTCGAGCATTGTATTAATTATTATTATTTATTTGTCACAATCAGTGGCATTCTAGCCTTTTATCAACGGTGTAATTCCACCAATAGGTAAGTCACAATCGCTTTTTTTTAATCGGGAGTTTTTTTTTAAGATTTTTAGGATTTTTAAATACTATCGTAATTAAAAGGGGCTTCTTGGTTCTTGGCCCTTGGATTAGTGTTCTCACACATCGCTCAAGTTCATATGAATGGATGCAGGCATGTTGTACAACCTTCAAGTCCCTTAATGGCGCAAACTATACGGGTCATATGATATTGCCCAAATTAGTAATGTCACATTTTTTAAAATGTTCCGGATAAAGGGAAGTTAACTATGATATTATTTATATATTCGCTAAATCCTCGAATAGTTTTGGATGATTGCCTCAAGGCTTTTTTGTGCTGTGTTACCAAGAAATATTTTTAATACACGTCAGTTTGAGGAAAATAATTAAGTGGATATACATAAAAATAGCCAAATGTTAAATCGAATACTTTTGTGATAATGATAATTTAAAATTATATATAGAGTTAAAAAAATTGGAAAAAATTAAATTTGGAGGAAATTTGGCAACGATGTTTTGAAACAAAACCGTTTCAACATGTTTCGACAGTACTTCTTGAATCACTGTAATGACGGATAAATGTCCGATATAGTTTATTTATAACTAATATCCACAAATCACGCTATCTCCTATCAAATGATAATATTGAATCACTGAACGAAATTCAGCTTAAAGTGCGACATGACTAATTTTGGCAACTATACCTTCCACAATTCTTCCCTTCCCCTTGGTTCGCCACTTTCTTCACAAATGTCTTTTGTATTCATTTCATAATCAGTAGTTGAGCTACAGGGTGAGGCAAAAGGGTCGATACAAATACAAAAACCCATTAAGGCCCGATTCTAAATGTTTGTCTGGAGATTCAAGCGTGATGCTGCCTGATATGGAATGGGCGTGCTTATGGATCAAGGGCCAGTATTCATTGATCCAAGGATAAAGAGGATGGTAGAGAGATAAAACAAAGGAAAATGGGGATCATAAAGATTCCAACACTGACCCCCGTCTGCTGCCTCCCCTTCAATGATTGGAGAGGAAGGGTCTAAATCCATCGCCCGAATCCATTCTATAAAAATCGCAGCAACTGAGAATTATGAAGAGGAAAATGGTTGATAGGGAGCCCCAAGGGTTGTCTTGAATCACCTTAAGGAGGTTTATCTGAACTCGCTCCACCCTTGATATCAGAGGTGATTGCTGGAATGCTTTGTCCTTACCTTATTTCCTACTGGTTGAAGGTGCAGTCCCTGAAATATTCCAGTCCTCGTGACTTTCTCATTTACCAGTCAATATTTTGTCCTATCCTTAATTATTTCCTACAGGCTAAAGGTGAACAAATCAAAGATCAATCTCAAAGTCCGATAGATCAATCAACTAATAATTGAATCAAATCATTGATCAATAGACCAATGGAATTCCACTAAAGGGCACAAGATGTCTTCTACGGGTGAACTGCTTCCCTGACATTCAAAAATACAACCATACAAACTACCACTTTAGCTATCATTATTAAGAACCTTTTCTGTAATTAAACCTCATTTATATGCTTTTAATTCTTTCGTATTTTTTCGTTTTCCTCTCTTCTCACGACCTGATTTGAAGTATCCCCGTTTCTTCTTCTTTGCACTGTTTTATGCGATGGAGCTCAGTTTCCCTCTGAAGTCCCCACTCCTCCGACCTCCGTCTATTGATCAAAGTCAAACCCTGCATTCCACAAGCCCCCCATCCTCTTCCAGGAGGCTCCATTGGATGTGTAAACTTTGATTTTTGCCTCTACCATGGCTCGTGACTGTGCAAGGACCCCTGAACTTCCAAAGATCTCAACCCTAAGGATCGATGAAAGTCCCAGGGTCAAGGGCATTGGAGGTATACCCAACTTCCATCCCATAAGCATCTTCATAATAAGTAAGTAAATTCAACATAGCTTTTGTCCCGCCAAAAACTTGAACCTAGAACTAAAATAAGAGAATAAAATTTTTGAACTTTTTATTTTCTATGGTTCTCGGTGAACGGTGGTTCTTCCCTGCATTTTCGCGTTGTCTCTTTAATACGAGGGTTCCCTACGCTCTCGACAGCTCGGATCTTGAGAGACAAAAATCTTCCCATTTGCATTCAATTAATTTGATTCTAAATCGAGTAATTTTAAAGGAAAAATTTGAAGAGACGAAAAATATTCCTTAGGAAAATGTGTCAATTAAATAAAGAATACAAATGAAATTGTTTTGATAGCGAATACTCTGGATATCCTCTTACAATGCTTTTGTTCCAGCTAGTTTTTCGAATGGTACAATCGATGTTTATTTATTATATGTGTGAAGGAATTTTAGATAGATGTAGGAGAAGAACAAAAAAAATGATACTTAATATAATTACGGAAATAATAAATTGAACCGAGTCAATTTTAGCCAAAATGATCCAAAAATTAACCACTAAAATCTAGAAATTGGACTTAAAATGAAAGAACAATCGGCATATAAAATAAATTAACGACGCGAGCAGCGTTTTTGCTCAATTGCAGAAACGGTACTTTTCTTTGATATTTCATTTTTTCCGCGGGTGTATTGTTTCATTTTATAATCTAAACGATGGAATTCCTTCATCTAAAGGGACTATGAAAACACGAATTGTGGGAGGACTTAACAAATTTGGTTCATGTGGGAATTTTTAGGCGATTGATTTAGCCCCCAAAATAATAATAATCGCAAAATAATATTATGGCTATAGTTAGAGATTTAGCCTGAAATAGTTGTTAAAAAGTTAAATTCAGACTTTAATTCATAGGAAAATATAATTTCCTATAAAATTATTTGTCGATGAAAGTGTGTATACATTAAACACAATTTTAATGAGAGTAGACTTAAATAAACCGCAACCACTACTTCCCAAGTTCAACTGGTATGTATGTGCTATAGAGAGCTTAGACGAAGGTATACGAATGAGGGTATGATGAAACATACCAAACAACCTCGCAGTAGGCAAATAGTTTCAAGAGCTAGAATTCTAGCATACGTAGAACAAATGTTGTGTGTGAGAGTTACGAAGAAGGTTGGATTTGGATCTCAAAATTATTTAACTGACGAATCCGGCCTCTGAGCCCAACATAGTGACAACATGAAATGATATAACAATTCGTTTATTTTATTATTATTATTATTTCTTTAGTTTACAAGTTATTATTATTATGATTATTATTATCAAAGTAAGGCGGTAATTAAAGTCCTAAAAGTATATAAGTTAATATCATAAGGCAAGGCATAAAAGAGAGTACAGACGTGATGCAATAAGGCTACGACGTGTTCATATCTGTGGAAGTGTAGAACTGTTCTTGGTGAGTTTAATGAGAGATAAAAAAGCTGCAGTGGCGGTGATATATATATATATATATATATATATATATATATATATATATATATATATATATATATATATATATATATATATATATATATATATATATATATATATATATATATATATATATATATATATATATATATATATATATATATATATATATATATATATATATATATATATATATATATATATATATATATATATATATATATATATATATATATATATATATATATATATATATGAGAGAGAAAGAACGGGAATAGAGGGAGAGAGGGAAGAAAGTCACAAGGAGTCACAAGGAATAGAGGGACCTCAAAAGATCTTTCGATCCATTCCTAGCAGGTATCTATTCTACCTCGTGCTGTACGAGGTAAACAAAGGGAAGCGAGAGATAAGGAAAGAGAGAGAGAGAGAGAGAGAGAGAGAGAGAGAGAGAGAGAGAGAGAGAGAGAGAGAGAGAGAGAGAGAGAGAGAGATAGTGATGTGTAACGTTGACGCGTTTGAGGTGAAGCGCATGACGAAGGTTATTTATGAATGTTTGGGTGGTTTCCTGTTTGAATTTGATGATTGGGAGCTGTTTGACGCGTGACGAATCTTTATGTCAGGTAGATTTAATTGATTATTTTATCGTTATCAATGGTTTGTATGTTGTTGTTTTATGAAGGTTATTTCAAGCTGCTTGTATTTTTGTTTTATCAGATTATTATAATTTGGTTATTGTATTTTGATTCCGAGGAAAATTATTTTGTTTATTGCCTTTGTTTGCCGTTTATGATTGTTTTTTTTGGTTTGGTCTTTTTATCATTTCCTTTAACACCACCGGAAATAAATGTTTAAAATGAATATATTTCTATATCCCACAAGTATTTAGCACCTATAGCCAACGAAGATTAAAAACATAGAAAATATCTCGCTATACTTTTCATGTTTTCATAATTGATTGAAACCAAATATGTAGCATTTACTCCATCGGAAGATGGATATCTATATCTATATCTTCTAGCGAGTCTGTTTTCGGGCACTGCGCTCTACTTCAATGTATCATTTCCTACGATACATTTCTAACTGGGTTAAGAGAGAGGACCGCTACACTTCTCGTTTCTTTTGAATTCGCTCTCTCTTACATCTTCATGCTAAGTACCATTGTACAATTTCTTGGCAATTCAATATTTATTTATTCCCGCTCTTTCTATCAATAATTCCTTCAAATGGAGATTGCTCTGCCTTTTGGGGGTTTGATAGCATGTCTTTCTGACCGTTGCAGCATGTAATAATTCAGTACTGTAATGATGGGCTTCAAGTGCTGTTATTACTTTATTGACATGACCCTTCCACAAGAATAAACCTACCGTTAAGAAAAATGGCGCTCAAATCGAATTTCACCCCTTTTGATGCCTCGATATCCGAGAGAGGAGAGACGGAAGGAGGAAACTAAAACTTCAGTGTTCTCGGTTATGAGGAGAAAATATTTAGAAGGAAGTTCGAATGTGATGAACTTCACTTTTAATATGACATCATTTTTTGAATTCCGGGGAGAGAAATGCATTGAGTCTAAGAATAAATGAGGGTGATTTCTCTTTCTGTCTCTTTCACAGCTTTGTCTTGAAGGACCTAAATTTAAAATGGAGAGAGGGGAAAGCAATGGCGATCCGTTCTCTTCGGGAGGGAAGACATCGCCAGCGACTTGATGTAACGGAATTCAAATCTCTTCCACTCTTTTTCTCTTCACTATAATTACTCGTGTGGCAAAAGTGGCTAAAATTCTTAGGTCGTAGTTTTCAATGGCAAATTTCCTAAAAAACAAACTAAAATGTTTTTATTTTATTACCTTGATTCGTTTGGCTTCGGGTAGGAACTAAAATAGGCCCAAATATGGTGTGTTGAATATTAAAAGAAGTGTAGAGGATTTATGGAAATTAAACAAATCATAAGGTTCTTCAGCATGAAAATATAGGAAGTGCTCTCCATTCGTGCCACGTGAAAGTCAAGCATTATTGCGCGGAGGAAGTGGATAAAATTGGAAACATAAATTGCTCTTACAGTATGGAACCCCTAAATGAACCCCCTCTAAATAGGATTGTGACTAGAATAATAAGAGTGTAATCATTGACAAAGAAGAGGAAGAAATGAATGATGCCCAGGAACAAATGAACAACTGGTCATTTGGCAAAGAGGATTCTCGTGAGCGTAATGCATGGAGTTATTGAGCCTTGTATGAAAGGAGGAGCTGAAATCATCGCAAATAATTAGAAAATAGCTACTAATAGAACAAATTCCTCCCTATAAAGCATGAAAGTGGTTGTATTGTATGGGTTTTGTGTGGCGTTGGTCAAGGATATGGGCTTTTATAGAGCACCTTTCTACCAGATAGGAAATGTATGGGAAAAAAGGTGGGGCGGTAAGGCACCTTTGAAGATATCCTGGGAGGGAGACGTGTGTTTAGCAGAAGATCATTACACATCCTAGGATCAAATATGGAGAAATCACGATAACCCATGCGGCACACATGACTGCAAGAAACATAAAGTAATGGGGAAAAGTGAGGAGCTAGGAATGTGGCATTTAATTTCTTATATGCAAGAAAGAGGAAACTAATGGCTATAAAAGCGAAGACCCTCAAAGCTATACTATGGAAGACGTTAGAAGAGATAAGATTGAAGAACCTGAAGGCGATAAAAAAGAGAATCCTGTAAGCGATAAGAAGAAAGAAAATAAGGACGATAAAAGGAAAATCCTAAAGGGTTGGACCTTGTTGGCAATAAGAAGGAAGACCCTCAAGATGATTAGGAGGAATACCCTAAATGTGATAAGAAAGAAGACCCCGAAGTCCATAATATCCAGGGTCTTGATAACGATAAAAGGAAAGGACTCTGATTGCGGTAGGATGGAGGATCTTGAATGCTATGTAAAGGATACCCTAAAGGCGATAAGAAGAAGGCCTCTGAAGACGATAAGATGGAGGAGACTGAAGCTGATAAGACGGAGTACCTGGAATGAGATATGAAGGTGACTTTGAAGGCAATAAGGAAGACCCTGAAGAGAAGAAGAAGGAGGAATCTGACAGCAATAATGATGAGGACACTGAATACGATAAGAAGGAGAACTCGGAAAGTGATAAGACCAAGGACTGAATGCGATAAGAAAGAGGACCATAAAGGCGATAAGAAAGTGGACCCTGAAGGCTATGAAGAAAAGCCCTGAAGGCGATAAGAAGGAGGACCTTGAAAGTGATTAGACCAAAGACCCTGAATGCGATAAGAAAGAAGATCATAACGGCGACATGAAGGAGAACCTTGAAGGCAAGGACTCTGATTGCGGTAGGATGGAGGATCTTGAATGCTATGTAAAGGATACCCTAAAGGCGATAAGAAGAAGGCCTCTGAAGACGATAAGATGGAGGAGACTGAAGCTGATAAGACGGAGTACCTGGAATGAGATATGAAGGTGACTTTGAAGGCAATAAGGAAGACCCTGAAGAGAAGAAGAAGGAGGAATCTGACAGCAATAATGATGAGGACACTGAATACGATAAGAAGGAGAACTCGGAAAGTGATAAGACCAAGGACTGAATGCGATAAAAAGAGGACCATAAAGGCGATAAGAAAGTGGACCCTGAATGCTATGAAGAAAAGCCCTGAAGGCGATAAGAAGGAGGACCTTGAAAGTGATAAGACCAAAGACCCTGAATGCGATAAGAAGGAAGATCATAACGGCGACATGAAGGAGAACCTTGAAGGCAATTTTGGATCGAAAAGGCTTTCATCCATTGCAGACGACGAGACACGCACGGCGATGAAAAGTCTTGAGCAAGTTCCAGGGGTAAAGGTTTAACTAATCATTTCAGTGGTAACAAAATCATGGATGGCAAACTTGAAACTTTTATGCTCAAAATAAGAGAGATCCAGTTATATTTAGAAAGAATAAAAGAGGATTTTCAGCCATTGGGCAACCTTTCTTTTGAGAGAAATTTGGACTATTCAAGATGCTGGGTAGATTTCTTACACGGCCCCCCAAATAGACCTTGAGCACCACCAAGGTTAATATTAGGAGCACAAGTTTTTAAAGGGAGTCATCCCCGATTTTGTACTCACCATTGCCACCTATTTAACATTATTTTGTGTCAGAAATTTCTATAAGGCCATTTAGTAAAGATGTCCTATGCAAAGAGGAGATTTCTAAGAGGATGTTTCCTTTGGGGCCTATTCATAATCAACTCCCGGATTTAGCACCAATATCATCACGTTCAAGGTTGATATTCCATTTAATTTTAATTTTAATTCACTGCAGTCAATTCAATTTATTTCTGACCCTCTCTAATCCGTCACGGTTGATTCTGATCCAGTGATATTTTATCGTTTTTGTTTGCATTTTACCTCGTGATAAAGGCAGATTTATGTGCTGTAATCGTAACTTAGGCGCTTTTTTAATTATAAGTTGTGTTTAATTTGCAATTAATTATGTTTTGGTAAATTACTTATCAAGTCGGTGATTATCTCTCAACCAAAATGGATCAATTTCAATGTTCTGCGGAGGTCTACAATTTAATTCCACCTGCTGATGCCATTGGCCATACACATATCGAGCTGGTTTTCCCTACTAGTCCAGATATAAGGCCCCAACAAATGTAGGGCCATAGGACGGGGGCTATGAATGCCTTGTTATTTTGACAAGGATTTCGACGAGAACAAGTGCAAAACAACTTGTCCTCTCTTTCCTGTATAATATGGAATAATTCTGTGTTTTACTTCAGCTTTATCTAATTCTCGAGACATTTGGGTGAGATAAACATTTCCCGCTTGAGTTTGACGCAAGGAACTGTCTTTCAAAACAAACCGAAGAGGCGGTGGGTAGGAGGGAGGGAAGTCTACTATCATCCACTTAACATTTCTTCGGGGCTAAAGTGTAAAAATAATCGAGAAATTTGAGCTGAGCTTCGGTAAGTTATAGAAAGCAAAGCTGGCGTGAAAGACTTAGCCCAAAGGTCCTACAACATCGATCATAAGAACTTAAATACTAAATAGGAGAAATTTAGTACGAAATCTATAGAAACTCTTGATGCGAAGAGGACTAACTATCATGGTGCCTGGTAAATTTATGTTGTGACTAAAAATAAACATATAAGTCAATTTATCTCTTTTCTATATTTACTGAAAAAATATATAGAAAGCACTATGATTTTGAATGCAAAAGATAGTTATATACATGTTAGACTACTTATGTCTCAAAGAGTTCTTTGCATGTTTGAAATCAAAATCCATCTTCAAATGAGTCTGGCAAGAATTGCCTATCTATATCTTAAAAAAAAACTTTCATAATAATACCCGATTCTTTAAACTCATGTGAACTAATCTTTCATGCGGTCGTGTGGTGAATTGTTCATGTAATCACGGATCACAGCGAATTCTTTCAAAGTTTGTGGAAACTTTTTTTCCTGTCATAAATTAAACCAACGTCTTTTAATAACTTTAGAAAGCACATCAGGAGAAAATATTTTCTAAAAAATACCTGAATTTAATTAAAATGTTACTGTCATAGAAAAGGCTCCCGACGATATACTATATATCTATTCTTTGTGGTGATTATTCTATATTCGAGTGCGGGGCTATAATCAGATGACCGAGTATTATTCTACGTTAATAAATAGGCCTAGGAAAGGGCTTATTTATCTTCACTATGCTTAAGAAGTGGAACGGAGCACAAGGATGAATAATGTTGCCAGTATTAACAAAATAGAATTTTATTAATTAAACTAACAAAAATAACACATGGAAAATATTTACATGACCGGGGATTAAAATAGGAGATGCACATGAAATGAAAAGGTCATAAGATGAATTTGACTAAGCGGTGGATTGAGATTTGGAGGGATTTAAATGAAAAACCAAACAAGAAGGGAAACGGGGCCACTAAATCCGTGTTAAAGCACGGAGTTACGTTGGCAACAAAGTTAAATAATTAAATGCAATTCGCAGCTTACGTATTTATAAGGTCGGCGCGCAGGTGAAGGTGATTTGAAGGAATGGTCTTGGTCCGAATGGCTCTTTCCTTCCCAGAAAGTGGGGTTTTTAAGGGGGGTTGTCCTTAATGAGATAGGGAGGACAGACTTCGAGAAGTGGGAGCGAAGTGGGGCTCGGAAGTACGAGCGATCCTTGAGACAGGATACCGGAGATGTTCTGGATGAACAATTGAGGTTATTGGGGGTAACCAAGCGTTCTCTTGAAGAACTTCAAAAGGGTGAATTATATTACCACTGATGGGATATCAGGAGAGCGAGAACCGTTCTTGTCGAACGGGCTCGAAGAACAATGACTGTTCTAAAGTTGTTTTATTCTGAACAATTGAACAACAGGGGGGCCCTGTTGACTTGTCGTCTTGAGGGGCACGAGCCTTGGCACTCAAGAATATAGTCCTCTTCTGGACCATAAGGGGGTTCTCGAGGTAGAGAGTTCCTATGTGCACAAGGGAGATCGGATCGGCGTGAGGCCTGACGAAGATAATCGGGATCTGATTCAAATGCGAAATTCTTTCGCATAAATAGCCTGAGCCAGCCCCTCGGGGTATGGGGCAATGGGGGACTTTCATGGAATGTCCCACTAGCGATTCGAACATTCTTATCTTCCCATAAGCTTAACTCAATCTGTCGAGATCGGCGCCTGCAGGCAAACGGAGGATTGAACCTCCTTGATTAAACTTGGGGCGGGGGAAGATAAGACTCGGGAAATGTTTGAGGCGATGAGAACGCCATGCTCCTCTCTTCTCGCGGGATACACGTGAGAAGCATGAGTAGAAATATGTGATATAAGCGAGACGCGGCAGCTTCAGGCAATTCTATCACACCCCTCTTTTCCGGGGAAGAGTTTTCCCTTCGAAAGAAGAGAGAAGGGAAACCATAGAGCTCCGTTTTGGGGAACTCACATTCTTGCATCGACCGACCTTCCATGCACCTAAGCTACCATTTACATCAATACCTATGATTATCTCGATCATTTGACTTTCAGGGAAGCCAACACTTAATACAATATTAGCCATAAAAGAGACATGGGGGAACAATAGAATAAGATGAAATTCATACATGGCGTAATAAGGACATAAAATAAAAATTGCGAAAATTGCTAATTTTGAGTGTTTACAAAAAGGTGAATATCCCCCCACAAAAAAAATACATATGGGACAAAAAATTCATACGTAGATTAATGGGTACAAATGTACGAACATAAGAAAGAAAAAAAGACATTGGGCTACGAAATTCTGACATTTACATTCAATTAAACTAATTATATTACATGAGATCCAATTAGGTCGTACAAGACGGTATATATATACATACATGGAAATCCTAACCCTACGAATTATAAATTAATCTGCACTATTCGGTAAAGCATTCCTTCTGAGTGCGTCAGCGATCTGTCTATCGGAACCTTTTCTATAATTTATTTTAAATTGATACTCTTGCAAGAGTAGACTCCAGCGCATAATTCGGCCGTTGGAGTGTCGTACATTCCGAATATAGGCCAGCGGGCGATGGTCAGTTCCTATCCGAAATTCTTTTCCTATTAAATACATTTTAAATTTTTGAAAAGCCCAAATGATAGCTAAGTCTTCCTTCTCTATAGTGGCATATCTCTTTCCACGGGGTAATAGCTGGCGACTAGCGGAAACAACCGGATGACTCGTTCCGTCATCCTTATATTGGAAGAGTACACTCCCGATGCCCTCGTTGCTCGCGTCGGTTCTAATCCCAAAGGATTTTTCCGGGTTGGGCAACTTCAAAATGGGGGCAGAAATGAGCTTACTCTTGAGCTGGTTAAAATGCGAAATAGCGACATACTTCCATCGTAGTTCATCGGGGAAATTCTTTTTTAAGAGGGTGCTGAGGGGCGCCGAGATTGCGGCGAAATTTGGGACAAATCGCCGATAGTAAGAAGCTGATCCTAGCAATGATCTTAATTTTTTCTTAGTATTTGGGAGGGGCATGTCGGCGATTGCCTTAATTCTGCCCTCCGGTGGACCTAGCTGGTTTTTTCCTATTTTAAAACCCAAGTATTTTATGGTTTCGTGGGCAAAATGGCATTTGCTGGGGCCAATGGTGAGGCCATTTTCGCGCAATCGCTCGGAGAGAGCTAGTAGGGTAGTTAGATGTTGACTCCATTCACGAGTAGCTAGGTAGACGTTATCAAAGTAAAAGGAAACATTCGGAAGTCCATCTAACAACCTTCTCATGAGACATTTATAGTTACTGCAAGCGGTCACGAGGCCAAAAGGGAGGCGCTTAAATTGCATTAAGCCCTTCTCAGTAGCAAAGGCGGTATATGCTTTCACATCGGGCCGGAGGGGAATTTGGTAATATGCCTTGCATAAATCAAGTTCTGAAATGAAATTGGCGTCCTCCAAAAGGTGAAGGCTATGATCTACCAACGGGATGGGCTCGGCGTCGAACACAGTTCCCGAATTTAATTTCCTGAAGTCGATGCACATCCGATAAGAGCTATTAGTTTTCTTGACCATGACGATTGGAGAGCAATAACTAAAGGTGTATGGTTCTATAATGTCTAAACTAATCAAATTATCTACTTCGGCGTTAAAAGCTTGGCGTAAATGAATCTGCATACGATAGGGTTTTGAACGAACGGGTTCCAAGGTCGTTAATTTAATGTCATGCTCGAATCTATTAGCGCATCCAGGCTTTCCTGAAATAACGTCGTCGAACTGACTGAAATAGTAATTCTTGTAGATGACTCTTTTGATGTGGTGTCAGTCGCGCGTCGATATCCAGGTCAGAGGGTTCAAAAGACTCGCCTGGCAGGGAAGGAAGAGGGTAATCGGCATCAGGTTCAATGCACACTGTCTGAATGACATTAAGGGACTCCGCGGGGTAATCCTCTTCAAGCGCCGATTTTTTATCCAGTGCTACGAAAATATCTCCATGGGCGCGTCAGTATTATTTCTTCAATAAGATAACGTGATAGAGTTTATCGCCTGCTGGGGGTACCAATAAGGTAATCTACCGGTCCTCGTACCTCACCGGCCGAGTACGGACCTTTCATTGGCTCAGTAATTTATTACTCGCGGTGGGAAGGAGCAGGAGTACCTCATCACCGGACTTAAATTTCCTATCTTCTGACCTGACATCAAAATAGGTTTTATATTTGTCCAAGTTGACGTTGGCATTTTCACAGGAGATGTTCGCGCATTTCTCGAGCCCCTGGCATAGATCTAAGACATAGGCGTATGATGACTGTAGTTCTTGGTCCAGTTGGGGCTTGGTTAGCAACTCCCTTAAAATGCTGAGTGGTCCGCGTACATTATGTCCGTAAAGGAGCTCGAACGGTGCGAAGCCTAATGTGCGATGAGGAATTTCTCGATAGGCTAATAAGGCGACTAGGAGATATCGTTGCCATTCGCGGGGCTGCTCGGCACAAATCTTCTCAATAATTGATTTTAGATTTCCGTTTAATTTTTCACACATTTCGTTTGTCTGTGGCTGGAAGGGGGTGGTGAAAAGGGGCTTTACCATGAGCAGCTTCCCTACGTACTCCATCAACTCGGAGGTGAATTGCCGTCCTCTGTCTGAGACTATTTCCTTGGGGGCGCCTACCCTTGAAAAGAAAGAAATGAGGGTCTCGGCGCAAGAAATACTATCGATTCGGCGAAGGGGGACTGCCTCAGGGAAACGGGTAGCAAAATCAACTCAAGTAAAAATGTAGCTGTGCCCTTCGCTCAAAGGGGGGTAGATAGGGCCAATCAAGTTGATAGCCAATCTGGAGAAAGGTTCAGTGATGACAGGTATCCTTTGTAAGGGAGCAGGTTTGACCCGCCCCTTAGCGGACGTCTTTTGACGCACATCGCATGATTGACAATGCTTTGAGATGTCAGCTGCAGCACCCGGCCAGTAAAAATATTCAAAGATACGCTGAGCCGTTTTGGTATGGCTTAAGTGACCGGAAAAAGTTGCTGTCATGAGCTATTTTTAGAACTATGGGTACATGTGATCGTGGAAGGCATAAGGTGGTTGTAACGGCGTTATTACTGTCCTCGGCGGATCAGGAGAGTAGACCCCCTTGGTCCAGATACTTTATTATTTTGGGTCCACGGACAGTCTCCTTGTCATTGTTTTGGGCTTTATCCCATAAGAGTGTTAGTGTCTCACACTCCTTTTTTGCGGACCTAAAATCCTGGTTAAGGATCTCCGAAAATTCGGACGGTATCGGAGTTCTGAGGAGGACGGGCTCCTGTGTTTCCTTCTTCACTCGGGCTCGAGTAAGGGCGGCCTGGGACACAGGTTCGGAGCTTACTTGAGGGCTCTGCCCGATAAATAATGAACAAAACTTTATAGGTGCCGAAATGACTTCAGCCCAGCCATCAAAATACTGACACTGCAGGTAACATTTAACGACGGGAAATCGGTTCGCCCGCCCAATGTAGTCATGTACTACCGCAAGTTTTTCATGGTTAGGATCCACTGGGGAAAGGAGCTCGTCGGACGCGATGAAACAAGTGCACCCTGTGTCCCCGACGAGGGTAGATACTCGGCAGCCGTTCACGCTGCCCTCCTCAAATTTTAAAGTTCCCGGGGAACTTTTATCAAAAATAAAATTTACCTGGTGCCCTGATGGAGGGGGAGAAGTTGATCCTTGGGTCTACATCACCGGAAAAGCCGGTGTGGCCTTAATCTATTGTACTGATGGGCTAGTCCTTTTTTAAGCCTAGAATTTGGGGGGCAATTCCAGCTCGGTGGTTTTCTACACCGCAGTTGAAGCATACAATCGGTCGCTTCGGGAAGAGTAAAGGTGGAGAAATTTTAATGCGAGGTTTGATGTCCCGTTGTTGGTTTGAGGGGAAGAAGTTTTGGGGTTTTACGGTGCCCGGAAACTTCGCTGGCTTTCCTGTGAAGGGGCGCGAATAATTCCTTCTTTCCTGGTAGGGGGATTGATGAGAATTTCTATTCTCCTTGGGGTAAAAATTATGGCTGGCAGCATAGACATCCGCTCCTTTGGTACATTCTTTAAAGGACTGGCACCGACGATCCTTGACGAACACGAGAATCTCCGTCGGGAGAGACGCCAAAAATTGATCCGCAACACGAAGTCTGTTAAGGACTTGTAGTGAGAAGCAACTTTCAAAGATTCTAACCAGAATTTAAAATTCCTCTGGAGAATGTATCCGAATTAACGCAACATCTGTCCGGGCTTAATACGACCTCCTCGATATTCCTGTTTGTAGAAATCGGGAGTCATATTATGAGCGGCCAATAATTCATCTTTGAATGTACTGTAGTCAATCGTACACTCCGACAGAAGGGAAAGAAAAATGTTGCGCAATTTAGAATTTAGGAGGGGCAGTAACCTCACTACGCCTTTGGCCTCCAAGTCCAGGTTGTTGATTTCAAGGATGTTTCGACGTGCGATAAAAATGCTCCGAAATACTTTCCATCCCTGAGATTGGGGAGCTTAAGTGGGGGATTGGACGGAGTTTCTGAACGTGCACTCACTGATTGTGTTTTAGGTGTACGCGTGCCATTTCAAGCTCGTGGTGAAGCTCGGTTTGCCTTCTTCGTCCCTCTCTTTCTTTTTCTTCTCGATGGCGTTCAATTTCTCTCTCTTTCTCTTCTCCTTCTCTTAACTTTTTTCCTTCTGATCCTTGCTCCTCTTGGATATACTCAATCAATTCTCTTCAGGAAAGTCCCAAGGATTCTCCTTGCGCTTTGAAGATTTTAAACAGTCATATTTGATCTTGGTAGGGAGTAGTCAACCAACTAATTTCCTTCGCGGTAAGAAGTATGCCTTCTAGAGATTTGGCCTACCTAAATATAGGCACTGACTTGTTCCTAATTGGTTTCTCGACCTAGATAACCAATAACTAAAAAAAACAAAAAAAAACACAAGAACAAATTATTATACCACTTTCTTGAGCTACTCCAGCTTCTTAAGTTTGCAAAAGGGGATAGCAATCGTTTAAAAAAAAGGAATTAATATACTCTATTCTTATAACGTAAAACACTATGCTTCAATCGACTGAGACAAGTGTTTGCAAATATATAGCGTTGCACTTTACACACTTGACACCCAATTTAAATAAAATATATATATGTATATATATATATATATATATATATATATATATATATATATATATATATATATATATATATATTTATATATTATATATATATGTCGTAGAAAAGGCTCCCGACGATATACTATATACCTATTCTTTGTGGGGATTATTCTATATTCGAGTGCGGGGTTTAATCAGATGGCCGAGTATTATTCTACGTTAATAAATAGGCCTGGACAGGGCTTATTTATATTTAATATACTTAAGAAGTGGAACGGAGCACAAGGATGAATAATGTTGCTAGCATTAACAAAATAGAATTTTATTAATTAAACTAACAAAAATAACACGTGAAAAATATTTACATGACCGGGGATTAAAATAGGAGATGCACATGAAATGAAAAGGACATAGGATAAATTTGATTAAGCGGTGGATTAAGATTTGGAGAGATTTAAATGAAAAAACAAACAAGAAGGGAAACGGGGCCACTAAATCCGTGTTAAAGCACGGAGTTACGTTGGCAACAAAGTTTAATAATTAAATGCAATTCATAGCTTACGTATTTATAAGGTTGGCTCGCAGGTAAAGGCGATTTGAGGGAATGACTTCGGTCCGACTGGCGATTTCCTTCACAGAAAGAGGGGGTTTTAGGGGGGTTGTCCTTAACTAGGGGGAAAGGACAGACTTCAAGGAGTGGGAGCGAAGTGGGGATAGGAAGTACGAGCTTTTCTTGAGACATGATGCCGGAGATTTTCTGGATGAACAATTGAGGTTATTGGGGGTACCCAAGCGTTCTCTTGAAGAACTTTAAAAGGGTGAATTAAATTACTACTGACGGGAAATCAGGGAAGCGAGAACCGTTCTTGTCGAACGGGCTAAAGAACAATGACTGTTCTAAAGTTGTTTTCTTCTGAACAATTGAACAACAGTGGGGCTCTGTTGACTTGCCATCTCGAGGGGAACGAACTTGGTACTCAAGGATATTGTCCTCTTCTGGACAATAAAGGGGGTTCTCCAGGTAGAGAGTTCCTAGGTGCACAACGGAGACCGGATCGGCGTGAGGCCTGACGAAGATAATCGGGATCTGATTCAAATGCGAAATTCTATCGCATAAATAGCCTGAGCAAGCCCCTCAGGGTATGGGGCAATGGGAGACTTCCATGCACTGTCCTACTAGCGATTCAAACACTCTTATCTTCCCATAAGCTTAACTCAATCTGTCGAGATCGGCGCCTGCAGGCAAACGGGGGATTGAACCTCCTTGATTAAACTTGGGGCGGGGGAAGATAAGACTCGGGAAATGTTCGAAGCGATGAGAACGCCATGCTTCTCTCTTCTCGCGGGATACACCTGGGAAGCATGAGTACAAATATGTGATATAAGCGAGGCGCGGCAGCCTCAGGCATTTCTCTCACAGTTACTTTGATGGATTTACATTTTAGGGTCATAGATTTTATAAATCTCTTCTTAAAAATACTTACAATTTTCCACTTGCTTATGTTTTAAGTGACATTCACACAGTTTTGTAATGCTAATTGAATGAAGGTCACTATGAGACAGTCAAATGGGCTATTTTCGATGGCGATGAAAGATTCTTCATAAGATAACAAGGTCGTTTGAAATGCCTAGGAAAAGTGTAGAATAGCCCAAGAAAGAAGCCAATCTTTCTTCAAATTAAAACTTTGCCATCTTTCCCATTGCTTTTCTTTTATTATTCGCCATTTATATAGGAGTATATAAATATTATCCTGTAAATCCAAGCATATATATATATTTCCATTTTACTATATATTTTCTGGTATGTTGCTGTAAAATTGGAGAAATTTTTTTATAGTAGGGCGATTCTTTCCTATATTATGGAGTAACATTTGCTAACCTAAAACAAAAAAATGTAGGTGCACAGCCCCCTATCTGGAGCTAGACCTAGGTGGAGCCTGAGTAAGCCCGTGAGGAGACTACACACGAACCATCCGTTTTCAACTACCTCGAACCAGGCGCTCTTAAGCTTCGCTGAGCTTGGATAATAAAATTGTTAACTACATTCTCAGACCTGCGCTCGGCGTTCAAAAAGCTTCCATTACACATGCGATTTCTCATCACCCAATCCCGAAGAGGACCTATACAAAAATCCTTGCAGAGGAGGCCTCATTCTCGTACGACACGAGACGATGTGAAATGCTGTCAGACTACGTCAGATTAATCTTACTTGCCCCCTCCTTCCGCAAGGCCTGCTTCCTCTCTGAGTATTCCGCTTTCTTTTTCTTCTTTGTTTGAGCACATTTAAAACCTCAGGCATTCCCTGACCCATTCACCCAGTCCTGCTCTCGAGTCTCCTTTGCTTCGGTGCTTCTTCTCTCACCACAGGTTAAAGTACCTCCCCAGTTCCTAGACTTAGCAAATTCCTCGAAGCTCCTCAACGAGAGGACAGTCTCTGAAACCTTCTTAACAAAAGTGCGAATCCATCTCCTTATAATGACTCCCCTCCTCTCTCGAATACTCTCCAAGCAAACTCCTCTGGCTAAAAAACTATTGGTCCTTTTATAACCCTAGCGTATTAATTTTCGTATAAATCAATCAAAGTCAAATAATTGAATCTGATGAAACGCAACTCAATTTAGTGCTCAATGAATTCAATCTCAAATAAATTAATTCATGGCAGTGTTCAATAAATGTTTTTCCATTTTCTTTTTAATTAGTTTTCAAGTATAATTAATTCATTGTTAATCAACAACATGCTTCCATATAAATAGATTTAAAATATCAATCATTTAATTCAAAACTATATCATCAACTTTATCAGAAAGTAATTTCATTAATGTCATTAATTCAAATAATAGTTGATATAAAAATAGCAATAAATGGCTTTATAAAAGGAAGTTTGAATCATTACAGAATTTTAAAAATAATTCTAATAATCAAACAATAAGTATTTTCCTTCCTTCAACTCACAAGAGTATATTTCATCCGGTTTCGAAGTCTTATTGTCGTGGTATTGTCGTTGTTGCTTTAGAGCCTTAGTCTGACCCTATTACTTGTGAAAGACAACAATAATTCTATATTGACCTTCTTCAGGTATTGTTTCTTCTTATCTCTTCGGTATTAAGATCGCAATTTGAGAGTCACTCGAGGGGGACTAGTTCTTCTATTATCTTACTTTGAAATTCCTATTTGGCACTGGGAATGTTGGTCTAGCCAATCTTCTTACTAAACCTGTGCAAGATACTTCGGTCTGGCACCGATACAAAACGTGATGTTCTAAGTTATTTCGAAATTGGGCGAAGGACCGATCTTCTCCAACTGATCCTCTATCGTCTCTCACCGAATAAATCTTTTCTCTTTCCTTATGGAACTTATTTATAGCTGGCGCCCGCCCCATCTAAGGGTAAAGGGGCAAGGTCGCAGAGAGGAACGCGAGGGGTGAGGCCGCAGAGGAAAGAGCGAGGGGTGAGGGGAGGGTGGCACCGCGGTTCTCAAGTCAGCTTCTTAATTAGAGGCACCGCCAACCGTCATTATCCTTGGTGTTCTTCTTGACTGGCACCGTTTTTTGTGGCGATTTAACCACGGGCCTCCGGACCTCGTAGGTAATTTGAACCTTTGAGCGTTGCGTAATGGCCTTTGGTGGTCACCTTAGCACAGCGGCTCGCTCCCGACTACCTATGCGGCGGGGAGATCAAAAAGGGTAGGCCGTTTGACTGTTATTCCGCTGGCTAACGTTCCCACGACTCTCCTAATGTGGCTCGATTCTCTTTTTTTCTCCGGCGGGGGGGGGGGGAGCTTTAACGTATATCTCCGCCCAGCCCTGCGGGAGGCTTTATGTTGTAATTTCTCTAGACTTATTGATAATCATTTTCTCAATCTACCAAAAAATAGCTTTTTTTCATAATTTCGGTATCGATATTAGTCAATTTTCCATTTTAAAAAGAATTTTGAAGAGGTTTTGCACCAGCAATATAAATTTCATCCTCTGTATAAAAAATAAAGCATAATTACTGGTTAGAACGGAGGCAACTTATATACAAGGAATGAAGAAAAAGATTCTTTTTGTGTTAATGTTGTTAAAAGTTTTAACAAAACAACTTTATTAATCAAAAAACACAAGTAGCATCATTAATACATCATCATTGCAAAACGTGATAAAAAAACATCTGATTCATTCATGACTATCAGCAACTTTTACTAATTGTTCAAAAGAAGATTTTTACTTCAGAGACCACGCATAAGGGACCCAAGCCCCACCATATACCCTTTTCTAATTTCCTTGATGTGTTTGTGAATGCGGATCAAAACGGATTCAAGTTTGGAAATAAGCGTTAATGTTCTGGTGCGGATCTTCTTCAACTGCAGCTTCAACTTTGTCATTATCAAGAACATAGATTCTCTCTGATCGATGCTAATCTGCAGGTTGTTCATAAAGTCTGTACACGTAGGAAATATCGCAATGGTCTCCGCATTCGGAAGACCTTAACGCCCTTGACTTCTTTTTCGGGAATATGTTAAAGGAGAAGATGTACTCAATGTTCTTCTCGTTCACCAGACCTTCTTCTTACTCCCGCCGACGTTCTTTTTTGGGGGTAATCGGAAGAAGAAGGTGTACTCAACGATACGAGCCACCTGAGGAAACAGCGCGTCATAAATGGATGTGCTCAAATTGACGGAAATTTGGAGTTTATGCATCAGCTAAATCGGGTCAATCTCGCAAAACGCATCGAACTTTTCATCTCAAATAATAGTGGAAATCACTTTAATGAGGATATTTATTAATATTTCAATGAAATAAAATGTAGTTTAATTTTGAATTGAAAATATGCATTTTTGCCTGTGTCCAGAATTTAGGGGCACTTTGTAGATCAAAATTACCATTTTTACAGTTCCATCAATAATCATACTGAGAATGATCTTCATCGCACGTGTTGCGTGTTTGTCTTCACTAGATTGGGCACAGAACAAAATTTTACTTAAATCAATCAAAAACAGTATCAAACTGATATTTGAACCTATGTACACGTCGACCTTTAACCCTAATAACTTCTGTGTACTCAAAACTCTTGATTCGATAATGCAACAAGACCTTTCGGTACATCTAATAGAACCCGCAGCCGTTCCTTCACTTCTGTTACGGAAAGATCAAATTCCTGCAAGAAACGTATTTCTTATGAGATTTTTCAGTTATTTAAAAAGATATTGGTTCGAATACACTAATTTGTTTTGTTAATAATTATGTTTTTTTATGTTCCTTTGGAATTATTTCAATTTTTCATAAATGCCTTTATGTTTACTAAAGCATCTCGGGTATTAGAGATGGGTATGTACATATTTTCTCATCTTTGTTGTTTTCATTATATTATCTTTCAATTACTATCTTCAGTGAGTTCTGTTTTTAAAAAGACTGTCTCTTAATTTGATCGAAATGCCCCTTTGATATCTGCTGAAAGAAGTTTATTATGGGCGTAGATTGATTTTACATTCCAGATGACTCATGGCTATGATCACAGATATCAGAGACTTTGTCTATTGTAAGATTTTTCGACTTTTTGTATCATGGTGAAAATATTTAGCGTTTCTTGTAGCTGTTTATGGAATCAAAATGTCTCTTCATTGAATTTAAATGCTCGCGATTTTGCATTTGCCTAGCAAGTAATCGACTATCAGAAGTAGTTAGATTCGCAAATGTTGGTCAGCACTTTCTCGCTAAAGGACTTCGTTTCTGACAAAGCAAGTCATCGGCTTATGATGATTATTAGGGCCTGTTAACGACTCCTAAACATTCCAGAGGAACTCTGATTTTTATTTCGATGTGTCATTTCGAATTCACAAGTTTAAAGTTGGAATTGATACAGTTACTGTCTTTATTGAAAAAGGCAAAACAATTTATTTCCCATTTATCCTTGAAAAATCAATATAGAAGTCTATCCACATTTCATCCACTGCCACAATATTGCAATAAACGCAGCCCCGATCGTTTTAACTTGTAGTGATTTGGTTGCCCTGGAAACAGATTAAATTCGCGGCTCTTTGGATGGGTTCTCCCTGAGGCCTTTTAAGATGTTCTCGGATCTGAATCAAAATGTGGCGTTGAGATTCTATTCAATGGATAGACGGAGAGAAATAATAAAGATAGAATTGGGCAAAATCGAAAGAATTAGCAAGGTAAATTGAGTTTTATGCAGCTGTCTGTACTACTAAATCTGATATCATTTCATTGAATGTCTTTATGGGGTTACTACACAGGCTCCTAAAGGGGGAGCCTCACTAAGGATGAAAATAAAGGCGTTAAATGAATGGTCATTCTCACTACCATGCGGTTGTCATGTTCGTATTGTTTGTTACATAGTTAATTTAAGTCTAACTATCAAATAATGTTAAGGAAATGCGTAATCCAATGAGTCACAATTAGTTAGCGAGCAATCAAGGGTGGAGACGGGCAGTTGGATGTAGCCTAAAGACAGATTTAAAGAAGTGAGAGAAAGCACGAAAGGGATAAGGAGGAGAGTGAAGGAAGCCTCTTGGATGAATCGCGGTCTGTGAGGGCAAATCTAAAGCATCAAGGAGTAGTGGTTTTAATGAGCTGCACTGAGGCACTTGCGATGTGTGGTTACGATAGCAATCTCTTGCTCTATTGATTCCAAAATCGGGGATGCTTTTAAGCCACAATAAACAAGAGGCTATTGGTCTATTGATCACAGCCACTTTCTCGGTGTGGATGAAGAACGATTCCTAGCCTTCCTGATGCAGGATCAATGGGACTAGGGATTGCTATCTAAGAATAAATTTATACCTGAACGATGTCGGTGCGACAAGTGTCAAATTAGAACAATATTAACAAATGATGCGGTTAGTATACAGCAATATGTGATATCACTCGCTTCTAAACTTGATCTTACCTGGTGGTGACCAGGGCGTCCCCCTAGGGTGGTTTTAGAAGCGGGCTGTGTTACAAAGTGTCAAAATGTATGGAGGAAAGAAAGGTAGTGGACAAAGGGGGATAACTAGAAATGACATCGACGAATGGAATGTATTAAAAAGGATGCTTACTTGCTTGATGTTGTCCATCGTTGCCGATGACGACGTCACTCCATACATGGATGATTCGGATGATGTTTGGTTGATGATTATCGTCTTTGGTGAGATCGTTGATGGCTGCGGAGTCTGCGAAGGGTGGCACAGCCTCTTTCACAGACATCGCCGTTATGGGGTCATTGTATTTGTTTGTATCGTCTTGCACGGCGGGCTATGGCAGCATTGTGGATAGGGTATTGCAAGAATGTGTGGATGAATGAACAATGCATGGAGTGATAACTTGCACGATGATGTTTAAGGTGGAAAGTAGGTGTGCATTATTCAGTCCACCGTCTTCACTTTTCCCTGCTGAGTCCAGTGGTAAGGATTTTAGACGGATAGAACCGATGTGAACATCCTCTCCTCAATAAAATGTACCTGGACGGCGGAAACGATAACTTCCTTATAATTAAATCCCGAGGTCTTGGAGAGGTAAAAGGATCGAATACCTTTGTCATCCAACTGCTCTTTTTAAACCGCATACATCAGGTAATGATGTGTAAAAAAGAATAAATCTGGTAAAATAGCGAAAGGATAAAAAAGGAAAGCAGTAATTATTAAAAGAGAAAAAAAACAAAGAAGATAATTAACCCTTATTGACCCCACTTTAGATTCATTCCATGAAGATGGGGCATGTCGCGATGCCCAATTATTGGTAAGGTGTTAGTCATTTACACAGTTAGAGGTTTGAACGAATATTAGGTGTTTAACTCAGACTATAATCTCGTGTGTAAAAGAGATATAATTATCCTTAGCATAATAATCTCTATTATAAAATCAAATACATCTAGATCAAAATCAGATGATGAAAATCTGTCGGATTAAAAAGTAATTGATCGATTTTCTGCGAATAAAAGAAGCATAGAGTAGCTAATTGCCAGAATAGCATCAAGGCAAGCTTACAATATAAAGCTTCCCCCAAAATATAGAAGAATTACTGCCATTTAAAGCAGAATTATTAAATCTATTCTTAAAGAGGTAAATTTTCAAAGAAGAAACCAAAGGAAAATACCTTTTAATGAGATGCAATAATTAGAATTAAGTAACCATTGAGTAGCTACAAGAATATGTATGCTTAAGGCAGTTTATGTCTCCTGGTGGTCGCATGGGAAAGGAAGAATCTGAAGAAGAAAATTAGATTGGAGATTATTCGGAAAGATTAACTACGTCTTCGGAAGTGACTTTCATATATGCCTTAAAAGTTCTTTGATTAATGGATAAATCTTACTAGGAATGTAAGGGAAGCATGGACAGTGAATGCAATAAACACGTAGAAACAGGACAACTTTCAAATGAAAATATGTAGAATGACAAATTTAATGAATAACACGAGAGCCACGAATGAAATATTATATGTTTAAAAGGCAAGTACGAGTTACGAATAGAGTAAACAGAATGAAAATTTTCAGAGAGAAGCTGTAATGAAACATTACCTGAAGAAATGACGGAAAAGGTGAAGACAAATGTAAACAGAACACGTTGATGCACAAAGGCGACCTCGTATAAGCGGCAAGAGGAAATTATGTAATGGCTTGACAACTTGACTCCTTCAAAACAGGTAGCAACCACAAAGTACTTTAGAGCAAGTTGAAATACAACTAAAACAAGAGAGATCCAAACTGATGACAAATGGGAAGAAACCAATTAAAAAGCAAAAAATGAGAGTGGAAGAAACAATTAAAGAAATAAACAAATATAAAGAAGTTTTTTAAATACCTCACAGTAGAACATATAACCTATAATATAAACCTAATGAGGAAAACAAATGGAAACGAAAAATAACTAAAACACTACGGATAAGCCCCAAATCACAGACAAACGATCATTGAATGAATTGAAGAATTTTATCAGAAACTTTATGATAGGAATTTCCATCTTACACCAGATGAAGATTTCTCAAATGACGAAAAAGTTCCATCAATAAATAAAGAAGAAATTTTGCGTGCACTAAAGGGCCGAAAAATGGCACAGCGCATGAGGAGGAGAGAATGACAATCTACGTGCTACTAAATTTGGTGTACATCTTGTTGACCTAATAACTAGTCGGCTTACAAAATGTTTAAAGGAAAATAAGAGTCAATTGTTATGATCAAGCACCTTTGTTGTATTTTTTTCTAAAACGGTAATAAAAAAAACAACTAAAGTAACTCCAATCCAAATAGTCTCTTATCAGCTGCATATAAATTACTTGCAAAATTTATAAGTAACAAAAACAAACTCGAAACTGCAATCAGTTACTGGAACTGGTAGGGTTTGAAGTACATAATCATAGTTTTATAATCATCTGCAAGGTGTTCAATATTATTGCATCCTAGTTTTCTAACCTCAAAACCTAGGTACGGGGATATCTTAACCAAACCGAAAGGTCGGGACCTTGCCGCCTTCTTGGCCATTAAGTGTGGCATTCGAATGAATTCAAATGTTGCAGATCAAGTCAGTTTTTTGCATTTTCGACAAAAAGTAGCTGCAAATAAGTCTTTTGGCTTGGCTTTGGGAAGTCCATTGAGGTTGATGATGAAGGATGCCCTCTTGAGGGCATCAACCTGCACTAAGTTTAAACAGGTAAGAATGTGTACAGTCTTTGGAACCGTATCTTGACCAAAAGGAGAAGGAACCTAGTAGCAGGATAGGCTCTAGACACCAGGCTTCATCCTCGGCTGCAGGAAGATGCCGATACACCGGTTTGTTGATGCTCGCCTATAGACACTCCCGATCCTGGTTTGTGATCAAAGTATCATTCCTTTAACCTTTGCCTAAAAAGGCAGAACCCACAAGGCAGGGGGTTGGGGGGTAGGTGCCAGGGCTTTTCCACACACCGTTGGGTCTGCACTTTAGTGTTAAGTGCCTGCTTTGCTGGCCTTTTCGCTTACAGCCTCTGCTGCTGGCCAGCCCTTGTGATTAAACTGTGATTAATAGTATCAATATTGTATAGTAATAAAAGCCATTTTTAACATTCTATTTCTTTGAAAATTTACATAACTCTGGGGAATTTTTTTCAAACTTTCTGATGGGGCAAAACATCAAAAGTTCTCTCGTCATTTAGTGATTCTCGAGACTGAGCAGGAATTGCCAGAAATATGTATTTGTCCGAGGAGGACCCCAAATCCGAAAAACAAAAGTCTCTTCTAGCATTTCCGTCGAGTCTGTCTTCTATCAGAGAGTCCATCATATCTTGGAGCTCAATAAGACCCTCTCGTTAGTATTTTCCTCCTCCGCTGTCTTATGATAAAAGATTTCTTCATCCTCACTAACCTTTTCTTGAACCATATTAGGAATTTCCTCTGTAAGAACTCATACTCTTCGAATCCAGTTGACGTGATCGTTCTTTGATCTCTCTGTCGTTGGTTAACTTTGACTCCTTAAAGCAAGGTATATGTAAATAAACCTAATGATCTTCAAGAATTGAAACAAAACATCATTTAAGAAACGACAAAATCACTTCTGATGTTTTTGAAAATATGGTGCAAGGAATCCACCTTTTTTTTAAAGGTTAGTTACCTTTGGATTTGATCATCCTTTTCCATTTTTAAGCTGATATATAGTCATAGTACTTAGTTATTTATAAAATAATATGCAACTTGCAGTATATCAAATTAAAATTGCCTGCGGCCAAGAGCGGACTAAATGCGGGTTCAACACAGGAAAAACTCCTCACCTGATGGCCTAACCCAAGGCTTATATTTCGAAATACCTTAGTCCTTATTATCTGGGCTATTAATTTTTTTTATTATTGTTATTTTAATGTAACCTTTAGCACATTCGCAAGGTCAAGTTTTGGGAATTTAAACAAGGTCTGCTGACTAAAAAGTCGCATGCACTCACTTATTCTGATTTAGGTCCTAACGAGTTTGAAAACTTTCAATAATTCCCGGAGTAACCTTGGGAGGACCAGGGAAATTCTATCCTTCGAAAGAGAAGGTAAACACCTTAAGGGTTCAAATTTCATCAGAATCGGCCGAATAGTTATGATGTTATTGCCCAAAAAATCTAAGTCCCTGGCTAACCTTGGGTGACTTTGGCAATTATATCATTTGAAAGGGAATGTGAGACAATATAATGGTTTCAAATTTCGTTAAAACTAGCCGAATAGTTATGATGTTATTGGCAGAAGAAAATGATTCCCTGGCTAACTTTGGAGGACTTTGGCAATTATATCATTCGAAAGAGAATGTAAAACAACATAAGTGGTTTAAACTTCGTTAGAATCTGCCGAATAGTCATGATGTTATTGCCCAAACAATATCAATCCCGGGCTAACATGGGGGAACTTTGACAATTTTATCATTCGAAAGAGAATGTAAAACAACATAAGGGTTTCAAATTTCGTTAGAATTGGCTGAATTGTTACAATATTATTAAAAAATAGAAGCAAAACCTGGACCGACCGACCGACCGACATAGTGAGATCACAACTTTTTAAAAGCTTATTAAAATGCAGAAATAAATTATATTAAAATATATATTTATTTTTTTTAATTCAAATGGCGGGCCTTAACTTTTTGTCATACCTCATTCATGGAATTTGAAAGGCGAATAAATGGTCACACCATAATTGCATAGTCTAGAATAGTATAGCATATCACCTTATAGCATAGTATAACATAGCATATTATTGCATAGTGGTGCTTATCATATTATAGCATAGTACAACATGGCATAGTATATTATAGCATAACAAAGCATATTATACCATAGCATAGCAAAACCTAGTAGAGTAAAGTATAATATAGTATAGTACAGTATATGTAGTATAGTATCTCCTGGCATAATATAGCCTAGCCTAACATAACCTAGTATAGCCTAGAATTGTCTAGAATAGCATAATATTTTATAGCATAGCCTAGTATAGTCTCGCATAGTAGGCTGGCAAAACCTAGCTTACAGTCCGATTACCTACCATAATAAGCTAACATAAAGCCTAGCATAGTATATATTAGCCTAGATTGCCTAACATAGTAAACCATTCCTAGCCTAGCTTAGCATAGTATATCATAGCAGAGTATAGTATAGAATAGTATAACAAAGTAGATTATGTCATAGCATAGCATAGCCTAGCATCGGATAGCCTTGTCTAGCCTAGCCTAGCTTAGTCTAGCCAAGTCTAGCCTATTATTCCCTATAATAATAGAACTTACCATACCATATTATAGCGTAGCTAACATAGTATAGCCTAGCCTTACATAGTATAGCTTAACCTAGCAGCTTAACATAGCATAGTACAGCCTAACATATACATATAGGATAGTGAAGCTTACCATAGGATAGCTTATCATAGTGTAGCTTAGCCTAGAATAGTATAATATAGCATAGCCTAACCTAATATAGTTTAGAATAGTTTAACATAGTATTGCCCAGCATATCCTCGTATAGCCTTGGCTAGCCTAACCTTGCCAAGCCTAGTATAGTATAGCCGATCTACCATAGCCTACCTTACCCCAATCTTGCTTAGCTTAGTATATTAAAAGCATAGTATAACCTAACCTAGCATAGTATAAACTAGTCTAGCATAGCTTAGGTTAGCATAGTATATTCTATCCTATTCTACCATGGTATATCTTGGCATAGCACCATACTATGCTATAGTATGGTACCCTATAATCGAGCTTAGTCTAGCTTAGTATAGTTAGACTAGCCTTGCTTAACATGACATACGCTTGTATAGCCCAGCCTAGTATATCATAGGTTAGAATGGCCTAGAATAGCATAGTATACCCTAGAGTAGCCCAGTAACCTTAGTCTAGTATAGACTTACATATATAGCCTAGCATAGTATATATTAGAATAACCTAGCTTAGTATAGTATACATGAGCATTTCACAGTGTATCATAGCCCAGCCGATGCCTAGCATATCAAAGTATAGCCTGGCCTGCATAGCAGAGTATAACCTAACCTAACTTAGCGTAGCCTACAATTGAATATTAAAACTTAGTCTAACCTAGCTTAGCTTACCCTAGCCTACTTCATTGGAGGAAAGCTTAGTATATTCTATCCTATCTTAGCCTAGTTAGCATATTCTAGCGTAGAGTAGCATAGCCAACTAGAGTATATCATAGCCTACCTTGCCCCCCCCTATCCTAGCTTAGTTAGTATATTATAGAATATCATAGTATTGCCTAGCCTAGAATATGAGATCTTAGCCTCTGTTTGCATAACATGCATAACATAGCCTAGTTTACCCTAGCAAAGTCTCGCTTATCCTTGCCTAGTATAGCCAAGACTAGCCTAGTGTAGCATAGCTTAGTATATCATAGCCAAACCTAGCGCACCATAGCGTAGCCTAGCCTAGTATAGCCTTTCTTGCCCTGCATAGCCTAGTATAGTTTAGCCTAACATAACATAACCTAGCCTAGCATAGACTATCCTAGACATGTATAGCCTATACTATACTATTATACCCTAGTCAAGCATAGCTTAGTATTGTCTATCCTACCATACTATATGCTATCCTAGCGTAGCATATTATAGCCTAAATTAGCATAGTATATCTTACCCTTCTACATTATATCTTAGCATATTTTAGGAGAGTATAGCCTAGCCTATAATAGTCTAGCATAATATAGCCTATTCTAGGCTTGCCTAGCAGATTATAGCATATTATATATGTCGTGGTATGACATTACATTATATCAATACCATATTATATCTATGAGGGAAGGATCAATAACTTGAAAGCGAACCGACAAAAGGGACGGGAAACCACGAGTTTAGACGGGCTGAGTAGCGAGAGAGTGCAATGAGATCAGGTAAATTATGGACAATGGCAAAGCTCAAGGTTATTTAAAGAGGCATGTACAAAAATATAATTTTATTTACACGAAAATAATGAGAGAATTGATGGGTAAAATTACCTCAGAGAATTAACGAGCAAAATCACATCAGTCAATGAAAGGGGAAATTGTAGTTATAAATGAGACTATGAAGTTAGAACTTAAGGTATTACAGGAGGAGACTATTAAAATGGGAGGGGGGGAAGGATTAACTCAATTGGGTTACAGAAGGGTGGAGAGAGTTTGGCTTACGGATGTCTTCTGCACGTGAGGTGAGGCCGTTCGGAACTTCTGAGCGGGAGGTTGGAGTGATGACAGTTCTCCAAAAACAGGGGGAGGGGGGGGGGGGCTACGTGAAATGAGGAAGGCTTCGACAGGAGTTGATGAGAGAAATGGGAAAAATAACTCGGGGGCGATCGTTCAGTGGAATTACCTCCTGGCTGGGGCTAATTCCAAATACACAAAATAGTCGAGGTGTCACTTTGCTTTGTTGCTAGCACTTGACTTGGAACCATGGGGAATCTTTTGGGGTCTGGGCGAGACTTCTCAACTTTGTGTCTCTTCAGGAGTGTTGGGCGCTATTTATGTCCGAGGCTCTCCCTGGAGTTGGGGGTTAGCGGGAAACAGCTCTACTCTCGAATAGCCTCGAATCTTCTTGCGGAAGCTATTCTAACCCGCATAAAGGTGAATCTTTGGGGACTCGATTCGAGGCTACCGCTTGTGGAAGGGAGGGGGGGTAGGCTTAACAATTTAGGCCTAACCGGGCCCTCTGCAGCGCGTGGAAGTTCCCTTCTTCTCAAGAGCTTCCACGTGGGGATTCCCTCACAATAACCTAGTCTAGTCTATCAGAGTATCGACTGAAATGTTATGATGTTATTGCCAAAACAAAATAATTCCAGGAATAACCTTTAGAGGACTTTGGCAAATTTTAGCATTCGGAAGATAATGTAAAAAAACATAAGCGTTTCAACTTTCGTTAGAATCGGCCGATTAGTTACAATGTTATTACAAAAACAATTAAAAAAGCAAAATGGGGACCGACCGACAGACCGACATAGTGAGATCTAGAGTTGCTCGCGACCTGACTCGCATGCGACTAAACGGTAACGATGTTAAGTTAGCAGCAGAAAGTTTGTGTCAAGTCTACGGAAAAAAATAATTAGTGTGAACTAGTGCAAGATGGTTTTAGAACTTTGCTCGGGGAATGTTATTCTTAACGATGAACGCTGTTCAGGAAGACCAAAGGAATTTGATCAATATCTTTTAAAAATAAGTGGAAGAAAATCCGCTTTTTAACTTATGAACGATTCGATGAAAAACTAGATTAAATTCATTCCACGGTGCATCGTCATTTAAAGGAGATAAGCGAGGTTTCACAATTGGGACAATGGATTCCTCAGGACCTCTCAGAGGTACACTTGCAACAAAGAATCAACATATTTCCTTTCTCCTTTCTAGATGAAAATAGTGATTTTTTTTTTAGTATGATGGTTACAGGAGACTAAAAGATACTTATGTACAATATTAAACAATATAGAGAATAGTTTAATCATAAGGAAAACTAATACCCAACCAGAAACAGGGTCTTCACATATGGAAGAATATATTGGGCGTTTGGTGAGATAGTAATGGCATAATCCAATTAAAACTTGTTAACTTAGAAATAAATATCACCAAAGAGGTTTAGTGTGCTCACTTGGACCGTTTACATGCAACACCTGAAGAAAGAAGTCCAGGATTAATTATGCAAAAGAAGATTGCCGCCGTGGAATGGCCAGACTCTATATATACATTTACCATTTAGGGGTTTGGTCGAAGTCAGTTTGAGATGGTTTATTTTGGGGAATGGTTGATTTTTCAATTGCGGAGTGCTTTCAAAACAAATAATTCAGAGTGCAACTTGGCCAAATATTAATAGGTAGCTGGTACTCGTTCAGGGTTGAAAGAAAAGGACGATAACAAAAATATACCTTTACTAACAAATAAATAGAATTGAAACATATTCAGATACAGAGTTTAAACGGAATGATCATACATGTAAAATTATATGTTGGTACGGGACACAGGAGGTATAAATATGGGATCAGGCCGCTGATTAAAAGGGGATTTTATTCCGCGGCTCACGCAAAGGATGAAACAGGTTTTGGTAGATCATATTATAGAATAATCTGTAAGCGGCAACGATTGCAACTGCTTACGTGTACGTTGAAGGAAAGGGCCAGGCGAGATACGATGACTGCGATTGGGAAGCTGGGTTACCTCACGAGGCGGATGAGGGAGCACACGTAGTTTGGCCTTCGGAGATGGAGTTCCTCTTCAGATACTGGCCGATTGACTATGGCAGAGTTCACGGATGTCGATTTAGCCTTCATCCTCGAATCGAAATCGCCGGTGTCTTCGATCGCGACGGATGAGCGTGTCCTTTGCTCGTACGCGTTGTTAGGCGGAACAGTGCTGAGCCGGGCTGCTGTGTTCCAGTACTATGGTACTACAGGGCTACAGTGCTACTCGCTGAACCGAGTCCGGGGATTATATACACGCTTCGCCGGTGGTGGGGATGGCCCAAGGCGAGGGTCTCCACGAGATTACTCGCGCGATGTAAAGGGGAAGGCAGCGACCCCTCCTGGGAACCGAGATAAAGTTGTCTTAGAATGTTCCAAGAGCTTCGATCTATGCCAGAGGGCAGGAGGCTGGCTGAAAGGGCATGCGACACGAGGAAATGTGTCCCTAACTAAATGCAGCTGCGGTGCAATTAAACGGCGTGGTATGCATCCTCGCCGTAGATCAGCCTCGCTTTCCACGCTCCATGAGGCGATCTCGAGACCACGTGGGTACAGAAGGGCATGCGGTCGTCCTTCGACCTTATTCTTCTACAATTGCTCTTCCACCAAGGCAACGCGCGACCTCATATCGCAAGAGATACCAAGTTTAACAATTTCGGTTTGGAACTAATGAGTTATCCTCTATATTTATGTCAATTATCCCAGCAGATTACTATCATTTTATGTGTTTAGTGAGTCATCTGAAGAGACTGAATATGGAATTTTCTTTTTTTTAAGCAAAGTCAAACGATCTTTACAAACATGGTATTGAAGTTAAGAGAGTTGAGTATAGTGGTGGAAACTGTCGGAAAATATATTATATATTAAGTTACTATTCTAAGCTTTCCCCTCTTAATCGCATCATTTCTAAAGTTAAAAAACCTACCGATCTTATGACGTCACATAGAAAAGTCTCAATTCTTGAGTTCTCAGGATTTGTACTTCGCAAGAAGGTTTGCCTTGTTTATGAGGTGTTTAAGCAATAATTAATTTCAAAGATGACTTCTATGACCTAATTATTATTTTCCTTGTTGTATTGTATTTTTTCAGTGTGAGCCGGCCCTAATTTTTGACAATAATTTTATTTTCATAAATTTGACACAATTATGCATTTTGCTTTTTATAGCTAATATCTGGTTTTAATTTTTTATAACTATTTTATAGAACCAGAAGTAAACCCGAAACGTCGTTGGCAATTAATTGAGAACCATTGGCTATCTCGAGAATGATTTGCAATGACGCAATTTTCATTATGCGCTTAAAAAGGCAATGTTTTAGCTCCCCAAGCTCTTCATCAAGGCCTCGAAAGGAGCTCTTCTTTCAGTCACGAGAAACTAACGCAATAAGTCAGCCTTTCTAACGCTTTCGAAAGGTGGTTCATTTGTGATATCCTCTCGTGACTGTGAGAAGAGCTCCTTCTGAAGACCTTGATGAAGAGCTTAGTTAGCTACAACATCACCATTCTAACCACTAATGTATATATATATATATATATATATATATATATATATATATATATATATATATATATATATATATATATATATATATATATATATTGATTTAATGCGCAGTAGATCCATTCATAGCTATCGTTCCTCTCCAGTTTTAAAAGCGAAAAGCATTTAAAATAATACATAAATAATTAAAATAAAATCTTGTGTAAAAATTAATTATAATACTAAAATTTAAGACGAACGCTACGGAATGGAGTTCTTTCAAAAATCTACTGCAAAGGGTAGGTAAATATACATATTTATGGTGTATTTATTTATTAAAAATAAACAACTGGCAAAGAAACAAAGCTGAAACATCACAAATCATCCTTAAAGATCTGCCCCCAGAAAAAAAGCAAAGTTAGGGGAGTTGTTCCTTTTTTTTATTCGTTTCTTTTGGTGAAAACAATTTAAGAAAAATCGCCTCGTTCCACTTCATTAAACAAAGAAAATTGTAACTTTGTTTTTAATGGCAAAAATTTCCTCCGAATTCTTTTTCGGTTATGGGTAATTATTTAGCGCCGGTTCCGGTTCTCTCAATCCTGCACAAAGAATTCTTTGAAGCAAGAGAAGTTCCCATGACTTTAGATTTATGTTCATGACTAGACTCCTAGGATATCCTTCTATCTTACAATAGACTTAATGCCACATCACACCTATCACATTTAACAGAAATTGAAAACAATTGGAGAATTCCATTTTGGTGGAATTACTAAGAGATGGGGCGCCGTCAATGTTTGAATATCTTTCCCTAGCAATCTTAATAATTTCAATATATACATTACTCAGGCCCAATATTTCCTCATTTCAGACTCCACTCTTGTCCATACTTCAATAAAGTTTCCTCCCGTCGACCCTCAACCTCTAGCATTTAAATTACTCTAAACGAGATAACAGCAACGGAACGGATATTCTCGGCATTCGTTGTCAATATTCGCAACAAGGAAAGGAAAGACAAAAGCAGAAAACCAAAAAGCAACCAGAGAAAATACTATTTGCACTTCAACACAAAGTAATCATTCATTAAATCCAATTCTATACACTCCACTCTACCAATCACTTCCAACAACGAGGTCACGCAAGTGTATGGTTTACCGTAAAGCAAATAGTGGCTATTCAAATGGGCCTATCTCTAATTTTATAGAGACATTTAAAAAGGGTTTCGCTTTCAAAGTACCACAATTCAATACTAACTTCATGGAATCTCTACTAATTTTTGTTTTATTTTTGTAGTGTTCATTGCTAAAGTTCTCACTCTTTTCTTGAGCTCATGCACTCCAACCAAATTAGAGAAATAGTGCTCAATTCAATCTCATCACTGCATACAGACCTGCCTCGCAAAGTCCAATCAAGACCAAATACTGGGCGGTGCGAAAGTAAATGTTTTGCCATCCAGTCATTCCGAGCAACTTAATTAGTTTGTAGATGTTCATCAACCGCGCCATTTTCTTATTTACAAGACTAAAGCAAGCAGTTTAGTCTATTATTTTGAAAGAACAACCTCTGACTCCCCCCCTCATTTTCGGAGACCACGTGTTATGGTATTCTGCAATGGACGACATCATTTTATGTTCGAAAATTCTCGATTTTTTTACTTCTGAGCACGTTGGGAAAATATTTCCCATTCATGCGAACTCGTCCTAAGCCTTCTCTGCCGCTCCGGTGACGAGATCTGAAAGAGCCACACTGTGTCGCGCCTTGCTGCTAAATGATAAATCCACTCTGCCTCCGGATTAAGATGTTTGGAGCTTGCAAATCCTTTCTTCAATCTCCCCCTTTCCCTCCAGAATCGGGCATACAAACACTCGGGCTATTCTGTAGTTCGAAGACTCCAGCCCGCCCCTCAAAGCCGTTCTTATCTTCTTCTCCCGTGAGCGTTCGTCAGACAGCAGCCTTCTTTAGCTGTGATTCTACCCAAGTCAATTGGTAGCTTCTGTGAACGGCAAGCCTTTGAATTTGCGCACTTTTCTCTTCGGATCGTGCCCCACTCGCCTCATCGAAAGAAGGACCCTCATCGAAGGCATCAACCCGTAAGACTGAAATCCCTCCATTATTAGTATTATCAAGTTCCCCCCTTTTGATCTGAGCCTAGTTAAATTAACCAATTAATTCTATTTTGAGAATCCCTCCTCATAATAATTATCAAGAGACTCTTTCAATTTAAATAATTCCCCTTTGATTATTATTTTTCTTATTTTAATCTTTGTAAATCAAATTATATTTTGTTGTTTCATATTTAACTAACCTTGAACAACACTCTCGGCCTATTCAAGTAAATCTCGCCAACCGTTTATGCACTCTGTTTGATTATTAAGGATTTGGAACTCAACGCCTCAAGTGTGACGTCCGAGTCGGTCGTTAATCCCTGCGAAAAGTCCTTCAACGGTTCGCGTTGCAGTAGGTACTAAGTCCTCCCCCCCCACACATAATATAGGAGTAGTGTATGGTATAGAGTGGTTGTACCACGAGATATTATATATATATATATATATATATATATATATATATATATATATATATATATATATATATATATATATATACATATATATATATATATATATATATATATATATATATATATATATATATATATATATATATATATATATATATATATATATATATATATATATATATATATATATATATATATATATATATATATATATATATATTTATATATATATATAAAGGGTCTTTCAATAAGGTTGCTCGATTTTTAAATGTAAATAAAACAAGTTGTGTGTGATATATGCACTTAATTTATTTTAAATTTGAAAATACATTTTATGAAATTAAGTGTGGAAAATGACGTCGTTCAAATGTCTGCCGCTGCTTCGCTTGGTGGAACGTATTCGGGGGGCCCAATTTTCGATGACTTTGACGCATAAATCTGGCTGAATTGGTTGGATGGTGTGTTGTTATGTTGACTTTCAGGACATCAACTGTTTGCGGATTATTTGCATAGAGCTGCGATTTAAGGTAACCCCAAATAAAGTAGTCTAATAGTGTTAAATCGCATGATCTCGGTGGCCAGTTGACGTCGCCGCCGTGCGAGATGACTTTGCCCTGAAATCGTTGGTGCAAAATGTCTATCGTGGCGTACGCAGTGTGGCACGTAGCGCCGTCCTGTTGGAACCACATGTCGTCAGTATCTATATCATGCATATAATCCAGTTGAGGCCTCAAGAAATTGCTTATCATCAATCTGTAGGTCTGACCGTTGACGGTTATGGCAATCCCATCTTCGTTCTCCAAAAAATACTGACCGATGATTCCGTTAGAAGAAAATCCGGACCAAACAGTAACTTTGTTGGGATACAATTGGTGCTGGTGTATCCAATGTGGATTGTTTTCGTCCCAAATCCGACAATTTTGCTTGTTCACAAATCCATTCATCTAAAAATGGGCCTCGTTGATGAAGATGATTTTGGGGGGGGGGAAATTTGGGACCACTTCCAATTGCTCTAGTGCGGAATCAGGAAACACACGGCGTTGTCTATGGTCGTTTACCTTAAGTTCCTGGGTAAAGTGGATTTTTTACGGGTGCAGACCCAAGTCCCTAGCAAAATTCGCAAACTGAAGTCGCGGAAAGGCCAAGTTCTTGTGAACGACGAGAAATTGACTGCCTAGGATTTTTCCGTACACTCTCATTTACGGCAGCGATGCTTTCGTCTGACCTTGCGTTTTGGCGATGTATAGGTGTTGGCTGATGGTTAATCGACCCTTCGCCTCGTATTTGGCCACCAAGCACCAAACAGTGGACTCGGGTTTTCGATTGTGTCTAGGATAGAAATCACGTAATGTGCGGAACGTTCATCGAATGGAGCACCGATTTTGATAATAATATTTAATGATTTGCACGTGCCATTCAACACTATAACCTTCCATCGTGACTTGCCAAGTACTAATGAACAGTTCACAGTGGCGTTGGCAGATGTCTCTTTAACAACATGGCCACCATTGCCTAACAAATCTCAAGCGTCCTTGTTGAAAAACTCTTCATATATATATATATATATATATATATATATATATATATATATATATATATATATATATATATATATTACCTCTTTATTATAAAAACTAGTATCAATTGTGTGGGGTCTATTACATAGTAAATCAGTTTAGTTGATTTAAATCACCTTTGAGTTTTAGTAGTTCCCTCTCATTATTGAAGTTTCTTTATTTTTCTATTTTTGGCCAAACTACGTTCAAGTTAGTTATAGATCAATGGAACTTTAGTCTATTAACAATTTAAAATTTAGATTAATAGTTGGGACACGTTATGTGTGTTTGTGAATTCCATTAACCAGAATATCTGAATTAATCCTCAGCCGGATTAGAAAGATTAACCCGTCCTAACCGTGTAAGAAGAGTTTTAGTGTTCCTTTAGTGTGATAATTTTAGAATATGAATTTTTGGGAACAGTTAGGCTTCACGTATATTGCCGAGTATTTTAGTTACGTCAATAGCCCCGTTCGCGTGTTACGTTCCCCCTAGTAAGCCACAAGATGTCTTCTTCGTTTGACCGTTTCAAGAGTCAAAGAGAGTCGTTGGGCCTGCCTGGCCGAGAATTATTAACGTATATTCACGAAGAAGAGAAAAATTAAAGAGAAGAGAGAAGAACGAAGGAACAAGAACTAAGAGTACAACGAGAAATGTAAGAGCGTGAAAGAACAAGGCGTCATGAACTGTAATTAAGCCGTAATTAATTGGTGTCATTGTCAATTGACTCCAAGACCGAACTCCACAGTCCCTGTCAGTACTATTACCCGTCTTTAAAGAAAGAGAAAATTTATCATATCTTAGGAATTTCGAGAAGATTTTAAAATCAATAATTGGGACATCGAGGTAGATGGTGTCGTTAAATTCCTCCCTCTCCTAAACTCATAGTTGAGAGACATATTCATTTCTCGATCATCAGAGTCCACTGTAGAATACTCTACCCTCCAGTCTGAAATCTTAGATGTCGTAAATATGACTCCAGACTTCTTTCGTGCCTATTTCAGTCACAAAAAGATCCGCCCTGGTCAGATATTTCGCCATTTTGGGTATACCCTCCAGAAACACCTCCAATTTTGGTTAGATGCGTATAAGGTCACCCAAAAGTAAGATTTCCTTTTGGAATTTGTCCTTAAAGATCAATTCTTAGCTTCCCTGACCCCCGAAATCCATGCTTTCCTTAAGGAAAGACGCTGAACTACGTTCAAGGAATGCCTAGAAGAGGCTGATGTTTATGCAAGTAGCCATAATTTGTACCCCAAAGTTAATAAGAAGCCTACATCGTCTCCTCCCACGTTTAAGATTAATAACTGCAGGTCCCCTTCAAGAAATACCCTTAGACTCGTGAAAATTCAAGGCCCCTCGAAACCCAGGAACTTCCCTCCTTCGGAACCAAGAGATATCAAGCCCATAATTCCCCCCCCCTCCCCAGCGTTGTTATTTCCTAGAAGACAGATAATCCGTTTCACGTGCGGAATAGGTCAGCTACCTACGAACTGTCCTCAAAATTCCCAATATAGAAGCGTGTTCTCCCATCTGGTACACCAAGTTAGTGCCTCTCCTGCTCCTTCCCAGTCTCTCCAAGATACCACTACATTTCTCTCGTCGACCAACAACTCAAGTCACCAAGTAAATTTTCTCTTTAATAAGAGCTCCCCCGGTGGTTTGAAATTTGAAAATGGAGGCGTGAACAGATGCTGTGTGTCTACACTTGTACGTGACACAGGGTGCAAATGCATCGTGGTATCCGAGTATTTACTTCCCTGGTCAGTCCTGACTGCCAAAAGTTCGCTGTGGTCCATGATTACCTCTACCGAGCAAATTGTTTCCCTATTGTAAAATGCCAGATCGAACGTGAGTATTTAACTGGTTGGGTCGAAATGGTAGCAGCCCCAATTAGGTTTTGCTCTATACTGATTGGTCAGAGCCACCAGGTTACAAGTAAATCGGTAGCACAACCCGTCGTAACCCGTGCCCAGGCCGTCAAGTCTACCCAGGAACCCGTACCTTTAGAACACACCGCCGATCCGGAGATTGAAACCCTCCGCAACGAGGGTTTTGCCCGCAGCCAGATAGGGTGGTTGACTCTCCTCCTCTTTTCCTCTTTTGGAAGAAAGCTAAGACTCAGGAAAAGAGTCTTCCCGTGGTGGAAAAAGCATATCATACCTTGTCATGGATGAGCTGTTACATTGTAAATGTTTCGACGGAACCGAACCTGGAACACACACCTTATGTGTTGCCCGCTCTCACGTCCTCCAAGTCCTCCAGATTTCTCACGATAGTTTATTCTCCGGTCATTTTAGTCATAATAAAAACGCTCAAAGGGGTTTAAGTATTTTTATTGTCTTGGTGCGGCCAGATAAATTGCAGAGGTCCACAAATCATGTGATGACTGCCAAAGGACATCTGCAAAAGGGCACGTCAAGCCAGCCCCCTTCAGAAAAGCCCGATCATCTCGGAACCTTTTCCTCGTGTAGCTCCATTCACCATCTTTCTAGTGAAGGACACAGTTATGTCCTCACTTTGATATACTTCGCTATCCGTTTTCCTGAGGCAGTTCCCCTTAAGCGCATTGGTAGTGTTTCGTGCGCCGAAGCCCTCATTTCCATTTTTGTCGGGTAGGAATTCCTGAAGAGGTATTGTCGGATCGAGGAAGACAATTTACCTCCGAACTTATGCAGTATGTTGGAAAGCTCCTCATGGTAAAACCTCTGTTTACCACCTCATACCACCCAGCCGCAAACGGCGTTTGCGAAAAGCTGAATGGCAACTTGAAAGCAATCCTGAGAATTTGTGTATCGAGCAGCCCCGAGAATGCCACCGCTTTTTACTCGTGGCACTATTTGCGTGTCGTGAAATCCCCCAAAGGACCTTATGATTCGCCCCCTTCGAATTACTGTATGGCCGTAATGTTTGAGGCCTCCTGAGATTTTAAAAGAACTTTTCATCAATCCTCGTTTGGATAATGAAATCCAATCTTCGTATTCGTACCTACTAGACCTCCGAAAGCGCTTCGAAATATGTGCCGACATCGCGTACCAAATTGCTGAGGTAAATTTGGAGAAGTATCGAACTTATATCGATTTAAAGGCGAAGGAAAGAAGATTTAAGCCTGGCAAGGATGTGCTTTTGCTACTTTCCACGGAGAGTAACAATCTCATAATCCAGTGGAAGAGCCCCTTATTCGTTCTAGAGGTAAAACGACCAGTGGATTACCTTATTCGAAACCCATCAGGAGCGCCCCTTGGAAGCGGTGTATCTCGTTGAACTCCTGAATGTCGTGCAAGTAGTATGCATTGAACAAGATGGTGATTACTCTATTCCATCTTTAATTGGACCTCCGGAATCATCATTTTCATGATGGATGTCTTCCCCAGGCTAGCGCCTCTTCAAAAGAGTCAGCTGCAGCAGTTGAAAAACGGATTTGAAGATGTAACCCCCGATACCACTGGTTGCTCCAATCAATTTGAGCATAACATCTCCGAACTACTCAATAGCCTGTTCTCTCAAAAAATTAGATGAGCCTCAATGACGAAAATGCCATTGTCGAGATGCCTCTTCCCCGCACAAAGAAACAGCTGAGGTCATTCATGGGATCGGCCTCCTTTTACTGTAGATTTGTCTCTAACTTTGCCTCTACTTCCGGCCCTTTAAGTGCCCTCCTTCAGAAAAGATCCCCAGATCGCTTTTTATGGAATCCCAAAGCTACTTCCAGAGTCCAGTAGCTCAAAGACAAGCTAGCCTCCACCCCCATTTTGAGCCTCCCTAATCCCTCTAAACCCTTCTGCATCCGGAAGGATGCGAGTGACGAAGGAATTGGATGCGTGCTGTTCCAATACTCCGACGAAGGTGAACTCCACCCGGTGGCTTAAGCGAGCCTATAGCTACTTCCCCGTGAACGTATTTATTCGGTAATTGAACGGGAAGCTTTAGCTATAGTATGGAGTAATACCAAGTTTAGCATGTATTTAATAGGAAAAGAGTTTATTGTCAAGACTGAACATCGCCCTGTGCCGTACCTCCGAAATACTAGGAGCAATAACCGACGTATGATGCAATGGCTTTTGATACTCCAACAATATCAGTTTAAAATTTGGTATATACGTGGTACCAAAAATTGTATAGCTGATAATCTTAGCCGGAATCCATTACACGATAATGATGGCTAATCCACTAAATTATAGGTAGCCTGTAAACCCGTCAGCTAATCATGTATATATTATTTTTCTTTTTTATCTCTGTACATATATCTATGGTCCCTGTAGATTCTTATTTGATATAGTGTTTGGTTTTTTTCCTGTTGTTATTTCACTTTCCTTTTAGACAAATTTTTAATTTTGTTCCTTAATTTAAATGTAATTTTTTTTGTCTACCCATTTACATTAATTTTTGCTCAGATCAATATCATAGCCTTTTTGTAAGCCTGTCGAATAAAGGTCAGGTCCTCCTTTTTTTAATCAGGTTGACGCCTTAATAATAATTCCTCCTATCCAAATTTCCAATGTCCCTTGTTCTTCCCTCTCTCAGAAAAGTTCCATCGTATGGAATGGAAGGGTGTAAAAGAACGACCTCTGCCCCACCCCTAATTTATCGGAGACCACGTGCTATGGTATTCCGCAATGGACGACGTCATTTCCTGTTCGAACATTCTCGAATTTTCGACTCCTGAGCACGTTGAGCAAATATTTCCCAATCCTGTGAACTCGTCCCAAGCCTTCCCCCATCGGTAACCAGGTGTGAAATAGCTGCACTCTCTCGCCCCTTGCTGCTAAATGATAAATCCACTCTGCCTTCGGATTAAGATGTCTGGAACTTGTGACTCCTTTCTGCCAACTCCCCCTTCCCCTCCAGAATCGGGCATACAAATACTCGGCTTATTCTGTAGTTCGAAGAGTTCAGCCCGCCCCTCAACGCCGTATTTATCGTCTCGTCCCGTGAGTGTTCGTCAGACAGCAGCCTTCTTTAGCTGTGATTCTACCCAAGTCAATTGGTAGCTTCTGTAAACGGCAAGTCTTTGAATTTGCGCAACAGTCTCTCTTCGTTTAATCAAACCGAAGAGAATCTCCATCGATTACCTTTGAGGAAAAAGAAGTTTCCTCTTTTAGTGGAATTACGAGAATTCCCACATTCTCCGTCGAATGTCATCTTTGAAGTTTGGCTATCTTCATGGGAAGGTTGATTTAGATCGTGCCCCACCTACCTCAGTCGGATCGTGCCCCACTTGCATCATCGGATCGTGCCTCACACGCCTCTCGCAAGAAGGACCCTCCTCGAAATCATCGACCCGTTAGACTGAAACCCCCTCCATTATTAGTATTGTCAAGTTCCCCTTTTGAGCTGAGTCTAGTTACACTAAACAATTAATTCCATTTGAGAATCCCTCCTCATAATAATTATCAATAGACTCTTCCAACTTAAATAATTCCCCTTTGCCTATTATCTTTCTTATTTTACTCTTTGTAAATAAAATTATATTTTTGTTGTTTCATCTTTAACTAACCTTTAACGAGACTCTCGGCCTATTTAAGTAAATTTCGCCAACTATTTATGCACTTTGTTTGATTATTAAGGATTTGAAACCCAACGCCTCAAATGTGCCCTCCTAGTTGGTAGTTAATCCCTGCGAACAGTCCTTCAACGATTGGCATTTCAGTATGTGATTAAGTCACCCCCACACATAATATAGGAGTAGTGTATGGTAAAGAGTGGTTGTACCACGACAATCATCTTATTTATTAAAATCTTAGCGTGGCGAGTGTTAAACAATAGCTGAGTGCTATGAAACAGCGTCACGACCCAACATTCTTTTATGGCGACCTCGGAGTGACGCTCTCGCCTCCCTCCCACACAGGATTCTTCCACGCACGACCTTACCAGATCGTGGAGAAATCACCAGTGATCAGCAATGGGACCTAGCGTCCCCCATAAGCCAGATTATGCTATCTTTGTGCCCGAGTACGAAAAGGATTAGCCGCATTATGGTTCACGCAAATAGAAATCCTCTTTCGCTTAGAGTAGATTACCAGAGTCTCCAAGAAGCTAAAATAGTTAGTGCTGCCCCGCGCGTTACATCATCATTGACGAGAGTTCATCCCTTTCCTGCGTGATCTCAGTAGCTTAACCCAGGCCGCCCTTCGAACTACCATTTTGGAACTTTCACCCCTACGGCGCAAAAGAGAGACTCTTCGCTCAATCCACGAATCTCTCTCACCTGCATCCTACGGATCTTCTCAGCAGGCGACAAGACACCTTCGTCCGACGCTTATCATCATGCAATCTCTTGTCGCTAGGAACTTTGCTCCCGGTTTCAATTTGGAGCATTTAGCGACGACTGCCAGTCGCGTGCTCGACAGGACCATTAATAGTACTATGACCTCTGTGGCAAAGGATCTCATGTAGTAATTATGTGAAGGGATGGGAGCAATCCTTTATTCACTCAGGGAGGATGTCGCAGATCTCGATCGAATGCTAGCGAAACTCTTTTCAGCCAAAACTCTATTCAGCGAATGATCTCTTTTCAGATGTCACACACTTCCCGCTCTTTACGACAGAATCTGCTGATAGGGTGAGTGGGTAGACAAGGATAGCCGATACTTCCTTGGCGGTTTCCACCATGGCCAAGAAATCTTCCAAATGGGATAAGAGTAAAGAACGTGCCCTGTGTCGTCTAGACAATACCCTACCTAAACGTCCAGTATCTCCTCACCATCCGGTTTATTGTGGGCATGGCAACTTTTATGTTCATAGTTCAGGTTACTCATTAACAGGTTTAATAGTTTATTTTAATAATTTTATTTTTAATAATTAATTTTAATGGTTTATTCTTAATGGTTTATTTTGAGTGTCATTCGAGCCTCACATGAGAGTTGATCCGACTCCATCTTTAAATTTGCGAGAAGCAGCTTTCCAGATCCCTTCGAGGCTCCCTCCCGCTTCCCCCAAATCCCAATCCTAACCCCAATTTATTCCCTCGTTTCTTCCCCCACTTCCAAAATTCAATCAAAGTCATCCTCTTTATTTTCATCAAAATACGCAGTTCCTTTATAGACACCCTGTAGACTAGATATGAACGGGATTTGGACAAGCCCTAATATATATATATATATATATATATATATATATATATATATATATATATATATATATATATATATATGCAACAAAGCTCACAGGGAAAAATAATACGAGGATTCCAAGTACTTTCGAACTTTATTTCGAGTTACTTATCAAGGAATAACAGAAGTATTGAAAATTGTAATATCAACAAAATGAAATAATATCAAATAGAAACCGTAGGAGGAGCGAAGATAAATACAAAATAAGATTATTAAATCAGGTAAATTCAAAAGACTGAAGGTTGATAGGAGGATTAAAATACCGCCTAGGCAATTAAGGAGAGAGAAAATCTTAACGAGAGATTAAGGAATAGATTAAGAGAGGCAGGAATAAGCAAAGAGAAACAACGGGTAATAGAAAAAAGCAGAAATCAGCAGAGAGAAGCAGAGAGAAGTAGAGAGAAACAGAGAGACTCATTAGTCGCAGAGATCACAAGAGTGACTGAAGGCAATTGGATCACAAGCCAGAATATCCGAGGCCCGAAGGTGAACCAATGAGAAGGAAGAAGATGCTAATGTCAGAAAAGCAAATGTGTGGATGACAGAAGGATTTATATGATGGACTGTGTAGCGAAAAGACTACAGACCCCAGCGAATAAATGATAACAGAAGAAGAAATAGGTTGAACAGAACAGCATAAAGTATAGAAAATGAAACTGAAGAAGAGGAAAATGCCTGAAGCACACAAACAAAAGAATATTAGAAGTGAAGGTATGGTAGTGCGAATGGGACTATAGCTTGAATTAGAAACTGAAGATCAACGTAATGGAAGATATATCAAAATTCTAATGATATGGAAATGCTAGAAATCCTCGAATGATAATGAGAGTAGGCAATTAGCGGTTTAATTGAGCCAATAACCGGTGAGTGAATAACATTTGACAAGTTTGGAGTGCGAAATATTTTGCTTTAAAAATACAGAGCGATGGGTGCTTTGAGATATTTCTAAAGAACTTTTGTCTAAAGAACTTTGGTCTAAAGGAACTTTGGTCCAAAAGAACTTTGATCTAAAGAGACTTTCGTCAAAATTACATTCCTTGAGCTGTAAATTTCTGCATAATATATATAGACATATATAAATACTTAAATGAATTTAATTTAAGTGGCAAAACTTTTGTAAAAATTTCAATATTTAAGCATTTTTTTTATCATTTTGTGATGAAATAATTAAATTAGCTTTGAACAATATTTATATATGTTCAATAAACACGTGTTTTCATATAGGGACACGTAGAAAACCCTTTTAAACCCTCATTTGTAACAGTATTGATTGATATTATATCATAAAAACTGACATCTTACTCCCCCCCCCCAAAAAAAAAGAAATCGGGAGGGGGGGGGGGGGACCTTTGGCCACTCCTTTGGGGAAATTGCAACACTAAACAAACCGTAGAAAAAGCAATAAATACATTCAAATCAATTAGGCAGCGAAAATATTTATATATTTTTATAAATTATTCTATACACAAGTTGTACTTACATGTATTTAACAATACATGTAAGTATAGCATGTGTGTCATTCAAGTGCGCACGCGTACATGTAAGTAGATGTTTCATTAAGGTAATTTAAGTTTGAAGGCCATAAAAACCCATCCCCTTCCTCACTACCCCATTATAGGCTTCTGCCATGGGGAAGTCTGAGAGGAGGAAGGGGGGATTTGTGGATTATTTTAAATAGAAGATAATTATGAATTGTAAACAAGACTTTTCTTTGCCTTTCTATAGGGGGAGGGGAAGATGGACCCACGAGAAAGCAGTCGTTCCAAATAGGCTTTTAATCCAACTTCCTTTCGGAAAAATGTCCAAGTCAATTTAAAAGACATTTGAGATGACACTCAACAGATTAGTGAAACGGGGCGACTGATCCGTTTCCAGATCAGAGGGCAAAGACGAGAAGATTACCACTTAGTGGGTAATTAGCATAAGGGTATAGTCGGTCAAAATTCTTTCTCCCGGAAAGAATTGTTATCTTGTCGAGTACCACTCGAAGTCCACACTAGTAGCAGGTGGTGCAGGCAAAATAACATCTGAATCTTGTGTTTACTCGCATAAATAGTTGATATCTAAATTTAATTATCTCTTTAACCCAAAATGGATTGTGATATTAGTTTTGTGAAAACCAAAAGAGGAAAGGATAAATTGTGTCATAATGGGTATTACTATACAAAAAACAATTCAACAAAATGTGTAAGCTATTGGCGTTGTGAAGATCATAAGTGTTCTAGTCGTCTTGTGTTAAGCCAAAATGAAGTAATTAAATGTCCAACCATACTCATGCGGGTAGTAGTGCAAAGATTATTTTCAAAGCAATGGACACTATGCAACAAAAGGCTAAAACAACGTCTGAACCTCCTGCTTCAATTATTTTTGAAGTAATAAGCAACGTGCCTGAGTGTTCCCAAAGTGTTCTTCCTTCAAACGCAATTATAATCAGAACTATTTGGAGATTAAGAAACAAAATGTTCCCTAAACTCCCTACAACATTGAATGAAGTGGACCTACAAAGTAGATTTAGCATAACTATTCAAGGAGAAAACTGGCTAATTCATGATAACGGAAAAGATTATGAGGACGATTTCTAATTTTTGCAGCACCTTCCGCTTTACGAATACTAGCTTCCGCTAAACACTGGTATGCTGATGGAACGTTTAAAACATGTCCTAAATTTTTTTAGCAAATCTATACTATTCATACTAAAATCCATCGGGAAATTTACCCTCATATTTTTAGTTTTTACCAAACAAGACTAGTAATTTACTTTACTACTAATTTACTAGTAAAATGTTGTTAGCCCTTGTTGATTGTGTTGAACGTTATGGATTGCAAATTGAAGGAAAAGATGTTTTTTAGCGGGTTCTTGGTGAAATCACCAAACATTTCTGTTTTTTCCAGTTTTGACGAACTACTTGAAGAAAACTTCGACATTTGGGTCTTTCTAGCCTTTATAATAATAATGAGGAATTTTCCCTATTTTGCAAAAAGATTAACGCTTTAGCATTTCTGCCTGTTGCTGATGTATTTAAAGGGCTTGAACTTTTGCAAAAAAGTGTACCTGACGAACCTCTTCTTTTATTAATTAGATTGAAGAAATTTATATTTTAGGCAAGCTTAGAACAAATGGAAGGCTTTAATCCCCTCACTCGAATGGAATGTTTAGGAACTGACTCCACAGGGCTCCCCTCGTACACCTAACTCGGTTGAAGTTTGGCATTGAGGATTTGGTGTTTTAGTTTGCGTCAAATCAAATAAATATTATGTAATTGATGCTCTAAGAAAAGAAGAGAATGTAATTAGAACAAGAATTTCGCAGCTTGGATTAGAAGTAAGCCCGAGGAAGAAAAACTCCAATGCTGAAAGAAAAAAAAGACGAATCATGAATATTGTGACAGACTACAGCAATCGCTTTAGGAGAATTACCTGGTTTCATTCTGAATGTTGTTTTTTTAAGTTAAGAAACTTTGTTAATTTTATTAAAAAGTAATAAATTATAAATAATATTTTTTTATACAATACGTAGCTGGAAGACCTTTTAGACAAGAGTTCCTTTAGACTAAAGTTCCTTTAGGGCAAAGTTCTTTAGTCGAAAGTTCCCCAATTTTTTCCAAAACAGAAGATCTTCAAAATACCCACAATTTATCTCTAACCTTTGCAACCCCTATGATTGCAAGGTCCTGACAACCTCACTCAATCCGTGGTCTATTAATTCTCGTAACCACGAGAGCGGCACCATTGCTACTGTCGCAATTCTCTCGCTCGGCTGAAATACCTCGCTCCACTTCGAGTGACATCCTTCACATCAGCCTCCACGAAGAATTCTAGCTCTAGGCCGCGTTAATAAACACAAATAGTGAGCTCAGGGTACAATCTACTAGTGAAAGTTACATTTTCACTACTCTCGATAGACTTAACTTTCGTACGACTGAAAGTTGCACTCCAGAATTAGTAGCAAATCTCGGCAGAATTATAAGAGTAAACAATTTATTTCCGGCAGCTTATCAAACCTTACGTGGATTTAAATTAAAGGAAGGAAAACAAACCCATAAAAAAGGTAGACTTCCTTCCATTGTTAACATTACAAATCAAGCCAGATTATATAGTTAAGGATTGCTGTTGCATGCCATTACCTACCTGCAATTATATTTTAAACCCTCTAAAGTTAGTAGATTATATATTAAATTCACACATACTATATATATATATATATATATATATATATATATATATATATATATATATATGTTTATACAAAAATAGGGGTAAACATTGATGGATGTCTTCGACAACAAATGAAGAGGGAGGATAAGAGATACCAAGTGTGGTACGAGGTTCTTGTTTACAGATTGAGGAAGCTCTTGATGAGCGAAATGTAGGTAGAGAAGAACCTCGTACCCCATGGGGTTTATCTAATCCTCCCTCTCACTCTCCATATATTTTAAAACAAATATAATTAATAAAAAGCTACTAGGTTTAATGTCGATTTTCATGCATATTGATTCCATATATTTACACTAGTCACAGTATCTTACTGTAAGTAGAATTTACTTTGGCATCTTTTTATTTATATATAGAGCTATTTTATTTCATTTTCCTCTCTCTTAGTCTCCATCATCTATAAAACTCCTTTTCTTTTCGTGTCAATCATTATTTTCAGGAAGGAAACTCCCACCAACTCTTTTATTATCATATTCTTCATATGTTCCAATTCATAATTACATCACAGCATTTTGTTTCTTTTCACTTATTTTTTTCTAGCATTGAATAGGAAAGTATTTGTTATTGCTTCATATCGTATTATCTAAGCAGGTGTATTATCAACTATATTTTCTTATTTTAATTATTTTTATACTCTTTATAAATAGGTAAACTACTTTACCATCACCTTTTCATCCGTTGATCATAGTCAGTGATAAAATTTTGTCTTCAGCTCTGACATTTGTATTAGTGCTTTGTAATCAACATTGATTTCATCAAGTTATTTTTTGTTTATAGTTTTTGTCCCTATACTTTCTCTCTCTGTAAAATCTAAATGCTTCTCTAAGAAAATCATTATTTGTTTCTATACGCTTTAGATGTATTTTATTTTTCCAATTGTTATTCTTTTTGTCATAGAAGATGACCGAATATCTGCTCTTAGTGTACCATTTAATGTTTGATGCTCCTAAAGTTTTTTTGCGAAAAGTTTTCTAAGTTTTCGATCTTATTTACATCAGTATCATTAATATATACTAGCATAAATCAACCGTACGGGCGTTTATTGCTAGTCTTGCGACGTTTGTTCGCTTCGCCTATAAAATTAAGAATGTGTGAGAGATAAAAAGGTTTTTCATTTCACAACACATCCTAAACTGGTGTGCCAAAAAAATAATTTCACAATGTTTTAAAAAATAGACAGATTGACATACACACCGAGAGAGCAGATAGACACACACCTACACACTCACACATGCTAGGATCAATATAATAAGATAATGTTTGTACCATATAATATTTGGTATTGCTAGAGGATCATTATAATAAGATAACGTTTGTTTGGTTGTACTAGACATTTCCAGTAAGTTTTCTCAAAACAATAACTTATGACAACCTTTTCAATTATTAAAATGTAATATTTGCTCATTATTGGGCCCTTTTAAACATTCATTATATATAAGGTATCCATAACGTTTGAACATACAGCATATATCTCAAAGGTCTGCTAATTCACCAGACCTTACCCATTGGGGACTTCTGTTTCTGGGGTATGCTAAAAGAGGAGGGGTAAAGAATGGAAATTTGAGATACGAGACACCCGAGGGAAGAGCGCAATCATCAATGGATGGGCTCAAATTGACGGAGATTTGGAGCTAAAGCATCGGGTTCGTCGGGTGAATCTCACAAGGCGTATCGAACTTTGAATGTAAGCGAATTGAAAGGATCAAAACCCCTTGAAAGATGACTAAGCAAATTTAGAGGACTAAAGCCACTTGAAAGAGGACTAAGCGAAATTCGAGAACCAAAGGCACTTGGGATCCATCTGTATCTATCTTGATCGAGGTTTGCTATCAAAGTGTTTGTGGTCTTTATCTGTATCCTTCCCCCTGGAATAAAATGCCCCCAAAGCACAATCTACTCCTTTCTTTACAACAATGAGGATATAATTGTTTTGCTGCCATTATTTTTTGCGGACATTTTCTTATAAATTTCTTCATTCCTGTGTATGACAAAGTGGTCTCTTTTAATTAAGAGAGCGCCAATATAAATCCATCTTTGCTCGTGTGTAAAAACCACACTAAATGACTTCGTTAATATCATCGGATGTTGACTTTCTTTTAGGGCTGAAAAAATTTCAGGTTTGTCAACAAATATTTGGGGCCAAGGATGACTCAGTCAATTTCGCATTCTTCTCACGATTTCGGCGTTGTTTGGTGAGTTTAGCTTTTTTGGAGGTGACTTTGTTTTCTGCCTTAAACGTCTTCCCGTATCTCTAATTATTTCTATCCTTCAACCTATATTTTTTATGGTTAGAAACCAAAAGTTTCTATTTTCTAATTCGTTCATCTTTTTTTCAGATAAATTATTCAGACGCCTAAATTTAGTTGAAGAAAATAGAAGAATAAAATACCTCCGATGCGTCTTGTTGATTCGGAAGCCATGTATTATGCCTCACATCTTATTCCGGTGAAATTTAACAGTGATTATTTTTTACCTAAATTATGTTAAACACAGTGTACAAATGTTGAAACGATTGAAAGTGATTCGAATTCACTCAAAAATTCCCATAAACTTGTGTGAAAGAGTGAAACGTGATGCGTATTTCAGACGGTTATCATTAATTTGTCCTAAGGAACTGAAGAAAATATGATACCAATAGAAAATATAAATCAAATTACTACTTCCTCTATTCAACATCCCTACGAATCTAGCCATTCATCTTCAACCTTTTCGTCAGGCGCTTTTTATAATTTTTACTCTCCAATTCAGAGTATTTTGTCCTTTTTGAACTTCACGTCCTTGTTACAAGGATCATCCTCTCTTCCACCCAACACATCTCTTTCACCTACGGTAGTGTCGCCCTTATTTTTTCTTCCTCGTTTTAAAGCGAGTCCTTACCTACAAGCTATCACCTCTTCCCTCCTATCTGACAATTACACTTCTCTTCCCATTCCATTTTGGAAAGTGACCACTAACACTTTAAGCAGTTCCAACGAAGATTTAGGAGATCTCAAAACATCTCCCCCCAGTCCATTTGTAAAGTTTTCTACCGAGGTGACGAATGGGCTGAAGATTCTCCATAGTTCAAATGCATTTGAGAAAGGGGCGGGACGCGGTTGGGTCAATGACAACATCGGAATAAGTCAACGCCGTTGACGCTTTACAGTGACACTGAAGGAGTGTGGAGGTGGGAGACGAGCAATGTGTCATGGAACGGATCTCTTGGGGCCACCAACACATGACTATTCTATGACGAAACAACGTCGGTTACCATCATAACTGCTGTTATCCTTGCCTTCGTCATCCTATTAACGGTAGTTGGTAAGTACATCTCTTTCTTTGAGTTTAATAAAAACGATAAAATCTTTTTGGACATTACAAGGTCGTGGCCAGCCTGGTTTCTAGTCTTTCGTTTTTTAACGTTTGGTGATGAGCTGTTATTCCATTCAAGTGTTGGTTGATTTTATGCTCGGCATTTATATAACCTATAATTTAAGTAAAAAGCGTTGCTTAACTTATAGTATAATGTCTACAATGACCATGTGGGTCCATATATGATAACACAGGGTGCTCTCAGGCTAATGAGAAAGCTTGAAACGTTCTGTAACACTCCGGGCGATCATAACATAATTTAACGTTTATTCAATGACTTTCTGAATTTTTGTTCATTAATTGGGCATTTTCCATCAAGAACCGGCACTTATTACACAACTAACCAAACCAAAGTTGCTGATAATGTTTTGCAATATGAGATACAGGATTTTAATTCAATTAGGGTAATTTATTTCATGCAACACCCTAGGTGATCATAACATAATTCAAAGTTTATTAGTGACCGGAACTTTAGTACATTAATTAAGCATATATCATCAAGGATCTGACTTTATTACACATTTAAGCCAAACAAATATACTCATAAAGTTTCAGTAATATAAAAGCCAGAATTTAAAGTCAAATTTGAGTCAATTTTACATATTCTAAACTTGTTAGCAATAGCCAAGGAAGTCAGTTAGATTAAAACATTTACTCTGATTGGTTTTGTTTTCATTTTTAATAGAATATCTGAGACACTTTTTTGTCATTTTAATTTGTAGCGGATTATATATTTGACTAATGCCAAAAACTTTAGTAAAATAGATTTCTCGTCAAGCTCAACCAATAACAATTACCAAACAAAAGGTGTTCATCAAATTACTGTATTTCAAGTATCTTACTACTACGGTTATTATAAATTTGCTTTCAGTTCTCAATAACTACTTACCTCATTGCCGTTTTATTCCAATAAATTCCAATTCTCGTTCTCTTAATTCATACTTTCCCAACAAAGAATCTAAGCCACTGTGCTTACGATCCTTCATAGAGTATAAATTTCCGTGTGTGAAATGCCAAAGACGCTATGTGGACCAAACAAGTCTACAATTAAAATGGAGGATACTAAAACACTTGGAACGATCACAGAGAGATAACAGTTCCCTCTCCTAAACCTGAATTCAAATCAATTAGAAACATTCCCCAAACCATAACCATTTATTTAAATGAAATTCTTTTTGTCCCTTAATTTCCGCTTCCAAATCTCGAATCATTGTACATTAAACAACTAAATCCGGAAATTAATGATTACTGTTTCGCCATTAAATTGTTTAATATTTAAGATACATAATTTCGGTCATTTTAACCAACGAACTTACCAAAAGCACCAACAAAGCTTTTCTTTCTGCCATTTTCTTCTATACTCATTAGTTGTTTTATTAGTTTCAATGTTAAATGTTAGTTTCTCTTTTTGTTTTCATTTTGTTAAGATTTAGTTTTGATTTTTAACATTTCCTTTGTCCATCAGGTTTTATATACCATAATTTTATTTTTAATTTGCCTGTTTTCTTCTCATATATAAATATATAGATTGATTTTTCTTGGAAAGTTCTTTTTCTTAATTGTGAAAAATTCCGTGCAGGGATGAGGAACAACCAAGCACACTAAGGTAGCGAGCAACTGCTCTGGTCTCAATTAAAGCAACCCCGAGTAGTCAAATGAAGTAAAGAGTTGCTTTAATTAAAACTAAAGTGGTTGCTCGCTGCCTCAGTGTGTTTGGTTCGATCCTCATCCCTGCACAGATTTTTTCACACTTAAGAAAAAAAATTATAAGAAGAATTATTCTATATATATATATATATATATTACCATTAAAAAAATTAAGATTCTACATATGTTTGGGGGATTGTTTATTTTTTAATTACCGATGTAGGTGTTTTTTGACTCATAATGGTAAATTAAGTGTTAATTCAGAATTTTCTTACAACATATGCTTGCCTGAGGTACGGAAAGACACTTATTTAATCAAACTGCGACCTAAATCCTGTTTGGAGTTTTAGCAACATAATTGTATAAATTTTCATTGTAAACAACAGATGTCATATTTTGTTATCACGGCGCTCTGTACTAACCACCCGAGGTGTCTAAATTTGCGTTCTTGTTTCAGAAAGAGGAAATTCTGCATGCAATAAATGTTATGAAAATCTTAATCTAATTGCGCTTAAATGTTCAGCCATCTCCCGCCAAAGGCCAAAGCATCGTGACTCTTAGAGGTGAGGATCTACCCTACAGGAAAATTGGGAAAGGGTACAAGTTTCCTACACAACTCTCCTCTCTTCTGTCAAAGTATTTAAGGAAATGGCAACAATAAGTAAATGACGCGATCAGGACATCCAAGGAAGAGATCCAAATGTTCAGCAAGAAAACATTTGTTGCGTACAATATGCAAGAGAAGGCGAATGTTATGAGCGAAAGAGCATATAAATTGTTCAATATGACCAATGCAATAGTCTGCTCTGGTTGATGAATTGAAGTTTGAGGTAATTGGCTTATGAAGGAGAGTTTTTGAACTGAGAACTGGTGAAAGTATGAATTCTGGCTGCGTTATACCAATTGTAAAACATGGCAATGGCATGGTAATAGATTGGAGTATTTCGCAGGATATGAAAGTGGAGAGCTCTACCGAATCACCGTAATTGCGCAGACGTGTGATTGAGTCAAATCACACAATCATATTGCGAAATTGTGCAAGAATTATCTATTGAAAAAATGCGCGAAATTCAACTGACGTTAATGGAATGGCGACCTCAGGCGATGGACAAGAATCCAATAGAGCCCCTATGGGATGATTTAGGTTAAATCCCCAAAACAAAATTAGAGTGGAAATCCCATATGTATTCTTACAAGAAAAATGGCAAAAATCTCTGTAACTTATTTGCCAATTTTGGTAAAAAAAACCAAAGCCCAAAACAAGTGCATGAACATTTCGCGTTGTAAATCAATCTAAGAGTGGATATTTCGAAGAATCGAAAATTGATGGTATTTTCGAATTTTTTTGTTATTTTTTAACGTGACTTCTTATATATTACTGTTATTCCATTATACTATAATTTACTAAGGCAATTATTTTAAGAGTTCAAATTTTTAGTTTAAGGTGTTACAAATAGCTACTAGCCCTTAAAACCGAGTAAAGTAAAATCAAATTATTACAGCCTATTTAGATAAAACAACACCCTGCGGATTGTTTTTGTCCGTATTTCAAAGGAATTACGATAAAAGATTTTGTCTTGCTTTGAGTCTGAGAAAAAAAAGCATAAATAAGCATAAATTACTAGGAAAAAAGTACCGAAATTTTTTATAATTCTTTTAAACCAAAGGCCCTTTGCCAGAAGCGGATAAACTATAGGCCACAGCCAAGCGCAGGTTCCTTCGCCACTTCTTCTGTATAGTCACGCTTACAGAGTCAGATGTATACATACACCCCTTAATTTTCCACAAACGCATATTTGAAATAAAAGTTTAGGTCCAATAAATAATTATTTGCTTATTAGAAACCTTTGCGATTCTCCGTAATCAGCTTCGAAATCGAATTGGATGGAGATGACGGCTCGTTACTCATAAGCCTATTAACCTAGAATATTTGCCGCATCTTCTCAAAATGGAAAAAAAAGAATATTGAGAAGGCAATAAAGCATGGGATATTTTGGGTTTGCTGCAATTTCGCCGATCTATTTTTAGAAATTTCATCGCTATTGCAGTTTCTCTCACTAATTAGAAATATGTTTTTCCTTTTCTCTTGGGAGCAATTCTTAGTTTCAAAGTGCGGTTCCGTAAGGTTGGAATAGGTTTGGTATACGTTCTCTGATATATTTGTGAATTTCAGCACGAATGCTTCTCTTACGCTGATTCCAAAGATGTATTCGATAATTTAGATATATTATTAGTTAAGAAAAAAGTTTGAGATCATCTACCAAACCCTAGAGACCCAAATCTCAAGAAAGTTATCTTCCTTGAATTCGCGTCATCCACCTCTTCATTGTATTAATTCGTATGGCGTAGAGAATACAAAAATTTGAAACTGAATTTTTAAAATAAGCATAAAAGTTTTAAAATTTATTTTGAAATAAATCTTATAAATATGATTTGTAATAATATAAGATATCCTAATCTAACTTCAACAAAGCCTAATTTTAAAACTAATAATTTCTCCAAAGATAGAATTATATAATTAAAATAAGAAGCTGCATTAGCGATGAAGGTTACAAAAAGATCGGCTAAAGCTCTTCAATCCTAACTTAACCATACCTAACAAGGTTAATTTTTAAACTAATAATAAAAAAATAAAAAATATTGAGAATCAGAGTAAGAAACTGCATTATTAGGTAAATTTAGAAAAATATCGGAGAAACCAAAAGAGCCAAGCCATTATATTACAATTAGAGGTACCCGGAACACTTATGGAGAAATTTGCATGGAAGGAATATTCCATGTGAATTCCACAAGTGTACTCCACAAGTGTATTCCACGTGTATTCCAAAAGTACATATGTAGAGGTTGTTCTAGCTAACTTTAACAATTTTTAATGTCTTCATTTTTCAGAAACAGATTGACATATCGGTGAACAGTTCATAGTGTTGGATAGCATAGGAAGTAAGGTTTTAGTTGAGAAAAGGTAGGTAACATGGAGGACTGACTGAAAGGCATCTAAATATTGCAAAAGAGTTTGCCTGTATCATGATGATTCGCGTCTAGTATCAAAATACTGACGTTATGATTGCTGCTCAATGCTTTATGAACACCTTAAGTGCTGTAAGACTTGACATGGACAACTGCAACGGAAATTACGAAGCCGTGGCGATTAGAAAAGAACACAGGAGACGTTCTGACCGTGTCCTCACGCTATAATTCATTCAGCAACTGAAGGACAAGATGATGAAAAACTGAACTAGAGAATCCGTGCTTTGAAGAGAGAAAGAGAGAGTGGATGTCGGAGTCACCGTAAAGCTGGGTCTGAACGACGATCTTCGCTGTTACTTGTACAAGAGACGCAAGGGACAAATTCTGACAGCCAAGGCCATGAAAAATGCTTGGCGAAGTCAAAAAAGCTCTTGTACAAGCTAAGGCATTATGTTGAGCATGGCAGGACTTGGTTCTTCCATGACGAAAAGAACTTCTAAGACCAGTTGCACAACACCCATGCAAACAAGTGGCTTGCTGAAAGATCATACCTCCGGAGAGAGTCAGAAGTGGTTGTCTGAGAATTTCTACGACTTCACTAACCACAATTTACGGCCTCCTAATTCCCCGGATTTAATCCCATGGAGTACTACGTGTGGGACTCGGTTGTGTAAAACACAGACTGCTGCACATTCATCACCAAGGCCAAGCTGGTGGCCAAGATGAAGGAGGTGTTCGAAGATCTTCTCAGGGACAAAGTGAGAACGCATGTGACAAAATTCGAAGCCGTCTGAAACCTTCGTTGAAGGTGAGGGAGGCTAATTTGAGTAAACTGTTAACTACCACGAATAATTTTGATGATATTTTTTCAGTTTTTTAAAATATATTCATCTTTGGCTGAGATATTGCGTGGTTTTTCTTTTATGCAAATCGTTAAATTTAGTCTGAACATCCTGTATGTATATAGAACCTGAAAGAGAGAAAGGATGGAAAAATGATCACATGATGACATTCTTAACATTTAAAGCAAAGTTACATTTTCTTGCATACCGTCAGACCCCCAAATTATAGAACAAAACAAACAAATAGATCGCGCCATACAAGAACACAAACAAGAATTATGCAAACATCTCCTAGACTAGCAATGGGACCACAAAACAAACATACAAACTTTGGAAAACCATCACCTTCGGAAACATAGAAGCCACAGCACCCATTAAACAGCAGAACACTTCAACAAACAATTCACAAACACTAACATACCCCAAACAAAAAATTGAAAACAGGAAAATAGAAAGCCACCAAAAAATCACTAAACCATAATTCACAACCACAACAGAACATACCATCATAACCATAAAACAAGCAACAGACAACAACTCCACTAGCCCTGATGACATGAACATAAAACACTTCTAAAACCTACTTCAAAACGCCATATACTTCCTCACGCACAGTTACAACCTCGCCATAAACACAAACAACGTACCTAAACAATTGAAAGGAGCAGAAATAATCACAATACCCAAATCAAACAAAGACATAAACAAAGAAGACTCCTACAGACCAATAGCTTTGCTTTCCCTCATAGCCAAAACACTAGAAAACATCATCACATTCACTATCCTAAACACACCACATGGGATCAAACCCATTCACTCAACCACTACAGCATTACACACAATAAACAACATAATCACAAATGGATTCATAAGAAAATTCCACCACATAGAACCATAGCACGCGCCCCTTACATGTCCAAAGCATTCAACACAGTAGACCTACACAAACTAATCAAGAAGATCCACAAACTCACCATACCCACTACCCTCTTCAAGGACATAGGAAACGGCATCAAGGGATGATTCCAATACATCCAAATACAAATTACAAAATCCAAACACATAAAAAATTCCGGAGTTCCCCAAGGAGGAGTACTTTCCCCAACACATTCCAACATCTAAACCTCAGATATGCCCCCCCCCCTCCTACACACACACAAACAGTAAACATTGCCACTTTCGCAGACGACATTACAATACTCTCCTCACACAATAAACCAGAAACCGCTGCACAACGGCTACAACTTTACCTCAATAAAATACACACACGAATAATAGAAAACTCACTAAGGCTAAACACCACCAAAACAGCAAACACTCTCTTCACACCAGACCCTGCCTAATACACCACAACCCTAAACCTAAAAATACAAACATAACAATAACCACCACATGAGAACCGAAGATCCTTGGTCTCACATTCGACCCCACACCTACATACTCAAAACACACACAAAACACAATAGTCAAAGCCACGAAAACACTCAAAGAAGTCATCAAGGCACTCACAACTATACACTGGGGGGAAACCAAGGAAACGCTCATTAACACATACAAGACAATCACAAGACCAGTACAAGAATACGCCAACACAATCTGGTCCCCAATCATTTCAAAAACCAACACCAAAAAACTACAGACAATATAAACCACAGCCCCCTGTACTGCCACAGGATGCACTCTTGACACAAACACCCAACATTTACACGACAGGACGAACATCCTACAAATCAAAAGTCACTTAAATGTACATGCATCACAACGCTGACAAAAAACGCAACATCCAAATCATCCCTGCCACTACATCTCCAGACAACCCCACAATCACCGACACAAAAAACAGACCATTTTCGATAACAACAACAACTACACCAGCAACTTAGATACAGACCCTAACACAACAACAGAAGACACAATCGAGCAAAACATGAAAATAATCCACTCTCAGATCACACAACAATTCTTGACACACAGAACCCACAACAAAATATTAAGGAAACCACTTACATCCACACACAACTCAGAACAAACACTTACAGAGCAGATCAGAAGAACACTAGCACAGATACGAACAAACAAATCAACACTCCTGACCTCATACATGCACAAAATATCTCCCACCACCCATAAACACCAAACTGCCCCTAATGCTTAACACAGATACACGACACAGCACATCTATTTAACTGCCTACAGATACACACAGACCTGGGCCCGGTGGATTTCTGGGAGAGACTCCGGGAGGTGGCGGGTCTGTTCCTGCGATGGTTTGGGGAGCTGGGGTGGGGCCCGGAATAGGTGTGAGGGTTTGCAGACCACTGTCGGGTCAGGAATGGGGTCGCCACCACCACGAACCTAGAGATGGTACTCCTTGATGGAGTACCATTATCAACTATCTCCTTGCATTTAATGCCACTTTGGGGCAGAGCAAAAATGATTGCACGCTTTATTTGAACCAAAATAATCTGGATATGAAAATAATTCAAACATTTATTTTTACCAAATAATATTAAGAAATAGATTATAATTTCATAACATCCATTCATTTAATCCATATTTGTCATTATTTTACCCTTTTGATCGAATAGCAAAGCTCCAGGGACTGAAATTCACCTCCTCCAAGAACAGAATCAGTGTGCAATGTTTTATTCTACGAACGAATTGACTGTTTTTTCCGAGTATTTTCTAAGTGCTTCCTTATTAATGAACCTTAAATCATTTAAGTTTTAGAGTAATTATTTTTATCACGTAACTTAATATAAAAACAAATAAAAAATATATTTATATTAGTCTCAAAATTTTGGCCCATTACTGTAAGCTTCTCATGAAACCAAAGGACCGATAATTGTCATAGGCCTACTAAGATCCTGCACTCTAACAATGGGAGATAACAGCTCTAAAGGGCAAGAGGCGATGATAAATTCGAGGCAAGTGGGTCATGGATACGCTTTGCCACCACTCAAGTTTCCTGTAGGGAAAAGTTTGGAGAAACAGCGACGAAGACTCGGGTCAGTAGCACCGTTAATGAAGTAATTAAGGGCGAAAGGAAAAGAAAATGACAAGGATTTAGACCTCCACAAAATGAGATATGGGTAGGGAAAAAAAGGTCGTTGACAAGAATATAAATAGGTGTGTGGTTGAGTCTACTTTCACGCCAGAGTACATAGAGGGTGTCCTTAAAGTTTGGACACAGGAAATATTACATTGGTGTTTTGGTTCACCAGAACTTACCTCATTTGACTTCTTTTTCTGTGGTCTCGCGTAGGAGAATGTGTATTCAATGGTCACCTCGTTCATCACACCTTACCCATTCCACTTTTTTTCTGGAGTATGCTATAGAAGAAAGAGTACTAAATGAAAATTAAAGAGACGATACAGCTGAGGGAACAGCCCTCATAAATAAATATGCTCAACTTGACGGAAATGTGGAGTTAATGGATAGGGTTCAATGGGTGAATCTCGCAAAGTGTAACGAACTTCGCATCACAAATGGTCGATATCACATTGAAGATGTTATTTATTAATATTTCAATTAAAGAAAAAGTCAATAAATGTATTTGAACGTTTTTATTGAAAATATTCCTTTTTCATGTGTGTCCAGACTTTAGGAACACCCCGTACGAGAATTCATGCATTCTTATACCAAAATATCCTAAATGATCTGCGCACCTCGTAAAGAGAGATGGCTATGGACATTTCAGCTCTCGTTCTGTTGTGTAGACAATTCCAGCTCGCGCGGTTTCGTCGTACAAGCAATTATATGGACGGCCATATTAACCCTCTTGGTTCGAGTTTATTGCTTTGTGATCTCAGTCATTTATCTTCATCCAATTTCATTTTTCCTACTCTCTATATTTATCTTTTTCTTCTTATTATTTTCATTTCTTATCTGAGTGAAAAAGATCTCGATGTTTACACCAGTTTTCTCTCTGCCGAGTTAAATATTAGGATAAATTGCAATCTCGACCATCTGACCACAGTTTTGATCAAATGCGAAGCCAAATGGGCGAGAACTTAATGACGTGAATTACCATAATTATGTAGAGAGTTTATTCGTTGAAAATACTTAGTATTTATTCTCGTCTTGAGAAAATCTGAATGTATGATGTTACACTAGTTACTGAAATTGCCAGAGAACCTCTGCTGCATGAGGTTACACTCGTTACTAAAATTGCTGGAGGTCCCTTTGTGCATAATGTTACATTATGCATAATGTTACAATCGTTGATAACATTTTCAGAGAACTTCTGTATAAATAATTTTGTACTCGTTACAAAAATTGCCAGAGACACTCTGGTTTCATGATGTTGTACTCGTTACAAAAATTGCCAAAGAACCTCTGTATGCATGGCGTTACTAAACATGCCAGAGAGCTTCTGTATACACGATGTTACACTCGCTACTAAACCTACTAGAAAATCCTGTCTGCATGATTTTACACTAGTTAAATAAACGACCATTGCTAATCTTTTCTTTAACTTTATCACTACCAAACTATCCCAATAACAGGGCGTTTCTTGTACACAGATGTCCACGCTAGATAATCATTACCCTTTTAATTGTCTTCTCTACATCGCTATTTTAATAGAGACGAACATTTCAACATAAGTGCCAACAACATAGGAGCTGTTTTCTCATTCATTGCGCCACAAATAAACTCAAGAGACATAAATTACCTCCTGTCCTCAAATTTCAGATCAAATTATCTTCGAAAGTTTAGAAATTGCCAGCAAAACAACATAGGAGCTGTTTTCTCATTCATTGCGCCACAAATAAACTCAAGAGACATAAATTACCTCCTGTCCTCAAATTTCAGATCAAATTATCTTCGAAAGTTTAGAAATTGCCAGCAAAAGAACGTTAGAGAAAACGACGATTTAAAAGCAAATAACAAAACAAATTAGATGACAACTCAATTTGGGGCCACAAAGGAAGTTCATATTTAATTCCTGAAACTTTTAGACCAACCAACAATAACTGAATAGTAGAACTCTATGTCAACTGTTATCAACACTTTATTTCACTTTATTTAGCACTACATTGTCACGTGTGATGAATTTACTGTGACAAAGGAGCACTACCTTGTCACACAAGAGCACTGCATGCTTACATATGAGCTCTCCATTGTCAAATATTAACACTATATTGGTACAAATAAGAATTACAGTGTCACAGATGAGCACAACAGTCATAAATTAACACGATTTCTCACATATGAGCACTTTTTGTTACATATGACCAATGTATTATCGCAAATGACCACTTCATCGCCTCAAGTAAGCACTACACTGTGAGAGATAAGCACTACATTATCAAAAATAAACACTTTGTCACAAATAAGTACTATATTGCCACAAATGAGCACTACCTTGTTACAAATAAGCATTCCACCCTCATAGTTGAGCAGTACATTGTCCCAAATAAGCACTTCACTGCCACAAATAAGCACAACACTGTCACAAATTAGCACTATTTGTCACATATGAGCACTGCATTGTCGCAAATGAGACCGCCATTGAACATCCAAAAAGTTTAGCTTCTTGGGTTGGTAGATGAACCTTTATCGTGAAGCCTAACTCAATCTGGCGAGATCGACGTATGGAGGCGAAACGGGGGAGTGAACCTCCTTGATTAAACATTTGCTATGGTGGGCGATAACGCGCTCTGCTTCCTCTCGCAGATGCACGTGGGTAGCATGTGTTTCTAACATGTGATAGCGGCAGAATTTAAGCGACCTTAGACCGTTCTATCACATTTACTTTTGATTCTTTATTATCTAAGGGTGCTGATTCAATTTAATAAATACGAGTATCTTTCCAAAGATTTTATTCAGGGTAAAAACAAAGGCTAAAAAATTTCCTGGACTAAATTTGAGCGATTCTCAGTAATAAATCTCTTTTCAAAAAAATCTTGAGATAACAGAAGAGAAATTCTGAGGTTTAGGGAGAAGTCAACGCATCAATTAACTTCAATAAAATTTTTTGTTCTGGCGAGTTCGAGCGTTAGGCCAGACAGGGAAGTGGAGAAGAAACCCGAGATAAATATTAGCTTTATGAAGTGAAGAAGAATCGAGAAGAGGAATTGGGAGAAGACCCTCTATAAATGTTGTGGTTTAGAAGCCTCTCTGGACCCCTATTTGAGGGGAAAGATGAAAATATGTCTTACGTCGTAGACGGAGTGGACCAACATGAAATAATGATTAGATGTACCGAAAGGAAAAGCTGAGGTCTGAGTCCTCTCTGAACACTCTTACACACTTCAACTTTCTCGTTTTAAGGGAAAAAATACAAATTAGCGCTCCGTTAATTTTCGAGATTTTTCGCATAATCGATCTTCCTGTTTCTCAATTATATCGCACAAAGGTTTAAAATGTACCTCTTTTTTAGCTAAATATTATGATTTGTGAAGTAGAGATGCAATGTTTTTAATTAGATAATTAATAAAGTTATTTAATAGTTTCATTATCTTCTTTAGTCTTTAAAAGTATTTTTTAGAATTATGTTTATTTCCGAGGATTTGCTTAAAAAAATAGGAGGTGAGAGAAACAACACCAAAAAAAGGTAGGATGGTGGGGCAAAGCCCCACATTGTTTCAAAAACTGGTAATTTGAAAGGTGAAGGAAAAAAGAAAAGATATTTTTTAAAAAAAAAGGCAATAAGTGACGTCATCAGCAACGGAAACTGTTGAACGATAAATATTGCGAAAAATGAACGATTAATTATGGGAAAAATCTGGAAAATCAACAGAGCTGCTAAGCTAATTTGGTAAAAGTGAGTTTGATATATACTCTCTTTGTTGTTAGCACTCCCACTATAGCTGCGCCATAGTGAAATTGTTTACTATTACAAAGACTTAATTGAGTTGACCCCACAAGGAACGACTTCTTTATAAATTAAGGAATTAAATTCGTTGCTCTTTATTGAAGGCGTTTTGAGGCTAAGATGTCGACGACAGATGAAGAGACCAGAATTTAATCTCATTTTAAGTGCGGTCTGACGAGTGCTAGAGATAACCTTAGGGTGGCAGTTAGTCTTTTGTAAACGCAGTGAAATTATTTTTACTATTAAATAAATGCTTTTATCCATCAAAATAGTTTTATTGTTATTGGCAATGCTCTTGCATCGTTTATTGAAGTATTAGATATGTTTCTTTAAAGAATTCATTCTAGCTCCAAATCTGAATAAACTTTTCTATTCGGTTGATATTGTAATCCCTTCGGATAATTAATTGGTAGTCACACGGTGCAAGAAGGTCCAGTCAATATGAAAGACGAGGAGTATATTTTCAGCCTAATGCATTAATTTGGTTGGGGAAGAGGGGAGGTGAAACGTGCCGCTTGTGGAATTGCATTGTTATGGAGGAAGACACATTTTTGGATGATCAGTGAAATACTTTGCTCTTCACTAGTTTCATTAAAATGTTGCAATTGTTAAACATTTGAACGTTGCAATTGTTGAATATTTTAACGTTATTATTGTTGAACATAGGTCTTGGTCTGCAGGAAATGGTTGCTTCTGTTTAAGCAGCTCATAATGAATAATTAATTTTACATCTCACCAAATGTAAACATATTACTTTAGTCTCTTTAGTGTTGGTCGCACAAAGCATCTTGTAAATTAACACATAATAGCACATGGCAAATTAATACATATGACAAGGTAAATTAACACTGCACAAGGAAAATTAACACATCGCCTGGTAAATTAACACCTAACTCATGATAAATTAACACATGTGCATGGAAAATTGACCCCTAGCACATGGTAATTTAGCACAGCACATGATAAAGGAATATAGAAATATGCATGAACCCCAAAACTCTTTTTGAAATAAACCCGCATGACAAAGAAATGGGCAAATCGACGTTTCAGGCCGTTTTTCATTGTGTTTTTCTTCTTCATTGTCCACGGTGGTTATTAATTAGACGCTACCACGATCACGGTAACCACTACGCCTTGTATGAAAGGCAAATACCAATTCTTGTACTTTTAAATGGTACTACCTTGCCACTTGAGACATTATTTATTTGCTATTATCTAAAGCTGTTCGTCAATTAATTTGCAACCTCGTCCTCTGAGCGAGTTTAATCCTTGATCAATTTTCTCTCGAGTAATAACTTAGTCTCTCTTTTTTATTCCCCGGGTTAACTATATTCTCCCAATTTACACATTTATTGTATAATATAAATTTAGATAAATGAGTAATTCATTCCTACTTAAAAGAACAATTCATTGAGTTTTTATGGATAGTAGAAGAAGAATATTTACCTCCTGGTCATCTCGCTTTTCACCCTCCTCTCCCGAGTGGATGAGGAAGGTGGTGAGCGCCCCCTCCCACCTCCTTCCCGTCGACCCTCCACCTGACGCTCCTCCTACTTCTCGATAGGGGCCTGTTGTTATGTGACCGTGAATAGGGCGCACCGGAGAATCGGGAAACGGATCCACGTGCGAGGGTTAAATAAACAAAATCGAGTGCGGTTGGCCTAAATAAGCAATTCTTAGAGGTTATGGGATTAGAGAAACTGATGATAGAAAAACATATAACTTTACTATATACAAAGAAAATATTAATAGCACAAGTAAATAAATGACAATACATAAAATGAGACCCGGAGTATCAAACAGGGGTGGGGATACAACTGAATCGACGGGTACGAGAGTCCGAGAGACGATGTAAGGTGATTGCTTCCAGGGAAATGGGGGAGAGTGCAAATAATGGGGAGACTCACGTGAAACCTAAGTGACTGGAGGCTTAGATACGACGAGTAGATGGGGGGCTGAAAAGTTCCTCTTGCAAGATTCTTTCTTTCTTAACCTCGCTGAGAAATGAGCGAGGGAATACTCCAGTCGTGAACGAAGTCGATAACCGAGTGATAGATGCCTGCCCGTGTCTATCGTTTGTCGGCGCGACCCAAGGACTTGGGTACGGGCAAGGCTGGGTAGAGATGACGCGTTGCGTTCAAGCTGGAAGCCGTTGGGTTGGCGAGGAAGGGCATACGAGGCTGTATGTGAGTGCTAACCAAGACTAAGCTGTATGGTACTAATTTCTCAAAGCTTTTCTCGAAGTATTTATACTACCTCGGTGGAAAGCTGGTCTCCGGGGGCTTCCCAAAGAGTACGGAGATCTCATTAGACTTGGCACGCCAAGGGAGGGGGATAGTCCGACGGCCTCACAGTCCTGCGTAGAGGTTCTTGGCGCCGTAAGTCTGACGCCGATCAGACGGTGCGACGTCGAGAAAGGGAACCCAACACGGGTCACACGACCGCGCAAAATTCTCGCTGTTCCCTTGTGGCTGTCTGAGCGTGCAGGTGTATCTTCTCAGGTGACACAGGTAGACGTTGGGTTCTGCGGGGGGGAGGGGAACCTTCTCTTTCTGACAGCTTCAAATGGACTTATAAGGGAAAGGGTCGGCGAGAGCAGATAAAGGTAGAGTTGAGTAGAAAGAGGAGTAAAAATTTGAACTGAGATTCGAAATTGATCTATTTTGACCTGCTTTAAGAGCGAATTGATGAATAGAATGGAGCAGGTTTATTGTGTGGGCCTACTGGTTTATTCGTGGATTCCGAAACACGCCTTTTTCTACTTGTTCTGTTCCTTCCATCACATTTATCTCTTTTATTCTACTTTTCCATTCGCAACTTCCTAAAAAGAGGATAGCGGGAGAAATGTCTAATCTCAGTTTCTTTTTCATTCATGTGTTTATTGTTGCATTCACGCTGTTATCTGCACTTATCAGTAACTTTCCTTATCCGGTTGGACCTTTTCTCTTGCCACGCATTTATTTAATAATAGAATTGAGTCTCATTGGATTACCACTCTATACTCACGCCTGTGTTGGGATAGAATACCAATAGTAGTTTAGGTTATAATGGCCCCACCCACCTACCCACCCCTACCCCAGCAACAGTCACTATCCGGGACGTAATTTGGGGCACGGGTTCAAGAATTTAAATGCAATTAGATAAGGACGCATCATCCAGACTTTAAAACCAGCTCAAGAAAATGAAAGAACCCGGAATAACTTCAAAGCCTTGATCAAAATCAATGGACGGCCAAAAAATTATATATTGGTTATTTCGTTCAAAAATTCCTATGACGGAATTATTTTTTTTCATGCATTTTTATTCAAGCCTACAAAGCTTGATTATTTAGATACGAAGGGCGCTCAATAAGTTTTGCGAATCGGTAGGGCAAAACATAGAAAGGAGGATGGCTCTTTGTGGGGGTGTTATGACAAGTTAGGACAAGTCAAGACCTGCAGACGCACGCCCCTGCCTCGTCTATTTAAGAAGCAGCAGCTGATTGCAGATCGTTAGTCACACTTATTTCAACAATGGAGAAGGTTGAGCACCGCACAGTGATCAAATTTTTTAGCAAGGAAGGCAAGAATGCAAAAGAGATCCATGAACGCATGGTTGCAATGTACACCGACACCGCCCCTTCCTATGCAAACATTGCTCGCTGGAATAGGGAGTTCCGCCATGGTCGTGAGCCCCTTGAAGATGACCCCCATCCAGGACGCCCGTCAGACGTGACCAACGAGGACAATGTGGCCCATGTGGAGAGGATGATCCTCCAAAATCGACGGGTGAAGGTCAAGGAAATCAAGCGAGAACTTGGAATATCACATGGAAGTGTTATCAACATCATCCACGACAATTTGGCCATGACCAAGGTCTCTGCCCGTTGGGTCCCTAGAAACATCATGCCCCATGATCGACTTCAACGTCGTCAAAGTCCATAAGGCCAGAGTTGCACAAGCTGCCCTGCGCGAGTGCGGATTCATGGATCTCAACCATACCCCCTACAGTCCAGATCTGGCCCCTAGCGACTACTTTTAATTTTGCCAGCTCAAGGCTGCAGTGCGTGGACGCCGATTTGGGGACGATGAATATGTCCAGCTCGCCGTCCAGGAGTGGATTGAATAGCAGTCGAAGGATTTCTGGTTGTCGGGAATTCGAATCCTCAGGGACAAGTGGCGCAAGTGCATTGAAGTCGAGGGTAGTTATATTGAAAAATAATAAAACACTTTTCCTCATATCTCGTTTCCTTATATCCGAATTGCAAAACTTATTGACCGCCCCTCTTATGTAGCAATGCATTTTAAGTTACTAATAAAAATAAAAGGAAACCAACGAGGGTCAGAAATGATTTCCGAAGGAGACATCTATAAAAGGGGAGAAGTAGGGTGGAATAAAATTTTATCATTGTTCCTTAAAAAAATAAAGGTTAAATACCTTTTATCAAATGTTTTTAACTAATTAAAATTCTCCTTTAAATACTGTTTAAAATTAAAATACCTAAAAGACTGAGTAATTTTCTTTTGTATTCATTTACCAATATCTTAAATGGTACGCAAATACACTTAAATCACCGTCCCCGTTGTATTCATCTCCCAAATCTATGAAGTGTTTAAATAACAATTCTACCACACCAATTTGTGTGGTCCTTGAAGAGGTTTTCCGAAAAACAAGGTACTACATATCCTACATTCCCCCCCTTTGGGGTAACTATATATTTTTCAAGCGACAAAATACGTCTTTGTGAGAAATTAAAATTTTAATTTTTTTTTTTTCAAGTTTTCACAAATCTCCTAAATGTCGCAATCCAAGGGAAAGAGAAATCATTAGTGCAGGATTGGTTTTTTGATTGTTTTGCTTCATTACTTAGCCGAGAATTCGTTGAGCGAAAATGGGGGAGCAGATGGCCAAGGCTGACAAATGAAACAGCCCACTGCGAAGAGAAACGCATGAATAAGGTTTTATGAGAACGGTACAAATAATTTCCCTTTGAACACTTAAATAGGGTAAATGTCTCCGTTGCTAAATTTGATAGTCTACAAAATCACTTTCGTGGTGGCTAACCTAAGTTACATAGCGAGTCCCTCCTTCTGCCCTATTTATAGGCGGCCTAGGGGGTTAAGCTAGGTTTATTCTGTCTCCTTCGCTTTCCCCATAACGCATGGGTAATCAAAGAAGAATATAACGTGTAACATTCTTAATTTCTTGATACAGAGGTTAATTACGAGTGTATTAAAGTGAACACCCCATCTGTACCTAAAAAGCTCATTCAACTGCATAAAGGCTTGCATATTTCCGTAACCAAACCGGTAAATAAACTAGAAATGGCAGTTCAGCAATCGGTTACATCTTAAGTAGAAATTAAAGCTTTGGTTGAAACAACAATAACAAAAATTTATGGTAGTCTAAAATGCCTAAACCAAGAAATTCAAGATCTACTTGATAATGATGAAGAGTATCTTACAGACTTAGAGGACTGCGATGATAGAAATTTGGTTGTAAAACGAGCCCTCTGCGCCGAAGGTTTGCCCCTTCGGGATATTTTTAAGAGTAGCACCGTTCACAACAGAGACGAGAGTAGTAAATTACAAAAGTTTTTCTACTTACGAGGGCAGCTAAAGAGGGACGCACGCTATTTATTAGATCGTTTCTCCCTCACGAATTCCTTTGATAATGCAACCGTGTTATTGTCAATAAAAATATATAGAGGGAATTATGTAATAATTAGGAACCATACATTTATTGTGAGAATGCAGTATAATTCCACTGATGATTTAGAAGCATTCATATCCGAATAAGAATGTCAAATGCGAGCACTTAATTGCCTCTAAGTTCCCGTAGATGGAGTTGGATTTATGTATTTCTTGTATTTTGCTTCGAAAAATCTATTCCTAAATTATCGTTAATGCAGGGGGACTCAAAATAAACGAGCCCCAAATTTCTTTCTGAATTCAAATAGGAAAGGATAGGATAATTCATTCGCTTGGAACCTTGCCAAGAATTTTTCACTGAAACGAAATTTCCTTCCACTCGCTTAAAATACGATTCAGTCTCTCTAAATTGTGACTAAAGTATCATGTTTATGCTGTTAAGTGGCACACAAGAAGAAAAGAATTGGCACTTATAAATAACCAGAGAGGCGTCATGATGCCATTAAGGCACGGACTGTTAAATGTGTCTCCGACCACATGATGTAAAGGTTTCCTTAAGTATATTTACTTGTCGTAAAGGAAAAAAAGGCGTTATAACTTGATCCATAGGATGTCCTATTCTAACCACCACATTTTCACGCAAAGATCCTAGAAGATGGGTGTCTGATCACCCGATTCCAAGTACTTCTTTGGACACTGGATAAGAATCAGGTTTTTGCTGTAGCTTTTGTTTTGTCATAAGGACCAAATGTAACATCTGTCTCCCCTGCTATATGCTTCCAATACCTTCTACGGGGAAGTTTGAGTACGAGAAAGCACATTTTGATCGAGGCTCACCACATTCTTTCGTTTGTGTTCGAGCAGCATTTCATCTACAAGTGAAATTGGAAAAATCAAATTTAATTATATTCCACATTTTTTTCTCTCTAATTCCGATTCTGCTACCACTCCAAACTGAATAGTATTTGGTTGGTGAGCTGGTAACCCGAGTGTGAACGACTACTTTTATACTCAAGCTTCAGAAACACATGAAATGGTCCAAATTCTTTTGCGCATAAAAGTTGACAATTCGCTATTTTGAAGGACATTTGGAAGGAGTTCCAAAGGATTGTGTCGCTTTCTTAAGACTAAAATGATACTCAGTTTTGTGGCCCTTGAATCCCTCGGATCCCTCGGATCAACTCATCACGTTTAAAATATATCGATTCAAAGTCGTCTTCTTTGGAGCAACTTATAGCCACTCCATTCTAAATTCCTCTATAGGCCATCATCTAAGGTGCAATAATTTTGCCACTGTTAAAGGCATGTCGCCTAAAGTTATGTTGTCAATGTACAATTCACCGGTGAGAAAGAAGAAGAAGAAGAACGCGTCTCTTTTTATTACACTTTATTAAAGCATTCCCTCCCTTACAGATCTCACATCGACATGAGAGGTACAAACGCATACACACCCGCAACAAACCCTTAATACCATCTAAAATTCATGCAGACACCAACGCAAACACGCAGGCACATTCACAACACCCGGCGAGACACTACCACTTCTTCTATTCCTAGCTCTTTCTGATGTTTCCGAGCGGACTCACATCCCCACAGAATTTACTGGCCGCGCACTGGCGTCCCTCAGCCCCAACCTTCTTTTGAGAATCAAACCTTCCCCGGTAAAATATGAGGAGCCTGAGCTCTCCCAGTGGAAACGGGTGCAGCTGTGGAGCCTACGGTGTGGACATGACACCGCCATCCCGGCATAAAAGCACAGGATTGAACTTGCTCTGGATGATGCCTGCCAGAACACCAATTTGGGACCGGCGGACACAGAGCATGTCCTCCTACACTACCCACACACACTAATGCGCAGGCTAACACACGGAATAGACAACATGGAGCACCTCCTGACTTGCCCTGCCGCCGTCATGCAGTTTCTGCTAGACGCTGGCATCGTTGGAAGGTCCACATATGCCCACACCATCCCAAGTGGACTCGTCGACTGGATCTTGGCAGAAACCCGGTCCGCGGCAGCGCCATCCCCGAATAGCCGTGGGACGATAAATAACAACAACACTTCCAAACAAATTATGTCTCAAGCTAATCTTATCTTAATAGAATGGCCCACCATTCCTCCCAAATTAAGGTCCTTTTATGAGAAAAACAATGATGGGGTCAACAACCCGAAGCACCTCAAAATATGTTTGTTGGGCATGAAATTGGATGCTATTTCGGACAGATTTAAATTTCCTGGCATTGCCTAAATGTGGTCCATGTTTTCACCAAGCCAAATTTCTTAGCGTATTAGCCAAGGTATTTGACCCATTGGGTAATTGATCGTTCTTTACCGTAGGCAATCGAATTTTGGTTAAAAAAATTTAGGTGAATAATTTTGCCTTGGATTTATTATTGTCTGATGAACTTCTTGCAGAACGGATTACCCTTGGGAATTCCATTAAGATGTCGATAACAGTTTCCAAGTTACCACGATCCTTGGAGACAAATGGTGATCAAGATGCCTGTATTGTGGATGCAAGCCCCCAGGTTTATGGAGAAGTCGTCTATTTCGTAACGAATTCTGGTTGATCCTTTGCCATAAACAAGGCTCGCATTGTTATCAAGAAGATACACACAGAGGCCAAATTATAAATTACCTCAGCCCTGATTATTACTATCTGGCAATGTATGTGAGAGAGGCTTATTACCTCAAATATACATTAAATGCACTCCATCTGTGGCCTGACCTCCAACTAGTCATATATTCGTAATGGGGTCGGTGAAAAACATAAGTTGATTCCTGAAGTCCGCTGTCGCTCTTTAGCTACTAAAGAAAATCCGGTTGATTTCATTACTAAGAGACAGACTACGTGCTTTCTAAGAAATAGTCTTTGGGATAATGGTCCTAGGTGATTACGCTATGCCCAACTTGATAAAACATCTACGGGTTTTCAACAGCCAGCGTAGCGTCATTCTCCGCACAGGAAAACCCCTCACACAATCCCATATTACTAAACAGGCATCCCCATTTAACGGACTTTCTCATTCAAAGGTCACATGATAATATAAGCCAATTAAGAATTTTTTGGTAATGCCAGATTTAAGGCAAAGGTGATGGATTCCAAGCTTAAGAGGGCAAAGTGGGTAATCTCTATATCCAGGATACAAAGCGCATACTATCAAGAGCCAGCTACTCCACCACTTCTCAAACAAAGATTTGTACACTATCTTCCATTCACTGTAACGTAGATAGATACTTTTGAGTCTCGTTTTTCAAAGTAAAACACAAGTCCTCAAACAAGGCTTACCTGATTCTTTTTACCCTCCTAATTGCGCGTGTCATGCACCTTGGAGTTGCCATGGACACTTCATGCGACACATTTATTGGCCTATTCCGTTGATTGATTGGACGGAGGCTTTGTCTTGGCTTTGTCGATAGTGATAGAAGTACCACCTTTTGGGGCCATAACGAATACTTTGTTAATGATACCTTCCAAGATTTCGTGCTATAAAAGGTGTGGCAGTAGAGATTCACTCCACTAAAATCCCCTTGTTTAGGAAGAATTTGGGAGCGTCTCATAGGACTTACCAAGTACTGCATGCGGAAATCATCGGGCAAAACTCTCATCATATTCCAGGAATTACATCACGTACTTGATGAGGTTGAGGCCTATTTCTTTATATGTATATTTATTAACTCTAAATTATAAAAAAAAACAAGGAAAAGAGTAAAGGCATAAGAAGGCGTGTTATTCCGCTTCAGGACCCTGATTGGATCTACAGAACTCTCCAAGAAATAAACATTCCACGACAATTAGTTCGGACAATCATAGGGAAATATATGAACACTAATATAATAAAGAAGTTGAAGGAATCCTTAAATATTACCGACTGATCTTCATTCCATTGTAAGAAAGGCGCGCAAGGAACAAGCTACATCTTCGTAGAACTCACCTTGCTGCTAGGTTCGCGTTTACAAAGAGGATCATTGTGATAAAACCTTTTGGAGTGAAATATTATGAAAAAGAAAACAAAAGAAACTTACTGAACATAATTCAGGAGACATCTTTGGCGGGACTCTTTTCAAAGATTTCTTCTAAAAACACCATACGAACAATAAGACACAAAAGAGCATAACGCTATGAAATTAAATTGCTGCTGTTAAGGGCACAGGAATATTTGTTTATATAAATAGAAGAATAGAGAAAGATAAATATTTGGCTAAAGGAAATGAAACTTAGCATCAGTTAGAAATTGAAGCTTGGTAGATGGTTTTAAATTCAGCGGGAAAAGAACTGCGGCCTTGAAATGAAATAGCGTTTTACCGATTCCAAATTTATGGATTAGAACCTTACAAACCCATAGCTGATCTCCATCAAAACTATGTAGATTGAACTAAAAAAATGGGTTTACTAATGAAACCAAACAGCTAAAAAGGACTTGTAGATCTAATGTGGTAGGAATGGAGCAAAATTTATAGCATTGGATACTGCAAGTTAATAGAACGTTATAACAAATATTTGACAGCAATAATTAGTAATTAAGGTCATAGGACAACATATTAATTATTTTAACTTTGTATTCAATTTCTTAATCAGCGATAATTTTTGTAATATTAGTGAAATAAATTATTTCGTAATGGATTTGATAATTGCTAAAGTCCTCCCAAGTATAGCCAGGGAATTATATTGTTTTGTACTCAGCCGATTCCAATGAACTTAGAAACCTATGTTGTTTTACATTCTTTTCGAATAATATAATTGCCAAGGTCCTCCCAAATTATCTCGGGAATTATTTCGTTTTTTTTCAATAACATCATAACTATTTAGCGGAATCTAACAAAATTTGAAACATTAATGTTTATATACATTTACCTTCGAATGATATGATTGCCAAGATCTGCCCAAGGTTAGCCCGCAAATTATATTGTTTTGGCAATAACATCCTAAGTATTCGGTCGATTCTAACGAAATTTGAAACCCTTACTCGACATTTCATACAACCCTATTTCCTTTTCTGCCATACATATAAAAAAGTGGACATGTAGCCCAGTCCCAAATAATGGCAGTATTTGAATACGCCTCCTTCTCACACCCGCCTTACTATTGCTACTACGATGCCACTATAAAATTAATGTGCACTTTTCATTGCGCCGTTACCACACATTAGTTTTTTGCCAATAATTCTTTCCACAATCTACCTTTTTCATTTTTCTATTGATATTGTTTTCCATAATTGGCCTCTTTCTATTTGTATCCTTCTCCCTAATTGTCCTCTTGCCTCTTTCTATTTGTATCCTCCCATAGTTACCTCTTTCCTCTTTCTACTTGTATCCTGTTCCTATAATTGGCCCCTTCCCTCTTTCTATTTTTATCCTTTACCCATTTTTATGCCCTCTACAATTCTTCAAAATTTCAAACTGCATTAAGTAATTTCGTGTACAGCATCCGGTAAATCATTAAATAATGTTACTATTATAAGTACGCAATTTACTGAGTGAATTAGCAAAGAAGTAAAATTAGAGAGTATTTATAATTTGGCATAATTCAACTATTTCTCAGGGCATTTAAGTTAAAAATACTCGCCCCATAACACTAGGGCATTTAAGTTAAAAATACTCGCCCCATAACACTAGGGCATTTAAGTTGAAAATACTCGCCCCATAACACTAGGGCATCTTTAAACCTTTCTTTCCACTCCAGCTCGTCTCGTAATTGCGGCTCAGATCAAGATTTACAAAAGTTCAGACGAAGAACTGACTTGGCTCGATGCCAGATCAATTTTCCATACTTTCTGGATCGAAACTAACGCTATTTTTTATCCCAAGATTCAAGGACTTACTAAGATATATTAAGCGAGTGACAATAAGAAATTGCATAGCATTCGTTAATGATATATATGTATATCACATTCCTATGTCGTTATAAGTCGTATATTAAAATTAAACAGGACCACAGAGGAAATGGGGTTCTAGATTAAGTATCTACTCCGATTCTTTGACACGAGATTAGAATATCAATTAAATTTTAAGCAATTGCTTACAAATGTATTTTTCTAGTAATTATGGTGTAATTTGGTCTAACATAATACCAATAGTTTTAATTCTTGTTTTATAGTACGGAAAGGTTTTCGACTTATCATATTTTTTATTTTGTCCTTAAGAAATGAACACTTGCTTTGTTAAGAGCTCCAACTAATATTTAGTTACCATCACAATTCTATATGAAAATGAACTCAAATTTATATTTATTTATAATAGACTGTTAATAGACTATAACTCACTTCTGGGACAAGTTTTTTATTTTCAAGAGGTCATTTACTGCTGAAAAAAAGAACGAAATAAGCGTCTGTTGTTTTAAAAAGTATCCAATGGCTTCTTACACCCCAAAATATTCTCTTACTCTTGAAAGTGACCAACAGATGGCGCTGTGTTCTTTATTGTTCATCTGCATTGGCACGAAAAAAGGGAAAAACGGCGCATATGTCATCTGTTTGCGCATGCGTAGAAGCCCTTTTTATTGAAGACCATTCAATATTATTATTAAAGAATCGCATAAAGCAGACGCAGTTTCTGTTAAGTGCCATATAAATCATGTTGTTCCAGTTGCTATTTGCTGCAAACTGTGCAGTAACTCTTTTACGTCTTTCCCAGCCTTAAATAGTTGTTTTTTGTTTAGGAACATTTCATTAAGCGAGGCTCGTGGCGGATCAAATAGATTCGGCCTCAAGGGAAAACATTTTCCAAGGTTAAATTAGGGAAAGTAGAAGTTTAAGATACAATGTCCTGGTAATTAAAAGAGGGCCTACGTTGGGCGTTTTTGCGCTCGCTACTAGCTAATATGCCCTCATTTTCATCATAATATTCTTTAAAAGTGACCTAATCTTTTTTTTCCGTTGAGGTATTTAATACCAAACTTCTTTTCTTTCTAATTTTTGCTAAGACATTTATTATTCCTGGAAATCATCCAGATTTGACATCAAACTAAAATTGCTTATATTTCGTAAACATTCAAGGCATTGAATGGCATTCTCTTAACGAACGGGAAAATTGGCAAAACACCCCCTGATTATTTGAATAGAAACTTGAGTTAGGGGTAAAATATATGTACTGATTTGGCCCTAACCAGAAAATAGAGTTATGAGAATGAATAAAATATGTATAATTGATAATCAAAGGAGTATACAAGTGGAGAGAGAGAGAGACAGTGACCCTGAAGATAAAACGTTTCGGTCATATCGCCCATCTTCATTTTCTAAAAATTAAAATGAATAATTAATTAACGCATCTTTTAAGTAAAAGTTAGAAAAAAGTATTGACGTCAAAATAATAGTCAAAACCGTAATAATAGCCAAAACACCTCATAGTAAAAAGTAAAATAGTAAATATATAATAGTTAAATTAGTCATTTCAAAAGCAAAGAAAAGCAAAAAATAAAAATCATCGAAATTCGAAATCATGATATAAAAATGGTAAACAAAGAAAGAGAGACTAACATTAGAATATTGGGAAGGAAAAAATTACTACAAATTAAACATTATTAGAAAGATTTAAATGAAAAAATAAAGAAAAAAATATGATAATTCCAAAAAACCTCACATAAGAGAATCTCCGCAAGAACGGCTTTAAACAGTTTAGAGCAAAGATGAGCAATAATTGTAAGCAGTGGGTCACATTGAAGCTTACTTTAGGCTTTCAAGGCCGCAAATTTCGATTGCATATAAGTTAATTGCAATTATGTACCTTTGTTCATTTGTTTGCATACACAACATAACCATAGATATAGATACACATTAACAACGAAGGATATTTTTTTGCATAGTTTTGCCACCCACTTTAAACTGTTTCTAGACTTATATTAGTGTGCTGACCTACAGATTAAAGTGTAATCCGAACCACGCTTTACAATTCTACATCATATGACCATTAACCCGGAGCCCAAGCGTCTCCCATCCAAGTACTAACCACAGTGAATGAAGCTTAACTTCCGCGAGCGATAGAGATTAAGTATTTCTAAAGTATCGTAGTTTTAAGAACATTTTATTCATGAATGAAATATCTTTGAAAATGACTCATATAAAAATCTAATACATAAAAAATAATGAGATAGATAGGTCCGTTTTGGGGCATTAATGGGTCCATCGATTTCAAGAGTCAGCTCAGACGTAGAAATTGTTAATAATGTCCTCAAATGTGACAGAATTCACGTTTCAGGTTAGATTTTGGCAAAATGTTCAGTAATTAATTTTTAATATTTTGTCGCATTCTGAAATGAAACGCGGGCCGCATGAAGAGCCTTCGCGGGCCACATGAAGAGCCTTCGCGGGCCACATGAAGAGGAAAGGTCATCCCACATGGACACGCATCTTCTTATTTGTATTTTATTCCTAGTAGGGTTTTATATCTGGGTTCTGTAGTACTATTAGGCTTTATTCCTTGGTTCTGTAGTACTATTAGGTTTTATTCCTTGGTCCTATACTATTAGCTAGTATTCTCTATTTTTAGTACTATTAGGTTTTACTTTTTGTTTTAGTATTATTAAGTTTTATTCCATGTCTCTGTAGTGCTAATCGTTTTTCTTTATGGTTTCTGTAGTACTACTAGGTTTTATTCCTTAGTTTTCTAGTACTATTACTTTTTATTCCTTAGTTCTGCAGTACTATTAGGTTTTATTCCTTGGGTCTGATTTTTTTCAATTGATTCACATGTAGCCGATATGAGACGGATTAGCTTGTTATTTTTTTAAATCTTCTCCGACTCCTTAAAAAAAAGTACAGCGTAATTGTCGAATCCTTTATTTCCTTGAAAATTTTCCGCACACACAAACTCGTAGATCAAGAAGAGCGTCACCTCCATGTTTGATGAGATCTATTTTTTCCCGATCATTTTCCGGTGCTTTCCCATTTTTCATGCTTTTAAGTGCTTGCAAATGTCATCTTTTCTCTTGGGAATTTTTTATATTTATTAAGCATTTTTATATGTAGATATAGGGGCCATTACTCACATATTTCTTTTGATACAATTCTTCTACTCTTTCAAAGATGTTTTATCTCCTTTTGATTTTATATTTTGGTGTTGTCCTTTGCTGTACTCCAATGCTAAGTGTTTTTAATCTAATTTACTGTTTGGATGTTTATTCTAATTTTACTCACTAGGTTTTATTAGATGTTTTATGCTTATCGAATATCGTATTTTTATGTTGTGAGTTCAGCATATTTCGTCTTTATCTTTAACACATCACTTCTCGTATTTTTCCTTTCTTCACCTTTTTAGTACCTCATTAGTTTCGTGTCTATGTATATGAATTTTTTTAATTAATTTCTAAAGTTAGATAACGTAAATTATTTTATGTTATATTTAGTTGAACTTTGCTAATGATCAATTTAGTTTTGCTTTGTATTAATTTTGTTTGCTATTGCTCTTAAGTAATCTGTAGTCACTACCTGTTTTATAGAAGCTGATAACAGATCTGTGGTTAAGATGATGTAATAGATCTCATTTCCTCCTCAATTGAGCCACATCTGAGCCCTTCTTCTTCTTCTTTGTCTATTTTGGAAGTTGTTCCTAAGTTTTCTTCTTCTACAAATTTTATCAATCTGTTTACCGGTTCATTTCCCTCGCTTACTTTGAATATCCATAGCGATCGACAATCGTGTCTTCTTTATTATCTCATATTAGCATTCATCTTGCTTTATCAGCTCGTCTAATCATCTTAATCATCTCGTGCATATTTAATTTTAGGTGGTTCATGGAAATATTTAACTTCTTCATTTGCGTGAGATTTTGGAGGTGTATATGCTTGGTTTACTTGCATCCAATACCTATATAAATATTTTAATTACTAATTAATGGGATATTCCTCTACTATTATAATGCTCGTCTGTGTGGGTTTATGAGGAATCATTCGTAAGTTACAAGGAGTAATAAGGAAAAGAGGTACCCTAATAGACCATACGATCTATTTAAAGAGGGTACCTTTGAGTGAACACTTGAGCAGTCGCACTCCTCTAAAGGGTCAGATTGACGCTCTAGAAGAGCAATCACGCCAGGCTTCAAGTCTCCAAACGGCTATTTTTCAAGACTTTGTCTAGTCTCGACTTGAACTGTTCAACAGAGTCGCTGTTGACAACTTACACTGGAAGTGCGTTCCAATGGCCGCTGATGCTATATGTGAAAGATTTCCCACACAGATCACGCTGGTAACGCCTCAGTTCAAGTTTGTAGCCATGATTTCTTGTTCTGCTGTGGCTAAGCTGGAAAATATCCCTGTAGTCTACAATGCCAAGGCCTCGAATTATTTTGGACACTTCGATAAGCTGGCCACGCAGTCTCCGGGTTTCCAGCGAGAACAAGTCTGATTCCCGTAATCTATCTTCATAACTTTTGTGCCTGATAGTGGGAATCAGTTTGTTTGCTCTGGTTTGCACACGTTCTAATCTTGCGATATCCTTTCGAAGCAAAGGACTCCAAAATTGTACGGCATACTCCAGGTGCGGTTGGACAAGGTAGTTAAACAAACACAATACTATCTCCTTGTTTCGATATCTAAACTGTCGCTTTATATAACCTAACATCCTTTGGGCTTTCTTTTCCGCCTCAATACCCTGCCTCGAGAACTTGAGATCACTAGTGATAGTTACACCAAGTCCTTCTATGTGTCAGTGGATTCAGGAGCAGTGCGCTTAAGGATATAGTGAAATTGGGGGCTTCGGTGGCCGATATGCATCACTTTGAATTTGTTTACGTTAAAAGGCATTTGCCACGTGTTCGAGACCACTCCCCAATCTTCCGAAGACGTTCATACCAATCTTGGTATCATCAAAAAATTTAGAAATCTTCGCGACGATGAGGGAATTCGACCCAAGTCGACAGGGGTGAATGTGATGGCGGTCTTTGGCAAGGAGAAACCCAGAGACGGCGATATCGTGGCGAAAGTCGTCGGAACCGCGAGGAACGATGATTCGAAGGCCCAACGATCAGAGAGAAGGAATTAGAGATGACAGGATTCCCAAGAAGGAGATAGCGAGGTGACTAGAGGAGAACTTTCACGTTCCAAGCGTGAACTGCTTCCCAATGAGAACACTTGCAAACGTAACTGGAAGAGCACAAATCGATGCAGCCGACAGAGGGGTAACGACAACGCTGGCAGGAATCAATGTCAAAAAATCCTCGCTGTACGAAGGAATCCAGTACGGGTCTCCAAAAAATTAATGACTTCAAGGTACGTGATGGACAACGATTCAGGGGAGCAATCACGCAGAATCCTTACAACAGAATTACTTAAAAGAGCTCACGGCCCTATTTATATCTTTCAGTCCGAAGAAGGAAAAGTAAAGGGGGCAGAAAGGCAGGGGGAGAATGAGTCGCTTCCCCTACGCAAATAAGACTGGTAGATAGCAGAATTCTAGCCCAAAATGGTATCCTCGAAACGGGTCGACCTGCGATAAACACCATAATCTATTTTGTTCTTTTTTCACTCCTTTTTATCTATTTTGTTCCTTCTCTTCTTCATTTTACGGCTTCCCCTCGAAACCCAATCTCCTCTTCACTCGATCATGCCATTATGGTACCATGTTTTTCCCATTTTTATTACTGGTATCTATATTTCTTCTTTTCTCTGTATTGTATTGAGTGCCTCTATTTAGGCGTATGCTTCCTACCTGTACCATAAAATTTACTTCCTAACTGTACACGTATAATTCTTTCCTATCTCCTTACGTACAAGAAATAGTCGAATCTTTATCCAATTTCTGATTTTTTTTGCTTGTTCAAACAGAGTTTCGAAATTTGAAGCTTCGTTTCATAGAATAAATAATAAATGGCTCTTCTTTTTTTCTTAAAAAGTAACTTTGTTGATCAAATATGAGTTCATGGCAGTCCTTTCTTTTTTAAAGGTTTAATTCAAGCTCTTTTCCTGGATTCCCATATTTAAATAAGCGAAAAGGAATATAAACATTTTCTCAATTCATTATGACAACAAAGAGACTATTAGCATATTATAAATTTCTTTTCTCCTTTCAACGATGGTTTGAAGCCAAGACCTCGTCTAAATCCTTCCATATGCCAGTTTTTAGAAGTCCTTAGTGCTTTCACCACGGACATTGATAAAAGAGGGCCTGAAATACAAACACTGTCTTTCCATAGGTCTCTAACTCATCTCTTTTGTGATGATGCTGAGTTTTGTTGAAAAGTTTTTTATCTTCTTTTGGGGTTACCCTTGAGTAGATCCTTAAATTTGTTTGGGGTTGAATTCCATAGCTCCAAAAGAAGCATTAATAGCGACACAAAAGGTGAAAAGGATTGACTTATGGAAGCGAAGAAGTCATCCTAAATTAAGAGAGCATCAAACTGCAAAACAGAGATCAACAATCGTTTGTTCAGACCAGGGTCAAAGAACTTGTTTTATCAGAATGCTGGATCACCTGTTTCCTAAATGACATTACCGAAGCTCAATGACTTGGGATACGAAACTTTGCAAAATCATAATACTCATCGAATCTTTCAACCACTGATTACTATATTTCCAAGCATCTTAACATTGTTATAAGCAAAGGAGATTCCGTTACAGAGAAAATTCAGTAAATAGTGTCCAGGATTTTTGGTGCCCAGACCGCCATACTTTAGTTATATGGACATAAATATCTTTGCTATTCAATGACAGTAAAAATGTTGAAAATAATTTGTATCATAATTTAATTCAAAGTTAACTTAGAATTGGCTATTATTTTCCTCACAACCGTATATTTTATTTATTGCTAACAGAAGATAAAACTTTGAATTTTGTCGTTAGCTATGTAAACAAAACTTCTACTTTGCCATAGATACAACACGATATTCTAACACATATTCACTGCTCAGTCTGCTGATCTAAGTTGATGATGGGGTGTAAGGACAAGCAGATGGGCTTCCTATGTCAGCATGGGTTTTCATTTTCTGCAAACAATAATAATTACAAGGGTTAAAGTGTGAAGGGAACTGGTAAAAAGCATTCCATACAAGAAATTTAACACCGAATTACTCGGTTTGAAATAAAATAATTGAAGTATTACCAGGTAATAGAAAAGGTATTTACATCATCACGAAGATTAAGACGATGGCGAGAGAAAATACCCACCAATCTAAATCGAGGCAACGGATGCGGAATTTTTAAAATCCTAAACCATTCCGACATTAATAGGACAAAGTACTCTAATTACTGAGCACCGCTCCATCCTTCTAAGGCGGAAGGATATTTCCCGCTCGATTCGTCGCGAGCGGTAAGACAAATCCTGCAGAGTATCCGTTTGGCTTAGTCTTCGGTCATCGGTCCTTGCCTGACCGACTCGTGATACTCGTTCGGTCCCAATCCGGCGGTCCCGAATCCTTCATCCAATGTTTTGTAAGAGAAGAGCAGGATCGAATGATCAGAGCATCGAAGGAGTGCAAAAACACGTCGCCCTTCTGGCGACTGTCAACAAGGGCGCAACTCGCCCAAATTAAAACACACAAATAAACAAATAAAACGAAAGGTAAAAATTAGAAAGCGAAAAGTAAAGAAGAAGAAGAAGAAGAACCCACGGCCCAGCGTTGAGGGATGCGGGCCTGCCCCAGGTGCTGGGGCATGCGAGCAACACCAAAGACAGTCAGGTAAAATGGAGGAGGCCAGCCTCTTCCAAGAAGTCAAATAGTCCACAGTTATGTGTGCACGAACTCGTCCTGAGTATAGGGGGCAAGCATTCGTCCTATTTCCGTCCGTAATGACACTTTGTGTCGATCACGATTACGTACGTCATTAATCCAAAGTTATTAGCATTGTGTGAAGTTATGAATCGAATCCTAATTATAAGTGGAGGGCAATTAGCCATTACACAATTTCACTGAATAATATTTTATAGTAGAATTTATTGTGAATCCTATTTTAGGTCAAATTTGATTTTAAATTCAATCCTTCATAGCTTTGTTCAACTACTTCACGAAGTAATCCAATTACTCCATTGTCCGATTGGATAAAAGTATTATTAATTCCGACAAAGGTGGATTAATAATGCCGACAAAGGCTAATAATTAAATTAGCTAACTCGTACTAAATGCGCGGAAGCCATTTATCTCTTTGATGCGATAATTGCTTCTAAATTCTACAGAATTTGCTGGTATCACTTATAACTTGTAGCTTATCAAGTGCCACACACTGGCACACAGGACGCTACATACACAAATACCTCGTCCTTAAGGAAGAGTACCGTGCTCGGAATTTGTTTCTGGAAGTTTAAAATATCCTCAGATATTTTCCAAAGTTGGAGTACGCCTGCTATGGCACCCTTTATTAGCCTCACTCTTCGTATCCTTTCTCTTTATCCTCCAAGTTCCTCTTTATCCCTCATTCCTTGACAACAAGAAGCTGGTTGGGTTGGTAAAACATCGCGTTTGCTTTTTTACATCGATGAAAGTTTGTCGGTAAATTAATTGCTCGCGACACGGCGAGTTGTTAGCGTGTAATGGCAGAAGGAAAACAGAGCAGAAGTTTACCTATTTGAGTACTTATTGCGAAGAAGGTATACAAATTATATCACTCGTAGCGCTACTGTGAATGGCGTAAATGGTGGTAGATGAAAGGAAGGAACACCCCACAGATGGGAGAAAAAAAGCGTTCTTCTAGCCTTGGAGGTTCACGATTACTTTATCACAGTTTGGGCATGGAGGTCATTTGGTTCCAGTGACAAAAGAGCCATTTGGGCAATGGCAGGGTGCAATTGGGCCTACTTCCCAATTGTAGGCTCTAAATCTTCCCTATTTTGAAATCAGAACCTGTAATTTGTATCCTCTCTTTGGCTACACGTTTTTGTACACTAATGGGATTGGCTTAGGTCAAAAGTAAATGATGGTGTTGAGAACTGGATTCCTCGTTACTAAGAACAGGCTTCAAGAGGCTTCAAGTGTAGCTACAAAGCTAGCGAGACCTAAAATATGAACTACGTATAAAAATCAACGAAGGAATAAAGATCAACATGATAATAAAATTAACGCTAAAGATGATTATAATTATTCATTGACACGAATTCTCCCCCTCGACTTAGAGGCAAGTGAACATAAATACGAGAATACGGAAGCAAATCAATAACTGAAATATTCAAAAGTAATGACTAAAAGAAAGGTCATTATTACCCACCCGAAATTGACTAGAAAGTGTTTGCTCCAAAATTTTCCACCTGGTTACAAAAGCAGGTAACCAGGAAAGACTATTTGAATTCTTAATTATTTTCGTTACTTTGTTAGGACAGAATGGGCCATTTTATGCCGCTGTCATACCGTTTATAGAATTCTCCAAATGATGACACCATTTTTGCCTTTCGGAACAAAGTTTCCAAATTTTATTACCCGAATAATAATTCCTCGCTCGAATCCCTAACAATTATTTTAAATAAGAATTGAAAATGATTCTAAAAAATGAATCAGAAATAATTTTCCAAGTTATTATTTTTAAAATTGTTTTATTTGCTGTGATTTAAAGAGGAGAATGAAACTATAACTATTATTAAATACGAACACTCTATGTCCTCGAAATGACCTTTTGCAAATTTAAAACTATTTCCACCATAACCAGTCCTCTAGAAATTGGGTTGGCGCACATCATCCCTTACTAAACATCAGTTCATAAAGACTGATATTTATTAATTGCACAAAGGTAGAAGGAAATTTATGCACCTTAGCACTTTCTTTTATTTTACTGACGCGTTTCAATGCATCAAGTACCATCCTGAGAGTTAGAATGGGGAATCGATACAAGTATTACAGTTTATATATTACAAAAATGTGTTAAAAAACTCACGAACCGAACTGAGACCCGTGTAGGCGAAATAGCAGGACTATGGAGAACAACAGTTAGTGACTGGTCGAGGAATTGTGGGTGGCCGAAGAGGATGGGGGAGGGGGCTAAGCTGCTTGCCAGAGGTGATTAGCGGGTAGAGGCAGCTGTCTTAAATATACCTGTCCCTCTTTTTCCTCTTCTTGCACTGGGCAGGATTTCATTGGAGTTAGATTGTATATTTAGACTTGGTTGTTTTTTTTTAATATATATTTCTTCAAGGAGAAGTAATTGGCGTCTTTTGAGAGCAGAATCTAAAATGTTGGTGTTTTCTTCCATCCTCTTTCTGTTAAGGCAAGTTCCATTTATTTCTTGTGTATGTTTTTTTGGTGTACCATTGCTGAGATGGTTAGATATTCTTCTTGAGAGTGTGCTTTCGGTCATTCCGCTAGGTAAGAGCTTACAGTCTCCTAACGTACATGTGTACTCATATATCAGATTGGTCCTTTGTTTGAGTTGAGGTGGAGGTTTGGGGTTATTTTTCAAGAAAAGCTTGACGTCTCCCTATTTTGATAGTAGATGGTTAGTATCATCTTTTTGTAGGCATTCGTGGGTTTTATTCCATGGTTAGTGATAACTTTGATAGCTCTCTCGTCTGCATGGTGTTCTGTGCTCATATTATTCTTCTAAAAAGATCTATAATGTTTTCCTTGTCTGTATTTTGGTTCTTCTGGGGTTCTAACAGGTACCATCGGTGCATTTTAATTCTTATAGCTCTCTGTTTCCATATTGGAGAATCCGTTGTTAACGACACAGACCATACATGGACGCGAACATTACAAATGGTCTTCTTGGTGTGCTCCAAAAAGGTCGAACGCAATACTCCCGGTGCTATAGAAGCTTTGGAAGCAGAGGCTTGGCGACAAAAAGCCAAAGGTGGTACCCTCCAGGGTGGCGTCCTGAGCAGAATCGGTCCGAGAGATATACTTAGCTCTCGAAGGAGTTTACTAGCATTAAACCCAAAGGGCTTAGGGTATGACTGGAGTCTTTCGGCGGCATAAGCACCGTCGAAACCAGGTGCGTATACAATGAAAGCTGTTGGCAACTGAGGGAGTCGCCGTGCTCGCGCGTACAGGCGAATAATGCACTGTGAACGTCGCAGAGTGAGTGGCATCTCCCCAGCATCAACAAGTAGGCCCTCAATGGGGAAAGTGTGGAAGGCAGCAGTCGCTAGGCGAAGACCAGTGTGGTGTATCGAGTCCACCTTCTGCAATACACGCTCAGCTGCGGATGCATAAAACTCACATCAGTAGTCGAGCTTAGAACGAACAAAGGATCGATAAAAACGTAAGGCAGTAGCCCTACCAGTGCCCCAAGCGCTGAACATCACGGAACGAAGAATATCCATGACGCGGGTACAAGCGACCCTAAGGCAGCAAATATGAGCCTCCCAGGTGAGGCGTCAGTCAAATACAAGACCAGGCGTACCCAATTAAGAAACAAGTCTGGATCTAGTTTGAGCAGTAGATGGCGGCAGAAGTGCACCACCTTTGTCTGGCCAAGGAAAACCGAAACCTGTGCGCTTCGGCGTAGCAAGAGACGCGGTTCAATGCCTGTTGGAGTCGACGCTCCAGAGTTGGCATCTGGGCCGCGCCAAAAGAGATCAAAAGGTCGTCCACGTAGAGCGGAGCAAGAACATCTTCAGGCAGCATCGAGGTAATACGCGTGGCCATTTCGCCTTAAGGGAAAGAGTCACGCTGGGGGAAGGGGGGGAGGGGGGGTGCTGGTTTTAGCCGGGGCTTTGTGTGAACCCTTTGTGCCACCACCTTTGCCAGGGAAGCGCCCGGGGTGGGTAAAACCCAAAGAAGGGGTTCCGACGAGCACGGGAACAACCGGGCCCGTAGGCCTGGGAGGACCAGGAGCAGAGGGTGTCTTTCTGACTATTGAGGCATAGGATGTTCCAGGCAGTGCCGTGCGTACCAGGACCAAGTCCTTAGCCTCTAGGGAGGAGAGACGGTCCTGTGCTTGAACGGCCAGGATTTTTCTCAAGTAGATAAGCAACACATTGCTTCGAAGAAGCGGGGGTGCGTCTCTCCGCAATTGACACACTTAGCCACACACGATTTGGACTTATCGTGTGCGGCCTTGGAGCATTTTACACAAACTTCGGGTAACCCAGAATTTGCACGTCTACACGAGCGATTAACATGTGCGAAGCGGTGACAGTAATAGAATCTCTGCGACAGTGGCAAGAATGCTTTCACGCGGTAGCGTTACCAACCGACACGCATCGACTCGGGGGCATTGTCATCATCAAACGTGACGAAGAGTGTAGGGGAGAGTCTCTAGCCCCCTCCCTGTTTTCTCATCATAACGTTCGCCATTAACCCCCCTTCCCCTGGTCAGGTAGCACTAGGGTGATGTCATTTATGGAATAGTCCACGACTTTCCTCAAATTAACTACTTCTTTTACAAAGTTAATGGTAGAGTGCGGTCTCGGTCTTACTCACGGGGGTGCCATCATGTGTCCGAAGAGCACTAATTTTGGCCGCCTCGGAGGGATCCGACGCATTCACCAGAAGGCTACCTTCCGTGAAACGGTTCCCCTTCGGCTCTCTACCAATCACAAAAGCTATAGCTCTCTTATGCTGGATCAAGGTGCCCTTCGCCAACATGCTTCCATCAGTGGGGAAAATAACCAGGAAGTGTTTGAACCCAGCGGGCTCAAAAACGCCGGGGTGTCTCTGAATGAGGATCCCAACGTAATCGAGGCTCCGCCCTGCGCACTTGCACTTTTGGTCTTAGTCTGGGGCTTCGCAACAGGGGGAATGGGGCAGCGCGGCCGTCATGCCGATCTGCGTTTTGTCGCTTACCGAAGTGGCAGCAGACCGATCCTTCCCCTCAACCCCTGCGGATGTAGAGGTGCCCCGAGTCTTTTTGATCTTTTTCTTATTTTTTTATATTTTGGAGTTGCGGGCGGGAAATGAACCCGCTTCTCCCCTCCGCCGGCAGGAGCCCCCAGGCCAGATGGAGGAGATCCCTCCCTTATTTTTACTGCCTTGGAGAACCGAGCCATCAGAGGAAGACCGTGTACAGGAGCGGACTTGGGTTCAGGGTTTGGCGCCGAACCCGGATTAGCCCCCATGGAAGGTCCTACCGTCTGAGGCTAGGTTTCCCCAAGGACCATGTCTATCTCGAAGAAGGGGGGCTCCATTTGGCTATCCTCCATCAGGACATCACAAGTCTTGTTGGTAGTGGTCTCACGAGACAGGTTTAATGGGGGGACACAGGCCTTAACTACCGCTAAGGTCAGTATCCGAGCAAGCAGGTCTTTGGAGGAAAGCGGGCTATGGGCCCGGTCTTCCCTCTCCCACCTAAAGGAGTTTGCTCTACCAAGCGGCTTCAAACAAGAGAGGCTAGTTATGGGCTGCCTGCTGGCTTCTTTGGCAATCCCTGGAAAGTAAAGGTGGAGCCGCAGGAGGGTGGCTCCGAGGGGAAATTAAGGGGAGATTTAGGGGTGTTTGATCATTGGGCATGGTGACCCTATTCGTTCTGAGGGATGCATACGCTAATCACCCCTAGCAGTAGCCCTTTCTGCAAGGGGTGAGTACCGAACTGGCAGAGCCAGCTGCCGCCATTTTAGGCCACCCCGTCTAGCTGGTGATTTGGAAGCCCTTCTGCATGACGGCTCCACCTTTGATAAAAATTCAAAAGAGAAATGAAGGGGAAGTGAGGAAGGTACGGCTGGAGATCAAGCAGGTTGTTAAAAGCCCACCACCCCACACATTAGCTCAGAGGTGATGGGTCATTGTCCCCTCTCTTCTCAGCCCCGATCCGGGATAGATGGCTAAGAGGAAGCTAGTTGGCATCTACCCTGTGAAATTAAAAGCCAACCATAGAAAGTTGTGCGAGAAGTTGTAGAAAAAGTGAGGAAGTAGGGTAGAAAACACAAGGTCAGAAAGAAGGAGAACAGGCTAAGCTGGGACCGACGGGGCGCTGAGTCCCTTCAGCACGACGGCCAGGAAGGCAAATCGCCGTGCTTCCTTACGGGGTGAGAGTAAAAGAAAATAGGAGGTGAAACTTTTACAAAAATAAGACTAGAGAATTTTAAGGTTCATAGTAATTGAAAGTCCCTAGTAAAAAGGTATCTCTGGCGTTTAGTAAAATGATTTTAGTTTGAGAAAATAAGGATGAAATGAAATTTGAAGATACCTGATTAAATATATCTCTGGTATGATTCGTAATTTTTTTGTGAATGTTTTTTAGTTTTTGACTTTTGTAAAGTCAATGGCATTCAAACCGTTGTGCAGCGGAGTCGTTTACACCACTATGGTTTGTTAGAATTCGGTATATCACAAGATGGAAATAATTCTGTCAAGATGTGGTATTTGGCGTTTTGGTCTTTTTCAATATACGGTTACGATGAAAAATACGGACTGTTATTGCGCTTAAATATTCATGTAACTGTCAGATAAGTTAATTAAATTCAAACTTTGATCCGTATGGGATCGAAAGGGGTATACGGCACCTATCAAATCGTTTATTCCGGAATTGGAGTTTGTAAGTGTAACAAAAAGGTCAGGAGACAGCTTAACTATGCCGTGCAAGAAAGTCTCCTCAACCAGTCCCCATTTGATGTCTTCCGAGAAAATTCACTTGTATTCTCTGCTTTTGAGACCTTCATTTACGTCGTGAGGTTACGCCTTTTCGAAAAATAGACCTTTTCGGTACCATTCACCCTAAAGTTAAGTTTCCTTGAGTTGTAAAGGTACCTAAGCTGGCGGTTGTAGGAGGAGGGAAAACCTACTCGAGCGACGGTGCGACTGGGATTGCTTTGGGTTAAAAGGCTAGTGCTCCACCCATTCAGGCCTCCCAACCGCTAAGTTGGGTCTGTGGGTATCCTTGGTATTCGTGGTATATATGTCGAGTAGAGCTTGCCTTACTATCTGCAACTGTAGCAGAGTAATGTTCTCGTTAGGGATGGTTGATCGAGGTTTGAAGCTTTTATCAGGTCACTCTCACTCTGGTTTCATATTGATTCTTAATACCTCTTCCGAGGGCTGATCTTCCGGGAACCGCATTTCTTGCATGCCATTTTGGTCAGACATGCAGATCATCTCGGTAGCAAAGCGTGCAGTTAGTGCAGGGTTAATAATGTGCTTACAATAATTGCAACACTTGATTTTTATGGATTTTCTACTGGTAGGATTGTCTTCTGGTGGATGGGTGGTTTTCACTACCACCAACTTGGTAGACTGTATACGTGGCTTTGTCTCTCTGTTTAAAGAGAGAAAGAGACTAAAATAGATATGTACAATCAAATTATTATTAGTATCTACACAATATCTATTGGATTTCTATAATTAAAAAATACTTTTGAATGCAAAACGACTAGTAAAAAAGCGAAATCAATCTGGCCTATTTATAACTTTAACATCTTGTTTAACTAATGAGACAAAATCGACCATTTAAGTAATGAGAAAAATAAATTTCAATAAATGGTGAGCAACATTTAGACCACTCAAATTAATTCGTTTCTTTTGGTGCAATTTTAACATTGATTGATATTATTAGATACCCAACACAGTAACGACTTTGTGTATTAGGGAATCGAGAACGAGGGTTAATTATACATTACCAGTAATTACAGTTGGATTAACTAAAATCGGTCCATTAACCTTAACCGTTCTCGCTTTATTACTTTTGAAGGCCATTTTTGGGAGGTGTTCTGCATTTCTGTTGCTCAAAAAATAATTTATTCGTTTATCTCCAAATGTATACAAAACCACAGTAACCAACTTGTTATCTGTATGTTATTCAATCTCTCACATTCTAGACAAATATCCAATTAGCATCAGGTACTTACGACAACAAATTGCTCGGACGGATCATGAGAGGAAGAGAGGGTGAAAGGGGGTGAAAGATTCACACGTGAAATTGAAACAAGACATGAAAGCGATGTCTCGTTGCGAGGCTCTGAGCTCATCAGAATTTGGGATAAATTAAATCTTCAAAGGAAAGATTAATTAACCCGAATTTTGACGGAAAATAGAAAAATTAAACTTGATAATAAAATATTTGTTTTAGTCCAAGGATACTGTAAAATAAAGTGGCCTTAAAAAAATTCGTTGTCTTATTTTACACACCAAGCGGACAATTTACAGTCCTGAAATTATTAGGAGGCATCGATATGAGTTTAAAATTAAAGATTATAATGATCACTTCCTATTTACGTATGTACAATACTTACAACCGAAAGAGCTTCGGTATATACACTTTCAATATTTACAAGAAGGGGCAATCAATCGAATGCCGAAGGTATAACAAGCGACAGTTAATAAACATGGGAAAGGATTACAAATTAAATCCTATAAGAGGTACAGCATCTTTAGGGCAAGGGCTGATTTATCGTAAACCAGACAAATAAAAGAAGAAGAAAATACACTAATTAATTGTCCATGGTAAACGATAATATACACAGCGAGGCGTAACACTAATTAGTTTGAATTTATTATAAGATTCATTCCTTTATGTTGGAAGATATATTTTCGAAACACTGGGACCGGGCACAAAGCGTTTAAAGGAAAAAAATCCACAATACATAAAATTGGTACAGAATGTCAATTGTTCAATGGTTTCATATTAAGGGGTCAATTCAATATTTCCTTTATTCTTTTTCGAGCTAAATAGGCTGCTAAATGTCTTGGTAGTAGACCTTTGCAGGTAGGCTCGAAAACTAAACCATGCCCGGCAGCAGTTGACCCGCAGGTGGGTCCGAGAGAGAGGTCGTGCCTGGCGGGAGTTGATTCGCAGGTTAGTCCGATGGGGGGACCATGCCTGACGGGAGTTGATCTGTAAGTGAGTCTAATGACGAAACCATGCCTGACGGGAGTTGACCCATAGGTGAGTCCGAAGGCTGAGCTTTGATCTCTACTGGGTAGAATTTCGCCAATGGCCTCGTTATGATGCCGGTCTTGATTCGCAAAGTTGCCGAACGAACCTTCGGGGACAAAGCGTTTAAAGGAAAAAATCATCAATACATAAAATCGGTACAGGATGTAAATTTTTAATGGTTCCATATTAAGAGGTCAATTCCACATTTCCTATATTCTTTTACGGGCTAGATAAGCTGATAACCATCTTGGTCGTAGATTTTTTTAGGTAGACTCGAAAACTAAACCATGCCCGACGGCAGTTGACCCGCAGGTGGGTCCGAGGGAGAGGTCGTGCCTAGTGGGAGTTGACTCGCAAGTAGGTCCGATGGGGAGACCATGCCTGACGGGAGTTTACCCGCAAGTGAGTCCGAAGGCTAAGCTTTGATTTCTACTGGGTAGAGTTTTGCCAATGGCCTCGTTATGATCCCGGTCTTCATTCGCAAAGTTGCCGAACGAACCTTCGGGGACAAAGCGTTTAAAGGAAAAAATCCTCAATACACAAAATCGGTACAGAATGTCAATTGTGCAATGGTTCCACATTAAGGGGTCAATTCAATATTTCCTTTATTCTTTTTCGATCTAGATAAGCTGCTAAATGTCTTGGTCGTAGACCTTTGCAGGTAGGCTCGAAAACTAAACCATGCCCGGCGGCAGTTGACCCGCAGGTGGGTCCGAGGGAGAGGTCGTGCCTGGCGGGAGTTGACTCGCAGGTGGGTCCGATGGGGAGATCATGCCTGACGGGAGTTAACCCGCAGGTGAGTCCAATGACGAAACCATGCCTGACGGGAGTTGACGCATAGGTGAGTCCGAAGGCTGAGCTTTGATCTCTACTGGGTAGAGTTTCGTCAATGGCCTCGTTATGATCCCAGGCATTAATTCGCAAAGTTGCCGAACGAACCTTCGGGGACAAAGCGTTTAAAGGAAAAAATCATCAATACATAAAATCGGTACAGGATGTAAATTTTTAATGGTTCCATATTAAGAGGTCAATTCCACATTTCCTATATTCTTTTACGGGCTAGATAAGCTGATAACCATCTTGGTCGTAGATTTTTTTAGGTAGACTCGAAAACTAAACCATGCCCGACGGCAGTTGACCCGCAGGTGGGTCCGAGGGAGAGGTCGTGCCTAGTGGGAGTTGACTCGCAAGTAGGTCCGATGGGGAGACCATGCCTGACGGGAGTTTACCCGCAAGTGAGTCCAAAGGCTAAGCTTTGATTTCTACTGGGTAGAGTTTTGCCAATGGCCTCGTTATGATCCCGGTCTTCATTCGCAAAGTTGCCGAACGAACCTTCGGGGGCAAAGCGTTTAAAGGAAAAAATCCTCAATACACAAAATCGGTACAGAATGTCAATTGTGCAATGGTTCCACATTAAGGGGTCAATTCAATATTTCCTTTATTCTTTTTCGATCTAGATAAGCTGCTAAATGTCTTGGTCGTAGACCTTTGCAGGTAGGCTCGAAAACTAAACCATGCCCGGCGGCAGTTGACCCGCAGGTGGGTCCGAGGGAGAGGTCGTGCCTGGCGGGAGTTGACTCGCAGGTGGGTCCGATGGGGAGATCATGCCTGACGGGAGTTAACCCGCAGGTGAGTCCAATGACGAAACCATGCCTGACGGGAGTTGACGCATAGGTGAGTCCGAAGGCTGAGCTTTGATCTCTACTGGGTAGAGTTTCGTCAATGGCCTCGTTATGATCCCAGGCATTAATTCGCAAAGTTGCCGAACGAACCTTCGGGGACAAAGCGTTTAAAGGAAAAAATCATCAATACATAAAATCGGTACAGGATGTCAATTTTTAATGGTTCCATATTAAGAGGTCAATTCCACATTTCCTTTATTCTTTTACGGGCTAGATAAGCTGCTAACCTTCTTGGTCCTAGATTTTTTTAGGTAGACTCAAAAACTAAACCGTGCCTGATGGCAGTTGACCCGCAGGTAGGTCCGAAGGAGAGGTCGTGCCTGGTGGGAGTTGACTCGCAAGTAGGTCCGATGGGGAGACCATGCCTGACGGGAGTTTACCCGCAAGTGAGTCCGAAGGCTAAGCTTTGATCCCTACTGGGTAGAGTTTTGCCAATGGCCTCGTTATGATCCCGGTCTTCATTCGCAAAGTTGCCGAACGAACCTTCGGGGACAAAGCGTTTAAAGGAAAAAATCCTCAATACATAAAATCGGTACAGAATGTCCATTGTGCAATGGTTCCACATTAAGGGGTCAATTCAATATTTTCTTTATTCTTTTTTGAGCTAGAGAAGCTGCTAAACGTCTTGGTCGTAGACCTTTGCAGGTAGGCTCGAAAACTAAACCATGCCCGGCGGCAGTTGCCCCCTAGGTGGGTCCGTGGGATAGGTCGTGCCTGGCGGGAGTTGACTCGCATGTGGATCCGATGGGGAGAACATGCCTGACGGGAGTTGACCTGTAAGTTAGTCCAATGACGAAACCATGCCTGACGGGAGTTGACCCACAGGTGAGTCCGAAGGCTGAGTTTTGATCTCTACTGGGTAGAGTTTCGCCAATGGCCTCGTTATGATCCTAGGTATTAATTCGCAAAGTTGCCGAACGAACCTTTGGGGACAAAGCGTTTAAAGGAAAAAATCCTCAATACATAAAATCGGTACAGAATGTCAATTGTGCAATGGTTCCATATTAAGAGGTCAATTCAATATTTTCTTTATTCTTTTTTTGAGCTAGAGAAGCTGCTAAACGTCTTGGTCGTAGACCTTTGCAGGTAGGCTCGAAAACTAAACCATGCCCGACAGAAGTTGACCCGCAAGTAGGTCTGTGGGAGAGGTTGTGCCTGGTGGAAGTTGACTCGCATGTGGGTCCGAGGGGGAGAACATGCCTGACGGGAGTTGATCTGTAAGTGAGTCTAATGACGAAACCATGCCTGACGGGAGTTGACCCATAGGTGAGTCCGAAGGCTGAGCTTTGATCTCTACTGGGTAGAATTTCGCCAATGGCCTCGTTATGATGCCGGTCTTGATTCGCAAAGTTCCCGAACGAACCTTGCCATCTCCTCACATGTGCAAATCGGTGAATATTCTCAATTTTCACTTTAACCTGCGAGTTTCGTTATGGCCAAGCACGACTTTACTGACAGCAGGATTCTCTCCCTGCCTAGATGCACGTGTTGTCTGCGCCAGAGCTACCAGGTACTCTTAGTGCCATCTAGTTCAGGCTCGTTGGCGCATTTTCTTAATTTTTTCTGGCCTCTGGTTAAGGCAAATGGCTGACCGTATTCAGGATCATCATCATTCCTAAAGCTACACTGCAGAGGAACCCTCCTAAAACCATAAAGAAGTTCAGAAGGGGTTAACGGGTCCAGGTCGTCGGCATCATTTGCAACATACGTTAGAAGCCTGTGGTTACGGAAATTCTCTATTTGTTCTAAGAGGGTAGAAATTTCGTCCTATCCCACTATTTTTCTGCCCAATATCCTTTTAATGGTATTCTTAGTCAAGCCGACTAACCACTCCACGAAACATGTGTACCACAGCGCTTTGATGGGTTAAACACCCACCTACTAACTTTAAACTCAATCGTGCACTGTATTTAGGTATATGGCTGCTGCACGAAGTGTTTCGGCATTATCGCTACATTTCTACTCTACTGGCTGGTAGCACGGGGGCGTCTGGTGTCTCTTAACGTTTTGCTCTTAGTCGGTGACAGGTGTAACAACCTCTAGTTACTCTCTTTATTACCTATCGGGCACGAAGCACCCAATACTTACTAAGTATGATCATCAGTGATTGTCCGATAGGTTTTTTTTTAACCGTTTACTGCCCTCTTTGACCCTTTGGCGGGTCTAAACAGGCATCTTATTTTGCATACATGCCATCTTCTTTTGACTGTTATTAATTTTTCTCAAATAGTTTGGTCTTTTTTAAGTACTTAAACAGATTGTTAATATATTTGAGATTGTCACCTAAAACATTTTCAATACTTATATTGTCTCCAAAATAGTTGGTTCTGCTAAGCTGGTATTTCCTGCAACTTAGGAGTATATGGGATGTGGTCAGTTGGGCATTGCATATCGTGCAGTGGGGTGGGGGGATTTTGGAGAAACGGTAACTATGGGTGAGGTTTGTATGGCCCATACGTAGGCATCCAAGAACGACTTCTTCTTTTCTAGACTTTCTATAGGATTGTTTCCATTTCTCAACCGTCTGTTTTATTTGGCACAGATGTTGATGTCCTTGTGTTCGGCATTCGTTTTCCCATTTCTTTTTTATTACTCTTGAAAATTTTGAGTAGTAGTCTTTGTAGTAAGTGGGCTTAGCCGGGTGTCTTAAATTAGTAGCTGCTGCTTTAGCTGTCTTGTCTGCTTCTCATTTCCTTTATTGCCCACATGAGCGGGGCGCCAGCATATTGTTATGTTAGTTCGGGTCGAGGCGAGTTGGTCTTGTATTTTTATGGCCAGCGGGTGGTTTTGATTTCTGGTTTGCAGCATTGCCAAAGCACTGTTCGAGTCCGTCTAGATAGGGGTCTTTTCATTATTTAGACTGGCTTGGTGAATTGCCAGCAAGATTCCTGTGAGTTCCGCAGATAGAACCGAGGCGCATTGTGGTAAACGGGTTGTTCGTATAGAAGAACTACTGCGCACGCTACTCCATTTAATGATTTGGATCCATCCGTGAATATGAATTGGGATGGTTGGTGTGATTTTGGGTGATTATAAAAATGATGGACTAGCACTGTTGGCGGGATTATTTGTCTTGTTGTAGGGAGATGTAATATGCATATTCGAGGTGATTGTGTTGTCCAATGGGGGATTTGGGGGAGATTTTTCCAAATAGATATTTGGGTTGTCTAGTTGTAAATCTATCATGCGATTTTTTACTCTTTGAGTGTAGGACAGGTAGATGGGTGGCCTTTGAGCTCTGGCTGGTACTGATCTGATGAACTGGAGAGGTTTGGAGTTGGTACGGTATACATGAGCCAGGTATCTGAGTTCAGATTCCATCCTTTGGTAGGCTAATCTAGGGAGACCTGTTGGGGTGGGTTTAAAAGCACTTGTAGCCAGTCGTAGGTCTTGGTAATGAAGCGGGTCTAATTTGCCGAGGGTTGACTTTGTAGCCTCTCCATATAGATGACAGCCGTAACCAATTCTGGAAAGGAGTAGGGTGCGGTGTAGATACAATAGTATGTTTCTGTCTACACCCCAATGGAGGTAGGATAGTTTTTTGAGGAGGTTGGTTACGCTGATGCAGCGTCTCCTGAGATCAGTTATATGATCCTTCCATGTGAACCTTTGATCTAGTATCAGGCCTAAGAATCTAGTTTGGTTTTTAAAGGTAATTTGATGATGGTTAATCCGTAGGGCCGTATGAGGGGTAGTTCTTTTCCTAGTAAAGGTGATGGCAACAGTTTTCTCCGCTGATATGGTGAAACCGTCGTGTGTAGCATAATGGGCAATATTGTTTATTGCTATTTGTAGATGGTTTGCTGCCTTATTTGGGGTTTTACCGTAGTGCCAGATTACTAAGTCATCCACGTATAAGGCGCATCTAATAGCGGGTGGTACCTGTAGGGCGAAGTCGTTTACCGCGATGATAAACAAGGTCGTGCTAAGAACACTCCCTTGTGGTACTCCTTCATATTGGGTGTATGGTTTATAGCAGGTTTCATGTATTCCCACAATAAAACTTCGGTCACTTAGAAAGTTTTTAATAAAAAAAACCCATCGGGCCTCTGATGCCTAGTTTATAGAGTTGGTTCAAAATATGACGATGCCAGACAGTGTCATATGCATTGGCCAGATCAAAAAATACAGGAGTGAGAAAATTTCCTTGAGAGAATGATTGTCCTACATCATGGTAAAGTATGATTATATGGTCTAGCATAAAGCGTTTTTTTTCGGTAGCCGTATTGGTTGGGTGATAACATATTGTCGTTTTCTAAGAACCACTTCAGTCTGTTGTTCACCATCTTCTCCAGCAGCTTACATAGACAAGATGTCAGGGATATAGGTCGGTAATTGTTGGAATTAGATGGGTCCTTACCTGGTTTTAGGAAAGGAAGGATTACCGCCTGTCACCAGTCTTCCGGAAATAAGCCTTCTTTCTACATCCGATTGTATTCTTGTAGGAGGAGTTGTAGGCAGGTGGGATGACTTTTCTTTAGAATGTTGTATGTTATGTTGTCGTTTCCTCAGGCTGTATTAAGGCTTTCTGCAAGAGTTTCTTCCAGCTCTGCTTGGGATAAGCGGAGGTTATAAGGCGGAAAGCTGCATCTGGAGAAGTTAAGTGGGGTTTGGTTGACTGTCGCTTTTCGGTTTTGCCATTCATCTTTAGAATCGGGAAATGTGTTGGACTTTGTTTTCCTAACATTCACTGTACTTCTCGCCATATTTTAGGGATGGGCGTGTTGGAGTTTATGGTTGACGTGTATCCTGGCTTCCTTAATTTACTTTCGGGTAACAGCGCATAGATATGATCTGCTGATAACCGTGTTGCTTAAAGATTTTGTGTGCCCTATCTCGTTTTCTTTTTATTTCTTGGCAGTCTTCGTTCCACCATGGTGTAGAACGGTGTTTTGGTTTGGAACTAGTCATTGGGATGCAATCTAGAGCAATTGTTTGTAAGGCCTTTATAAACGAGGATATGTCCATTTCCTTATAATTTTGTTCTACGGTCGATTTTATATTAGCTGTTTTGGTTGCAAAGACAGTCCAGTTTTCACAATTATAGTTCCATTTCCTCTTCTGATTCAGGAAGGCTTGCGCTGGGAATTCGATTATAATAGGGTAGTGATCATTACCACAGAGATTGGGATATGTGATGCAGTATGGTTCTGTGGGAAAGTTAGGAGAGATAAGGCTTAAGTCTATGTGAGAAAAGGTGTTGGTCTGTTGGTGGTAGTGAGTTGCGTTATTGCGATTTAGGATATTAAGGCCATGGCTTTCAATGGTATCGGTCACAAATCTGCCTCTGCTATTTGTTTTTGAGTCATACCAGTAGGGGCTTCTTGCCTTGAAGTCACCTAGCAGTAAGAATGGTTTAGGTAGCTATTCTTTTAGTAGTTCAAGCTCTTGTTGGTTTACGGGAAGATTGGGCGAAAAGTAGAGTAAGTAAATGGTGGTGAGGATTGTATTTTGTACTTTAACTGCTATTGCGTTTAGTGTTGTGTTTAATGGGTGTAGGATATGTGGGGTATCATGGCAAATGTATATGGCGTTGCCTTTGGTTGGAGCCGTCAGAGATAAATGGTAATTATAAAGGTGGATTAGTAAATTTTGTGGATTAGTACACATGGTTTCGCTGAGGCCTATGCATATCGGTTCTTTATCTGCTATTAATTTCTGGGGAGATTCAAAGTTGTCACGAAGGCCGCGTATTTTCCATTCAATGAAGATTTGCTTGGTGTTTCTGATACTTGTACTTATCTTGATGATCTTAAGGCTCCAAATTCGGTGGAACTGCTGGTTTTGAAGGCTGGTTTAAGTGTTGTTAACCTTGAGGCCTTTTACGATGTCGGGTTCGAGCTGCTCGAGTAGATTTGGGTAAATGTCATTTTACTTACTATGCGGTTTTCTTTTGTTTTCTGGGGGCGTTGCAGTTTGGGTTTTATATTGCGTGATGTTTCTGCTAAGTGCATTTCTCTTTGTGAAACAAGAGAGAATGCTCGTCGTGGGATCTGTTGTGTGGGTGTCTTTATTGGTGAGATTATTTTTTGCCCATCGCATGAGTCAAGTCTCTCAGTTACTCTAGGTTTTTCACTTGATGCGGAAGTCACCGTTGGTCGAGGATTTAAAGATGGGGACTTAATCTGTGGAGAGTCTGCTGGAAACTGTGCATCCAGGTGGGCCTCTGTAATCTGAGTTTGTTTATCTGTTTAAGTCCATCTCTATTGCCGTGGTGGATTCTTCGGGTGCTGGGCAGTGTGCATCTTGGGTCGTTGGATGAAGAGCGAGGGATGTACTAGAGGAAGATGTAAGTAACTGATCTTTGTAATTGACTGTTTCCTCACTAGATTAGCTGTTCTTTCTGGTCGCTTTTACTTTTGGCCTTTTTGTTGGTAAGGTTGAAGAGGTTGATTTAGGCGATTCTTGTCTGCTTCTTTTATGCAATGTCTTGGGAGCTTCCAAGTTGGGGTACCCGAGATTTAGGGATTCGGCGATGTGGATTGCTGGGATTTAGGGCTTTCTAAGGCGTCTTGTTTTTTGAAGTTTTGTTTGGGAGTCTTGCTGGTTTCTGCTCTTTCCAGAGTTTCTTCTGGAGCTTTTGATTGTGAGGTTGGTCTACTGGTAGAGGCTTTATGGGTGAGGGTGTCTTCTCTAGCATCAACATAGCTTGGTGTATTCAGAGATCTTCCTTCTTCCAACATATCGGCCAAAGCTTGGTACCTGCGAATGCCCTAACGGAGCATCCTAATTCGCATTTCTTGATGAAAAAGAAAGTGTTTGCATATTTTTCTAAATGCATGATGGTTTTCTCAACAGTTAATACAGTGTTCGTCTTTGCTGCATTGTTCGCTGCTGTGGCCAGGCTAGGAGCATATAAAGCATAGTTATGGGTTCAACGTGCAGTATTTGGCCGGATGAACAAACTTAAGTCATCACCTGCACTGGATTGGGGAGGGCAACTCTTCTTGTATTTTTATAGTTGTTCCAGCAAATCTAATTGTGTTTGGGATGGTTTGTGGTTTGAATATGATTTTAGCGATTTTAAGTGGGATAGGGCGGTTGGGTGATTTCTTTTCGAAGATCAAGACGCCCTCTATTTGGTGGCCGTCATATTCAAAAAGCTTTTGTATGCCTTTGCATATAAAGGACTCTTTGGCTCAAGCATAAACCTACTGAGTAGGACGGTGCCCACTCTAGTATTATGCCCGTTTTAGTCAGTGGAGTTAATTTCATGCTCACCTAGGACGGTGAGGGCTAGTCATTTTTTTAAAATTGCTTATGATTTTGCTTTCACTGTGGTCTCAGTTTGGGACGAGTTAATGGAGAACTTTGGCTGTGCTTCTTCAGTGACTGCTTGCAGTCGCTCCCGGAGTTCTAATGCACAAAAGTAGTTTTAATAGTTATGTATCGGGACCAGCAGGCTGGCCCAAATATTTGTCTGAGGTTGTTAAAGGTCTAGTTTTTTTTTGTTTTGTTGGTTCGTCGGTTGAGTGGTTATTTGTTTTTTGTAGTGCTATCCATGGTCGAAACTATTCATTCGCCACCCCTACCCGTGACGGCTAACACTGACTCCAACAAGGGAACGGCACTGCTAGGCGCCTTTCGATTGGCACCGGCCGCTATCACTAGGTAGGATGGGATACGCCTTCTCCGCCACCCCTTAGGAAACCCTGGACCAAATCCTACACGTGGCGTGGTAGACAGGTCATGATGACAGATCAGGCTTGGTGACTGGCTTAAGAGCGGTTAGGTTCACCACGCTTAACATCGGGTCGTAGGAATGTTCAATGCCGTGGTCCCCAGTTATTGGCTGGGACCTAGATGAATTGCCTACTATGGCTAACTAGCGACATCTGCCCGGGTTTGAAGTCAGAGTTGTCCCTCTCCTAGGTGGAATGTCAACCAAGACTATGAGCTCCACCTGCCCAGCCAGGTTATACCGCCTGACACTCGGTCGTTGGACATAATTTCTGTATAAGCAGGGGCACCATGAGCATGTAATGGGCCAACAATTGGGGTGCAGAGGCTAAGTAGCCCTAAAGGCTATGTATTGCGCATGCAGCCCCGAAACCCCTTTCCTTCACGTATGGTTCTTTATTTGAATCTGAACAAAGACATTGAAGGACGATTTAACTGTCTGACCAGAGGAAAATTTCACCTAAAAATAGATCTAGAGCTATTTTTATTTCTTTTAATAGACGAGCCGTGAAAAGAGCGACGGTTAATTCTAATTTTGGCACAGTAATAGATTTACCTACAATTTTTGCTTTAGCCATAACGAGGCAAACCTCATCGCCGAATGCTTAATGTTGTCCATAATTGCCGAGGACGTCACTCAATACATGGATGAGCTTAATGATGTTTGGTTGATGATTATCGTCTTTGGTGAGATCGTCGATGGCTGTGGAGTCCGCGAAAGTTGGCACAGCCTCTTCCACAGACACCGCAGCTAAGAATGTGTCACGTGTGGATGAATGAGAAATGCATGGAGTGATAACTTGCACGATGAAATTTAAGGTGGAAAGTAGGTCTGCATTCTTCAGTCCACCATCTTTACTTTCCCCTGCTGAGTCCAGTGGCAAGGAAATTATCCAAGACGACTGGAGCAGGTTTAAGTTTCAGTGCTCTGCTGAAAAAAGTCCCTCCTTGGACTATCGCCTAATGCACGAGCACCGTGCAGATTTTATCTCCAGGTTTACTCCTGAAACCTTGGTCCTTTAAAGGGCTCCCACAAGACTGCGGTTGGCTGGGTTATACCGCTCGGCACTGGGTCGTTGGACATACCTTCAGTTAAAGGCAGGGGGACCACGAGCAGGTAGTACGCCAACAGTTGATAGGCAGAGGCTAAGTAACCTTATCTTCTATAAAGCTTTTATCGCCGAATACAGACTAGACTACGGCCCCATATCCCTTAGAACTAGAGTCCGCAAAGCGATGTAATTCTAGATCCTTAGATGGTTCCATTGTGATTGGCTCTCTTTGTCTAAAAGTTTATCCCAATCAAATTTCTTTTCCAACAAACTCTTCATAAGAATCGTGTTAGTATCGTTACTGGGAGTAGATGTCCCAATGGATCATATATAGATGCTCTTCCCGCTAACACCTGCCCTTTGGTTTGGGCCGCCATTGTATGTTCGGTTTGTAGTAATAGAGTTTATCAATCGGAGCATTCCGACCCAGACCAACAAACTTGATAGGCTTTTTAGCCAATTCGTTCTGCCTCAAAAAACACTATCAATGTCATGCAAATTATAATACCAATTTCGAACGTTAAAGCCTGCCTGTATTAGAATTTTCTTTGATGCCTTATAAAATCGAGTAAAATCATTAGCTGTAGGGAAAGAACAAAGTAAATTATCAACATGCAGGCCTTTTCTTAACATTTCTGAATAACATGCGCCCCTTTCTTCAATCAACTGAAGAAGTGAGGCATTTAGCAAAAATTAGCTACTAGTCGAGCCCCAAAATACAACCTTATATCGATAGGTAACATTAGGGCTATTAGGATCCATCGGGTGCCTCCACCATTAAAAACGAGTAGAGTCTTTATCCACTTCCATTAAACGTATCTATAAAAAGGCCTTCTCTATATCGGCCACGCAGGCAAATGAACGTTGCCTAAATCTTATTAGAATGTGAAATAAATTACTATCAAGAGAAGTCACAGGGTAAAGAAAGACAATCGTTCGAACTAGTTTTACCGGCTGAACAGTCAAAAACTACCTTCAAGGGGGTGGTAGCGAAATCCTTAAGTACTCCATGGTCCGCTAAATAATGCACCTTAGAACACTTATATAGGGGCTTCTTACAGTTACTTACTCTATGTAACCTTTGTTGAGTGGTTCTTTAAATATTTCATCATAACAGTTTAGTAGTTTAAGGGTTATTTTGTCTTAGTCGATTTGTTATATTACACAACCTAGTTTTGGCAATTGCATAATTGTCGCCTAAGTTAGGATGCCCTTTTTTTCATGGTAGGCCCCCTACAAATCTTCCATGCCGGAATTGGGCCGTTGATTTAAAGTCGGCATACAAACTTTGATCCTCAGATGTCATCCGCTGAGGGATCAAACCTATGGAATCCATTTCCCATATAGTATTTTTGTCATCCCTAGGGGAAATAGCATTTAGGCGTCCGAACTAATAAAATTCATCTACAGTTGCCTGAAGCACGGTTACGCCATTAGTTTTGATTGGTTGAAATAGTTTTTTTCAGAAGGTAAAACCCCCAAGGGCATGATACCAACTGTGGATTCGAGATAAGTGATTCCACATTTCTCCTTTATACCTTTAATGAATTTAAAGTAAGAATCAGTCCCTATTAGGATAGAAATATCCTTAATGGTTTTGTCATTGAATGGATCGGCCAGTTTTAGATTCAACGCTGCAAGCCTATTTTTTGCCTTTCCTATTCCTGGCATATGGACATGATTAGATAAATATTCTACAACAAGTGTTTTGATAACAATAGATTTATGTTTATTATTGACTTTAAATGACACTGTCATAATTTGTGTACACTTTTGTTTCCAAAACCACTTACGCGTAATTTAGTCCTACGAATGACGGGCAAAACAATAATATACAAGGCGTGGATTAACGCTAATTAGTTTGAATTTTACGTAGGATAGGTTATGATACCTGATGAGAGCTTGGAAAAGGGAATCAATAAAAGAAATCAAATTTGGGGAGTGGTACGATACTTACCTTGATCTTCAGGATACTTTCGTTATACCAGCACCAACAAGTCAGAATTGGAAATAAAATAAATAAAAGAGAAAATCAGAAACAAAGGAAAACTTAATGTAATGAACGGTATATGTTGCAATGGACACTGAAAGAATACAAGCTAGTTTGAGCAATGAAGAATAAAGGTGCAGAAATGGAAATGATAAGAAAATATTACTAGAAGTAATTACAGAAGATATAATAAATAAATACTAAGCTGGACAATATTTGTATATATATAAACTATAAAGATACCTATAAGATCACTTCGTAGAAGTGATGATGTTTCACTTCTTATAGATCTTGGCGCAAGTTTGCCGTCGAAGCTAGATATTGATGTGCAGGACTCGTTAGAACATTTACATATAGACTTCCTAATTTCCTCCATACTTTATGAGGGGATGGACTGCTGGGTTTATAGGAAATAGATTTATGTCAAGAAACTAAAACTTGTGGTTTATGATTTTATTGGACATACTTCGCAATTTTTCCCATATCTATATGGTAATGGAGAGCTTAATATGCACGACAGAGATTTTTGTTATGACGCATTCAAATATCTGTTTTTTTATGATTTTGGGAAATATGTTTCTGGGCAGAGAGCGGAGAACTATAGATTGGTAATAATCTTGGAATAATCAAATCTTCAAAGATCTTGAAGGATAAACTTTAAGACTTGTCGGCATTTGTCTTGGACATATTTCCACGTCGCCCAAAGTAGTAGTTTGAAATCTCCTTTCCATTACTTATTCGTGACCCACATACATTCATAATTCTCCTCTCTGCTGTCCAGCGATGCCTTGGGAAAAAATGTATTGTGTCCAGGACTCCCTTTGAACTATTATCCTGCTCTTCATAGCTGTCTTTGAATTGCTGTACTGCTGTACAGTACTGCCATTGAACTGTTATAATGGTGTCCAGCACTGCCTTTGAACTGTTGTACTGCTGTTGCAGCACTTTCTTTGAACTGTTATGCTGCTGTCCAGCGTTGCATTTGAACTGTTGTATTGCTGTCCAGCACTGCCTTTGAAGTGTTACGAACCCAGCCTAACCTCTGTTTCGTTAGTTCCTTTCCATTTCCGAACGCGAGGATCCAGTTCTTCACCCATTTATCTTCGTTCCGACTTTTACTTCCCAGATATTTTTTTCATTTACTTAACTCTACATCTTTCATTACATATATCTCCTATAAAGCGTTTGACTGCTGGTTTTCCAGTTGTATTTCGCTCTCTTTTATCGAAAAAGAGAAGTGCCACTAAATGAACACACCATTATTTACTTCTTCCATCGATGATTTCGATACCTACACTCTCTCTGCCAAACTCAACTAAATCCGTATTAGATGAAATGGTTTGCACCAAAACCTATTATAATTGTAAACACTCTCTTCGCTCAGCAATATGTTGTATAAGCAGACACTTATCAAGTTGTGTTTTGCATAAGCCATAAAGCCTCAGACACAATCTTCATCGCCTCCTATTTCCAAAGTTCCTCAAGTGTATGGCTTTGAAACAATCCAGCATCGTCTCTTAGAAGGACGGTCGTGCTTCCTCGATTGAGAGATGACGAAGCAAGTGTCCTTGGCGTGATTAGCAAAGAATCAGGGTGAATTTTTCTGATAAAGATGAAAGATAAATTCGTTCACAAAGTGAAAGAAAAGGTTTGACTTAAAATTACTCATTTTCTTTGTTTTCGTAAGATTTCATTGTCTTTTGAGAGAAACAAAAGTTGTTTGAGTGCCAAAGAGATAATCCTAAACCTTGTCTCTTTCTTCAGATTATGTAGACGATTAGCAGCAAGTCAGACTTGAGAAGCAAAGAGTCGAATCAAATTGTTTACTAAAGAATTTTCCCAAAAGGTGTCGTAAAGGAAGAAAAAAGGCGATTTATCTCCATTGTATGGATGGAAGAGAAAACTTATTAGAAACACTTTTATTTAAAGATCAGTTGATAACACTTCTAGCAACTCTAAAAATAACCTACCTCCCCACCACTCAAACAAACCCAAATTTAATTAAAGATATCCACACTACCTTTACCAACCAACTCTTGACCACACTAACGCAAAACCACATCCTAAACAACCTCTTCCTAAATAAACCAATAAAGAAATCACTACACAGAACTCACTGAGTAATCCTTTATCAACTCAAGTTAGGCCACTCTACTCTACTCCACCACCTACTCCATTTTACTCTGAAAGCCACTCCACCTAATTCCACAGGCCACTCCACTATACTACAACAATACAAACACAAAATAAAACTTGCGGCACATGAAACATCAAACACCTACATATAACTGCCCAAACCTCCCACAACCACACACTACACACAATATCTCCACTCTTAGGGACCTGTGGCCCCACCCAGAGAGAGCCTGGTGACCTTCGTCTGGGTGTCGGCAAATAATTAAGTTTATATATTAGTGAAATAATAATAATTTATAGCCCTATTAATTAATACCTTTATAATTAGAGAGTTTGGACGAGTATCTGACGCATGTGGCCTCATGAGATGAGGTGAGTAGAAGAGGAATCAGACTCTCTTCCATCGGCTATCCATCGACCTTCGATAATCGATGGAGGCACAAATTTGTCTCTCGGGAGTTACAGTCGAGGAACACAGAGGGGGATTGTAGAAATGGGGACGAACCAATTCCTAATGATTTGTTGTTATATTAATGGTTTTAGAGTTTAATGATCATTGCGCATATTTACAGAAATTAAAGTATTTATAATACGGAAATATTCTCGAGTTAGATTTAATAATTGAGTGTAGGAAAACTACTCGAAATGTAGAAGTGAGTCGAGAAATATGAAGCCATTTTAAATGGTAAAGGAACTGTCATAACTGAAGATTCGTTCTGCTGAAGAAGAAGGTAAACTTTGCTTCATCTTCCTGAAACGTATAGGAAGTTTGCAATGTCAGTAGAGGTATATTTGTTTTTTTTTTGAGGAGGGGGGGCTGTTAAGTCAACGTGCATGTCTCATATTCCCAGCAATATTTGGAAGGGCGGTTTCATGTTGTGTTTGGAAGAGAGAAAAATCACCAGTGAAAATGAGTTGAGCTCGGACAGATTGCGTCAATGGTCTTACTGGCAAGGTCCATTATGTTTACAGATGCAATCGCTGGTGGACTAAGCTATGTGCTATAGCTTTGAGCTCTGAATAACCAATTTAATTAAAGGTAAATTTATTCCAGTATTATATTTGCGATCAGAAAATACATCATTTAGACCTCACGATCCCTAAAAGCTACAGCAGTTTCTGTAACAATGAGGAGGGAAATTGATCCCGTCCCTTGAAAGTGGCGTTGATGAAACGAAAGAGGATCAACACCAGTTTTGTTATTGCTGTTAATTTGGTCTTCATATTCCTTCATTTAGACTTCCCTCTTACTTATTCTTAGAGAACTGAAGACTTCTCGGAGGTTAATGAAATAGTTCTCTTTTGTCCCACACGGATTAACGTGGTTGAGTTATCTAGCTCAAGTTATTGCACCATCTAACGTGTCCACCAGGACTGAGCAATTGGAAAACAAATGCGAAATTAAAGTACATTTAACCAACTACTAAAACATTCGCATGGTGATTATGAGGACCAAAGAGGGTATTAAGTCACAACTCATCACATACAGGCCATCCTATAGGACAGTAGGAACTAGAGACAACCGTAATCTCTTATTTGAGATGAGATTTCCAACTATGCAGCTGGGAATGATGTCAATGATGGCGCACCGGAAACTGTTACCCCGCTTTTTGTAATTTGGTATTGTGTTTTGAGGATTCGGGATGTCATTATTGCGCATATTATCCTTGGTTTTATTAATTATATCTTAGAATAAGAGGCTTTTCCATCTAAGTTGGGCTTATTCAATTCCTCCTGGTCCATCTTGTAGAAGGTTTCTGTCGTTTCACTTGGATTTAGCACATTTGGGCCTTGACTAAAAATGATCTGATTCATTAAAATCGTTATTTTCCTCGATCGAAAAAGGTCAAATGGGACATTCAAATGAGATGGTGAGTCGCCCTTTTACTTTGGCTATACGATAAAAGGTGTTCAGCTTTTTGAAATAGAAGCTCTTCTTAGAGTTTGATGGTCTATGTCATTTCTTCGCCGAATAATTCAGATCAAGTTCTATTTTTTTAGCGAAGATAAAAAGTAATGTAAGAATAATGTTTATTCTCAACGTACAGGAAGAGTTTCGAGACTTGTCTCATCAACTTTCAACTCTACAATCATTGTTAACTCAAAAGATGAGGCGAAAAGTCTCGGCGCTAGTCCTGTAAATGAGGTCAACAGACCACCTATGTCGCGTGCTCTCAATTATTTCAATAATTTTGAAAAAAATAAAAAATAATAATGAACAACCGTATTATAAATAACTATCAAACCTATCATATGACGTTACGACCTTCATAACTTTCCGAAACTCATTGAAAAGTGAAAAGGTTACCATCCGATCGACATATTAACTTATAAAGGGGCCTCCACGCGACTAAAAACTTGTTTTTCCATAACCTTTTCTCTTGTTTCATAAGCCTTACTAGTACAATCTACTGATGTTCAGCGGTGAAGTGTGTCCACAAGTGATGGAAGCAGCACCGATATTTGTGGCTTTTAAAACAGAAATCTTGTGTATTTTATTTTTCCAGACTCTTCTAGATTACATAGAGCGATTTGTTCTCTTTGACATTTGATAAAGTACTCATTGAATCGTCTCCATATCCAGCACTCCCTTTTTGGGGGATAAATGAAAAAAAATTGATTAAGGTGAAAAATGGTAAGCGTTTAAAAAGAAAAAAAGGATAAAAGAGCCTTCAAAAGCTCGTAGATAATGGTTTAGTGAATGAGAGGGAGCTCGGCCAACAACTAATTTCACGTTTCCATCACATTCTACCTAAATCTACTACACACGAGCCATTCTCGTCCATACCCAGATATTTACTACTTTTCCCCTAGTCAATTCGGTGCTTCAACTCAACCCATAATTCTTTCTTTTATTTAAGGGTTGCACAAAAACATGGAAATGCTATTTTGATTGCTACCATTCATGTCTAATATTGACCTCGTCCTTCTTTAGTATCGATAAAAGTTTTAATACGACTGATTGAATCTTACAGCTTTCGGGCGGTACATAAATGGATTTTAATCCATTCCTCAAGCAAAGTTTAGCCAACTTATTTGAGATACGGTGGTAGAGGGACGTGTGTTGGCATAACCAACCTCTCCAAACTGGTGCACACAAATTACGGATCACAACCTCTTCCTCAAACTTGAACGCTCACTGTCTAAACTCGAGAAAATTAAATATCCAAAATTTAATGATGGTTATGAAGAGAATCTTCTCCTTATTTAAATCAAGTCGTTTCATCTCAATCTCTTCTCTCCGTCCGTTAATTTTTGATGAGCCGGAAAATTAAGTGCGGGAGAATCAAGTTGGGATTCAATGTTGGTCGTTTATTTTTATTGCCACATCTCCTCATAGAACAAGAAATTCGGGATAATTTCGTGGCCATATCTAATGAGAGACTTTGTGTTTGTGCCAAAATTTGTTTCTCAATTGTTTCTTTCTGCATTTCCTAATTGCATTCGTTATTGGAAAAAAACTAATAACGCATTTTGATACTAAAAAACATGTATTTTCTTTCAATTTATCTTTTTTAAGTTCAGTTATATAAAGGCAAGAGAAAATGAACTGCAAATCAGAATGGAGGCTTAGTACTGATGAGGTCCATTGAAATTTAGACTGAAGAGCATTTCATCCCTTGGCTGTATCATCGAAAGATCAGTGATGAAAGCAAAGCACTAAATGAAGGAGAAATTGTCCTCATGTTGAAAGAATTGAGGAAAGATTAGAAAATAAAGTAATAAATTGCTGGAGAGTTGGGTCAGATAATGTAAGCTTTAAAGGAATACTGGGTTAGACAAAATAATCGAAACACTTGCCTTTTTCACTTGATTTTTTCTGAACAATATTAAAATACACCCAAATTTTCAATGAGCACAAAAAACCCTTTTGAATATTCGTTTTTTCCCAAATTTTGATTATACCTTATACAAATATGGAAGACATTGATATCTGGTTTTGCAGAAGTTCTGCTCCACTCGGGTTTTGATCTTTAGAGATGTTTACGTGTGTGATAGAAAAAGTTCCGTCAAATAAACTTAAAGTTCTACTTTACAGCGTGTGTCATTAACACGACTTTTCCATTGTATGCAGTTGTATCGAGATGAAGGTGAAGAGAATTGAGATCTTTTTTCTCATTCGTGCGGTTACAAGTCTTCCATCGCCAACCGGCTCAACTTCAGCTGAATGACAATCTCCAAGATTCGCGGAGAGGTTCAAGAAAGGGAAAGACATCAATGAACGACCTCGTCTAAGTCGAGCTCAGGTTATTAACCGTTTGGTTGTGAGAAATGCCCTCAAGTGTGCTCCGAAGCTAAAAATAACTGAACTAACGAAGAAGAACATCTCAGTGTCTAGGAGCATCAAGGAGGATGGCGGTAAGAGTTTGGGGTGCGTAGAGGGACCTCTGCAAATCGATTGTGTGCGAGAACAACGTCGGAAGCGCTGTCGTTGATTTCACAACGACTTGAAGATTCATGGCAATCGAATTCTTATTTTTTTCAGATGTAAAATCCCTGACGATCGATCCGGTCATCAACAAGGAGAACGATCGCGTGGTAAGCTTCGGTCAGGATGTCTACGAGGTCCGCTACGACAAAGACCTCATGGCGTGCATAGACGCGTATTTATTATTCCACAGAGCCATCTCCTTGTAATTGCGTGACCTCCAAAAAGGAAAATTGCGTGTGATAGTGAATGCATTTAGGACAATAGTGTGAATATTGGACAATGACTTCTCACACAAAGAAATTACTATTTTAGAAGGAAAACATTACGGTGTGTGCAAATTACAAGGAGTGAAAGCCGGAAGATGGGTACGAACTTCATGTTTGTTATGGAAAAATTTTTCCAAGGTTGAAGTGAAAAGAGAAATGCTATCACAAGTTCCGCAATACCCCGCAAGAGGGTAGATGATATAGGATGTGCAATACCCCTGCGACTACTGAATCCTGGAATAGTGGCACGCCCTTCCAACCCCAATGCCCAAAGAGAAAGGGGTGCTTTCTATCGGGACATCTTTTGCCCCTCTTTTAAATCTCCCTCTCTCATAATTAATGCCATCTACGTGTAAGTATTGGCCAACCTTCAAAATTGTGTGAATTTTATTCATTTGTGCCAAGTTAACTAATAAAATCTTAATAATCGATTCCCATTCCCTTTTCGCCACCATTAATGCTTTGGCCATCCAATTTTGTGCATATGGCCGATAACCAGAGATGACCACCGTTAATCCGGTAAAAATCTAGTAGTAATAATAGTAGTAGTAGGAGGAATATAGTAGTAATAGTACTAGTAAGTCCTTCTGTATTGCCTTTGCAACGGCACTGGGGTGTTTTACTCACTCCTGTTCCACCAATCTCGTTCTTTCGCTCTAAATGGATCAAGGTGGTCGTCCCTCCACCTGCTCAAAGAGGAACAACCTCAACACAGCGTCCTCCTCCGTTTTATGTTGTACTCTGCGCTGCTCCAGGTACTCAGAGCACTGCAGCACAAAGTTTTGAAGAGTTTCCTCACCATCTCCACACACTGAGCACCCCGTATCTCGATCTGCCAATCAATTTCTCCATTTGAACTGCGCCGTGTTGCCCCGTGCCCTAACTTCAAAAGTGGTCCATGATCAGTTTTTAGACGTTCTCCTCGATGACCTCATTCGTAGTATTAGCATTGTTTATTTCTTCCTTAAATTCACTCGATTCATGTTCGGTTTTTCTTTCAGCGCTTCTTGGCATTGCACCAAGTGCTTCCAGTTTCCTTGAAACCTCAAGTTGATTTTCTTTATATAGAAGGGATAAAACAGCCTCGCTAGGTTCAACCTCTTCCTCTTCATCCCATACGGGATTGGGTACCAAACGAGAGCCCCTCCCAAATCAGCCTTTGCACAATCCTCCCCTTTTTCATTGGCACTGTAGCAGAATACCCCTTTTTAATCACCCCACACCGGACACCACTTTTGTCGTAGGAGAATGCCTCTTTTTAATCACCCCCCACACAAACCGCTTTTGTCGTGGTATTCTTTGTGGTAGTGATATAATTCTTTGATGAAGTAGGCTTTGTTCTAAGAGTGCTAATATTGTTATTTTAAAGAAGAGCCGTTTCAAACACGTAACCATATAGAGAAACGCACAAGAATTCCCAAAATAAACTTATATTTGAACTTTAACAATTTACTACACAAAAATTAACCATTAACCACAGAAATACTCCTAATATTATAAAATACAATAATTAATTCAATTAGTTTGACCCTCTAAAATTGGTTAAATTCGCTACGCACTTCAATATACAAGATTTATGCTTATTGACTCTACTGGAGTTTAAATACCTCAGGAATGTTATTGTCTCACGACGCGTGCCGACTGGCCAGATGGAGGTGGTCGAGATCACGAGGTACTTTGGGCGAGGATAGCAGATGGGGGTCCACACGGTATTCAGGGGGGATTCTTAAATGACGAGAACAATCACGGTGCTTTAGGGGGAACCAAGGTAGGCGGGGTGTCTCTGGCGAGAGTAAGTCGAACTTGGTTCTTAAACCAAGTTAACTTAGAGTTCGGTGTGATCACCGGGTAACGGGATCGAGGAGGAGTTTTTCTCCTTCGTTACTTAATTCTTCATGAGCAAAGACTGTACTCGGGGAGGGTCTTCTTTAAGGGCGAGGATCGAGGAGGGGGGGGTTTCTCTGACGAGAATAAGTTAAACTTAAATAAGTTAACTTAAAGGTCGGTTTGGTAACCAGGAACTAACTCGAGGATAAGCTTCTTCTTAGTTCCAGTCTTCTTCAAGGGCGAGGATAGAGGAGGAGTGTTTCTTTGACGAGAATAATTTGAACTTGGTTTCCCAACTAAGTTAACTTATGAGTTTGGTGTGGCCACCGAAGAGGAATTTCCCCTTGCCTTTACGATGCACCAGGATAGGAGGAGTGTCTCTGACGAGAGTAAGTCAACTTGACCAAATTAACTTAACGTTCGGTTTGATAACCAGGGACTAGCTCGAGGATGAGCTGCTTCTTAGCCCCTTAGGTAGCCCTGCCTCTCTTGCAGGGGACTTCGTAGTCTGGCGACTCAAGTATTCTACCTGTCCAGTCTTGGTAGCCTGGTCTTAATCTAGGGACTTTTTCACCTGGAGACTGACGTATTCTACCGCGATTTTCCTCAGTGTTTCTTATTTATACCTCGCCGCCCCACTAGGAGAGGTTTAAGAGGGAGGGTGGGCTCGGGGACAGGCCCAGGAGTGTTCTTATTCCAAACGGTTTTTCTCACGCCAAGTCTTACCTCGGCTCCCGTTAGCCTTCAAACTTGAGAGAAAGGCGTCTCCAATTTCTTATTTGAAGTGAAATTCAATATACCCTCGTAGGGGAGATCTTGCAGTTTACAACCTTTGGGGTTTTTATAGCGGAGAGTGGCGAGGCGCTGTGGTTACGAGCTTAACCCGCGTTGCCTGGCCGGATGTTCTTGCGGTTACCAGCTCGGGTCTCCACTGAGAGAGAATGGGAGGGTGACGATTCTCCTACAGGCACTAATAGACCGATTTGAAGGCCCCTACCTGGCATCGGGAGAGGGGAAAAAGATGAGGGGCGAGGATGAAATTTAAACAAAAAATCTGAATATGAGAGTAATATTTGATCCTAACTTGTCTGGCTAAGGCTGGCGGGTAATGGTAGTTCGCGGAATTTAATGGAACTACTTTTTAACGTCGATTCCGAAAATGACCTCAATTCGCATTTTGTTTATACTGTTTTATTCTCCTTTGTCACCTCATCTGTATTTTCTGATGAGTGAGTTACTAATGCCTTGATTTTCTATATATTACATCTAAATTAACAAATCAAGAGACAACTGTTAAAGATTTTCCAGGAAACTAATGGTTCTAAATCACATTCAAATCTAAGGCTACTGGCATCGTACAGAAACGATCTCCCAATCAGGACTTCTTACTCTCTAAGGGTGCGTATATAAAGAAAGTAGGTTTACCCACGCTGGATACCGGCACCGGCCCACGTCAGAAAGTAAACCATATAACAAATGTAGACGAGCAAGAAGAATGCCCTCTCTGACACGTTCAAGCGGGCTTCCACTATGATTGCCTACACATATTTATCTCGCTTAATTGTTGGCGCGTGTCATTATGGATAGGCTCGAGTCAGCGCGGGTCGGCTCGGGTCGGCGCGGGGTGGCGCGGGACGCTGCACCCTAAGTATGGAGGTTTACCATCTCGTTCATTTCTTCTTACTTTATCTACATTATCCCGCCCTCAGGACTTTGTAAGCACAAATCGCGGTGATACAGCTCATACTTCTTTCTATTATTCATTTCTTCCCAAGAGGGTTGTTCCCCTGGACCTAGTGTCCCTAGTGATAGTCCCTTTAAAACATGAAACACAATATTAAATTAAATTTAGCTTTCTTATTACCTCAGTATTTTACTGCATAGTTATACGCTTCGGCTTTCTTGGCACCTGATCGGTTAATGGTACCGTGTTAGGTTTACCCGTTACTGTTTAATTCTTTTATTTCATTTTGTTTATTCATTACTTAAAACAGATTAAATGAAGTTACGAAAGGGCGCAAATGAAATATGCAAGAGAGTGAAATAACAATAACATCATTTTAAAAATTAGGTTGCAAGAAGTATAAAAATAAAAGCTTGAATGATAATAATATCACGAGACAAAGTATAAAACGAGAGGACATAAAACACCCAAGATCGAATGTTAAATGAATAAATAAAAATTGAAAGGCAAAGAAAGGCAAAAACATGAAAGCGATGCTCTTATCTCCAGCCCAAACTTCTCTCCTGCAAAAACAAAATTTCCACCTTAAATTCATCATCACCATCATTTATTCATTAAATGACGATTCCCTTGTGATCGAAAAAGATTTTGGAGGGTGGCTGGCAGAGAGAAAGAAATTGGCGTGGTTGCTTCCAAAGGAAGATTGTTGTCTTCGTGATTCGCATGATCTACTCCTTGAATAATAGAGGCTTGAATTTGCAAGATAAGAGGCGGCCACAATATTGAGTATAATTGAAGAGAGAATAAATCGCCCATTTTTCAAATAGGCCTAAAAAGTTGTACTTAGATCGCGATCTGATGTCCTAATCATTTGCGCCAAGTGTCTGAGGGTCATCTATTTCACGTTGCTCCCGATTTCTCCTTGAATAGGCTGAAACATTAAGTATTTTCTTTTATCAATGAATCGCGCACTTTAATTGCATACTTTATCACGATTTTTTAGGAATCATATGTGCTGCACACACAAAATGCACTGTGCACAAAAATGAGTTGAATTCGCAATTAGGACTTATAAGTGCGAACGTATGTTATAATGTTAAAAGTTTAGCTGAACAAAATAAATGAGTCAAAGAACCATAGACTCTCTGTATTTAATAATAAAAATTGGGTTCACATACACTTAAGAAAGCATATCTCTCTTTTGGAAATAGTCCAACAATTAGACGTAAGATGTAGTAATGAGAGTCTCGTATGTGTCAATGTGCTAGCTCATGTAAGTTATTGTTTCACACATCAGAACATCTCCAGTGATTCTATTAACGTTAAAGAAACTACTCAATTTAGGGACGTACATTAACAAAAAACAAACATGAATAATAAAAATAATAAAGGAAAACAGGCTCAGTGTGCATCAAATAAAGCCAAAGAAGCCAGACTCAAGTTAAAATATTAATAAAGTATAAAACTAAAAAGAACCGAATACTTCAATGATGCCAAAAAATATCCACATTACCTAATGCAGATAGTCGTTCGTTGCCAAGAAGGAAAAAGGGAACGACAAAAGAGCATGAAATTAACTTGGTAGGTTGTAAAGTTATGAGATACCTGGGTAAAATAAGGAAATAGTCTCGTTGAGTCTTGGTTGTTTTTGTTATTTTTAATATAGAGAGAATCTAATATTTTTAATAAATTGATTGAAGGAGCCCAGGAGAGAATGGAAAATTGGTCTGATGAAATAACGAGGCCAGTATTTTCTGCATGATTTCGTATGCTGGAGAATTCGTGAGTAGTTAAGGGTCCATGAGATGAGTTCTATGGGATAATTCAAGATGTTTATTGATCATCTGTTTAAGATGTAGGCTAGTCTGGCATACGTAGCAGGTATTGAGGCCAGCACACTTGAATTGAGATACAACAGAATATCTCAATATCGGATCAATACTATCTTTATAGTTGAGGAAAGAACCCAAAGAATTATGATTAATATTTATCAAGGTAAACTGGCATTGCATTAGAAAGCTTTGCAAGATTTTCTTAAGGTTACCGTCCAAAGAAGAAGTGCAGAGACCAATAAATTTGGCTTATTCAAAATACGGTGTTTGTATACTTGTATACTTCCCCATCAAGAATCCTACACGGGCGTTTCTTCGTTGAGAATCTGAATTAGTTTCTGCGGAATAGATGGCCAATATTATTGCTAAGGTTTTATGTACTATCCTAGTTTGGCTTCCTAAGATACATACATGTATACTTTCCAACCAAACTCACTTAAAAAACCTTCCAGAAAAAACACGTTCAAATTAAAATAACTTAAAAAATAACCTTCCAAGCAAACTCACTTAAAAAAATAGCTTCACAATATACTTGCCTATAAAACACCTTCAGAAAACTCTCTAAAAACATCTTCCAAATAAACTCGCTTAAATAAAACAATACCTTCCAACTAAAGTCGATTAAAAACACATTCCAAATAAACTCGTTTATAAACACTCCGATTAAAATTGCTTAAAAACCCCCAACTAAAATCGCCTAAAAACATATTACAACCAAACTCTCTTAAAAACTCTTCCAACGAAACTCGCTAAAAATACCTTTTAACGAAACTCGTTTAAAAAGCACCGTCCAAGTAAATTCGCTTGAAAATACCTTCCAATTAACTCGCTAAAACACTCTCCCAATAAATTAACGTAAAAACACCAGCCAACTAAACTCGCTTAAACACATCTTGCAAATAAACCTTCTTAAAACACATTCCAACTAAAATCGCTAATAACACCTTCCCACTAATCTCGCTTAAAAACACATTTCAACTAAACTCTCTTAAAACCACCTTTCTAAACTCTCATAAAAAACACCTGCAACTAGACTCGCTTAAAAATACCTTCCAACCAAACTGGATTAAAACAACTTTCAACTAAACTCGCTTAAAAAACACCTTCTAACTAAACTCGCTTGAAAAACACCTAATCTAATCTCTCTTAAAACACCTTCCAAATAAACTCGCTTAAAATACTTTCCAACTAAAATTGATTAAAAACACATGCCAACTAAACTCGCTTAAAATCATCTTCCAAATATACTCGCTTATAAACACCCTCCGACTAAAATCTTCTAGAAAACACTCAACTAAACTCTTTTTAAAACAACTTCCAACCAAACTTACTTTAAAAAATAACCTTTAACTAAACTTGCTTGAAAACACCTTACAAGTGAACTCGTTTAAAAACAAATAGCAAGTAAACTCGTTGAAAACTCCTTCAAAATCAAACTCAGTAAAAAATCCATTCTAACTAAACTCGCTTAAAATCACTTGTCAACTAAACTTGCCTAAAAACACTTTCCAACTATATTAGCTTAAAAGTACCTTCCATTAAACTCGCTTAAAAAGCACCTTCCAACTAATCTTGCTTAAAAACACTTTCCAACTATATTAGCTTAAATGTACCTTCCATTAAACTCGCTTAAAAAACACCTTTCAACTAATCTTGCTTAAAAACACGTTCCAAATAAACTATCTTAAAAACACCTTTCACCTAACTCTTAAAAAACACCTTTCTAAACTTTCTTTAAAACACCTTCTAACTAAACACACTTGAAAAGACTTGCAACCAAACTCGTTTAAAACACCCTTTTAACTAAACTCGCTTAAAAACACCTTCCAAGCAAACTCGCTTAAAAAATCTTTCAATAAAAGTCACTTAAAAAACATCTTCGAACCAACCTCGCTTTAAAAAAACTTTCAACTAAACTCGCTTTAAAAAACTACTCTTTCTTTACGAAAGTTTCCTCAACCTCTGCCCACGAAGAGAGGTGCTTCCTTGTTTTTTTTTCATTTCGGACGGAAAAGAAAGAGCTAAAATATAAAACACTGGGAAATATTCAATTATGTGTAGCAATTACCAAGGAAACTTAATCGAAATTTGTCTGTTAATTATAAGGTTCATAATTTCTCACAATATAACGATATACGTACATCAAACCGTGAGGCCATTAAATATTCAAAATCTGTATGGGAAATCATTTACTCGCTTAGTAATTTCTGGATGATCGATTGCTTTTCGACCAATCCATCAAGCCTCAAGTTTCAATTTTCGTAACTTAATAGCCCGTCAGAAAAATCAATCCATCAAACAGGTATTTGTTATTTGTTTCCATTTAGCAGCAAAATACAACAAAGAATAGTGAGCGATTTTCCCCTCAGAGCCAGGCTATCGAATTGGAATGCAATATCTAAATCCATTTTGGCTTGAACCTGCGCTTGATGAAATAAAGCTTGCAACTATTTTTAAACCTTTGGTAATTTTACTACTGAAACTTAGAACCCGAGCCTAAAAACTTTAAAACTTAGAACAACACAAGGAGCCCATGAACGCATTATGATGCGGATAACTTGGCGTGGCAAAAAATCAGCCACTTGGATACGGGATCATCCCAAACTTCAGGATATTGTGGAAGCTATATAAGAAACTTGACATGGAGCTGGACAGGCCATGGGACAAAATTGGACCAGGAGATAGACATGTTACATGGAAAGTTGCTACAAGTGATGCATGCCCTTGTGGTAAACCCATCCAAACGATGGAACACAGTCTCTGACGATGCTCTTTGAGACCAAGAAGCTTCGACCAAGACATATTGGAATCGAACTCATCAGCATTTCGGTGAACCCAGTGGTGGCTTGACGAGATATGATGAGCAACAATTGCACGAGTATGGGGGAAGTCGCCAAGTGAAAAAGTCAGTCTCTTTCGAAGTGCTTGATTTTAAGCTCCAGCGAGGAGGCGCGTGAGATCCTTTTTTCAATTTAATGATAAAAATAAGGCAAATCTTTGTTCATTAGTAATGAACGATGAAAGTTGAGACTCCATAATGACGAGAGTCAGACTCGTTGGAAGATGATGGTAAGCTCCCATTATTATAATTCTGAGTTATAATATTGGAAGTGTATTGAAGTTACCTCCATTGTTTTAGTAAAAGGTTTTTAAAGTTGAAAGGAACTTTGTGGATACAATTTATTAGTACTCATACTAGCGGAAAGTTCTAGGAAATTATACAGCTTTCGTTTTTTTCTCTTTCTATTAAAATCAAATAATATATGTAAGAAATTCTAGAAAGTTTTATTTCAAATATTCAATACTGAATTTAATTTCAATGTTAGAGAACTAAGTAAACATTAAAATATCACTATCTTCACATAGTTTTAAGTGACTAAAAATTATTTTCTATTGTTTTTGAACAGACTCAATTAAAAACTTAAACTCCAGATTAAAAGTGAAACTTCGCCGCAAAGTTTAATATTTATGCTGTCGAACTTTCAACACCTCCAATCTTATTGTCTACAGCATCAAAGCCCGTAGTTTGTATTTCTTTGTCACTTAATCCCGCAGATTTTCTTCCCTCTTTGGTATTTTTTTTATTTTAAATTAACATAAGGTTTGTTCTCTTTGTTCAGTTAGAATAACGATTAGCCCTTTGTTACCTCAAATTTCCAGAGCTACGTATCCTCTTTAGTGCAGACATCTTCTTCTATTCTCCCTTCTAAGGAAACTTCCGCTCTTACCCAAATTAAACTGTTGATGTTGCTTTCTCTAAACTTCATCGAATCTCGAGCGCTGTAATTTGTTCATTGAATGAATTCCTTTAATAAACTACAGCTGCTGTTCTCTTGACCTTCATCGAAACTCAGCCGTTATGTTTTGTTCATTCAATGAATGTTTGTTCATATCTCGTACTTTATTGGAAGAATAGAGCGAAGTTAAAAAATGACACCCGCCTTAAAATTGTAGTTTCATGTTCTAAAATTGGTGCTAACAAGTCATACAAAGCCCCTCATCAATTTGAAGTCTTATTCCACACTGAGAATTGGCTTTATGCATAATGAAAATGAAGTTATTCTTTTATTTTATCAATGAACTACGACTGGGTGAAAATACAATTCACTCTATCGTTTTCGCGAAATTTCTTTTTGGAAATTGAAACTTCCATTGCAAAAGCCATTCTTGTCGCGATCATAGATATTTAATTGCTTAAAGTCAAGAGCTTTCAAAATAAATCACAGAAAAGTCAAACAATTATTTGCATTTTCATTCTAACTTTTGAAATTCTAGTTGACTTGTCCTTTTGAAACCTCATTTGGAGTTCCTTTAAAAGCTTAATAAATACTTATTCCTAACATTTGTGAGTCCACGGAGCCAGTCCAAGCCATTATGAAGGAGAGGGGAGGGCCGCAGAAAAACTCGTTATTCAATAAACAAACGATTTCTCCGTATAATCAGCCGAGAGCACTTGCAAGATAGGAGGTAGTTGATGATTCCCCCCCACTCAAATAGGTCAGCCTTAGAGGGGTAAGGGGGCTTTGGTTTCGGCAAGTTGGTATCCTCCCAGTGCATAAGATTTTAAGTCCCAAGTATCAACTCGAGGTATTTAGCTTCCAATCACTTTCACTTATTATAACTTCACTCCATTAACAATTATAGGAGTTTCAAAACGGATTCCAGAATTTCATAAACCAGTTTTATTCTCTTTGATAATGAATTGTATGGAGAAGGATTGGTGAGTTACGCCTGATTTATTGATCCAAAAGAATGAAACAACAGGCAGGGCGGTCTCGTTGCTTCTTCAATTTGCTGTAGAGGTAAAAGGGGATAATTTAATATATTCTATTTCCTGTTTTAACATCGCCTTATTTATTATTTAGCATTCGTTAAAGTAAAAGCCTCGAAAGCGACAAAAGTCTTCGTCTTCTTTGCCTTGACGAAGCTAAAGAGCAAATGAGAAATATTCTGCCGCGACTTCTATCATTTCATGCAATCGTCCCCAATATCCACTTATTATCATATCATCTACAATTCCTAGACAATTGATCTGTCTATCACTTATCTCCACTTCCACAATGTCATGCTTTAGTCTTTTAGTAGTTCATCCATTAACCTAATACTGCGGTGTCATGGACATCCATGTCTCAAACCCATGTATTTTTAAGCCATTTGGTTTTCACTCCATTTAAAATATTTTTACGTTTTGTCTTCAATATAAACTATTAATCACATATGTTTTGTTCTCATCCATAGCTTGTCCCTATTTACTTTGTCAATGAAACATACATATAAACTCTCTTCTCTTTCTGAGTATAGCTATGACCTCCTTTAACAAAAACATATCTACTGCTCTCTCACCTTCCTTAATTCGAAGTTGCCCAACCCTTTTATGACTTTTCTACCATCTCATTCATGCATTTCATATGCAGGTATTGTTGAAAATAATTTGCATACTATAATCCCAATTGCTACTGTGCTACTGAACGATAATTTCCAACATTCATTCTGTCTTTCCTTCCGCCCTTGTGCATAAGATTAACTATACTCTTTATCCATTCCTCAGGCACCAAAATAATCCCTAGCATATCGATAAATACCTCTTTCAAGATAATTTAATCCTCTTCCCGCCTTGTTTTATAAATCCTCCAATCATTAGGATTTTATCCATCGCTTTATCACCTTATATTTTCCTAATCGCCATCTCTCTGGCTGTATAACTAACATCCGCCCTGCCAGTCTCCAGCTTCATTTCTTCTACCCTCTAAGTTCCATTACCGGCCACATTCACCTGATATTTTTTTAAAGTATTTTTCTACAATAATCCTCAACCGGGGTTCCAATGACATCCATATTATCTCCCATCAGTAAAACCATATCCTCAGAATCCTCCTTTTCATGAAGTTCCACTGTTTTTTTCTCTCACGCGCGTTTTAAGATTCTTGTCGCCTTCAACGATTTTGTGCTCTTTTTTGCATTTTGTTTAGCTTATTATATCAGTTACTTTCTCTTCTTTTCCTTATACTTTGCTTCCATTGCCTCTAAGATCTCTCGCTCCTCGTTATTATTCTCAGCTGTTTTTTTCTAGTTGCTCTTTTTCCTTTTCAGTTTATTCCTTTTTCTGATTACACTTCCTATGATTTTATTCCACCATCATTTACTCGTTATCTCCCCTCCTTTATAGACTAATTTAGTCTAGTAGTCTAAAAGTCTCTTTAGCATCCTCTTCTATACACTTTTAAATTCTTTTCTACACAAGGTTTTCTGAACTAATCCTCTCTTCAAAATTTTCAATCCACCTGATGTTTACTTTTAAAATGTTATGTCCCCTTAGGAGGCCTGTTTTTGTCATATATCATTATTTGTTTACATTTATCTAATGTTTTATCATTTACACTCTTCCTATTCTTAGTAAAAAAGGTGTGGACTCCTACTCCCTCTATCTTCATTAAATGCAAATCACACTCAACTAGCCATCTGGTTACCAGCCATCTGGTTACCAGCCATCCTTTCATGGTTTACGTGTGTATTAAAAAATTTTGGGTCAAACAAACTTAAAGGTCTACTTTTCTCTCATGTGTCATTAAAACATCCTTTCCATTGTGTCGAGATAAAAGTGAAAAGAATCGAAATCTCTGATCTCCCGTGTGTGGGCAATAATAAGTCTGACATCGCTAAAGCTGGATGACGGTCATCCTAGTTGGGGAGAGGCTCAAGAACGGAAAAGGCCTCAAAAATGGACCTTGTTCAGGCAGACCTCAAGTTATGAACAGTTGGATTTGAGAAATGCTTTCGAAAGCTCTCCAAGTCTAAATAAAACAGCGCTCGTGAAGAACATCTCGATCGCCACGGTGATTAGGACCATAAAGTAAGACGGCGGCAGGAGCTTGTGGTGCGCGGAAAGGCCTCTGCTCACCGACCTTATGAGAATACAACGTCGGGAGCGCTGTCAGCGACTTGAAGAGTCATGGCAATCTAATTGTCATTTTTCTGATGAAAAATCCTTAAAGGTCGATCCAGTGATTAACAAGCAGGACCACCGTATTTTAAGCTTTAGCTAAGACGTCTCCGAAGTAGTCCGCTAAATGTCCACGTCCAAACATGTGGCCTCAGTGATGAAACTCTGGGTCTAGGCTTCGAATGGCTAGAAGATGCCCATGCTGGTTCGAGGCCGGTTACAGGCTCACTGCGACCGATTGTAGGGACATGTTGGCCAATAAAATCCTACCCTGGGTGACAAAGATAACGAAGAAAGCGAACTACCTCTTTCATTTGGACGGTGCCTCAGCTCACCCGACAAAGACTGTGCAAGAGTGAATGGGGTCGAACAGGAAGCTCTGGTCGAAAGAATTTTGCCCAGCGCAGTCGCCGTACCTCAATACCATCTCTTACAGCGTGTGGGTGCATTTCAAAGCTAAGGACTGCAAGATCCACCACAGCAACGTCGAACAGCTGATGTCCTCCATCAACCGCCTGTGGGGGCCAGCATGTGGAAGAAGTTCGTCTGCAACGTGTACGCAGCTTTCAGGTATCGCCTAGAGTGCTTGCTCGACGTCGAGTTTGGCCTCATTACGAGGGGAGGTCAAAGAGTTTTGCAATTTGGATATAAGGAAACGAGATATGAGGAAAAGTGTTTTATTATTTTTCAATATAACTACCCTCGACTTCAATGTACTTGCGCCACTTGTCCCTGAGGCTTCGAATTCCCGACAACCAGAAATCTCCCGACTGCTGTTCCATCCACTCCTGGACGGCCAGTTGGACATCGTTATCGTCCCCAAACTGGCGTCTACGCAGTGCAGCCTTGAGCTGGCGGAATAAAAAGTGGTCGCTAGGGGCCAGATCTGGACTGTAGGGAGGATAGTTGAGCTCTTCGAATCCGCACTGGTATGTGTTAAAGTAATCAAAAGAACTTGTCTAACTACATCAAAACTATCATTGTATCCTCTGTTGAGAGCATCGTAACTAGTGTAACAGGACCTTTTTAATACCGGTAGACCAATATGGGTACAAATATCAGCCATGCTCAACCATTTTTCATTTACCATTAGTAATCTCCTTCAACTCATCCATCAGAGCTAAGTACATTCTCGTTTCTGTCGGTGCCTTCACATTTCTTTTACATCGCCAATATTACCCCTTCTGCCTTTCCATGCATGATTTACAGATACATGAAAGAATTAAATAGAGTCCTTGTCATTCAATAAAATACCTTGATTTGTAATTTTAATAAATGAAATACATTTTGAATAATGAAAGTACATTATTAATTCACTGTGACTTCGTTGAATGGCTTTTTTAGAACTGTAAATTGACAAGGTAGAGTATTAATAAGTTCTGAGATTACAGTTTAAGGTATTTCAGAGCTTGTTTAGGTATGACTTTATGCCACTTTGGTCCTCCTTCTTTTTGTATTTTTTGGTAGTTTGAGAGAGACTTCCATCTTTCATCAATAAACAACTTTCCTGTTCAATGTGACCATTTGAAAACAGTCCTAAAGTCCCTCTTTACGAATAGGAAGGTATTTTTATAAGTTTTTAATCCCAACACAATCCACCAACTCAGACCTTCCATCTTTCCAAATTCCTTCCCAGCACCAGAGCATAAAAACCAGCATATTTCACTGTTGGTTGCAACCTGTTCATGTGAAACTCCTGAGGGGGAAATCTACAATCTCATACTTCGCCACTCTCCAAATTGAGCAATCTTTGATTGATCAAATAAATTTATGCTGTGCCAAAATTCCAAAGGTTTGTCGCTCATTTCTCCATCCTACTCATTTCTCTCCTTGACATTGGTGATAGTTAAAAGAGGCTTCCTCTTGGCTGTCCCTCTATAATATCCAAGAAAGGGGAGGGAATTTACTGCTGTTCTTCGACAGAAATCTTTCCGCCATTTCGAACAGCAGGAAGATATCTTTCAAAAAGCGCAGGACGACCAAGGCGTGACTCTAGTGGTTTTGCTCTATTCTTTAAATAGAAATCTAATCTTGTTAATGGAAGAAAAGAGTATTCCAATAATCCTACCATTTTGTCTTTAGGACAGTCCACCCTCAGATTGGCCAACGATCCATCCATTACATAATCTGAAATTTCCTTGGGATTTTGCTTTAAAGACTGGTTTAATAATTACAATATTAAACTCAGAAAAGATGGAATAAAAACACTTTATTATCAAATTGTAGGTTTCAATTTGCTTATTACATTTCTCTTTATACATCTGGTACCACTTTTCCATTCTGACATTTTTCCTCGTTCTTTCATTCCATCTCTCTTAGACCAGACATAACACAATCTTTGTGCTTATTAAAGAAATCAAACGAGCTCTCGAGCGCGTTCGTTTTGTTAGATCTTCAAAAAAAAGACAATCGCTAAACGTGATAGTCAAACAAATGACTATCGCTGGCGTGTTATAAAAATATGATATTCAATAATATTTTCCTATAAATTTAAATAAAAACCAAATTGAACATTTATTTAGATAATTATTTTAGGCAATAATTTAGTATAGTGACGTCACATTGGAGATATTTTCAAACGAAATTTTTCCATTATCTTTTCTTCCATTTTTTCTGTTATGGATTTGACAGCTTTGCATTTTGATTTGTGTAGGTGCGAAATGTATTTTTTTCAGATCTGGTAAAAGAAGCTACCAGCGATCCTAATCGTGCCTTATAGCTTTTTGTTTAGTATAATTCTAGTTTCAAGCATACTACTAATCGAAGGCGCGTTGTTATATCTTTATCGTCGATATATAGTTTATAATTATATTGAGGCAAACCTTGATTTAACTACAATGCAGAAGGCAGGAGCATGTTTAAAGAGGAGTAGTTTTAAAATATTTTATTTTAATGGTTTGTGCTTCCCTGTTGTATAATTTCAAGTTTAGCGTGCGAGAAGTTCAGGCGAGCGGCTTAAATGCTTTGCTTGAATGAGACTTTGGGGACTTAGGATGGCTGAATAGTTTAAGGCCCTCGCCAGCGGCTGTCCAGCGCCGCGGGAGGCGCGTTCGAAACACGTTTCATTACCTTTCTTTCTTTTTTTCTTTGCTCTCTTTCCTACACAAAGCTATCCACAAACAAAACAACACATAGCTGATATAGAGGGCGCAGGCCAAGGTTTATATAAAGTTATTTCTTCTAGTAATATTTCAGGTTATTTGTCTAATACGGCAAAATCGAGAGAGAATCCGATTTCGACGGAATCGGGTTTAAACTCTTTTGCCCAATTTTTCCTTCCAACAGCCAGAAGAGAAGAACAGATTTGGATAAAGCGCAGAAAATGCTACAAGAAGTAATATAATGTACAGAAAAAGTGATTACGGTAAAGTAAATAGCAACCCTTCTTCTGCACTTGTGTTCGTCTCATTTAGTTACCTAACGTTTTAAAGAAATTATTTGTTGCTTATTAAGAAATCAACGTAAACAATTTAAAACAATCTAAATTTAATTTATTATCCGGCAACTTTTATTTTCCGAAAGAATTAGGATTTTAGTGGTAACTATTTGTTTTGCATGACGTAAAGATTAACTTTTTAGGAAAACAATATACGCCTCAAATGCAGGAATTAATAAAGAATAATGTCGCCCAGACATAAACAGTTTTAGAAAAGAATAATTTACTTTAAGCCGAGAGATAGTTAAAAAAAAAAAAAAAAGATAAACAATTTGTATTTAATGAGTGATGGGTTATGTATTGAAGTAGATACAAATTAAAATGAATACAAATATAATAATTATCTTAGAGAAATTAGTTTATAGATTGAAGTTTGCTATTAATTTAATACTTAAGAATAAGAATTTCGCGACATTAAGCAACTTTCTCGAAACAAAAGAGGAATAAATAAATGGCAATAATGAATGAAATAGAAAAAAACCCAGAAATGTATCAGTGGGCGTATGAGTTTTGTTATGTCAAACGGTTTTTGCATAACTGGTCAATACTTCCTCTGATGTAGCTATTTAAAGCATTATAAAGTGCAATTAACTTCCGTTTGTATATTATTTTTCCTCAGGCTTTAATTTTACTTCCATCAGAGACCTGGTATTGTATATATGTCACCTTTAACTCCCGACTCTCTTCCTGTACGTGACTGAGTGAATACTTTTGCCTTTGATTGATAAGGAGGGTAAAAGTGGCTTTCTTCCTGTAACACGAAAAAATCTCCCAACACTTTTGTCATTCTTAGACATCATTCGATAGGAACCCTTAAAATGCCCCTCATTGAAGTGTTCGTCTGAAATCCTTTCATCTCGGATGCTCTCAAATCGCTGGCTCCTTTATACTCTTCGATTCATCGCACTTCAATTGCCGTCTCCTTCACAGTTATATTGAATAGCGGCCACTCGATTGGTAAAGGCAATTTTTACATCAGTAGTTCTGTAGTGATCGAAGTATGTAATAGGTAGGCTACTGGCACCAAATTGCAGGATTCAATAGGCCCAGCAAACACCTACACAAGATGGACGCGCGGTGGTCTTATGCAATCCCAGCATACTACACTCATACAAAATAAATGTCTAAAATTGGAATAAGGAATTGAGAATGCATATATAAATTATTTTGCAATTGAATATAAAATAAGGAATGTAATATATTTGTTAATGTATATATATATATATATATATATATATATAAGGCAAGAGACCGTTGGAAGTGCGCGCGAGACAAACAATGTACGAACGTGCGAAAGGTCAGTAAAACTTGTGTCAATAAAACAAGGCTTAAATAAAAAATTCACGTCTCAGAATAGATTTATTTGAAAAACGCAAGTATACGGAACACCCGGTTAAATAGACCCCGTTCCCCAAGGGAATTAAATCACTAAGCTGCGACGAGCGTATCCTATTATATTTATAAACCTCGAAAGGTGTAAGTAAATTTCAATTCACAGCCGTTCAAAACTCCGCACAGGGGTGGAACTAATAAGCCCCGGCAACAAAGATTTGTCCCGCAGACAAGTCTAGGCCACGCTCCCCCTGGAAATGGAACCGTATATATAGGCGAGCAATGAGAATAGTACGAAGCGTTAAGAATTAAACATTATAATTGTTATTAAGTATTGTCATGCACGTATTCGCGTTTACGGAACCCCATTTAAATTCAACAAGTCATGTCACTCCAGAATTGAATAAATCGCGTTGAATATATATATAGACTGCTAGTCGCCTAGTAATTTGACGTCGGTTCCTCTCGTACTTAACTAAATTGTTTTTGTATATGAGGTGCGGATCTCATGTTGGCATTTGTCAGGGTAAACCTGGAATATCGTTTAACCCGATCTAATGCTATGTTAGTGTTTTTTTTATAAAACCACTTTAGTAGATAATTTATATTTTTATTCTTCGTTAAAATGTTGCTTTAGAAACTTAATAGTCCTTAGTATATATTATAATAATATTTTTTTTAAATAGTTCAATATAAATATTAAACCCATAACCCTACTTATGAAATTTAATTAATATTTGCAGTCACTAATTAAAGTCTATATAAGTCTAAACTCTAATACCTAGAAATTATGTTAAAACTATCAATGTTATATTTGTACCTCTAGAATTGTGCTCTATGTAGTATACATTTTATAGGCCTAAGAAGATGACCGTATTATTGTGGAAACATCGCCACTGAATAAATAAATAATGTCAGCAGCATTTTTCATTGTCTTGGGATTTCCGATAAAAATTATATATATTGAATCCGGCGTCCTTCTTACACGCTTGGCGATCTCATTCCAGTTTAAGTTACGTGTGGGAGCCCAGATACCTTCTCTTCCTGCGTATTCAATCCCTTCTCTCCTTCCAATGAATATTATAAAAAAGTGGCATTTTCTGCAGTTTATTTTCAAACCATGGAAATAGATGGCATTTGGGAGTTAGATTGCGCAATGATTTAATTTAAATTAAAATACGAGTAAAAGAGAACTTTAACTCAGAAATTGATTGATAGTATAAACCATAAACAAAAAAATTGGGAAAATGTTAAAGGTACTGACCTGATCGCGTGGGGATTAGAGCAAAAATGGAGCACAAATTAAAAATAAAAAATCGCAGAGAATCGACACGTCACACGATTTCACCAAGCAAGATTCCTTGAGAGATAAGATCGTGGCAAAAAGGGCTTTTAAGGGGACTTGAGGAAACCGGCTGAGAAAATGGTTATTATGCGATATCAAAGAAGCTTCATCCGAGGAGTTAATCGCGAAAAGCTCTGTGAAGCACTTTGCAGACGAGTCTCCGACAAAAGTAGCGTCCTCCTTCTTCTGAAGGAAGGGGGCGCATTCGTCATTTTGCGTTGTCATAGGATGAGAGACGGAAAGAAATTACTCGTTTAATGTGACTGGAATGTGGCATCGCGTCTGGCGACCAAGGCTACTCACCAGAAGGAAAAGAAGTAAAGAATGTGAGAGAAAGAGTATGGTCGTTTTTCGGGTGTAACTAAAGTTTCCCTTGTTATTATTGATTCACTTGCAGTCGAATGTTTAACGTAATGGGATTTGGGGGTAGGGGCTTCTTAGAATAAAGGGGAAATTGCGGAAATAAAGCAGCTCCAAGCTCTGACCAAGGGGGTAATCCTTCGCAAAATGGGTCGAAAGGATACGCCCACAGGAGGAGTGAATGCGGGGAATTCAGATACGGACAGCTGTGTATGTATTGGCCTTTTCTTGAATTCCATCTCTATAGGGAAGGGACAGCCTCGAGAAAAGCCTCATCCCATTTGAGAAAGAGATTTCTTTTTTGTAAGAACCCATCTGGTGAGAGCCCCCCAAGGGTAAAGTCACAAAACCAAAACCAAAACCTAACCAAACAAAGAACTAGAGGGACATGATCTAGTGTACTTGCCTCGAAAATCAATCAAGATGGTTTAATTACTTTTAAGATGAAGATTTCAAAGACAAACTAGTGAAAGAATTAATTACCTCTGCCATCACACTTATCTATAATTGGATCCTTCATATAAATTACCCCTTGTGACGTTGGTTTGACCCTCATATCTCTAAAAATGGCCGCTTTAGCACCTCTAGCCACTAGTTGCCGCCTCCTGGTGCTCAACTTATATCATATTTGAACTAACTGACCTCAATTACCTTTGGTAGCATTGGTTTTAGCTGGCTATATTAAGCCAGCGACTCGTTGCAGACACAAGATGAACACAACACGAGATTTACATAACCCATACACCTGCTTTGCTTCGCCGCAGTTAACAAACAAAAAGAGCAAGAAAGAGAAGGAAGCAAGCTCTTTCAAGGGGGGGGAGTAACCCAACACCCCTCTGCCACCTGAGCATGCGATTAACACCAAAGAGAGGCAGATGAGGTGGAGGAGGCCATGCTCCAGAAAGTCGTACACTCCACAAGTCTGTGTGCACGAAACGGTCGACGGAGAGAATTAGAGAGGAAGGAAAAAAGCGGATGTTCACATGAACGGGTCCTGGTCACGTTCAGATTGACCTTCAAGGACGATAAATCAGGCACAGAGTCCGTTACTCTGCTGGGACATTTAAAGTAATAATAAAATTCCTATATCCTAAAACGCAAGTTCCTGACACGCCATATGTAGGCCCCATTTTCACCCCGACACACTAGCTCTTAAAAAAAAAAAAATCCGTTTTGGCACACCCTGTTGATAGAAAAAGGGCCTCCTAAAATGTAGGGCAGGAAGTCAAAAGAAGGCGACTAAACATCTATTATTCAGCTGCTTTCTTACATAATAATGGCATCGATGCCTTGAAATTATTTTGGTTGAATTGAGGGAGTGCCGGACCTAACCTATTTTGAAGCGGCCTAATTCTTGACCTAATTTCTCGTTTAACTCTTTCTCCCACACCTTCTTTTTACATCGTATACCACTGAAGCAGGTAAAGTGGCGATGGCGCTCTTTCCTATTTCGAAAGGAAAGAAAAATAGTGTAAGAAACGAGGATATTTTTAGTAACTAGAGATAATAGGGATAATGAACAGAAAGTGAAGACAGAGAGAAGAAAGTAAACATTCTCACGAATTGCAAAAATTGGAAAGGCAATTCCGTGCTCCGTGTTTGTAAAGGAGTGTGGATGTAAAGAGAGAAAATGTTTAGGGTAGAGTGAAAGAGAGATAAAGTGGGGAAGAGAGAAGAATTTAAAAGATTTGTAAGGGAATGCAGAGCGCCTGGAGGTCAGGCTAATCGCCATCTTTATTTAGGGATTAATTGTTGTTGTTGTTTTTTGTTGTTTTTTTGAGCCTTTGACATTTTGCGCAGATATAATTAGTATGTTACTTGTTTTCTGTTGTTGTGTTTTAGTGATGTGTTAGTTTCTTTAGTTTGTTATTATTTAGTGTTTTTGTATATATTGATTTGTTTACTTGTGTCAGGATAGGATCTAATCGTTCAGGTCAAAGGTGAACAACTGTTAAAATTCTGACCTTTAAATCGACGGCACCTAATTAAGGGGTAAAGAGGGAAAGAGTGAAAGATGCCGCAGCTCTTTAGTTTTCTTAGGGCATTGAAAGGCGGATGTGGAGACGAGTGCTCCAAAAATCTGCCAAAAAACGAGTCTTCTGAAGGAGGAGGGGAAGGGCTGGGCCGAGAATCCATTCGTGGGATTTTACAAATGAATTTTTGGACTCAAAAACCAAATCCCAGAAAATGAATTTGTTTTTCTTTTCGAAAAAAACAAAATTCCCGGAGGAGAATTCACAAGAGGACTTTTAAGTTCCTGTCTCTTATGTGCAAGGTAAAGGCCGAGGTCCTCCTCTACAAAAGGAGGACTATGGATTCCTTGAGATGACCCCACACTCTAAAACCATCTTCCTTTTTTGGTCCGAAACCTGAGGATTGAATTAATCCACAGACTTGACCTTCTTGTAAGAATATTTTTATTCTTGTCTCTCTCATCTCATTCTTTCTTCCACTTACCAAATCATCCTCTGTCAGCTACACAAAGTTCCTTTCTCTTCTCAATTAAAACCAGTTGCTCAACCACACTCTTGTTCTCACCTGGTGAAGTTATCTCTGATCGAAAGAGTGAAGAGACAAGAGGAAGATTCAAATAAACGAAGAAGGAAATTCTTAAAATTATCGAAGGAGAGAAAATTCTCTAAATCACCCTGGTAATCCAGAATGATGGAGTGGACAACGCACTACCAGGTCTTCATTAACGGGCCTACACTTAACTTCCTATCTAGCCTAGTTGCACTTAAAGGACCAGTAATATACTTTGGTAGGGAAAGCCTTTAATAAAAGGCTTACGAAAATACAAACTTGTAAGTACAAAGTCATATTTTGGAGGCCAACGTGACAGAATTAATTAATGTTCAATTACCTTAAAAAATCGAGCCTTTACATAATTCTGTAATTTTGAATCATTTTAAAAAATTGAGCCTTTACAGAATTTTGTAATTTTGAATTACTTTAAAACTTCTAACCTTTACTGATTCTGTAATTTTGAATTACTTTCAAACCTCTAGCCTTTCCAGAATTCTCTAATTTGGAATTACTTTAAAAATTTGAAAGCTTTCAGACTTCTGCAATTTGAATTACTTTCAAAACAGAAGCCTACACAAACTTTAGTAAATTTGAATTACTTTTTACAAAATCTGGTATTACCAGATTTCTGTAATTTTGGAATTGCCTCAAAAACTCTAGCCTTTACATACTTTTGTAATTTAGAATTAATTTTTAAAACTCGAGTCTTTACAAAATTCTGTAATTTTGAATTAATTAAAAAAATTGAGCCCTAACACATTTCTGTAATTTTGGAATTACTTTCAAAATTGAAGACTTGACAGACTCTTGTAAATTTGAATTAACTTAAAACCTCGATACTTTACAGACTTCTCTAATTTTGAATTTCTTAAAAAACTTGAGCCTTTATAGACCTGTGTAATTTTGAATTACTTTAAAACTTCGAGCCTTTAAAGATTTCTATAATATTGGAATTACTTTAAAAACTCGATCCTTTACAAACTTCTGTAATTTGAAATTACTTTAAAACCTCGAGCCTTTGCAAAATTCTGCAATTTTGAAATAATTTAATATTTTGTGCCTTTACAGATTTCTGTAATTTGGAATTACTTTCAAAATTGAAGCCTAAACAGACTCTTGTAAATTTGAATTAACTTAAAACCTCGATACTTCTCAGACTTCTCTAATTTTAATTAATTTAAAAACTCGTATTTATATAATTAATAACGATTATTTTCTACCATAATCAAAATAGCGACTATTTTTTATCATAACCACAATAGCCAATGGCTGGGCTTTGAAATTTGCACGTTCTATACAATGAATGGAGGTTTTTATTTTCAGGCGCGCATCTGGTCACAACTAACATGGGTACAGTCCCGGGATCACAAAGCTAGTCTAATATTACGCTACATTGAAAGGAAAACAAATAATAAACAAACAAATCCAATAACCCCAAATTAACAAAACAAAATTAAAAGAAACACGACAAACGACATGAAAACAGACTAGGAGGTAAGATAAAAAGAATTCAGGTAATAGAGTATGGTATAGATTAGGCCTCCATAGAGGAGCCAAAGCGACGTCTCCCTCAAGTTTACCCCCACGAGACCATTTATATAAACACTATTGCCGAAACTCTGTCCGAACCTTTGCCTTCCCTCGCTTAAGGTATGGGTGCCTTTACTGGCGTAGCATGTAGTTGCCTTCTCGGGCATGGAGCCGATACCATGATTGGGATACGCCTTGTCTCTCAACCTAGGGAGCAGGCAAATATTGTGTTGATGTTTAAGATGAAAATGAAATTAGTTTAAACTAACGAAGTCAATCTCACTCATTGTATGACAGAATTTGGGAGGAACGAATTCGAGATAATTATTGATTGGGCTGAAAGGAGGCGAAGAGTGAAGGATAACCAGAAATATATGATGAATGCTAAATCGGGGAGCCTCAAAGTTTACTCAGGGCTCCCAATAACAAACCACTCGATGCTCAATCCAACGAAACAATAGAAATGTGTTTTTCAGTAGAGTTAGAATAAGTATATGAACAGCGCATTGCTATATGTCTGCAAAGGCGTCTTTACTAGACAGATTGGAAAAATATAAATTTGACCTTCGTGGTAGAAGAATAATATTTTCATTAATACTGCATCCAAGCCGCCCTTTATCTTAAATATACCTATCGTTTTTAGGATGGATTTATCAACATACTGAGTACGGACCTCCAGTAGAATTATGCACATTTCTCTTTTTTACATTTCCCCCCCCCGTCCAAAGGAGACCCTCAAAAGATTATTATGAAATATTCCTCTTGCTTTGACATAACATGGAAAAAGTGCTAATTATTTCGACCGTTGTCTTCGTTAAATACTTTTTAACACATGGTAAAAAGATTTGATACCGTTGTAATTTTTTGCTATATACTAACTGCTCTTTTCTCAATTTTTCGAATTTTACTCATGTTAATAAAATATTTAGCGAAGACAACGGTAGGGAATTAATTAGAACAATTTCCATGTTCTGTCAAAGCAAGAGGGATACTATATAAGAAACTTTCTCCCTAGAAAACATCTACCAAAGTCTTCAGGAAGGTTAGAAAGACAAAATCAGATTCGACAGCACCTATTCAAAACTGCTTATTGTTATTAGGGGTGATTTTCAATTCCTAGGATTGCGTTGGCCAGATCAGATATCGAGGGTCATGTCGCTCTTACATTGCCTTCAGATGATGTGTTCCTTTTGTGTACATCGGCGTAGTATCGTCTTGGAAAATGGCATAATTGTTAGATACCAAGTTCATTATCCTTGGTAGGATTTTATTATGCAGCATAGCTATGAAAGAATTAACAAAGAGTAGAATATTGGGTGTGGTAATAAATGCCATGAAATGGCTTCCAAAATCGTAACAAATCAATTGTCAAGGGAGATATATATAAGTAGATAATCAGGATTTACAATAATCCTTGTAATTTTGAAACAAATCGCGACCGCCTCTCTCAAAAAAATGAAAATAATTACTAACATTACCATACATACATCTATTTTTCTATGATTTTGAAATATTGTTTGTGTTTGTATGTTTGCTTTTCCATGGATGTTGAAAATTTGAACTGATATTGTAGAAAAAATATATAGGATGTAATCACTTGGAAAAAATTCCACATCAAGGCTTCATTTCTTTCCACTCTGCGTGTTATGGACTAATGTCTATTTTCTCCCTGTCTGGTTGCATTATGCCGAGATCTCCCTCGAAAACACGGAATCATGCTACGAAAACAATGCCTTTGCTTACGTTAATCTCTAATGCCATAAAGAGGCACGGCGTGGGAGGTTGCTAGTTTCATTCTCCTTACACATTACCTGAGTGTAGTTGGATAGAGTGTATGTGAGAAATGATGAGGGAGATAAGTGGAGGGAAAGATAGACAGAGTCTGTCTTCGGATCAGGTTTCAAACAAGAGAATGGTTATTCCAGAGTTCTAGTACAAAAATTCAGTGTGCTCAACCATCGAACAAAGATCAAATTGAAGGATTTGGTGTAGAACAAGTTTATCAAGGCAGAAACGAATGGGATAGCTCAATGTGAGGGTAAAATAGAGATATGGGAGAGAGCTAAGGACACAAAGTTCAGCAGAACCTTGAAATGAATATTTGAATTGTACAGCTTGAAGAAATATTTGAAAGGTGGCCTTTTTATTTTGTGTTCGTGTGATGCATATGCATTTCTACCGCCCTGTTTGCAAATTCTATTTCAGGGACACTTCGGAGTTGCTGTATGAAAGGGACAGATACAGATTTTCCTGACTGCAGAGGATAGCTTAATAGACAAGCAAAAAATTGAGCAGTCAACGAAACCCAATTTTAAGTCCAAAAGCGTTTCAGCGACCTCCTCTCAATGGTACCCTGTGATTCATGTCCCGAATGTCTAAGAAAGACTCCGCTTGTAGCTACTCAGGCTCATTTGTACATTCAACACATTTCAGTTCCCTTAAGTTTTGTATTTCAGTAAAATATACATAATCGAAACATAATGTCTGTGAAAACGTACTTGTCTATGCCGCTGTAAAAAAAAAATCATGCATCCATGACTATTGTAACCATTCACTAGTCTTTTGAGACATTTTGAAAAAAAATATCAGTTTATTTTTCCGGCAGCAATACACACTAAAATATTAATAGCATCAACTCATCTGCTTAACAAATGATAATTATCAATTAATTGTTGAAGATTAATTAGTAGGCAAAAAATCGCTCTTTTCATTCTTCATTTACTCTTCTTTTTGCTACCATTTGCTTGTTAGTAAAGAATAGCACAATGCCCTCAGTTGACTATGAACAAATTTGATCAAATTTTAGCTAAAAAAATGTCCTCTATATTTGTGGGAGTTCTATTCTAACGGAAAAAAATCTGAACTGAGTTAAGGGGGGGGGGGAGGGGGGTTGCACCGACGACTTACCAATCACTCATTAAATAAAACTTTCCTTCGGAAAATCAATGTCTATTTAGATAACGAGAATGGCTGAGGCTCACAGAGTCAGAGCCTTAAGATCTCGACGAAACAACAGAAAGTTAATCAAATAGAGCTCCTTATCAGCTTATCTCCCCTCCCCCGCTATAATGACTCCCTAAATATATATACCCTATTGAAAAACATTTCAGGATTATAAAAATAACAGCATCAGTGCTAAAGAATCAATACAAAATACCGATTAAAATATGTACATTAAATATTTTCTAAGACGATAAAGAATCGTGAAAAATGAAGCTTAAATTTGAAACGAATTTAAAACATGGGAGTTCGGAGAGGAAAACGAACAAGCCAAAGGATTTGAAATAGAAACAAAATTAACAATAATTTTTTTAAAAGTAATGTGAACATACCTAACAAATTAACATGCTTGTTAATGTGTGACTATATTTAATGTGAACAGATAAGGAGCTATTATTCAGAGGGGTTGAAGTTTTTTTAATGTAAAACGAATCTCGTAGTTAATGGTCTGGAATGTTGCTTACCGCATTAAGTATTCTGAAGTTACGAAATCTTATTTTTATTTATAAAAGACTTTTAACAATAAATTCACTAGAAATTATACTGCATTTTTTTATATATTTTATTTGAGCCTGGTACTATAGAAATTTGTTAAAGGTGTCCGTTTACTAACTTTTCCTTTGCTAAACATTTGGCCGTATGAGTTTCTCACGCCGCCATTTAATCATTGAAATGAGTCTTTACAAGGCTCATAATATATATAATCAGTCTGTTCCTGAACAGTCACATCCCGCTAATTTGACTGTTCAAATCTTAAACACAAAATCAAAAAGTGAATTAAACTGATGATGAACAGTACCAATTTCCTTCGATCCCAGTGGCATACTGGAGATGGTCCCAAACAAAACAATTATATTTCTATGTCAAACTTCAACTACTAAATACCTCAACTTCCACAAACTAAGGCAGGCAACACTCGGCCACATAACTGGAGACAGAAATCAATAAGATTCCTCAGGATTAATATAGCAATACCTTGTAATAAAATTTTTTGATTTCTTTCTCATCAATATAACCTCAGGAAATCGATTAAATATGATGTAAAATCATGTAACTTATGCGATCTTATGTGTTGTGCATTCTAAGTACCCCCTGAAAATGATCAACACATGTGTCACTAAGTGTGTTAGTCATGCTTCAACTCAATGAAAGGAGAACAATTAAAACTGACAATTTTCACACTTCGATTCTCTTAGCCAAAGACTTACTTAATCGCAAAACCAACCCTGTAGTTGAATCATTGCGAGCGATCAGATAAGACAATCTAAAAGGATAAACTAATGAATAACTTTAAAATGGAGAAATCGTTGACCAGCAACAAAATAGTAGGCTCAACATAGACAAATTGAATGACAAATGCAATGTACTAATGCTCCCATCCAAGCATTATTCGACTAGGGAGAAACTTGGCAATACAGAAATACTGTACTACTCGTAAGGAAATGTGGAATAAGGTGGTATATGTTTGATCAGATGACAAGCCTCACAAAACAGTGGAACTTGTTTTATTGGACTTTAGAAAGGCATTCGACAAACATCCAATAATAGATTGATGCAAAAGGTTGAGACGCTCAAAATTTTCAGATTGAGTAGATAAATAGATAGTAGTTGTAGTAGTTGTTAATGAATCAGCATTAGAATGGGTCCGAATAGCCAATAGAGTACCAAAGGGATCAGTCCTTAGTCCATTGCTGTTTATTATATATACCAATGACCAAGATGGAGCAGTTCACTGCAGCATCTCTAAATTCGAAGGCGATACTAAACTGGGAGACAGCTGCATGAATTCTGAGGCTAAGGTTAAACTCCGAAGGGACCTGGACAAAATAGGTAGATGATCCAAAACCTGATAGATGCCGTTTAATGAAGAGGAGTGCAGTATGATGCATATAGGATACATAAATCAAAGAAAGGACCACACATTATTAGTTTGTAATTTAATCACAAAATTCAGGTTGTACTAAATTTTATGTACCCTTCGAAACAATGGTTAGAGGCAGATAAGAAGGCAACGAAAATATTGAGTTTTATCAAGCGGAAGTTTCATTTCGAAAATCGAGAGATCGTCCTTTTTCTTTCTATCTCGCTAGTATGGCCACACCTGGAATAATATGCACAGGCTTGGTCACCATCTCTCAGAAAAGACGTGTGGAGTCTGGAAAGGTGCAGGTAGAGCAATTAATTTAATACCATCAATCAGAGACAAAGGCTACGATACAAGGCTGGCGGACCTCAACTTATTTTGCCCGGATACAAGAAGACTACGAAGGTATCTAATCTTTATTTACCGAATTTCAAAGACATCGACGATCTTGATTACAGGAAGCTATTGGCAATTAACGAAAATACGACACGCGAATATGGATTGAAATTGGAGGCTAAAAGATTCTACACAAACACTTGTGGAAATTACTTTTCCTATCGTATAGTCGACGCACAAATCGACTGACCGAACATGTTGTAAAGAATGTAAGCGTCAATTTATTTAAAAATAGGTTGTATATAAATTATACATACATATTTCATCGCTTTAGAACATTAATTAAAATTAAGTTTGGGAGAAGAACATATGCATGGAAATAGGTAAACACATATGGAAATCTCCTCGAGTGGTCTGTAAGGCCTTTGAGGTTTCCCTACAACCTTGTAACTGCTTGTAATTACTATTCAAAATCTATACTAGAAGACCATGAAAGTTTCAAGTTCCCCAAAATAAAAAAAACAAGTTCCCCCTCCCTCTAACTCCAAAATTATCCTCTCATCACAAATTGATTGATTATCGCATTTTCCAAAGTCTGCAGAATTTCATACGCAAATGATCAAAGAGTCTGGCAAAAGTGATCAAATAGATCTGGCTTCTTTTCCTTAAGAAATTACAAATTTCCAACGGGCTAAAAAGAATTCGTGGATCCTAAGGTAATAAGGTAATCATATCAGTTCGTAAATAAATTGACGATGTCTTTTCTTCTAAGCACATAAAGTGTTGGGCAAAAAGAGAAAATTTAGCTCTAATTTAATCCCAAATTCTTATCCAAATAATCAGATCAACTGAAAATTTGTCCCAATTGAAAGGCAACTAACTCCGAATAATGCATTCCGTTTGAAGGGAATATTCATTTATCATTTACTGTCTTCACTGTTTTGCCTGAAAGGATAACCGAAGAAAAATTGGTCTACCAGAGCATACAACTATCCTTTGTTCCTCTTTCCAAGTCAGATTCGGAACAAGACGTGCCATATAAAGTCCTTAGACTTTTCCCAAGCAAAGCTTCACTTCTTAATTTATTTGTTGTTGTTTTTATGTTATTTCTAGTTTAGTTAAATTTTCTTTGGAATATCAGGCGTTTAGTGATATTTTTGATGTTCTCTGCGAGCTGTCATTTGATGCATATAATGTCCTGTACACAAAGATTAAATCCCGTTTGACCTTTTCACATTTACCAGAAGACCTCATTGAAGCCGCGATATCTTTGTTCGAATTTATAGCAAAGCAGAGGACCGATGAGGCTCACAAAGCCATCATTATTCAGCACCAGTAGCGCTCTTATCAGAAATCATAGTAGAACCTCACCAGAAACATCACTCTGGTGAGGCAGAGGCCGAAAATTTCTCCTTTGGCAGCGCCAAGACGCCGTGGGTGGCGACATCCAGGTGGCACAGCTGAGCCACCCTTCTTCACTTGTCTCCACATTCACATGGCACACATTCTAGATGTGCTGGGTGAAGTTCATCTACTCTACAGCTTAGAAGAGACTGCTAAACGCGTCTTAGCTCAGGATGCGTTATGTGGCCAGGAACTAGTCGTCGCTGCTACCTACAATTGTGAAATCTATCGAGGTTTGCACTACTCTCCCGCGCCAAGGACGACCCATCGCTACGAGACAAGATAGACAAAATCATCGAAGCGGTCCGGAATATGGCCAAAGATGGGCGGGATAAGATCTAGTTTCAAGGTAAGATACCTGGCTTCCGCTCACGGTCTCGAATCTCGGGTCGATCTGGCTCTTCTCTGGCGGGAGATCTACGGAGTGAGACATCTAGCTGGTCCTGGTATCACCAGAAGTTAAAAGATGAGGCCCATCGCTGTCTGTCACCCTGTGGCTTCCATGTAGAAGGAAGCCAAAGTCTATCTTCTCCTGCTTCCTCCAATGGGCACCCTTCGTCTATTATTTACCCTTCGCTGCTGGAAGCCACACAAGACTGTCCTGGTGAAGTCTCTAACTCTTCAAAAATTAAGATTCTCATCATTGTGCCTCATCCGGACACTTTCCGAAAATTCGTACACCTCAACATGGAGCATTCAATCGCTCCATTGGTAATCCTGCAACCGCTCCACCCTTCTATGATCTATATTGCATATTTGTAACAGAGATTCTGAAAGTTTATTTTGTATTAATTTACGCGTTTTTTTTTTAAATAGTGACGTTATTGAAATGAACATGAAAACTAAAATCAAGTTCACTGGCAAAATCAACTAAGCTTATGGTGTAAGCAGAGGGACAATAAGTACTACTAATATCAATTCGCTACTTCTTCGAGGTAAGTTCAAAGTGATGTGTTTCTACTGAGATATGGATTGGACAGTTGTAATGACGCTACCAGCAGATTGATCTGACTTCAATTTGATCTTCGTCGAATCGCAGGATGCTTCTGTCTTCAATTTGGTTAGGCTGAAAAGTTGACTTAATCAAGCGTTTTCGTGATGAAGGGGTAATAATAATTTCAGTTCTTCAACTCTTCGTAGTCGATTTTTGACAGAGCGGCAATCTGCAAATTATCTTCAGATTAATTCTTTCTTTCTTCTTGTTCCCTTCTTTTATCCTCTTTAGACAATTTCAGAGGCCATATAGAACAGACACTCCCCCAATCTGAGTTCAATCTGCACATAACATGTTTTTATGCACAATCAATAAATAATCCTCTTACATTGTCAACATCATTATAATAATAGAAAATGCTAATTTTGGATAAGTGTGGCGCAAGCACTTTATGCGACAAAAGTCTGTAATATTGCTTTTTCTAGTTGTATTGGATAGGCTTAAAATAGTGTTTCCCATTTTACAATAAAGATCACCCTCCCAAATTTACACTAGGAACATATTTGTTAGAAAGTTTATTTTAAAGTAATTAAAAATTGTCAGATTTGTAGAACTCTTGAAATTAAATTTTAATAACTTAATTAAAATGGTATTGACTGCCAATCGTATCGCAAAAATCCTTGAAAGAATTGTATTTATGTATTTTAAGCTACATAAATGCCTGTAGATGAGTTTAGCATTTCTCTCTTACATCCTCGCATGCGTTTAATTCTTAGTTTCTGCTTATTCCAGTAACTTTAAAATAACGATGTCATAACCTCGTATACCTCCCATTTTAGCAAGTAGAGGTCATCACTCCGCCAATTAACCAAGTAACGTTAATCCCTCCTTTTTTGTCTTAGGAGAGACTATCTTTACTTGATCTGTTGTATTACTGTCAATATTTCGAATGCAAAAAGGGTCTATCACACGTTATAAAGTCAAATAGACTGTCGTGGTACAACCACACATACCATAGACTACTCCTATATTATGTGGGGGTGACTTAATCACCTACTACAACGCCAACCGTTGAAGGACTGTTCGTAGGGATTAACGACCGAGGAAGAGGTCAAACTTGAGGGGTTGGGTTTCAAATCCTTAATAATCAAACAGAGTGCAAAATGGTTGGCGATATTTACTTGAATAGGCCGAGAGTATCGATCAAGGTTATTTAAAGTTGAAACAACAAAAATATAATTTTATTTACAAAGATAAAAATAACAATAAAAATAGGTAAAAGGGAATTATATAAATTAAAATAGTCTTTTAATCATTATTATGAGTAGGGATTCTCAAATGGAATTAATTGATTAATGTAACTAGGCTCAGATCAAAAGGGGAAACTTGACAATACTAATAATGGAGAGGGTTTCAGTCTCATAGGTAGATGACTTCGAGGAAGGTTCTTCTTGCGATGAGGTGAGTGGGAAACGATCCGATGAGGCAAGTGGGTCACGGTTCGAATGAGGCAGGTGGAGCACGATCCGAACCAACCTTCCAATGAAAATAACTAATCTTCAAAGATGACGCTCTAGGGGAAATGTGGGATTACTATAATGCCACTGAAAGAGGAAACTTCTTTTCTCCAAATGTCATCGATGGGGATTTTATTCGGTTCGATTAAACGAAAGAAGACTGTTCGCAAATTTAAAGACCTGCCGATCAGAGAAGTGATCAATTGACTAGGGTAGAATCACGGCGGAGAAAGTCTTGCTGTCTGACGAACGCTAACGAGACTTAAGACTTGAGACGATGAGGACGGCCTTGAAGTACGTGCTAGACTCATCGAACTACAAAATATCATGAGCATATGTATGTCCGAATCTGAGGGGAAAGGGAGAGTTTGGAGAAAGGAGTCAAAAGCTCCAGCCATCTTAATCCAGAGGCGGAGTCGATTCGTCATTTAGCAGCGGGGTGCAAGAAACAGCGGCTCTGCGTCGCATCGTCATCGGGGAATGGAGGGAGGTGGCTTGGGACGAGTTCGCTGGATTGGGAAATATTTCCCTAATGCGCCCAGGAGTCAAAAATTCGTGAAGATTCGAACAGCCAGTTATGTTTTCGATGGCAGGATACCATTGCACGTGGTCTCTAATAAAGTTGGGGGGGGAGGGGCAGAGGTTGTTCTTTTACATAGATATTATTTCAACTCTTTGCGCAAACAACAGAATTATTCTTCTACGACGCCATCTTGAAATGGTACGAGTAGGACTATTATTTGCCCGCGTGTTTTGTTATTTCTATGAGAGTCGGACTAAGTCAAGTTCACAGCTTGAAATGGCATGTGATGGATTAAGTTACACTCCCGCCTTTGTTTTTAATGTTAATATTAGTTAACTTTTTAGTTTCGAACGAAGATGTGGTAGAAATACCAAAAGTAAAGGTAAATTTCCAGAACATCCCCACCACGGGCTTTGGGGCCATAAAATGTATCTTTTTCTGACGTTTTTAAGCTTAGTATCAAGTTAGCTTCCCGTTTATGTGAGCACAGCTACCACGAAAAGTTAGCGATTGGCAGAGACAATAGCGATTATAAATCGCTAACCTAACCTAAGCAAACTAATTCTATCCTAACCAAACCTAACTGGTCATAAAATGTTAGATAAGTAAGGCTAGGTTTGGTATGGATATGTTAGGTTAGTTAGGGTTAAGCTAGGTTTGTTGGGTTTAGTTAGGTTTATTTGGGTTAGTCTGGTTAGGTTAGAATTGGTTTGATTAGGTTAGGTTAGCGGTGTATGATTGCCGTTTTCTCCGCCAATAGCTAACTTTTCGTGCTAGTTTGGCTCACATAAATGTGAAGCTAACTCGATGCATAGCCTAATAACGTCAGAAAAATATATTGTATGGCCACAAAACCTGTGGTGGGGATGGTCAGGAAATTTACGATAAACGCGCACGCAAGTGTTAAAATTTCAAGATAGCGTCGTAGAAGAATTGAAGTGTTTCCAAATTGGGTTGAAATATTGTCAATTTGTGACTTTATAACGTGAGATAAACCCTCATCACCATCTGAATATTAGTCCCAGGACACTATTCAAACGATACGAAGGAATATTGCAGTCTTTAATGCCCTAAAATTAGTGTAAAACAAAAATTAACATTAAAAAACATTGGGCAGATGGTAAATTAGGGTCTCATGGCAATTCTAAAATGGCAATTTCAGAATCGAGTTAAAAAACTGACGTTTTGCGACGTTATAAATGGCGATCGACTTTCTCTGCCATCAGAGTATTACCCCTAGAGCACTTTATTATAGTCTATAATGGTTGTGCCACTTTTATTTAAATTACCCTCAAATATATGCATTTTAATAATATCTTAATTAGATTAAATCAGGTTCAGTATAAAATACAAAATTAGGTTCACAGATATCAGTTCGAACCTGATCATATTTGTATTATTTAATACTAATATTGGTAATACTTCAGTTTAGGGGTACACGATAGGGGGCGCTGTTTCTAGGCTACAATTTTGCGCTACAATTTAGGTCTTATGACCTCAGACGGTAGATTCGCATGTGGCCAATCACGGCGTTGTATTTATTTGTTATTTTTTTTCTTTCTTCTTTATTATTTAGTAAATGCCGGCACTTCTACTCAATTATATTACTCAGTATTTGTGAGGAAATGCCCTCAAAGGACCAGCGCGAGAGGAAACCCCTAGGAATACCCCTTTTAACCCCTTCCCTCTAAACCACGTGCTCCTTAGCGTGGGAAGTTTAGAATCTTCGAGAAGGATGCAGTCCCGAGATAAGACACCCGATCAATCTGTATTTGCTTTCGGACGCTCCTCGCTCCCCCCGATAACGCCGAGCGCAACCGAATTATCCCTATCCCATGCTTCCCAGGCATGTCTATTTCCCCGCGAGGGCAACCGTACAAACCCTAACTCCATATCATGAGGCAAATTTCGCTGTACGATCCGACTTGTTATCTCGGATTAAGTTTACATAGACTCACATCAAAAATTCTCTAGGGACGTTCAGGCCCTAGGGCTATCTATGGGACCAGCGACCCGGCCATTTAACCCAGAGTCCGACATTCCTCGAGGAGACTTAGAGTCTGCCAGTCCATCCGTTAAGGCCGTTTTTTTGTTCCCCAGCGAAGTCACGCAACCCCTGTTCGAGTCGTACCTCGGTGTAAGATCTCACCAGCAGATCTCCCTTCGTAAAGTTTGGCCAAAGTATATCACAGGCAGCCTAGGGTCAGCTATCTGCCATTGCTTGTGTATGCACCCTTGCGCCGAGCGATTCTTCACAGGCATACCTCGACAGTAATGCATTAAAGTTTGTATGTTTCGTTTAACTATTTTTGTGAACCTAAGCCATTAATTTTACACAATGCACCTCTTCATTCCACCTTATTTCAAACATTGGCGATCCTGAAACCGAGCAGTTAAAAGAGCGCGATTCTTTCGAACCCGGCATTTTCGACTTCATTACGACTTGTGTTAATTCCTTGGTTAATTAAATAGATTTTTCTATAGATCGTTGCTTCATTTTAAAAGAAGCGCGGCACAATTATAATAGTGAAAGGTGGAGATAGTTTAGCTTTTGTCGTGAAGTTAGTATATTATTAGGTAATTTAAGACGACGATATCACTGTCGACATTTCGCAATCACCTTTTATATTCAAAGCTAATGCTAGTCTTTCGAATTAAGAATATTATGAGGGGGGTTTTTAAGTTGCAGGTGGTGCATCTCACCACAATTAATTGAAGGTAGGTGGGGCTTCACCCCTTATTTTCGAAAGTAACTAAAAAAAATAATTTTGGCGGTAATAGCCTAAATTATGTGGCGCTATCGTCTTTGTTATTTTGATAAACGTGCAATTGCTCTCCACGTTTATCGAAATAATAAAGACGATAGCACTGCCTACTTTAGGCATTTCCGTCCCAAATTATCATTTTTAGTTACTTTTTCAATGAGAGGCTTCTAAGGCATAAATTGTACCCCTAAATTGTAGCCCAGAATCATCACCCCTATCGTGCGCCCCTAAACTTAAGTATTAACAATATATTTATGTATTTTTTCCCATTAATTACGGTTCTCCAATCAATGCGATCAATTTTATTTTGGGGGCTAGATATACATTAGATACTAGTAAAGCTTAAAATAGCCCCAGATGATTAGTTAAAATAAACTATTAACCAAGTTTAAAGGAAATTGGTAAATAATAATTTCGCATGGAAATATTTATAATAACTCCAAGAAAAATCATACGATATCAATTATTGTAATTATGTTTAATTTTACCACAAGCAATCTGAGAGGTCTTTTCGCTAAGGCGTTTTATCATAGCATATTTCTTGCTTTTACTAAGTCTGCATTAGCTATAAATGATTAATTTATCTACAATTACTTCATTCTTTTAGTAATCAATTTTGGCGAGTAATAGGTCTTATATTCGTAAATACATTGCTTAGTCCTTCACAAAAGGGGCTTGTGAAAAATATGTAATATTATAACTTTTTCTTACATTAGCAAATCTTAGCCGTTATCAGCCTAAATTTCCCCAAATGAACGGTTGTCATTACATTGGTAGGTTCATATAGGTAAATGTGTAAATTACATTAAGTTCTCCGAGCAGTTTATGTAGTAGCTTCTAGAGTATTATCTTTGAAGTATCCCCCATTCATATTTTGACTATCTAATGCAATACGGTGCAGCTGGTCCAGTAGTTAGAATATATCTAAGTTTAGGGGTTGCTTGTTGCAAGAATTCAATAACTGCATGAGGTTAACACATCGGCCAAAACAAAAACCTGTCGTTTTTGATGAGCTCAGTTTAGTAGACTAATTTCCGAAAGAGGAACACTTACTTAAGGATTTGTGAACCCATTTTTTAAATAAAAATATATAAACTTCAAAGTACTTAGTGGATGAATTTCTTTGTATGATTTATTTCTTTGCTCAATTTTTAACTGTCCAACTAACGTTCGCATGTAGGAGCAGACGCTCCTAATTGCAAACAAGACTTCTTTTTTATGTGTGTGTACAGTATTTTGTGTATGCCCCACAAGCTCAACCCTAAGGCTACCTCTGTTTACTGAAATGGCAAGCAATTAACAACAAAATGAGCTAATAGAAGCCACTCAAGATGCCGCAGAGAATGTTTCTGCTGATTGCAGACTAATTTTGACATCATCAGTAGACAGCAGATTGTTAAAATAATTCAGAAGGGTTCCATTGTTCAGGAGCTCTTGAACAGTTCTTTTCCTCAGCGAGATTAACCCCACCCGACCTTAATGGGCTGGATAGGTCTACGGGAGCACAACCCCGAATGAAAAAGCCTTGAGTGGGGTTCCTCAATGGGCGGCTTTCGACAAACAGGATGTCCGGCAGACCTCTGCAACCTCTCACAGTCGATGGTCGGCCTGATTAACTCTTGCCACTATCAGTTCTGTGTGTGAGGCTAAGCTGTGGGGATAGGCCCAGGGCAAGCCCTTCTCCACATTAATTCACTCACTGCGCAAGCACAGCTTCACTCATCTTTCATCCTTTTCTTTTTCTCATGTCTCATCTCTCTCACTTTCTCATTCATTCACTCATACCCTTCACACACTCATCCCTTCATTAACCCTTTATCATCATACCCATAAATTCATCATCATTTTCATCGAGTGAAGCTTGAGTCGTCTTCGTATCCGAAGAACAGCTATAACAACTACAATAAGGTATTCAAAACCCTACGCAATATTATGTCCTCTTAACTCCTCTCTCTGGTCTAAACTCTCACTCAACATTCTAAAACACTCTTTATCTGCCACTAAATTTCGACCTTTTTAATCAAACCCCACCCAAATTACTACACCTTTTTAAGAAAAATTACAAATGGCAAACGCTCCTTAAATCCTTGATCAATTGTGAATATAACTGCTCTCGATGTAAATCCAAAGCTTATTTAGCTTTATTTAGAACGCTAAATGCTCGAATCAGCGCACACCGGGGAATTAGCCATAAACTGAGGCCCTAATCACTGACCTTGAAAATTCACAACACCCTCCTTCGACGAATTTTCACTTTAAAGAGAGCCAGAACAGAAAATCCATCAAAAATACTGGAATCTCTATGCAGTAAATTTAGAAAGTTTACTCTAAGCTCCGATCCAAACTCTGTTCCTCTACACATCTAAACACAACGACTCGCACGAATCAAACGCCTCCCACCCTAAACAAGAGATACCATTCACACGAAGGCATTTTTCGCTTTTCAATACAAGGAGGAAACACGCAAGATATTAGTCTCCGTCTATTGTTAAAGATTATCATAACTTTCCCCATTAATTCTCAGTTAACAATTTCGTTATTTTACATCTTTTTTTCATATTCTCTAAGCAATCTATGTATATATTTTTAAAGATATAAATCTAAATGTGTAACTTTTCTAAAAAAATACCGAGTTTGCTAACACAAGCTAAATTCCTATGCACGTTTTCGTTTATTTAACGTCCTTGAGAATAGGTTCCAACTTGAAACGACCGTACCAAGAAAATATACTTCGATAATGGAAATCAGGTAAATGACGACAATCTTAAGTCTGCGATGAAAAATGACCGTATGTCTATCTTGAGTAAGCAGAATAGTAAAGTAGATAGTAGTAGTATAGTGTAAAGAGGAGTTGAGAGAGGTAATTTAAAATGAAAAGTCGTAGTATTTAATAATTCGTTTTTTGAAGTCTTTGAGTTGGGTACACGAGCAGGACGCCCCGCCATTTGATGGAGCGCCTCCCCGCACCTTATTACAAAGACGGCGTTGTTCCCCAGACTGTTCAGCACATTCTTGTTAAATGCCCCAGTCTGGGTCATCTTCGCGCACGTTACCTTTCGCGGTACCGGCAGTCACTATCACTTGTCCCTTGTACTCGGCACTGGTTCATTCACACAGACATGTAAAATATTACGTCATGCATTTTATTTTATTATCTTTTGTGTTGTTTCACTCTCTTGCGTCGGGAGGAGGCTGGAGCATCCTTCATTCTCCTTGTTTTTTATTCTTGTTTTGTTTTTGGAGCGAAACCTTCAGTCTGTGGCCAACTACCTCATTCTAAGCTTGGCTGTGACGGATATCCTGGTGGCTGCGTTAGTCATGCCTCTTAGCGCTGTCTACGAGGTGAGTGCGAGAACAGCTCGGAAATGATGATAGATATGAGGAAAAGATAAATATATAGGTCGTTATTGCAACGAGTAGTTTTTAATAACCTAAATAAATATTTAAATTATTCACAACTTTTCAAGCTCTGTCTTACAAATGAGCGAAATGGAATTGATTATAAGTTTCACTAAACGTTTCCTAATACATGCAAATTATGCAAGTTTAAAATGGCTCTTGCCCAATCTGTACCGAGGGGATTCCATTTACGTGATAAAAGAATAAATCCCTTTTAAGGTCACATGAACAAGCATAATAACCTGTTTATTTTGAGTTGTTTGCTTTTACGAAATCGTCTTACAAAGTTTGCGGAGAAGTCTGGACCCCGAAAGCTCGTACAAATCTGTACACAAATGAGGTATCTCGAAGTATCAATCGTGGTTTCAATACGGAATTGGAGTAACTCCTGCTGTGAACTACACTATTTCCTTGTACTCTACATAGTACCATTTAATTATCTGTTCATATGATAACGTGTCTCTAGAAAATACGGATCCAGCAATTCCTGATAGTGCTGGAATCTCTTTGGACTATTTGGGTATCAGCCTAGTTTTCAGGGGTCCAATCTATGCCGTTATCCGAACAATAAGTGCCCAAAGGACTGCATTGGGCACTGCAGGAGGACGCTCCTAATCCACGCCAAACAAAGAACTCTATACAATAAGCGAATCCTACAGCTCTCCTTAGAGCTGAATGTCTCCAATAGACCGATCTTGCACGCAGCTGAATGTCGTCATTAGGCCAATCCAACAGCATTTCTTGAAGCTGATGTCGTCACTAGGCCAATCCAACAGCCTTTCTTGCAGCTGAATGTCGTCATTAGGCCAATCCAACAGCCTTTCTTGCAGCCAATAGACGAAAGTAGAAAACGGCCACCGATTGAAAAAGATTAACTTGCATGACTGGAGGGAGTTCGTGGCAGGCTGGCTCATTACCGCCATTAAATGGTCAAGAAAAAACCTTTTTGCTACGTGGCTTCTAATATTAGCAGCCTTTATCCTGGCTTAGTCTTATTTTAGGACATGGGCTCGAGAACGATATGGGTCTTCTTCTTTCACCACATTAAGACAAAATTCAGGGCTTAGTTGCCTTTTACGTAGTAGGAGTAAATATCATTCAAAACTTCCTTGCGATTGGTTTATAGTTTAAAATTTCAGGAAAAAAAACAATACCTCAGGAGACTAATGTAGATTATTTTTATTTAAATATACTAACATTTTTTATTAATATTTTGAAATAATAATGATAGTTGTGATTAATATTTAAAAATAAAAGCATTCGATTAATATTTTGAAATATTAATAAGAAAATTATCGAATGCGTTCTTCGAGGACATAGGGCCTCACAGTGCGCCAGTCTATCAAAAGCACGAGAGGAAACGTAGTTGTTCCCAGCAACCTCGAAGGTCCTGAGGCAGAGAAATGAGCGCATTGCAGCCCCTTGCTCATTCCACCCTTTAGAGAGAAAGCAAAAGTTCCCTACATTACACACCACTACGGTGAGCAAGCACTCAGTGGCTTAGGGATCCCAGGGATTGATTGGGATATTGTCACCGTGAAAGAGAGGTAGGAGGATCTAGCGGGATTTGAGGTCTTGTATGTGAGAAGAAACTCGAAGATGATTCTATGTCGAATGGACAGTTAGAGCACTTCATGAAGCAGTGGATGATACGCGAGAGTAGCAGCTTGTGATCCAATGAGGGAGGAAGTTGCAGAAGGTAAAGTGAGTGGTGACGATTGCATGAAAGGCAATCTCTAAAGTGTTGTGGTCGTGGGAGCGGATGCGGCTGAGATTACAGAAAGAGCGGATGCGTCTGAGATAACAGAAAGAGCGGATGCGGGTGTGAATGCTAAAAGAGTGGATGCAACTAAGAGTACAGAAAGAGTGGATACGGCTAAAATACAGAAAGAGCGGATACGGCTGCGAGTACAAAAATAGAGGATTCCGCTAAGAGTACAGAAAGAGCGGATGCGGCTAAGAGTACAGAAAGAGAGGATGCGGCTCAGATTACTGGGGTAGGCGGACTGAGGGTTTTTAGACGTTAGCCCCATGAGTGTTTGAATGTAGCAGACTCTCAAAGGTGACCTTCAGATTTTTGCCAGGATCGGAAAGGGCGGCATTTGAGGGGCCATGGTTAAGTAAGTGAGCAGTAGTTTTACAAGGAGCCACATTTTCTCGAGTACCCGCCATTACTATCCCTGTTTTGTCATCCTGGAGTTTCAGACAGTTTTCCTAGAGTAGATCTCTGGTGATGATTAAGTGGTGAGTAGATTGATAAGAATCTCAATAAAAGAAGCTCTTATAAAGAAAAGAGAGTTGCATTTCTTCATCAGACAAATGAAATGATGTACCAAGACGACGAATAAGAACCGCAAGCAGGAGAAGATAAATGCAAAACAGACTTGGAGAAAGAACCGACCCTTGAGGAACAACAAAACACACTTCTGCCACCGGAGAAATGATTAATCATTCCCAATATGAATAAAATGAGTACAAATATACTGAGTACAAGATGAAGGGTGGGAACGGACCCAGTTCGGAGAGGTAAAGTGGGATTCCAGGAATTCGCTGAGGTGGTGTGGAAGAACATTGTCATCGCCATTGTCAAATTTTGCAGAGAGGTGAAGAAGCCCTAGAATGGAAAGCTCTCCAGCATCTGCCGCACGGCGAAGGGGGTCACGCCCAGGTAGGGGCAGCGATTAAGTGTTGCGCCATGGCTTTAATGGAATATGTTTATCACCATTGAAAGTGGAGTCATGATCTAGTATACAAGCTGACACTAAGAGACTCGTAGTGTAGTATACAAACTGCCACCAAGGGACTTGAGGTGTAGTATATAAGATGCCAACAAAGGACACATGGTCTAGTATACAATACGTCTCACAGAACACGTAATCTAGTATAAAAGCCACCACCGAGGGAGAAGTCGGCTAGTATACAAGCTGCCACCGAGGGACACGTGATATAATACACAAGCTGACACCAAGGAATACGTAATTTAGTATACAATCTTCCCCAAAGGGATATGTAACCAAGTGTACAAGCAAACAACGAATGACAGGTGATCTAGTATCAACGCTGCCACCAAGGGACAGGTGAACTAGTATATAATCTGCCACCAAGGGACACGTGATCTAGTACACACACTGCCACCAAGAGATACGTGATCTAGTACTCATCCTGTGACCAAGGGACAGGTGGTCTAGTTTACAAGCCCTCAGCAAGGGATAATAGACCTAGTGTACAAGCTGCCACCGAGAGATACGTGATCTAATATACAAGCTGTAATCTCTGGACGTGTGATCTAGTATACAGGCTGCCATCAAGTAGCACGCTATTTAGTATACAAGCTGCAAGCAAGGGATACGTGATGTAGTATACAAGCTGCCACGAGGCCTTTGTAGGACACTTAAGAGGAATGCAGGTTGGGAGATTATGCGGTTGGTTTCCGAGAAGTTTGGCTTCAGTTTAGGTTATTTTAGGTTAAGGCGAACCCTAAGCAAGGGCTTAAAATTGGGTGCTGCCACTCAAGACGAAAGAATGGTGTTAAAGATATCAATGAGGTAAGCGGGAAGGATTGGGCAGAAGCTTCGGGCCGTGATTTAGAAGAGAGAAATAAGGTGGGCTAATTCATCTTACGAAAGAGTGATGGGAGGGAAATTGTTTTGGGGGAAGAGAAAGTTACCTGGTAGGTAGGAATGAGATATCTCCCAATAATTCTCATTCTCTTCTGTTCAAAATTTAATATCCTGAAAAACGCCTGAAGCACTGTTGTAAATGGTTTGAAGGCTGAAGGTCTCCTATCTGGCTTTTTTCTTTATTGATCTTTTATTATTAACTGAGTTCAGTCTAAACGACGATGTTGCATGACTATATAGGTAAGAGTGTGAGTCACTGTACGACCTGTTAATTTATTGTTTCTCTATTACTCTGTGAACTGTTTAAGTGTTTCCTGAGACGAAAGTTCTTTTAGTAGTGCGTGAATGCTCTGTAGAGAGGGATGTCATTCTATGCACTATTTGCTGAACAGCCCTAAGATGACAATCACAACTAGAGTTAATATTGAAACCTTCCTATTCCGTGTATGATTCACGTCGAGATTGATAGGCCTGTAGATCTCTATGCCTCCCTTATTGGCTTTAAAAAAAATAAAATAAATGGAAGCATTTGAAGTTACCGCTGGAATTCTACTTTCATGTAAACATTTTGTAAACATTATCTAAACATTTTGTATATAAATCAGCAAGATATTTCCTACTCTTACCCAGGCTCGGTGAAGCTTATTATTCTCTTATCCTCCTTAGGCACTTCACCCTTTTTTATGCACTTAAGTATGAGCAAAATGTCGTACTAATCTCTCTTAATAGGCCTTTTAATCAACTTATTCACCTCGGTATATTCTATCCTTCCCTTTTTTAATCGTTCTTTCCCTTCAAGGTAGATATACATATATATTAGGTTTTTCACGTGAAATGTCGGGTTTTTAATAGTTAGTCAAGATGACATAAAAAAAATAAATAGTAAATATGTAATCAAGTTATAATCTATTTGCAAATATTATCTTTTGGCAACGAAACTCTGATGCAGGGATGGGCCATAATTTGAAGTAGCGGGCTATATTGAAGCTTATGTTAAGCTTCGCTGGCCACATTGAAGCTTATGTAAAGCTTCGCGGGCCGCACTTAAATAGTTAGATGCAAATTTATAAGACATTTGAGCTAATTGCAATTACCTTTGTGCATTTGTTTACATATACTACATAGTCATAGATATTACTACAATTAATAAGGAAGGGTAATTTCTTTGCATAGTTTTGCCACCCTTTTTAAAAGTGTTTTCAGACTTCTATCAAAGTTGGAACCTACAGCTTGACGGGGATTCCGAACCACGATTTACAATTCTACATCATGTGACCATTACGCAAGGCCCAAGCGTCTCACATCCAAATATTAACCATAGTCAACGTAGCTTAACGTTCACGAGCGAAATGAGTGTGTAGTTAAAGGTAATGAGAATAAGTCTTTATAAAGTAGCGTATTTTTTAAGAACGTTGTCAATATTTTGTCCAATTCCTTCAATGAAATGTGGGCCTCATGAAAAGCATTCACGGGCCGCAGTTCACGCGTCTCTGCTTTAATGAATTCCATTTCTATAAAATTCTTTCTATCTTTTAGTCACAAAGTAATAACAGGAATTTTGTGTTTTCCTTAGTAATTAACCTTTTATTGCCACTATATAATTCAAAGGGCTTTAAAGGATGGCTATCAGTAAGACAGTCGTTTGTGAACTGTTTTTTTCCAACTCTTAGCAAGTAAAGGATGTTAACATGCATCTAATGTCTTCGATGTGAATCTGATTGATACTCTTTATGCTAAAGGCTAGTAGCCCTTTATTCCTGCATTTCTAGACATTTCGGTTCTCTTTGTAAATGATCCTTATTAAATGGTTACATATATTCCTTGTTTTTCGTCCGGTCTTTGAATTTTATAATCTCTTTAATCTTCGCCCATGATTGAACCTTATCAATCTCTTCAGGTACAGAGTGGATTTACCGAGTGTTCGCCAAACAAAGGTCCAGCTGTCTGAAGTACAAGGAACCATTGGCCTCTATGTGGAAAGTGGCGAATTAGGGGTTCCAGTCAAATTTGCCTCAGAACCACAATTGATTTCTCCGATAAGAGACCACATAAATCTAGGTCACACATCGCTATGCAGCTGGTGATACAATCGAGGAATAAAACTAGGTTTTATATCCTCTAGAACACGTCTTGTTTTCAGGGTTTCTGCACAACTCTAAGGGCGCCAAGAGGGACCCTTTTAGAGAGTCCACCATTATAAAGTTTAGTGACAGTCTTGAAATTTGCTTCTGGGCCACAACCTATCCAAACATAACATAACCCTACACCAGAACTTAGTATTACCAAAATGTACACAGTCCAACGAGCACGTGGGTCTAACCTTATCCATGCTAACTTTCCGGTAGCTTGAGGTATGCCGGAAGGTTTAGTTGTAACTTCCGCGTCCAAAGGCATCTAAGGGAGACTTGAGCTTCCCTATCTGACAAACCCCAGAGAAGGGAATTAGAAAAAAGTTTGAGTCACGTCGAGCTGTCAGTGCGTCTCTCCCGTTTTAAGAGGTTCCAAAGGTGTCGAACTGGTCGGAGATCAAAAATTTCTAAAACGAATCTCTCAAAACTCCAAACGAACTCAAAGGAATCGGAAGGTTGGAATCTCTCCTAAGAAATCTCTACGATCTTCTTCCGCCACAGTCTTGGGGCCGCTTTGATCATTCAAAAGTGAGATCTATGCTTCCAGACATAAATTTATTGAACCAATGCTTAGCCTTTCTCACTGTAGTGATGTTCATCGCAAGAACTTTGTGGACGTCATCACAGCTTGAACAGAAATATTTCCCAATTAAAATAATTGTTTGAGAATTGCTCTAATATTTTTTATTAGATGCCATTTCTGTTGCGGGGGTTAAATGACTCCAAAACATTCAATTTGACTCTATTTAAATTGAAAATCTTCTCTCCTAAATGCAATTGCATTATTAAATCATTATATTTAGTAATTTCTTTTATGTTATCAAAAACTGAATTGCATTTTCCTTCATCCCGTTACATCCTTATTTAGGTCGCTGTCGATAGAAGACTCGCCCAGTAAAACATTTGTTTATCCTTCTTTAATCAGTTCCTCTATCCATGGATCCTATTGATATACATCTCATAACTTTGATCTGTCATACTTGGTTCCTAGTTCGTATCTATTTTCCAGTATTATTTGAGTTGTTGTTTTTTTGCATTCGCTAGCTATTTATTTTGTCTGTAATTTACATTCCCTGTAATTGAAAAGGTAAATCGCAATTGTTCCTTATTTTACTTTCTATACACAATGCCATTTTACTTTGAATACTGTAGCTGTGCTTTCATTCCTATCATTCCTTCTTGCAATCTTCTAATTTCTTTTATAGTGCTCTTACCATACCCCAAACTTCTTTCCGTGTCAATGTATTTTTTATTACCTCCTTTAAGACTTCATCACGTATTAAAGTTTACTATCTTCAATTTTTGTTTTTTTTCGCCCATCTGGTGAGTGCCTATAAGGGTAGAAGTCGCTAAAATGATTTTACAGCTTAATGCTAGGCTAGATTATTTTACAGCTCAATGCTAGGTTAGATAATTTTACAGACTAACCCTAGGCTAGATTAGTTCACAGCCTAATGGTAGATTAGATAATTTTACAGCCTAATGCTAGGCTAGATAATTTCAGAGCCTAATGGTAGGTTAGATAATTTTACAGCCTAATCCTAGGCTAGATTATTTATCAGCCTAATGGTAGATTAGATAATTTTACAGCCTAATGCTAGGCTAGATTATTTCAGACTAATGGTAAGTTCGATAATTTTACAGCCTAATGCTAGGCTAAATTTGTTTACCTCCTAATGATAGACTAAATTATTTTACAGCGAGGCTAGATTATTTCAAAGCCTAATGGTAGGCTAATTTATTTTCAGCCTAATGCTGGGCTAGATTATTTTAAATCCTAATGCTTAGCTAGAATATGTTACAGTCTAATGGTCGGTTAGATTATTTTACAGTCTAATTTTAGGCTAGAATATTTTACAATCCGATGCTAGTCTAGATTATTTTACCTCCTAAAGCTTGACTAGATTATTTTACTGCTTAATGTTAGGCAAGATTATTTTACAGCCTAATGCTAGGCTAGATTATTTCACAGCCTAATGATATGTTAGATTATTTTACGGCCTAATGATAGGCTAGATTATTTTATGACCTAATTAAAGTCTAGATTATTTCACCTCTTAATTATATGCTAGATTATTTTAGAGCTTAATACTCGTCTAGATTATTTTACAGTCTAATGCTAGGCTAGATTATTTTACAATCTAATTCTAGGCTAGATTAAAACACAAACAAACAAACCAGTCTTCAGCAGTTTAGCACCTTACCCTTGTCACCAGCCGGTCGCAATCAGGGTTTTGTTAGACAAAGTCTTATCCAATCCTATCTCTGACCAGTATTTTAAATTGATATGTGGATATAGATTCTCTTCCTTACTTTGTTTATTCTTATGTCTCTGCGGTAGAGTTGTATTTATAGGGTAGGGTTGTTTCGCTTCCTATTTAAGAGAACGTGCCAATAAAGATCTAAATTTCTGTCTTGTTTCTCAATCGCTCTTAGCAATGGTTCTGTAGTAACGGAAGTGAAGGTTTTTTCATAGTCACATGTGTAGTAATTAGGGAGAGTTACCATTCATTATCAATTCTCTTTCAAGAGTATTGCAATTTTAAACACAAACAGACGTAATCAGTGGTGTTTTGAATAGTGTCCAATCAAGACGAAATTGGAGGCTGTGGTTTACCGGCTCAGTGCTCCTTAAGGATTGAGCAAATGTTGCTGCGATGGATCCTGTCTATATCCTTTTCCTTTCATCGCAAATCCTTGGCACAGTCCAGAATAAGACCATTATATCCTTTCTGCTTTGTATCCTCAAATGCGGAGTGTTTTAAACTCCATTAATATAAAATAAAATGTGGTGATACAAATTCGAAACATTGCAACGTTGTTGTCGTGATCTGTGATAAATGGAAGGTGCATCAGCAATTATTCTATTTTGGTTGACTTTGTTAGCGTCAATATTTGGATCTCTCTCATCAACCCCAAACTTCCCTTTCCCATGCATCCATCTGATGCCTGTAAGTTCTGAATGTATGAAATGCATGGAGAAATATATTTAGCGACGTGAAACTGATATACAGATATTACAAATGTAGATAACCGATGAGTAATGGTGGATTTCGTGTTTGAGGGTCAAAAACGACACAAAATGGCTCTGTGAGTGCAATTTCTCCCAACCTGCGCAAATGAACCAACTCCAAATGATGTTCCTCAAGGTACACAAATTAAAGCAACTCGAAAGTCTTTCCGGACCCCCAATACTCAATTATTACTGTTACTTATAGAAAAGATTCCTTTTCTCGTCCATTTCCTTTATTACTCCATGGAAATTAAAAATCTCTTAAATAATTATTTAAACGACTAGTTGCGATTCTTGAAAATACAAAACTAAAATTATTTATTTTATAATGACAAAAAAATATAAGGAGAGATGGTAATTTTTGATTTAATTGTGTTTAGTTTTGAAATATGAAAAAAAATAGATCTCTAAATTTGATCTGGGAGTTGAGATATTTCTCTCAATCCTCTTCTGAATGGGAGGATAAGATAAAATTCGCAGTATTGCTCGAACTTAAGGTTTAAAAATACCCTAAGTAAGTATTTGTTCACTATAATACTATTTATTCATGTGATTGAGCCCCCTTTAGGCTTATAAATATTTAATGATCCTTTCAGTAGGAACTTCTCTGAGTTCAAGTTTCACGATTGAAAGGACTTCTTGCTTTCACAAGTGTTCGCTTCCCTTAATTTCAAGACTTTCGTCTGGAAATTTATCAAAATCTTCCAGTCCAATATACATATATACTCATTTTGGATTTATTCTCTTATTTAAAAAAAATAAATAAATATTTCTTAACCCAGTCTCTCTTTTATCTCCAGGTCAGCAAAGAATGGACTTTTGGTCCAGAGTTATGTGATATGTGGACGGTTTCAGACGTGCTCTGCTGCACAGCCTCAATTCTGCATCTTGTGGCCATTGCTATTGACAGGTAAACCTCTCTTCTTTTTGTCTTTTAAAAACATACTAATAACATTACACCATTAGTCTGGCAATTCTAAAAATTTTAATTCATCTTGTAATTAAGTACATTAAAATTTCATAAGATATGCTTTACCAGCTTGCCCAACCAGTATATTAAGATATTTAATGGTGATTGATAAATAATTAGTAACTTCCTAGTTTATATCAGAGAAATATTACAATTTCAGCTAATAAAAATACCTGAATAATTTTTGATATCTTTTTTTTTGTCTGATAGATAAGTTAGACACTAAGGACGTGGAGACTACTTAAATATGGCATCAGCAATGTTAGAAAATGATAAAAAGAATGTTTGATGGGGAGTCGTCCTTCATAAAAATTAATCCGTTAATATTATCATGGTCGAGTCATTCTTCGGTATCAGAATTCATTAAGTAATGATGCTTATTGTCTTTCTATGTGCGTTCTCATGTTTGGAAAGGGATATGCGTGAAAATGGAGAAAATGTTTAGTGTATAGTGAAAGAGAGATAAAGTGGGAAATGGAAAAGAAAGTAAAAGATTAGAGTGTGTTTCTTCGTTTGTTTTATTGGGTTATGCCTTTTGGTCCTTTGGCCTTTTTTCTTTATAAGTATGTTGTTGTCGTTTACTTTTGTTGTTGTTTTATAGAAGTTAAGACTGAGATGTAGGAGGGTGAATACTCTTTTATGGTTGTACCAGAATTAGGTTCTGGCTAATGTCAACAAGAACATGAAAACTAAATTTCTAAGGACCAAGAGAAGGAACTGTACATAAAAAGGTCTTTGCGGAGAAATATTTTCTATTTTTAATAATATTGTTTTGATTCGTGCAATTAAAAACCTATGTTACCTTTGTAACATGCAGAGAAGCGCAAGCTTTATAGACTTAGTATGACGTAGTCGATACGCTGTTAGTCAGTGGTGGCCTAGCGACGCAGGAAACCGTTCGTAACTTGCCTCTCTCTTATTTATTTTATCATTGTTCCTTTTCCTACACCCCTTTATCTACACCATATTAGGTCAACTACCCCTTCTTTGCTCATTTTTTATCAACAGAATCTATCGATGCCTCAACTAGAAAAAAATAGACAATATCCGAATTTAATGGCTTCGGCAGCTAAATAAAGTTCACAACGTTTCGTTATTTTAAATTTCATCTTCTATAAATGTAACCAAAATTTTCAATAATAAAAAGTTTAGATGAGTTCAATAAGAAAATGAATCATGGAATTCAAAATTTTATCCAGGAAACTTTTGGAAGGGTCGAGAAGGGAGTCACTGCATTGAAGGGGAGAAGTAATAAAAGCGTGAACTTCAATTTCTAAACTATTATCCTCAAGTGCGACAGGATTGAGCTAAGATTACGGAGAAAGCAGAGAGAGAGGCTTTACGGACACGAACAACATGGGCTTTTTAAAGATAGATGACTATCAAAGCTGACGCCTATATTTTTCCATTCTCGGAAAGGGGAACCGAGAGCCGTCAATGATATGAAGGGGACCAATAGTTCTACACTGGGTCCAATACGATTGAATACCCACCAATATCTCCTCACTTTTTGTGATGGTCGATTTTCATAAAGTTGTCTGAGAGATATACATTCATGATATATGCTGATAGAAGAGTTTTTAGTCTCAGCAAAGGAAGTTAGGGAGAAGGAGAGATAGATCTGTTTGCCATGAACATAGAAATTGAAAGATAGACCAGGACAATGCCTAAGTATACCAAAAGGAATAAAATACATAAGCAAGAGAAGAGGACCAAGGACCTAATTTGTGGCAACTAAAATGCACCTCTGCCGGCGTGGATATATCACTACTGATATGAAGTGACTGAATTCGAGAAACTCTAGCATCATCTGTTGTGTTGCTAAATATACCCTTGTAAGTTAATTACCTGCCTTGTTGTTGTGCATATTAGATGATTTCAAAGAATTCAACAGGAACTTTCGGGAATATTGGTAAGCATGTGAGTGGGAGAATAAAGGTCTGAAGATAAAACGGCTAAAAATATTCATGTTGCTGCTCAGAGTAAAATTGGAGATTTTTATATAGTTTATTTATGGAAAGTCTCGTGATATCAATAACATGTAATCCATCTCGTACAGAAACCTTCCCACAATCCAGGGTACACCCTGTTAAGACATCATAATCAAGCATATAAAACTATATTGTGAGACCCCCAAAACATTAGTCTCTATTATAACAATTCTGTCCAAAACGATCATATTCCATTAGAATGAGAGCCGGTAACACCAATACTGCTATTGCATGTATGTAACAGACTTAGGTGCCCCATACTCACAGAATTCAGTGTGTAAGGTCAAGAGAGAAACGGTTCACTATGCGGAGTGAATATATCTTCAGTTATGAAAGCTGCAATACCTAACCCCTTCCACAAAGCACATCGCGAGCACGATGGAATTGACTATAAAAGATTAAGACGAGCAACTAATGGGCCCACTGCCAGAGCAGAGCCACCCTCCCCCTCAAGAGAAGCAGAAACAGAAGAATTAATCAAAACTATTCTCAACACTGCTGAAGCAAGTGTTTCCCGCTGTTTGTCATTTGACGTTATTTATTTTCTCCTGGTAATCACTGGTTCGCGATCCCGATGCCATTTTGATGCAGTATTTGCCCAAGTTTCTTGCTCCCCATTGTGATCCTACGCCATCGAGATTTTTGTATTCAACGGCATATGTTGTTTTACGGCTCCGTCCGTAACGAATCACAGTCTACCGTCTACTCTTATACCGATGTCTGCTACATTTATACCCGACGATGACCATATGGAGCAGAAGTTCATCTTTGCATTCTTTCATTTAACATGTCTGAACTTTTTCCATTAAAGCACTAATTGTTAAAGTTCTGTCAACGCTTACACCCTGAAGTGCTTTCTTCTATATTCCTTACCTCTGCCCATTTGCGGTCGCTTTTATTCCGTTGTGGTTCATCTCACATCACTCTCCTTAGCCATGGAATCCTGATAACGTCTTGTCAAGGTCCGAATTCTATATCAGTCCGTGGGGTTAACCTTATTCCTTGTACATTTTTATAGTAAGATCTTGACTATCAGGTTATTGAAGTCGTAGTTATCGTAGTAATTAATTCATTCACTTTGTGCTGACTTACACCCAAGTTTATTCTCAGGGCACTTTCAGAGAAAGAATTGATTAACCTTTTTATTAGCTTGCTTAAATACTTATTCCCATTAACTTTTCCATGTGTATTGTATGTAGAGTAAAACGCAGAAAATCTGCCACAAATCATTTCACTTGAAAAGAGCAATTTACATAATGTCCTCTTCAGCCTTCCCACTCGTAAAGTAATCGATCTTACTTGAATACCAGAACTGGCGTCAGAAACTTGCCTTAACACTGAGTTCTAAAAGCACTAGAGTCAACTACTGTGTTCGATTCGAATAGTTAGTGGCTATATTACATTATTGCCACTTCCTGACAGAGTTTTAATCTCAGGACTATCAACTATACTACTGCATTGGCTGAGGCCCGAGCTCCCTTCCTCAAATTTATCAACCATCAACCTTACTTTAACCTCATTCCTTAATATCAAATCCCTCAATTTCTTAAGGACCGATATCAAGACTACACTAAGTAATCATTACCGAGAGGAATCTACCACACTGTCGTTAATCAATAACCCAACATCCTCTTCCCATCTCTGTACAACTTCCCCCTAGATCCTAACTCGAACTCTCACCTTTCTAATGGCTTTCTAAACTGCCGCTCTCACTCTAGAAATAAGGTTGATTTCATCTGCGAATTGATCATCCGAAGAAATGATCTTCATTTGTCGTGGACGAGGCATAGGTCTATGATCCACCCAAATGTTATTTCTGCATCCGTTGTTCCGATGAGTACTCCCTCTCCGCGTTCCGAGAGCTACAACAGAGGTGGTTACGTTGGTTTCAGAAAGACCTCCAATTTCAATCCTAATTACTGAATATCATTTATATTTTAACGTTTATTTTTAAAATTAATAGAATTTATCTTCCCTAAACATTGATGAATAATAATTGCCTCCCTCCGAACAGGTATTGGGCAGTGACCAACCTCGACTACATTCAGCAGCGATCTCCGAAGCGTGTGTGCACCATGATTGTTGCCATCTGGAGTGTCTCGACGCTCATTTCCGCTGCGCCTCTCATGGGATGGAAGGACAGTGAATGGCACGGCAGAGTCCGGCGAAAGATCTGCCTCGTATCCCAGGATATCTACTACCAAGTCTTCGCTACCATGACGTCATTCTACCTGCCCCTGGCAGTGATACTTTTTTTGTACTGGCGCATATATCAGGCTGCTCGCAAGCGAATTCGCCACCGGTTGGGACCTAGAACTCAGTCTGCTCTTTGTCGTGGGCCGGTTACGATCAGTGAAACTACGACATTTACGCGTGTTTCTTCCCGACACGATTCACCGGAGAGGCCATCCAATGGAACCCTGACTGATGGGTCGGATTCAACTCGCAATGAGGAGGATCTCAGGATTAAAATGGCCGCTTTACCCCTTAATCCGCTAGCCCTACTCGGGACCAGAGCCCCTCGCAGAAAGGAATTAGACGCTCGTCGTGAGCGAAAGGCTGCGAAGACGCTGGCAGTGATTACCGGTGTATTTGTGATGTGTTGGCTTCCTTTCTTTATAATGGCCCTTTTGATGCCCCTTTGTACCTACTGCTATTTTAGTCCTTACCTCGTGGCCACTCTTCTCTGGCTGGGATACTTCAATTCGACCTTGAACCCCATCCTATTTACTGTCTTCAGCCCCGATTTTAGAAATGCCTTTCGTCGAATCCTGTTCGGCAAACGACGCCTTCGAAAGCGGCAGTACGACGCCCGAGTATCTTCCATCAAAGGAATGCGATCCTAGCATTCAAAGGAACTTGGCGTAGATTGTTGAGGCCGCTTATATCAAAGGATGAGTTACCTGTCCTCTGGCTTAAGTAGTCATGTAAATCCACAAAACTACGAAATTCATTTAGAAACAATTGAGGAATCCGGTTTCTAGACGCTTTACGCAAGCGAGATTAAAATCAAAATTTCTTCTTTTGCTAATCTCGAGATCTTCGTTCTTTTTATCCACAATTTTCAGCATTTTTCTTCGAAATATCAAAATCACTTCTGCTCTGAAAGTAAAAAAAGGGGTTTGAGGGTTTCAAAACAAAATAATCTCAATATAATTTTCTTTTCTTCTGATTATTTTGGATTCTTCATCTTTTTTATTAATAAGTGATATTATTCCTTCGAGCTGTGTAATGAGTGAGATTAGCGAGGCATCTTCCTGTTTTGTAGACCGACATGATCATGATCTACTGTACTTCTGATGAGGTACAGGAGAATACGTTTATTTTATCATTGTATTTATTAACTAGTAAGATTTCATATAACTTCTTTTCAGTTTATTTAATTATTTTTCTAAAAAATCACATGGTAGTTAATGCTTGCGGATATTAAAGCATCAGGTGCAACTCCAAATGGTTTATCTCCATTTGAAATCCTTTTGAGTACTTGTATCATTAATTCAATCCGCACCAGTCGTTTACTTGTATGCTTCACACCGTTTGTGTTACTTTTATTTCAAGTATACTTATATTAATCACTTTATCAGGTACCCGAAAAAGGTTTGTTGTTATTGTACTCTTTTAATTATTATTTATCAATGCAATCAACCTTTTTAATGACAACAGTTCATGATCTTTTTATGTGAACCATTAAACCTTGGTAGCTGAGAGGCTACCGGAGGCCTGTCGCAAGAAAGCGACCTTGGCAGCGACCACTTGACAAGATTAACCTCATAAAATTCAGGTGTGAGAAGGTATAGGAGTTTACAATGTGATAGGGGAACCATCTCATATAGAATGAGGTAGTGACCACAATACTTAAAAGTAGGGTTACAGGTTTTCGGGTGGAAATGGGTCATTACAACCTGAAATGATAAGTGACGATGAAGTGAAGTTTTTATATTGAATTAAATCCAATTCAATATTGCCTTGAGATTACATTCGAGATTACTACATACACATGGGAAGGCAAACTCCTCCTCATCCACTGCTTATGGTCCACCACTACAATATGACTCCTTACTCCCTCCATTGCGTGAGTTTAATCCTGTCGCATTCTGCAACGTCGCTTTCGAAGTCTCTTTATGAATTAGGCAAATCTCAATCAGTCCTATTAATTCTGATTCCCCATTTGTCCCCATTACAAACCCATAGAAGCCTCCTAAAGCAGTGCTGTAAAAGTAATTGTAGCTGGGGTCAACTTGACACGCTCGTAAGTTGGATTAGTTGTGGGGAAGACCTATTCGATTTTTAATTACGCCTTTGATTACTTTAAACGATATTTCTATAATTCCTTTTATGTTAGACATCAATGAGGAATCCTACGCCACTAAGATGACTCGTTTCTACCTCTGTAGTAGAGTATGAGACCGTTTTTTTCAATTAGAGTTACTCCTTTTGCTCTCACTGCGCTGAGGGCAATTCCTTCTACCATCTTGATCTCTTATTTTATTCTGCGGAAATTAGAGTCTATTGAGAGTGTCCGAATATTGTAAGTAGCCAGAGTTGTCAGCCATTAGCACCAGGCTTTTCAACTCCATGGATTCAATCAATTAGAAATGAAGGAGAGGATGATCTATTTCACTATATCTATTTACAGTATTGATTAATTATATTTCAGGACTTTAAAAGTGGAGCAAATGGGGATTAGAGTTAATCGGTATTTAATTCGATATCGCTATTGATTGCATAGTAGTATTTGCCTCACATTAAAAGAACTACAATCATAGCACGAGCCAATCTTTTTCAAAGATGAATATAATAATTCATTATTTTTTGTAGATTAGATTTCTAGATCTAATTTAGGAGAGATATAAGAATATGGCGTAACTAAGACAATTTGTCACTCCTCATGAGAATCTTGAAAAGGAATTCCATGGAACCAAATTAGGCTTGACAGCGGGAGATAGAAAGCTCGGCTACGTCTTCACAAGCGACCTGTCTCTATGCTAAATGGACAAACTATTTAATCAATCTGGATATTTACCACAATTATGGACCCCAAACTGGCAAAACAACTCAGAAAAACAAGGAACTATAGAGCTAAGTAATAACACAACGAAGCATAAAACAAGCTCATGATTAAGAACATAAACAAGGGGGTATTTAGAGGACCTTTGAGAGAAGAAAGCACGAAACGACGTTAATATAGATATTATCGTTAGGACTACGTGTGCTCTAATATGGGAGTTTAAATAATTATTTTTTAACATTTTGATTGACTTATTTGAAGTATATTTGCTGGAAAAAAACGTTTAAAGTTGACACGACTTTGTAAGTGAAAAGGATCCCCAAGCTAGTTTCCTGATAACGTTTTAATTTCCATTTATGACCATTTGTTCGCGTGGTGTTGGCAGAGCGTTAAAAGAGCGAATCAAAGCTCATATTGTCGTAGCCTCTCCGAATCTTGAAGACTTTTATCAATTGGCCGCGAAGACGTCTATCTTCAAGCAAGAGCACTTTCAATTCTTTAAATGTGTCTTTCTAGTCTTTGCTTCGGAATGAGATTTGTCCTCTTTCCAATGTAGCGATATTCTTTTCAAACAACGAGATCAGAACTGGGCTGAATATTCAGGTGAAGAGTCATGATTGATATAAACATTGAAACTATTATCTCTTAACTATTGTATTCAAAATTTATCTGACTAAATCTTTCATATTTGTTTGTTCAGGTATTCTATAGGCAGTGTTCCCCAAATTAGAAATCACTCGGAATTAATACACTGTGATATCGATCTTCAGACACGTTTTCTAATCGAGGACCGGCTAACGTATAATCATCGTTTCCATTTCGAGAGCTGATTTACATTAATTTGCCCTTATGAAGATTAAAATTTGCCTGCCATATAACAGACCAATTAAATATCTCACTTAAATCTTTGTGTATCCCCTCATTTTCTGGGCCATACTCTGTTATATGACATAGTATAGCATCGTCAATGAACTTTTCAATCTTTCTTAGTACTCTGGAATCTAAGTCATTTACAAAGATAAATATTATAGAACCTAAAACTGATCACTGAAGCAAGATGGCAGGTAACCTTAGCCGAATCAGACAAGTCTTCATTAAATACCATTCTGTCAACGGTTTGTAAGCCAGTTATGGATCCAAGGCAATAGACTACCTCTTTTTCAGTGCAGTCTAAGCTTTTCCACCACAAATCTAAAATCTGGAACCAAATCAAAGGCCTATTAAAAATCATCGTAAATAATGTCTACTAAAGCTTAGTAATATCCTATTTTTTATCATCTGAATAAATTCCAACAAATTCATTAAACATAAGCGATGTCTTCTGACCTTCTCCAACCATGTCTGAGGATTTCAGGATTGAGGTGAATCCTAAGCGTATAAATAACAGCTCAATATCCGAAAGGAGATCAGTTCAATGAAGCAGCTGCACCTCGAATAAACGTCGAAATAATAAGTCCTTCGAATTTGCGGTCGTTTCTCATTTCCTATTTAAAGTGAACCGGTTGAACCTAAACTTATTCTAATTTAATTAAATTAAGGCACCACGTCACAAATGTATATATACTATTTATTTAAATTAAGCGATATTTTATTAGTGCAGTTTTAGCTTCTCAACTTAGCACTAACATGGTTCGTGACCAAATCTTCTTTAGGATTTGTGTTAAATCTCATTTTTAGAAAGATTCATTCGATCAATTATGCGCCAGGAAGAGGAACTTAGCAATGGCCCCGCAACCAATGACGAGAGCTTTCAATTACCCTTCAATTAAGTTTAAGGGAGCTGTTTTAGATACGATTGCGAGGTTTGACTTCTCTTATTTACTAATTAAGAAACACTACGAAGCAACGTGCAAAATCTTTATCAACAACAAAAGGAAAAATTAAGTAAACAGCAAATATTCAACGTCTTCATAATCTGCCTCCTGACTGCTCGTGTCTGGTTAATTTTGCCTCGAATTAATCCGAAAAGGATGGATTAGGCCCAATCTTTTGTATCACTCTGAGACTCGTTGTGGTAACTCGCATAGTACAAACCTTATACTGTAGGGTGGGGGGCGACCCCCGCACCCAAATTTTCCCATTCATCTAGTGTCTCTTTCGATGTGGCAAACGGACTTGTTCAAGCGCTTTTACCCCTCATTATGGTCGCTTCCCTACCGAGGAATACTCAAATGGAAACCAACAATTACTTTATGTGAATAGATGGAATTATTTAGGCCATTCCAAATATTATTGTGTGTAATATTATTCATTGTAACTAATTTCCTTATTAATTAAATCGAAGCATTACCATATGACATGAATTTTATATAATATGAAAAACCCACAAGGAAATAAAAGGGAGATTCCAAGTGCTTTCGTCTTTATTTGCGAAGGATGTGTTGAATGTGAGCCGAGGGTTATTTTCGTTTGATCCCAGTATCAAATCAGGTCTCAAATTCAGATTCTCCTTGATCTTGTCTCCTTTACTTGGGGCTGTGGGGGAAGGGAGACGATTCTTTCCTTCTATATCAGCTCATATATTCTGCCTCCTTGTTCATTCCTTGGAAAGGTCTTCGCAAATAAAGAGGAAAGGGCTCGGAATCTTCTTTCCTTTTTCCTTGTGTTTTTTTTTAATAATTTACACTCACGTGCTAATTAGTGATCTCTCATCCATATATATATATATATATATATATATATATATATATATATATATATATATAAGAACATAAGAAAAGAAGGAGACTGCAAAAGACCATTCATGGCCTACACTTGGCAGCTCCTGTTCCATTCAACACACAAAAGATTTCTTACCAGAGAAAAGTCATCAACATTGTCACCCTTAACAGGAGTTCGTCAGATCTAATCTACAATATACATAAAATGCATCCAGAGGATTATGTCCATTCATGCAACCGCAAAATATAATCTTCCCACTCCTTAGAAAAATATATACATATGTACATAAAAAAAAGTCAGTCCCATCTAGCAGCTTCATCCATATATTTATCTAATCTATTCTTAAAACTACCCGGAGAGGAGGCTTCTATCACATGCCTAGTGAGCCTATTCCATTCATCTACCACACGATTTGTAAACCAATTCCTCCCAATCTCCTTCCTAAACCTATACTTATCAAGCTTAAACCCATTGCTACGTGTTCTGTCATGTTCACTAAGTATAAGAACCTTACCCAGATCCCCTTTATTATATCCTTTTACCCATTTGAAGACTTCAATCAATTCCCCTCTGACTCTTCTTCTTTCAAATGTATGTAGATTTAGTTTTCTGAGCCTTTCACCATAAGGTAAGTTCCTTAGCCCACCAATCATCTTTGTCATCCTTCTCTGCACAGACTCAAGCAAATCAATATCCTTCCTATAATATGGTGACCAAAATTGTACTGCATATTCTAGATGAGGCCTAACTAGCGCCAGATACAGTTTTAGAATGACTTCAGCACTCTTATTGCTTACACTCCTCCTAATGAATCCCAATATCCTATTAGCTTTATTCTTAGCATTTAGACATTGCTTTCTAGGACGAAGGTCTGAACTTACCAAAATACCAAAGTCTCTCTCACAATCAGTCCTCCCTAAAATTCTGCCATTTAATTTATAACTATTCAATGGATTATTTCTACCTATACTAAGTACACTACATTTGTCTATGTTAAACTTCATTTGCCATTTCTCGGCCCAATTGGACAGAATGGTCAATTCCTCCTGCATTACAACAGCATCAGAATCAGCCCTAATGGCCCTACCTAGCTTAGTATCATCAGCAAATTTACTCAGGTCACTACTTATACCTATGTCAAGATCATTAATATAAATTAAGAATAGCAAGGGACCCAAAACAGATCCTTGAGGAACTCCACTGCTAACACACCCCCACTCAGATTTAACTCCATCTATACTAACTCTTTGCTGTCTGTCACCAAGCCATGACTGAATCCACCTAAATATACTGCCATCGATCCCGTGTGCTTTAACTTTGCTCAGAAGTCGTAAGTGTGGCACTCGATCAAAAGCTTTACTAAAGTCCAAGTATAAAATATCATAGTTTTCATCATTATCTGCTGCTTCATACACCTTACTATAAAAAGACAGCAAATTAGTCAGACAGGATTTACCCTTACTAAAGCCATGCTGTGATTCTTTTATCAACTTATGCTTATCCAAGTGATCTCTAATATTCCTTGCTATAATAGATTCCATCATTTTCCCTACCACTGATGTCAAACTTACTGGTCTGTAATTAGACATATTTGTTTTATCCCCTTTCTTAAATATAGGTATCACATTGGCTTTCTTCCATGCCACTGGCACAATGCCACTCTCCAATGATTTTCTAAAGATGCATGCTAGGGGCTCACTTAACACATCCTTACATTCTTTCAAAATTCTAGGAAAGACCTCATCAGGACCGGGTGCTTTACTACTTTTGATTTTATCAATTTCCTTTGTCACTATCTCCTTTGTGATCAATATATCCTTTAATTTCTCTTCATCATTACCCCAAAAGATCATTGACACCTCAGGTATATTTAGAGTATCCTCCTGTGTAAATACTGAGAGAAAAAAGTCATTTAGCATTCCAGCCATTGAGTCCCTATCACTCACTAATTGTCCATTGGAATCTATAAGTGGGCCTATTTTATCTCTAACCTTAGTTTTGTATAATTGATAAAAACTTTTAGGATCTTCCTTTGCCCTATTTGCCACTTTAATTTCATAATTTCTCCTTGCTACTCTAACTAACTTTTTAACATCTCTTGCTAGTTCATTATATCTCTGCCTTAAGTGATCCTCTCCATTTTTTATTTTCCTATAAATGCCCTTTTTAATGCCAATATAATGCTTAATTTTATCTGTCATCCATTTTGGGTCATTATTTTTAGTCCTAATCTCCTTATATGGAATGCTAATCATCTGACCTGTAATTAATTGCTCAATTTTTCTTTCATACTCCTCTTCAATTGTAATCTCTTCCTCCTGGTGATTATTGTCTCCACTAACTGATATCATTGAATCTATTCCTGAATTGATTTCATTGCCTGGTTTCTGTACAACTGCCTCCAGGTAAGTCCTGAGCCCATTATAATTTGCTCTTCTAAAGTCAGGAATTTTAACATTGTTCATGCTACTATCAATACCATTCCATTTCATCTTGAATCTAATTTCACAATGGTCACTATTACCCATATTTTAGTGTTATATTTATATCTTTGATACGAGTATTTATTTTAGCTATTATAAATATCGATTCTGTTATCCTATATTAATTAAGATAACCTAACTTAACCTATTAATTAGGACCTGAACGCTTGAAACTTTTTTATTGGGCTTAATTAGTGGGTGGCACAAAGATGGCTATTCTGAGCCCTATATAGCCGTCTTTATGTTGAATTAAGTCGATAATGATTGCCATTTAACGCATGTACACATGAGAATCAACGCGTTAACTTCCTTATGGCCCGTGAACATAAAATCTTTATTTCAACTCAAATTTTATGTCGAGTGACAATAACGTCTCCGTCAAAGCTTCACAGATACAATTTGTCCATTCATAAACAAACTCGAAAAGGATTCATGCTTTTTTGCCACCTTGAATTGTATATATATATATATATATATATATATATATATATATATATATATATATATATATATATATATATATATATATATATATATATATATATATATAATATTTATTTTAATGATAAGAAATATGCATTATATTTTATGTATTCTCATAAATGAATATTAATAAAATAAGAAATAAATCTGTCATTTTCCTCTACGGATTGTTTGCAGCGCTGTGAGATGACAAACGAGCAGCTTTTAAGCTCAGATTGACTGTTTTGAGGGACTCACGACGGACGAGTGGAGTAAGTCGCATGTCCACTGGTCTCATTGATGAGAAGTTGTTTGCAATTTGTCTGATGCTCCGTTCTCTCTCGTCTCTCTCCATTTTCCTTTCCTACGTCATAAAGCACAGGGTGTAGGATCAAACTTTCTCCTTTAATCTCCCTAGCGGTTGGAGGGAGAAGAGGTAATCTGCACCTGGGGAGCTATTAACAACATCTACCTAAATGTAAATTATATTCTTCAAACATCTCTCATTGGAAAAGACATCTTTTTTTTACAGGTGTACATTATATATAAACATTTGTCACCAATTTACAACAGCAGTTGCAATCAAATCCATGAAGTATAATTTGCCACTCCAGTGATTATAACATAATTAAAATATTGAACTTTATGGGCACCTTAATGTTTCTACCTGATAATATTATGTGTTTTTCTTTCTGGATCCACGAACCGGGCATACACATTTGCAGGTGTACACCACATAAATCATTTACCATCAATTTACAACATCAAGTAACAATAAAATCTCCCCAAAAAAGAGTCTATGTGGTTTCCACTGATCTTCAGTATGGTATATACCACGCTGCTCTCTCTCTTCCCTCCTCTATTTAGGGAGGTACTCCAGATGACGGTTTTACCATAGATTAGTTTGTTAGGTCAAGTAGGGTTTTTAAGGAAGGATTTTAGGTTAGGTAAGATTTTTTATGTTAGGTTAGAGAATGAGGTTAGATAAGAAGCTTAGCTTAGGTAAAGTTCCAGGCAAGAACCAATTTTCGCACTAGGATTAGCTTTTAGGTTAAGAAAGGCTTTAGAGTTTAAGGTTTGAGTTTAGGTAAAGAATGGTTGAAGGTTGTATTAGTTTTAGGTTATATAGGGGTTTTAGGTTATGTAATATTTTAGGTAAGTGTTTTAAGTTAAGATAAGGTGGTATGTTAAATAAAATATAAAGTTTAACTAAGGGTCAAGGCTAACTAAGAGTTTTGAGTTAGGTTGAGGTTTTAGGTTAGGTGTGCTTTTGGTTAGATAGTGATTTTAGGTTAGGTGAAGGGTTTACCTTATTTTACGGTTTTAGGTTAGGAAATGAGTTTAGCTTACGTAAAGAGTTTATCTTAGGTTAGGGTTTTAAGTTAAGTTGTAATTTTAGGTTAGGTTAAGTTTTAGTTTAGGTAAAGGAATATCTGACTTCTGCCCTTTGATCATATCCCTAATCCTGAGCAGACATCTAATTTTAATATATATATATCCGTAGTTCGGAACCCACCTTAATCAGTAGGTCCCCTAAATAGGAATAAAGGCATCCTAATTGAGTGCGGATCGGAGATACCCCCTCCCCCCTCCTGCTATTAACAAAAAAAACCTCTTCCGGATATAGAGAAAAGTCCCCTTGCCTGATTTCGAAAAGATTTGCAGCTTTGTAAACAGCAACGGAGCTGGGGGGGGGGGTTAAGGGAGCCCTACTGGAGACAGTTGGTAGGGATTTTAAATACTCAGCCTACGTGTAGGCTGCGAATTTAAAAACGAACTAACAAAAAGCCAACTTAAAAAAGGAAAAAACAAAAATATAAAAAGCAAATACAAAAAGAAAACAAGAAATGAATAGCACGAGAGGGTGGCAGAGTGGGGTTCGCTTCCCCAGTGGCCCGAACATGCATCCTAGTCCCGAGTACAAGTGAACCTGGTGGTCCTGGAATTGGGACAGGTAACGTGTGCACGAAGATCACCTAGACTGGGACATTCAACAAGAATGTGCCGATAGTACCGATTTGGACATGATGGAGAAAACAACCTCAAACCATTGAGACATTGGGTAGTCGGGCGATGGCAAAAGTCGCGTTGCGTTGGCGCGCAACTTTTGGTTCCCATCAGCCGTCTCTCGTCTTCTTTGCCTTGAATCCAAAAGGGCTGACCTGATTCCTGCCATGTAGTCAAGATTGGATAAGAGCGAAACGCGAGTACAGTTGCCCAGTTTTCGTGGACTGCTGGTTGCCCTCATCAAGGTGCTCATTTCCAACAATCCCTTTATGTCAAAGAACTCAGCAGATATCTTCATGTCATGGAACTCAGCAGATCTCTTAAAGTCAAGGAACCCAGCAGAAGACAACTTCGACATCCTCCACTCGCGGCAGCCGTAGAGTCAAAAATAGGGGTGCGGAGAGTACAATGCTTCGAGAGCACTCAATGAGAGCCGAAACCTATACAAATCTGGTATACCAGGAATCACGGCAAGCGACCATTCGCCATTTTCTTCAACAAATTACTAAGGCAGCTGGTGAGAGCTATTGGTCTATAATGGGAAAGTGATAAGCCGTCTCTACCCGGTTTTCTAAATGGTAGGACTAACCACGTTCTTCAAGTAGTAGGATAGAATCCCTGGATCCAAATCCACTTAAAGTATCTAGTAGGAGTGGTTCCGTCTGGGAAATACGATATCAGAAAAAGTTGTATCAGATATTGTCTAGGCCGGGACATGGGAGCGCATCGAGACAGCGGTGAACGCATCTCGGGGTTAATGAACACACAGGTGTAGGGCTCCTGTACACCGGCCGAGAAACAAAGGGCTTCGCCCTACAGCCCGGGTTTGATATGTCTAAGCCCCGCAAAGTAGAATTCGACGCTGCTAACATCGGGAAAAAAGGAGGTCAATATATCGGTGATGCTGGCGGGATAGCAGACGATTTTATCTTCCATCATAATGCTAGGAGTGGACTAATCCGCATATCGACATCTAATTTTGTTAATTCTTTTCCACACCTGAGCTGATGTGGTAGTGGAATATAATGGAAAAAGATATACCACCAAGGAGACATTAAAAAAAAATGACATTAAATATTCCAGTGGAACTGAAATTATATTAAAATGGTTGGAAACCAGCCAATTAGAGAATTAGAGAATGGACTTTTTTCTAAATTTTTGTGTGATGATCGGGCGAATTGCAAGTCAACAAGTAGTGGTGGCGCACATGACCAGAGGAATTATAAGTCCATAAGTAGTGATGAGGCAAATGATTGGGCTATTTGTAAGTCCACAATTAGTGGTGGCGTAAATGACCGGAGGATTTGTAATTTTCAAATTTTTTAAACTTAAGTTTGCATATGTTCAGATTCAGAAGACTTATTTGACATTAATTAATCACATATATTATAAATAATGGTTTGAAATTTAAAAGCAGAATTAGTAATTATGAAAAAATATTTTATATTATGTTTAATAATCAGATACGGTAGAAATGGTCTTAACTCTATCAAGCCATTTATATTTCGACTTCGTTATTGGACAATTTACACAAGGGCGAATGGTTTCCCAATCCTGCCCTAAAGTATTGTATTGGTTGAGTGAGTGAATTGTCTTTGTAGTAATGCTATGGAAGTGCACATGTTCGAGTAATATTTTACATCTGGAGTGAAATTGAGGTGTGAAATGATACTTGGAGCTTAGGGCTAGCAAGGTGGGGACAAAAAAAATGATTGTATAGGCAAGCAAAGCCAAGCCCATCATCTCATGAAATCAAAACCCCTAGGAGGAAATTTTCACTTGGTGAACCCACTCTTTCATATCCATATTTCTCTAGAATCTTGTGTACACAGTGGATGTGCAAGAAATGCGATGGAACACCCTAGAGCCACTGGAAGTCACGCCGGATCTGTATTCCCTCTCTTTATCAGTTAATGCCAACAAAGGGGAAACAAAACCCCATCATTAACAACAAATACAAGAGGAACCTCCTATACCTCAATCTCATTTTCCCTCATGTAAGTCTGGTTTATCCATAATCTCAATTAACCCAACTTACAGATTGGTTTACTAATCTATCCATGAAGCTCACACCCGTACTATCCTGTCCAAAAATAAAACAATTGTTTACCAATTCTTGACTCATTTCATCTTTTATTTAACCGCTATATACAACGAATTTTTTTTCATATGCCTTTTAACACTACATATAAAAGTGTTTTGCTATCTATTTTTTAGTTCAAACAGTTCAACGTCTTTCCAAATGCTTTCCAGACTAGAGTGAGTCTGCCTTGGATTTATGGATCTTTTCTCGCTCTCTTTTTCCCAAATCTGTTGACCTAGATAGATATATTTGTATATCATTTTCATTTTCTCGTTGTCAATTGTGTTGTCTATCATGTCGACCTCGTTTTTGTGTCAAGACTTATGTTTAAGACAAGTTTTTTGTTTTCATGGTTAAGTTCTTGAACAATTGTTTGAATCTCTGCTAGGTAATCAGCTATGAGTAAAATATATTCTGTGAATCTTAGGTGATTGTAGCTATCCACATCATCCCCATCGAGTTTAATGCCTTCGTTTTGTCCGTTTAGCCTCCTGAAAATTTCGTCTAGGCAACACGTGAATAATTTCAGAAATATTTTAGTTCCTTGTCATAGATGTTTCTATAATTGAAAGATGTCTATATCCTTATGCAATCTAATTTAGGATCTGCAATTTTGGAATATTTGATATAAGATATATATGTAGACCGGATCTATACTTTGATTCTTCAAGACCTTTATGATCGCTGGTGTTTGTATAGAATTTTTTTTTCCTGCTAGTTTAGGAATACCAAGTAGAGAACGATATCATTCTCTGAAGTTTTAATGACTTGGTTGAGAGTATGTTGGTGGTTAACATTGAGAAGCCTTTCAGAATCCAGAATATTATCTCGGTTATTGGGTACCTATTTTTTTCTTCAGTCCAATGGTAATGACTCATGTGAAGAGCTTTAGTAGACACACGAGAAAAAAACGGTTTTCTCTGTAGTTTGTAAGGTCCGTTTGATCACCTTTTTGTGTAAAAGGATTAATGTGCCAATCCTCAGGAATATGTAAGCAGACTCTTTTCTAAATTTCATTAATCAGTCGTTCTCTCTTTCCCCTACGTGCCAGAACTGTATCAAGGACAGACTTTTATAAAACCACTTAGCCTGAGATAAGTTTGGTTAATCACATTTGAATATAAATTTGCGTATGCAAATATTGCTCCCTTTCATGCTTCCTTAATTTATTTCACGCCATTTAAACACCAACAACAAAATATTAAGGTATCATAAGAGTTTGCTTTGGTTACGTTGTGCTTTTACATGTTATATGATGTTTGCTATCATAGCGGCACTAGCTAAAATTAGAGGGGGTGCTGCATCATAAGTCTTTTAGCATTGTTTTAAAATTGCGTAAAAGGAAAAAAAAAACATATACAAATAAAATTTATAGATAAACTTGATAAAATCCTGAAAAGAACAAAATCAAACATTTTTTAATTACTAATAGCCTAAATTGTTACAGTTCAAGATTGATCCATTCATTTAAAAACTAATGAGGAAATTCTTTTGTCCATTGAAAGCACTGCAAGTGCATTTAGTCTTTCAGAATTCATAGTGTTTCTTAAAAACGTTTCTATTCTTTTCATTATTGAAAAGCAGCGTTCTGACTCTGATGTAGTCAAGGAAATAGGTAAGAGGATTTTTATCAGTTTCAAAATTCACTAAGATCATCATCTAGATTACTTTCAAAGCTAAACTTCAGCAGCTCAATTCCGCAGTTCCGCAGTGTCTATACACGAGCCGCCACTGTTTGTTATTTATATTTATTAATTGTGTTTATAAATATAGCTGATTTACTTGTGTGAGTGAAAACATCATTACTTCGTCTCTTAAAAAGTCTTTTGATTTCCTTTGTTTGCACTGTCAATGAACAGGAGAAAAAAATTATTGTTTACTTAAACAAATAATTAGAAGGCTTATGTTTGCTTCATAAATATTAGTATAGGGAATGGAAAAGATTAATAGATATCACAAAATATCCATTAATCTTCATCTGAGGAATTTCACCGATGACATCATAGGTAAACAAAGCCGAAAATTTTTTATTGCTTCCATCTAGTAAGGGCATAAGTAGCGGGAATTAAAAAAAAATCATCCTAGTGATAGGCTACCGTAAAATTCCAATATAAAACAAACACTAAACAAAATTGGCAAACAAATAAAATTAAAACCAAACAACCTCCCCCACTTCCACACAAAAAACAAAGAACGAAACAAAATAAAGAAGAGGAAGGAAGTTGCTCCTACGTCTGGCTTCTCCTCGGCGCATGTAACCAATACTATAGACAGTCAAATTAAATGGAGGAGACCAACTGGTTTTGGAAGTACTCGTATTTAACCCTTTGTTTCCACTCTATTAGTTGTTCTTTCTCCAATAAGTGCCGCCGCCTAATAAACAAGTTTCACCCCTTTAATAATAAATAAACGCCAGAAAAACTCAGTAAGGTAAAAGCTCTTATCTCAAGCAAATTGCCATATTGACTTTCATGAGTTAAATACTTCATTCTTCGTCTTTATTTTGCGTCGCATTTCTCTGTTGATGATCCTCTTCGAGAATTTCCGTCGAGAGAATATAAATTTCCTTTTGTCTGTCTTTCTTGTCCGTATAAATATCATTTGTGAAAGAAGAACTTTCTAATCTTTTCTCCTGAGAGTTTTGTTTGGAAACATCCGTCCGTAAAAAAGAAATATGGAAGATGAAAGGAGAGAACGACTTTTTATTGTGAGTTATAGTTCAGAAATAAGGAAATATATCCATTTATATAAGTTTGGAATGAGGTTTCCTGGAAATCACCAAATGAATCTCTTCATTTATTCTTTTTAAGACTGATTTATTCTTGCTTTTATCGTTTCTTCTCTCAAAATCCTTTTTTTGTCCTATATTAAACAGACAATGTAGTTTTCGTACCAAAGTCGGTTTCTATGTATAGTTACACAGATTTATTTTATTTGTGCTTAATTTCAATCCTTTGTTACTCTCAGTGTTTAGGTTGCATTGGGGCTCCAGAAAACAAATAAAACAAATTAATAAGAAAATCGAATATCGTTAATGAGATGTATCACTTTGAAAGGCCCTAATTGGAGTTTTTTAATGAATGGTGCATCGATTATGGCAATTTACTTATACCTTCAAAGTAATTAATTTGACAAAATGGTTTATCATCAGAAAGAGAAGTGAGCAATATTTTTAACTTATCCCTCTCTGCATTTAGAACAAGATAGGAAGTGGGATATGGAACGTCATGGCATAATTACTCAAGATTAGACTTTTATTTCAAATTGGTAAAGATTGAGATTAATGTAGAATGACCGGATTTCTCAAGAGCCTACTTTAATGTCATTTGCCTTGGGGAGAAAATTGATTGATCCTCAAATTTAGAGGTACGGAATTGAATAGCGATGGAATAACATTCAGGGTAATATTCAGTCAATCAGAAGATGAAATAGGAAAGAGAGTTTGACTGAAATAATTTTGGGTAAGAAATTATAGAAAAATATTACTCTTTTAGAATATTGGAAGTTAAATCTCGCGTGGGTCGCAGAAATGGATCGAGTAGAAATTGAAGCAAAACTTTATAATTCATTGGAAAAATGGTGAATATTGGTCATAAATATGCATATTTAATTTCTTATAAAATTCCTAGGCCTTTTAATTTTGCACTATTATGGATAACGAGTTAATTGCTCAAAATTTCCATCACTAATGAGAATCTCATTGAGAATATCCCTGTCTGTGTATTGCAAGGACCGTGTGATGGTGTACGTACGTATAAGTTTGTTACGTATTTCATAAACTCCGTGATTAAGTTTTCTCTAAGAGTGCTATATTATTATTATTATCATTAAGTTATTTTAAATTTTTGAGGGTTTCTAGTGCCATGCTCAGCGTTTCGAGGCTTGAATTAAATACTTCTACAAAAATAGAACTTTAATTTCAACATGAACAAAAAAATGAAATCTAACAAACAAACTACGCAGTTCTGAATTAAACAAGTTTAAGTGAGACTTACTAAATTACTTCGCCACTACACTGGAGGTAGGGGAAGGAGGGGGGGGGGATGAGGACGGCAGAATTAAGTCACCTCTTCTAAGCTAGGACGTTGCGGTTACCGATCAGCGCCTCAGTTTTGAGGGTGGGATATCGATTTCCCTATATTCCTCCCTTCGAAGAGGTTAATGCGGAAGTGGGGGGAGGGGAACTCCAATGAAAACAAAAACAAATAACTAAACATCATTGACAAACGCAAAGTTACGTTTCTTTAAACATAATACTGATTTTTACGGCTAGCTGGAGTCAACTTAAATATTAACTTAAGTTTCTTTGAATTCGGGCACACAAGTGCACGCGTACAAAGTCAGGAGATCGACATAGTCCTCGCGAGCCTACTGGGGTACGTTTCACAACACCAAATTTAACCGGCAGACAAACAAAATCTCAACCATCGATTACTAAAACAAAGGAGCCTGGCTCTAAAGTAGTATCTAGCCAGCAACTTCCTTACATTTCTAAACCTTAAGAACTTAAATATATACACAAAACACGAACACCAAAAAAATGACGAATAGTTTTAAGATTAACGGGTGCTGAAATAACCCTCGATGGGGTTTCGGCTCTGGTTATACAGCGGCTTTACCTTATCGGCACCTTTGAAATAATTAATATTAAAGGGGTGCTCGATGACCGATACTTTACAGCGAAGGAGACAGCCGTTCTGGTTATTGTGTCTACCCAAGTATGTCACAAACTGGTAATGGTATTCTAACGTACTCGTATCTCTCTTTTTATGGCAACTGAATAACTATAATCTCCACCCTATGGCTAGGGCGCCCTGTTTCATAATTGCATAAGTGATGGGAACAGGAGTCCCATCGTCATCTTTTACCAAGCTACACTGGGAGATCGTGTTTGGATTAGATCTAATGGGGTCAGGAAAAAGTTTCATTACGGGATTGTTTATCGGCGGGGTTCTCACGGTGAAGTGGGGTTTTAATTGTAACTCCGTAAAAGTTTCGTTCTGGGTAATGTCTACTGAGGGTAGGGGATACTCATTATCCATTTCTACCATCTGACTCGGTTTACCCCGGTATAGCGCGTTCCCATTTCTTGCTTCCTTCATCGTCACCCCATTTGGCTGGGTTTTCATTGTCAGTACTTTCCTAGGTCCAGGCCGGGATAAAACCGCCTCGACTTCCACCTGATCCTTGCTCGATGCCCTTTCATGTGCGAGCATGCTTTCTCTCTATTCTCTCTCTATTCTCTTTCCGCTTGTGCTAGTTCTCTTTCCACCTGTATTCTTCTTTCTTCTATTTCGCATTTCATCTTTATTTTTCTTTCTTCTGCTTCTTTTCCCTCTTTATTCCTCTTTCGTCCGCTTCTCTTTCCGCTTGCGCTACTTCTCTTTCCCTCTGTATTCGCTTTCTTCTACTTCTCTTCCTATCTTTATTCTTATTTCTTCTGTTTCAAAACCATCTGTATTCTTCTTTCTTCTATTTCGCTTTTCATCTTTATTTTTCTTTCTTCTGCTTCTCCTTCCCTCTTTATTCCTCTCTCGTCGGTTTCTCTTTCCGCTTGCGCTAGTTCTCTTTCCCTCTGTATTCTCTTTCTTCTACTTCTCTTCATATCTTTATTCTGCTTCTCTTTTCATCTGTATTTTTCTTTCTTCGTCCTATATTTTATCTATATTTTTCTTCTTCGGCTTCTATTTCTATATTAATCCTTATTTCTTCTGCTTCTCTTTTCAACTGTATTATTCTTTCTTTTGTTTTACTTCCTCTCGGTATTCTTCTTTCTTCTGCTTCTAGTTTCCACTGTATTCTTATTTCGTCTACCATTCTTTTCATCTGTATTCTTTTTTCTTCTACTTCTATATGACTCTGTATTCTTCCTCCTACTATTTTTTTGTCATTCACTATTCTCCTTTCTTCTGTTTCTCTTTCCCTCTTTATTCTTCTTCTTCCTTCGTCTTTTCTTTTCCACTTAATTCTTTCTTCGCTTTCTCTTTTTCACTCAATTCTTCTTTCATAGCTTTCTCTTCTATTTTCTTCCAGGACTTAGGCAAACATATCTTTGTCTTCTAGTCCAAGAATTTGTCCTTGTTGGTAGAATTTTTCGAACGATGCCATTATGTGTATGTCCATCAACTCTCACTGCTGTACGCTAAGGTACTTATACAACCACTATCCAAATAGCGCGCTGCCAACCTAACCCTTATACCAAAACTTTGTGCTAAAGGAATACCACTCCTCAAAAAATAATTAATAATCTTAACGGGCTATTTCCCTACAATTAACCACAAAGTCATAAACAGACCTCTTTATGTTTAACTTTTCCTCAAACGCTAGGTACGCATTTACTATTCTTGAAGGGAATACCCATAAAATCTGACACCAAATATTTATGTCGTTGTATTGCAAGTACCGAGTGAAGGTGTGCGTACGTATAGGTTTGTTTCGTACTTCAAAAACTCCGTGATTAAGTTTTCTCTAAGAGTGCTATATTATTATTATTATCATTAAGTGATTTTGAATTTTTGAGTGTCTCTAGTGCCATGCTCAGCGTTTCGAGGCTTGAATTAAATTATTCTACGAAAATAGAACAGAAATTGCAACATTAGTAAAACATGAAATTTAACAAACAAACTACACAGTTTTGAATTGAACAAGTTTAAGTTAGACCCAATAAATTACACAATTGAATATACAGTAATGGTTGACCCAAAGCTCACTTTAATATTGAACGCTAATTGACCTTCAAAAAAAAGAGATAATGGAATTTATTTAGCTTTAAAACCCACACGGGAATCGGGTTTGAGACTGACCTTGCCCTCAATTTTTCTGTAGCCTCAAGAAGGTTGTTTTCAATCAGGCGTCGTGAACGTCTTCACTGCCACTCAGCCGTTTTTCTGGTGCGAGGATATTTTTAAAGCCACATATAAATACAGTGCATGTGACGGATGGCGTTAAGCACGTTGTCTTGGTAAGATGATTTCTTCAACGGAACAAGGAAAATATGCTTCTTCTAATCTTCGGATTAATCTGGGAATACTTCGCAATGACGAGTGATGAGCAAACGAGTGACTCCTTTAACGAAAGGGAGTGCTTGAGGGAGTTCACTTTAGGGTATTCCTCAATGGCGAGGACTATCTCTGGGTTGTCTTGTATAGCAGGATAGGGGGTTTCTCTGACGAGAGCTAGTTGAACTTGTTTCTCAATACAAATTAACTTAATGTTCGGTGTGACCACCAGGAACTGGCTCAGCATGATCTTCTTCTGTGTTCCTTTCGTAGGGTTGTTGGGCACTTCACCGGACTTCGTTGTCTCGATGGCAACTCGATCTTCCTCATTCTTTGGCCATTAGTCGCATATATACTTCGCCACCCCACTGGGGGTAGGAAAAGTAGGGGGAGGATGAGGACGGTGGAATTAATTCTCCTCCTCTAACGTTTTTTCTCAGAGCGACTTTCACCTAGCCCTAAAGGGTGCTTCTTACATTTGGTTGTCGCTCCTCTAATTTCGCATATGAAGTGAAATTAAATACCTCCTGTTAGGGGAAATATTGCTGGTTTAATCAATGTTAGGCTCGCCTGAGTCAAAATCTGATGATTAGTGCATTATGTGGTTTGGCGAAGGCTTTTATGGTGATTTTCGAGGCGAGGGGAGAGAGGGAGTGGGTTAGTAATAGGGTTACGTCGCTAAAAATTCCAGGACTTTGCGGTTACCGAGCAGGGCCTCAGTTTTGAGGGTGGGATATCGATTTCCCTACAATTCTTATCAGCAGATCCTGATGATATCTATACTAAAGATTTAATTTGAGTTTAAGAATCATTAGTGGTGGCTGAAGAAGCTGATTTTATTGGGAAATCTTCCTATTTTTCCTAATCTCCTGAAATGTTTTAATGTGGTGCCTATTTGATTAAATGGGTAATGTGAGGGTAATAACAAGACATACATAATTTGAGAATATGTAGTTTCTTCAGATAACGATTAGGAATTATTACCAAGAATTAGGACATGGAGATTAACTCTTAAAACTCTTTAGATTATCTTAATATATGGAAATATTATCGATAAAACAAAAACACTAGAAGTTGGATATTTAGACTTGAGTAAATGATTTCATATTTTCTTTACAAAAAGTAAATTTTAGGTTGGGTTACATGGGATCTCACTCTCAAATTGTCTTTGTTGAGTGCCTGGCTTTCCAATTAGGTGCAACTACTCATATAAAATGTTCAAAAGAAATATAGGTCCATAGCCCCATTCAAAAATAATTGTTTTCTTATTTTCATGTTTCTGTAAATTTTCCCAGGTTTTGTACATAAAGACAAACGAAACTCACAACTATTTTGACCTAAGATGTTGAGAAGCATTGCCGCTTAAGGAGATAAGATTTCTACATTGACATCGGCTAAAAGCACCAGTTCCCGGGTCTCTTGAATCATGTTTTTTATTATAATCTTTTATTTAAACATGATAAAGCAACAAATTAGGCACCAAATTAAAGTGTTTGTCGTAGAATGACTCCCGACGATATACCATATATCACTATTCGTTGAGGGAACTTCCTTAATTATCTCTAGAGTGCGTTTTTACTGTCTGGCGGCCGATATTATGTATCTTCAAAATGCTTAAGAAGTGGAACTGAGCTCAAGGATAATAATATTGCTATCATTAATAAAATAGAGTTTTATTAATAATAACTATCAGCAAACACAAAAAAACGGAAAATATTGACAAACAGAATGGAAAGGGTCGTGGAGACTCGTGCTAATCCAAGGATTTAAGGGATCAAAAAAGGTAAAACAAATATGGAGTTAAAGAGATGGGATGGTTCGATAAACCATTTAAAGCACAGGATAGAATTGACAAATAAGGGATCAATACTCAAAAGGTGACGCTTGGCTTACGTAACTTCATTAGGGTGCAGTGGAAGGTACTTGAAGGAATATTCGGTCCGCTGGCGAGTTCCAGCCGAAGGGGGGGGATAAAAGGATCCTGACGTGGCGTCTTGGAAAGGAGAACCGTTACTCGACGAACGGCTTGACGAACAATGGCTGTTCTAGGTTGTTCTCTTCTGAACAAAGGGGGGGATGAGAACCGTCTCTTGTCTACGGACTCAAGAACAATGGCTGTTCTAATGTTGTTCTCCTTTGAACAACAGGGGGGGTGAGAACCGTTTCTTGGCGAAGGGCTGAAAACGAACAATGGCTGTTCTAATGTTGTTCTCCTTGAACAACAGGGGGGGGGATGAGAACCGTTTCTTGGCGAAGGGCTCAAAACGAACAATGGCTGTTCTAATGCTGTTCTCCTTGAACAACAGAGGGGGGATGAGAACCGTTTCTTGGCGAAGGGCTCAAAACGAACAATGGCTGTTCTAATGCTGTTCTCCTTGAACAACAGGGGGGGGGATGAGAACCGTTTCTTGGCGAAGGGCTCAAAACGAACAATGGCTGTTCTAATGCTGTTCTCCTTGAACAACAGGGGGAAGATGAGAACCGTTTCTTGGCGAAGGGCTCAAAACGAACAATGGCTGTTCTAATGCTGTTCTCCTTGAACAACAGGGGGGGGATGAAAACCGTTTCTTGGCGAAGGGCTCAAAACGAACAATGGCTGTTCTAATGCTGTTCTCCTTGAACAACAGGGGGGGGATGCCTTGGGGACTTGGCGTCACTAAAGGCTCGAACCTTTGGCACTCAAGGAATATTGTCCTCCTTCTGGACAAGTGATGGTGAATCTCGAGGTCGAGGTCCCTTGGCGCACAAAGGGAGAGAGGGTCGTGGTGATGTTTCGCGACGAAAATCTGGATCTCCAATCTGATCTTAGTGGTAAAGTTTCCATATAAATAGCCAGGACATCTCCTTGGCGTGGGGGAGAATGGGGTGGAAGCTTCGAGGGAACGCACAGCTGGGCCGAAGAAAAATGCCTTATCTGTCCATAAGCCTAACTCGATCTGGCGAGGTCGGCGTATGGGGGCGAACGGGGGGGAGGACGATAACCTCCTTGTTTAAACATTGGCGTCCGGTAGCTGTTGATAAGACTCCAAGCCTCGAATCGAAGATGCACGTGGGTAGCCTCATGGTTTTAAATAAAATGTGATAGAAGTTGAAATGAATGCAGCTCTGAACTCGTTCTATCACACCCCTCCATTCCAGGGGAAGTTGTCACTTCGAAAAAAAAAAGAGAGAAGGGACAACGATAGAGCTCCGTTGTAGGGAACTCGTTTTCTTGTACCAACCGTATCTTCCTGCACCTAACTATTATTACCTCAATACATGATTATTTTGATCTTTAGATTACAGGGGAAAATAACCTTTAATACAACTTAATAAAAAAAAAAGGCATGGAACAATGAAATGATATAAACTTAGTACATACGGGACAAAAAAATTTATACGTAAATTAATAAGAAAAAATATATATACATAAAAAAAATTAGACATTGAGCGTTACAAAATTCAGACATATACATTAATTAATTATATTACAAAAGAATCTTAAATTAAGTCGTACAAGACGGTATATACCTACATGGAGATACTAATCCTATGAATACAATTGTTCTACGCTATTCGGTAACGCATTCCTACTGAGTGCGTCAGCGACCTGGTTATCGGAACCTTTGATATAATTTATTTTAAATTGATACTCTTGCAAGAGTAAACTCCAGCGCATGATGCGGCCGTTTGAGTGTCTCAAATTCCTAATATAGGCTAACGGACGGTGGTCGGTTCCTATTTGAAATTCTTTACATATCAAGTACAGCTTGAATTTGTCTATGACCCAGATAATTGATAGAGCTATCTTTTCTCTAGTGGCATATCTCTTTCCGCGTGGTAATAATTGACGACTAGCATATGCAACTGGATGACTCGTTCTGTCATCCACGTATTGAAGGAGTACACCTCCAATGCCCTCGTTGATCACGTCGGTCTTAACCCCGAAGGATTTTTCCGGGTTGGGCAACTTAAAAATGGGAGCAGAAATGAACTTACTTTTGAGCTGATTAAAATGGGAAACAGCGACATCGTTCCAACGTAAACGATCGGAGAAATTCTTTTCCTGAAGGGGGCATTGGGGGGCCGAAATTGCAGCGAAATTCGGAACAAATCGCTGATAGGGAGAAGCTGATCCTAGGATCGATCTTAATGGCTTCTTTGTAATCGGGAGGGGCATTTCGGCGATTGCCTTAATCTTGTTCTCGTGGGGACCTGACTTGCTTTGTCCTATTTTGAAACCCAAATATTTGATGGTTTCGTGGGCAAACTGGCATTTGCTGGGGCCAATGGTGAGGCCATTTTCACGCAGTTGCTTGAAAAGAGCTAATAGGGTGGATAAATGGTGATTTCATTTAATTAGTTCTTGGAGCTGACTCTTCTGACGTGGTGTCAGCTGCGCGTCACTATCCAGGTCAGAGGGTTCCAAAGACTCGCCTGGTAGAAAAGGAGGAGGGTACTCGGCATCAGGTTGGATGCACACTGTCTGGATTACCTTAAGGGACTCCGCGGGGCAGTCCTCTTCAAGCGCCGATGCTTCGTCCAGTTCTACGAAGGTATCTCCATGGGCGCGTTGGGGGTTCTTTATTTCTTGGGGTCCAGGGACAGTCTCCTTGTCCTTGTCTGGGGCCTTATCACCTAAGGGTTTTAGTGATTCACACTCCTCTTTTGCCGTCCTAAAGTCCTGGTTAGGGGTCTCCGAGAAATCGGACGGTATCGGGGTTCTGATGGGGACGGGCTCCTGGGCTTCTTTCTTATCTCGGCCTTGAGGAAGGGCGGCCTGAAACACCGGGTCGAAACTTACTTGGGGGCTCTTTCCTATAAGTACGGAACAGAATTTTATGGGTGCTACAATGATTTCAGCCCAGCCATTATAATATTGACACTGCAGGTAACATCTAGCGACGGGGAATCGGTTCGCCCGCCCAAGTTGGTCATGTACCACCGCAAATTTTTCGTGGTTAGAGGCCACTGGGAGGAGTTCGTCAGACACGATGAAGCACGTACATCCTGTGTCCCTGACTAGAGTCAATACTCGACAGCTGTCCACGCTGCCCTCCTCATATTTCAAAGTTCCCGATGAACTTTTACCAAAAACAAAATTTACCTGGTGGCCTGACGGAGGGGGAGAAGTTTCTGCTTGGGTCTGTACCACCGGGGGAGCCGGGGTTGCATTAATCTGGTGAACTTGGTGGGCTGGTCCGCTCTTAAGCCTAGAATTTTGGGGGCAATTCCAGCTCATGTGGTTTTCTACACCACAGGTGAAGCATATGGTTGGTCGCTTCGGGAAGAGAGATGGAGGAGAAGTCTTAACGGGAGGTTTGGAGTCCCGTTGTTGGTTTTGGGGAAAGAAGTTTTGGGGTTTTACGGGGCTCGGAAACTTTGTCAGCTTCCCTGGGAAGGAGCGCGAGTCCGTCCTTCTTTCTTCTCGTTGGATTTCTTTTTCTCGTTCTTCTCGTTGTATTTTTCCTTCTCGTTCTTCTCGTTGGATTACTCTTTCCCGTTCCTCTTGTCGGATTACTCTTTCCCTTTCTCTTTCTACCTTTTTTCTTTGAACTTCTGCTTTAATCCGAGCTAATTTAATCTGAAGCTCAGCTTGTCTTATCCGTTCCTCTCTTTCTCTTTCACGTTCTTCTCGTTGTATTTCTCTTTTTCTTCTTTGCTCCTCTTGAATGTACTCAATTAGTTCTTTTCCGGAAAGTCCACAGGACTCTCCTTGCGCTTTAAAGATTTCAAACTGAGTCATCTTTGCACTTGGGGGCGCACTAGTCAACCAACTAAAATTCCTCGCAACAAGAATTATGCCTCTATAGAATTAGCCTACCTAAATATGGGCACTGACCTATTCGTACTTGGTTTCTTACTCTAAATAACCACTGACTAAAATCACGAAAAAACACAAACAAATTATTATAACCGTTCCTTGAGCTACTCCAGCTTCTTAAGTTTAAAAAAAAAAGGGGATAGCAATCGTTAAAACAAAAGGGACTACTATATTCTATTATTATAACGAATAACACTATGCTTTACTCGACTGAGACCAGTGTTTGCAAAGATATAGCGTTAAACCTTACACACCTGATACCAAATTTAAATAGTATATATATATATATGTCGTAGAATGACTCCCGACGATATACCATATATCACTATTCGTTGAGGGAACTTCCTTAATTATCTCTAGAGTGCGTTTTTACTGTCTGGCGGCCGATATTATGTATCTTCAAAATGCTTAAGAAGTGGAATTGAGCTCAAGGATAATAATATTGCTATCATTAATAAAATAGAGTTTTATTAATAATAACTATCAGCAAACACAAAAAAACGGAAAATATTGACAAACAGAATGGAAAGGGTCGTGGAGACTCGTGCTAATCCAAGGATTTAAGGGATCAAAAAAGGTAAAACAAATATGGAGTTAAAGAGATGGGATGGTTCGATAAACCATTTAAAGCACAGGATAGAATTGACAAATAAGGGATCAATACTCAAAAGGTGACGCTTGGCTTACGTAACTTCATTAGGGTGCAGTGGAAAGTACTTGAAGGAATATTCGGTCCGCTGGCGAGTTCCAGCCGAAGGGGGGGGGATAAAAGGATCCTGACGTGGCGTCTTGGAAAGGAGAACCGTTACTCGACGAACGGCTTGACGAACAATGGCTGTTCTAGGTTGTTCTCTTCTGAACAAAGGGGGGGATGAGAACCGTCTCTTGTCTACGGGCTCAAGAACAATGGCTGTTCTAATGTTGTTCTCCTTTGAACAACAGGGATGGTGAGAACCGTTTCTTGGCGAAGGGCTCAAAACGAACAATGGCTGTTCTAATGTTGTTCTCCTTGAACAACAGGGGGGGGGGGATGAGAACCGTTTCTTGGCGAAGGGCTCAAAACGAACAATGGCTGTTCTAATGCTGTTCTCCTTGAACAACAGGGGGGGATGAGAACCGTTTCTTGGCGAAGGGCTCAAAACGAACAATGGCTGTTCTAATGCTGTTCTCCTTGAACAACAGGGGGGGGGGATGAGAACCGTTTCTTGGCGAAGGGCTTAAAACGAACAATGGCTGTTCTAATGCTGTTCTCCTTGAACAACAGGGGGGGGGATGAGAACCGTTTCTTGGCGAAGGGCTCAAAACGAACAATGGCTGTTCTAATGCTGTTCTCCTTGAACAACAGGGGGGGGATGAGAACCGTTTCTTGGCGAAGAGCTCAAAACGAACAATGGCTGTTCTAATGCTGTTCTCCTTGAACAACAGGGGGGGGGGGATGCCTTGGGGACTTGGCGTCACTAAAGGCTCGAACCTTTGGCACTCAAGGAATATTGTCCTCCTTCTGGACAAGTGATGGTGAATCTCGAGGTCGAGGTCCCTTAGCGCACAAAGGGAGAGAGGGTCGTGGTGATGTTTCGCGACGAAAATCTGGATCTCCAATCTGATCTTAGTGGTAAAGTTTCCATATAAATAGCCAGGACATCTCCTTGGCGTGGGGGAGAATTGGGTGGAAGCTTCGAGGGAACGCACAGCTGGGCCGGAGAAAAATGCCTTATCTGTCCATAAGCCTAACTCGATCTGGCGAGGTCGGCGTTTGGGGTCGAACGGGGGGGGGGACGATAACCTCCTTGTTTAAACATTGGCGTCCGGTAGCTGTTGATAAGACTCCAAGCCTCGAATCGAAGATGCACGTGGGTAGCCTCATGGTTTTAAATAAAATGTGATAGAAGTTGAAATGAATGCAGCTCTGAACTCGTTCTATCACAGTGTTTTTAATTTTCTTTCTAACATATGCAATTATTATAGCATTGGACAAGAAGTGGTACATAGGTAAATACAGAGTTTTACAAAGACTTTAGTGCAAAACAAGATTCAAGGGACTAGGGAATTAGTGCTTTTGACCGATTTCAAGGCAGAAAATTTAAAGCAGATGCGAAAATGCATCCCAACATCTCTGGCCAAAATATTTGTGATTTCCGGTCAAAAAACAGGCAAAATATACAGAAAGATATGAAAATAAGAGAAGGTTGATGTGGAACAGGCCTAATAGGTCTCCCATTAGTGGTTTCTACTACTGCCTGTTTTTTAAATGACTGTTTGAATGACGGTTTAGATACCGTTAGTATGTAAGGTATCAAATTTCGCTGATGGTAATATGATGGTGTATTCTCTCCATAGTGAATTTAAATGGCAAATGTAATGACTCTTAGATTGGATACGTAAACAATTCAAATGAAAGTTGCAACCTATTTAGAAAATGTTAAAAAATCCGGATAAAATGAAAAGGAGAGAATTTCGTTATGAAATAAAAAGGTTTTTAAATAAGGTCAATACGATGCGTGAGATAAGCAAAGAATTTATTTATAAACTTAAAGTGGTTATTACTTTTTCAACTTTCTGACCATACCTCTATACTCGTTGGTCGCCTAGCACTCGTCTTATTCACAACCTTGATCCACTTCAATATGTAGAAGTAGGGTCCCTATTATAGTCTGGATGTTGTTAGTGGCTCAAAAATGGGCTACAAAGATCGTTTTAAAATATTTATATCGACTTATGAAAAAATGTGGGACAAGTCAAGTATTTTGTCATGAATTTAATTATATTTCGAGAATACATTTTATAATTGCGGATATTTTCTTGATAAGATCTTTATTACTTGAGGCACCAGGATGAAATCCATAAAAACTGTTAGAAGGAAATGAAATAACTGACTCAAAATATGATTAGCAATATAAATGGGGCCTATTTCACTTATTTTCGACATAAATGTTGCTCAAAATATCTTATAAGTCACCAAACATTTAACGATAGTACGCGTCCTACCAAACAACCCAAGTTTACTTTCAAGTAAGTAAACAAAAGTTTTAACATTGGAATAACACAAATCTTCTTATAAAATAACTCAAACTTGGAATACCTTGTGTAGGAATTTTATTGAAAACATTACATTAAATTTGTCATATACATATATTTATGACCTTACAGAAATAGGGGCAGTAATACTTCTTTTACCCATATCCTCCTTTACCTCTACCCATATTTGACCTTTGACCTCACCCATTTTCCCTCTTACTTAAATTGACCTCGAGTCAATTTTAGAGACTTTGCTGGTTCCTACTTGTGTAATTTTTCTTTAAGGCGGATTTAATGGTAACTAGAATTGTTACCGACTCCATATATTTTTTCTTCCTAAAATAATTTCAGTATTTGCACTCTCGAAGACAAAAAGATGGTATTAGTTATTAAAACATGGAATATTTTCAAAATTTGTAGGCCATTTTTCTCTGGCGGAGTGAGTTGAAATTAGCGATAAAAACAAAATATTTTCTCAACTGGTAGGCCATTTTCTGTGGAGAAGTAAACACATATTGGCGCTTAAAACAGGACAGTTTTTTAATTGGTAGGCTCTTTTGACTTCGGAGGAGAAAAGTAGGCTTGCATGTCCTGATTTTTTAACCACGTCCTTAGTTGTTTCTTAAAGCCCATAGTATTCGTCAAGGAAACCTGCTCTGCGCCATAGCCACTAAGCAATTTTCCTTAGCCTATAAGACTATATTCTTTAAGATATATTTTGTCTTCCCCTAATTCAACCACTTCATGGGCCTATTTTCGAAATTTTTCTAGCAGTGGTTTTTCCTTGTTAGTTACCTCCTCCTTCTCTCCCATTACTCCTTTATTATTCTCCCCTACTTCTCTTCCTTCTATCAGTATTTTCGATTCGCTCCTTTATTGTACCTTTGCGTGTCATTTTTTTCCTCTTTTCTCAAGGGTTTTTAGTCGCTTTATTAATTATAGTTGGGTTTATTGTTCAAAAGTGTTTATATATTTTGTGTTTATATATTTTAGCTTTTCATTTTACACTCGTTTTACATTTTTAGGGGTGTTATGATACAAATTAGATCATCTCAGACTTGTGTTTGATAATCCCTCATGTTTTGTTTTGTTAAGTTTTGGTTATCTGGTATCGCCTCTGAGTAGTTCTTTCTAACTAATGGTCTGAGATAGCTGATAATATATATGACCTCAATGAAACTGCCCCACCCTCTTGATAAATATCGACATGGTTCCATTTTTACTTCATTTTTCTAACTAGAAATGTCTTATAAGGAACCAAGATGGATTGATCCTATCATCTTCCTGTCGTCCACTCTGTGTATCCTTTTTCCTTAATCATCTTTCAGCTGCAATCCATCAGGCGAATCAGGGTCCACTTGGTCCTTTGAAGTTCTCCAACTTCGTGTAATTTCACTCGTAAGTGTAATTATAATTTCTGCCCTATGGTCATCAATCCTCAATCTGATATTTTCAACTCTTTTCCCCTGGCGAGGGGGCACATTAATCCTAAGACAGTAGGGTCCATGTTCTTAGCTGGTGCGATACCTCTGATCTTTGGCTGGATGAGTCGGACAACTCCCTGAGATGTTTTTGTGGTTTAGATTAATTAATCCGCAGATGATTAATCATACTAAACCTATTATTGAATTACTTAATTACCTATGCTTACATTTTAAGGATTTTGTAATTAGGAAAGTTTCACAATGGCTAATCTGCAAATTGGTGGATTACTGTATATTCAGACAATATTGCTAGCTTTAGTTTTCACAACTCATTTTCGAGAATAAATCTACTGCTCGTCTGTAATTTTAACAAATTATTGTTAATTAATGTAGTGGTTTTAAATTAAACGTTAATCTTAGTTTACATTAGAATCAAATACTATAAAATTTCCTTGATAATAGGAGTAATTCATTTACCAATCAATTTACCACTCTTACTTAACTGGTATGGTTATCTCCGCTTACAATTAAATGTTATCCTCACTTCTTTCTGAACATTTATCCACCAAACTCAAAAACATTCAAAATATTATATTTTGTTTCTGTATAATACTAAAATAACTTCCGAAGAATCGTTTTGCAGCTTCTAATCCAAAGAGCAATTTCGAACATGTAATGTTTTCACAAAATTGAGGAACAAAAGGTCATAGAAAATGGACATTAGTTAGGGTTCAGGGATAAAGTGGGGCATACAAGAACTCAGATCAGGTCTCGCGAAGGCATTCATTCACCTCAGTATCATTGACTCACTTCTTAAACAGATGCCTCATATTACTGATTCACCTTTGAATGATATTAATGATTGCTAGTATTATAGTGGGACCTCCAGGGAAAATAATTAGGCCATAATCGGCATTTCTATCGCTCTATGCTACCGAGATACTGGGAAAATCTTTCTGATAGAGATAACCACCATAATAGTGACAAAGCTGCCATATTGGGGATAATTATTTTCTTGCAAACACGCGAAGATAAATACCGAAAAGCTATAGTCCTGGTTAATATTTTATAGCTTTACTTGTAATTAAATACATATAACCATTATGTCATTTATCTGGACTAAAGGTATGTCTGGTCGTTATCTTTTTCACTTTCATTAACAGTATTTAAGCTCTTTTTCTTTGCTCTTTTGGATGTTGCTGTATTTTTTTCCAACGAGGCTTATTGCAGCTTTATAGATCTTTAACCCTTATCAGTATCCTTCTTTTCTTATTTATCCACTTTTCTCGTCACATATATTCCACATCCTTACTTTTCCCACCTTAATTACAACAACGCTTTCCTATTAAATTAGGTGCCACATTTCGCGTTGAACAATGACACTCTTTATGGCTCAATTTCATTGACAAATGGAATTTTCCGGTTTCTATTTTCTTACTTGTGCGACTTTCCTATTCTATTATGGAATTATTGTCTTTTTTATCTCTCTCATAACACTCTCCCTGAGTGTATTCTTCTAGTTTCCTCCTCAACATCACACAACAGCCATATTGTGCACTCTGGTTTCCTTCTTCCATTAGTAGAATTGATACTTGGTTAAATCATGGGTGTTTTATGTCGTCTCCAACATTAAACCCTTCATATTAAAGCCTATAATTTGTGAAGTCTGTTTGGCCAAAATAGTTAAACCATACTTAAAAGTGACTAAGAAGCTTAGGATTAATATTTATTATTAGATCTTAACACCATAGTTCATTTCAAAAGGTCAATTTAATTCTACAAGTTGGTCATTACACAAATGCGCGATTTATACCAAAATAAGAAAATGTCTCCCTCCGACTTAACAACTTTTTGTTGTTGTTTCTGTGTTTTCTCTTGTTTGTTTTGTTGTGTATCCGTTTTTGTTTAGTCCTGTTTATTTTAATACAGCTTAACGAAATAGCTGTTCGATTTCGGCGACTTATGCCTTTGGTAGAGGTCGCTACAGAAGCACCGTTAACTAATTAATTAATTAATTAATATATACATATATATACAAATTATATATTTTGTGTGGGGTGTCTATTGCTTTACTACTTTCGTTTAGTTCGGTTGCTTTATTTATCCCCCATCGGATTTAAAGTCTTATTTTTGTTAGCAATTGTTAACTAACTTTATTCCTTTTTAATTTATATTATGTCGTAACCTGAACATGAGGAAGCTAGCTCGAAACAATGTAAAACTAATAAGATGACCCGGACTTCTTTATATATATATATATATATATATATATACATACATACTCTAAGCATAATAACTTTTCTAGATAAATTTATTTAATATAATTACTATTTTGTTTCTAAACTATTCACCCTTTCATGTCAATGGTGGAGGATTTGTTTAGTATTGCGTGAAATATGATGTAGTTTCCAAACTAATGATGATCATTTTCTCTTTAAATAGTTGTTATCATGAAATTCATCTTTCATGCCTCCCCAGTTGCTCATTTTCTGTGAATAATTTATCTACACAGTGTATTTTCATGCCTAGTTTATATATATGGACAGTTGGAGGATTTAATTTATGAGAATGAATATAGCAAGCCATGTCTCTTGGAAGAAAGAGGTTTAAAATACCAAGAGATTCTAAAGAAAGAGTTAGTATTCGAGCTATTAATGATTAAATACTGACGTTTTTCATCCAGTATCTAATATAAGCACTTCCTCTTTGCTCTGGAATGAACAAACCAAATGTGAAAACAAAGAACCCGTATTTTATTTTGTTAATCTGATAATAATAAGAAAAGTAATACTACTATTTTTAAGATCTTTAATGCAGTTCTTAACTCTTTTTTTTAAAACCTGACGTAGCCAGCGACCACTGACAATCCAATGATGGTGATATCTGGCACCCTCCCGCCGTTCGAGGTTTACATAACTTGTAGAGATGAGGAATGCAGAAGTGCCTGCTCTCCTCAACCTCCAAGAAGCTCTTCATCCACGCGAGCTGCAGCACCTGACTTGAAGCAACCAAGTAGAATTTCAACCTAACTTTCTTTATAATAAATAATATTAATCGTAACCGGGGTTAAATAACCAACCGCTCCACAACCATAGGAAGGTACTAACTCAAACACTTTGGTGATCTCATAACATGCATTTGAATTCTAATGCTCGCTGGAATCACATAATCGTTTGTAGTTCAAGTCAAAATCTCAGTCCTAGGTATAACTTGAGTAGTAAACCAAAATATATGAGCTATTACTTATGGAAAGGAGGTATTAGAGTTTTAAGGGGTAATATGATTGGTCCTTACCGTCTTTATCATCAGCAGCAAATGGTGATTAGAGAGATATTTATTGATCGAATAAATTATTAACTCCAGCTACAACAGTTTCCAATACAACATTTTTTTATTACTAAATAGCATATAACAATTAACACAGAATAATTTATATGTAATGGCAAATGCTTTGCTAAGTAACATATGTGCTCCATCAATTACCACCTCTTAAGTTTAATCGAAAACTTTATTTGAGAAAAAATTTCGATTAAAATTGTCTGTTTTTATTTTAATTTGTTTTCCTTCTTTCATTATTACATAGGAGTAGATAAGGAGATATTTTTATCATGAATTTCTTTCTCTTCGAACAGTGGAACTGAAATTTTATTGAGATGGTTGGAAACCAGCCAAGAAATTCCTTCCCGTAAAGTCGACTAAATAGCGAATGAGCTTTTTTTCGACATTTTTTTTGGTAAACTTGTAATTGGTTATTTTTTAAAGGGAGAATTACAATTTCTTACTAATAAAGGGACCCGTACATGGGGCTGTTGACATAGGCTCGTCCATTGACTCCTTGCATTCCCCCCATACTGCCCCCGACAAGTAAATTTTACTGAGCCGTGAATTTGAAGATTAAAAATCAGAAGCTGCAGTTCGCGACGCTGGTACTTTATTGGATTTCGGAGTTTGACGATCTTGCATACTCAACATCACATCATGCTTCATCCTATAACCTAATATCCTCCCTTTATTCCCATCTAAGATAGAGCATGTTTTGGTTTACGGGGGAACCAAAGATTAAAACCAACAAGGTCCGCTGATCAAAAAAGTCGCGTGCTCTCACTTATTTGGATTTATGACCTTACGAGCTTTATAACTTCGATATTTTCAGACTAACCTTCGGACGACATTGGCAATTTAATCATTGAAAAGGGAATGTAAAGCAAAATAAGGGTTTCAAATTTCGTTAGAATCGGCCGGATAGTTACAATGTTATTACAAAAACATTAAAAAAGCAAAACGGGGACCGACCAACAGAGTGAGATATAGAGACGCTCGGGACGCGACTCACACGCGATAAAAAACATGAGTTTTTGCAGGAATCGGTAGATAAATTTTTTTTAGAATTTGCCCTTTTCCAGCCCTGTTTTTTTTTCCCTTGCAATAATTAGAATTCAACCTAATCTTGCTAAAAATATCGAAGCCCACATCGTAAACACAATTAAAATAGGTTCAATCGGGTGAAATTAGAGCAATTCCTATAGGAATAGGCTAAAATATGAGGGAAAAACATTGAAACATGAGAGAGATAGACTTTAATTGGCAAAACATTAAAATGCCTTTAGTCGTTTGAACTTATAGAAATTCATATAGATTTAGGCTCTGTTGTAAAAAATAGACAACTTAGCTAAAAATATCGAAGCCCGCATCGAAAACACAATTAAAATAGTTTCAATCGAATGAAATTAGCAGTCGAAACTAAGCCTCAAGTGGCCATAAATTGAAGAACTAAACCGAAACTAGCTCCCACTATCGAAACCCGCATCGAAAACCAAATTAAAATGCATTTAGTCGTTTGAAATTCGCGAATTTCCTATAAAAATAGGCTAAAATGTGGCGCCATAACTTTGCAAGATGAGAGGAATTGACAGCAATTGGAGAAAAGTATAAATTAAACCTAATCTAACAACAAATATCGAAGACTGCATCGAAAACTCAATTAAAATAGCTTTAATCATGTGCACCTTGAGCAATTTCTATATTAATAGGCTAGAGGAAATAACGGATCGTCGGACATTTTGTTTTTTTAATTTTATTTCTTTGAGTATGTAAGCGTTCCGCCCCTCCCCCTCCCCCCAGGTTAAAACGAAAGCAGGGATTTGTAGGGTCAAGTTCGAAATTATTCTGAAATGACTATGAGCGGCTATTGTTATTTTATAAGGTTAGGTCATATATTTTGCTTAGTCACGTTGGTGTTTTTTTATTTATTTGGGTATTTAATCGTTGTCCCGATGGATTTCAGATGTTAAAATAATTTTAGAGATTTGTAGACTAATGTTCAATATTATTTGGGAATTGCTATGAGCGGCGACTAATTTATTATAGGTTCTTTCGTATTTTTTGCTTAGTCACGTTTGCGGTATTTGTATTTAGTTGCGTACTTGATCGGTTTCCACCTGAGTTTGGGCTAGTAAAATAAATACAGGGATTTGAAAATTAATGTATAAAATTATCAGGTAATGGCTTCGCTATTTCCCCAGTAAGGGGAGCTTGCGCTTCGCTACTAAGATTAAAATTTAAAATCTAAAAAAAAGCAGCCATGGTTAAATTTTTATAGATTTTCTGAACTTCGCCAATTATAATAATTTAACAAAGGAACTCTAAACTAAATTTCCTTCCTTTCATTATATTAGGTTGCTAAAATATAGTTATAGAAGGAGAAGATATATAAAAATAAATTTTCTGAACTTCACCATTTGTAATTCTTTGGGTTTTAAAAAACAACTTTGATAAAAAAAACATAAGTCATAACTAAACTAAGATGAAATTTTTATTCAAATACTCAAAAAATCTCCCTTCTTACATTATAGAGTCAGTGGTGATTTGGACACCGCCATGAGCGGCTTTTTATTCTTTTTTAGAGTTTATTCCCTATTACATCGCGATGGGTGGCCCATTTTCCCTTTCGAGACTCATTTTTGAGCTATTTCCCCGTTTTCCCCCGGATTTTCGCTAATGGATTAGATGCATGGATGTTTCAGTTGATTTATTTGAGTGGTATTCCGTACTTCTGACCGGCTATTAAAGAAATAAAATGAGTTTTTGCAGAAGTCGGTAACTAGAAGAATTTTATAGCTTGCCCTATTCCATCCCCGATTTTTTTTCTTGCGGTTCCGTTTTCTTTGAAGGCTCTGAGGTGACGTCGGGACCTTATAACCCTGAAGAAAGATACAGACTTTGGCGAAACGTATAATAAGAAGAAATAAAACCAATTTGACGAAAACTCTAATAAGAAGAAATCAATATAATCTAGCTAAAGATTTCGGTAAAACTGAAGATCCATACCCCGCTCGAGTTCACATAATATTTCGTCCATTTCCCAATATTTTTAACCTAACTGTCTCATTAACTGTCGTTTTAATACTTGGGGGGCATAGCCCTCCATATAGAAACTCATAGTACGGCTCGAAATCAGCTTCCAGTAACCAAACACAATAAAACATTAGGTAAAACTGAAATAGTAAAACGATACTTAATGATACATTTAGGTGAAACATATTGGGAAATGGACAAAATATTATAGGAACGCGAGCGGCGAAGCTAGAGGGGTATAGATCTTCAGGTTTTCTAAAATATCGAAGCCAGCATCGAAAACACAATTGAGAGGACCTTGGCGATTCTATTATTCGAAAGAGAATGTAAAGCAATATAAGCAAAGAGGGACCGATCGATCAACCGATCGACTAACCGATTGACTAGATTCGCATGCAACTAAAAATGATTGACACAGGAAGCTTGGCGAAAGATGATACCTCTTTGCGAACCTTTGGATCGTTGTAATAATAGAAGAACTGAACTTACTCCCGTTGCTATTTGAACTATATATTCTTGCGATACAGAACAAAAGCCGATCACGAGGGATAAGCTCAGTTTCTAAAAGCTAAAACAAATTATATCAGAATTAAGAAGAAAATACAAAAAACACTCCTCGTTCTAGAAATGAGAATGTTGATTGTGAGATAGAAAAGGAAGCTCTTGCCCAACACTGAAGGGTGACCAGGGCAGAGCTTAATGTTAAGAGTGAAGAAGCTCTAAATAAGCTCACTTGCAAAGGATCGATGATCGGGTGAATTGTAATTCCACAAGTAGTGGTGGTGCAAGTGACCGGGATAATTGTAATTCCATAAGTAATGGTGGTGCAAATGAATGAATTTTCAAAATAAGAAAAAATAAGTTTGCATATAATCAGATTTAGAAGACTTATTTGACATTAACTAAGTGCATGTGTTATAAAGAATAGTGTGAAATTGAAAAGCTTAATTAGTATTTGTTAAGAAATATTTTTATATTATCTTTAATAAGCAGATGTCGTAGAAATGGTCTTCCTTCTATCAAGCCATTTCAATTTCGACGTCGTTATTGGATAATTCACACAAGGGCAAAGAGCTCCCCAACCCTCACCTAAAGTAGTGTATTGATTGAGTGGGTGAATTGTCTTTGTCGCAATGCTATGGAAATGTACGTTTTAGAGTGATATTTTATATCTGGAGTGAAAGTGAGGTGTGAAAGGATAGTTGGATCTTGGATTTAGTGGAGTGAAGAAAAGAATGATTGTAAAGGGAGTCAAATCCAAATCCATCATCCCATGCTGTCGACACCTAGGAGGGAATTTTCGCTTTGTGAACCCAATCTTTAAAGTCCATATTTATTTAGAATCTTGTGTACACAGTGGATGTGCAAGAGATGCGATGGAACGTCTTAGAGCCACTAAAAGTCACGCGGGATTTGTCTGCACCACTTCTACCAGTAAATCCCAACGAAAAGGGCACAAACATCCTCTTCAACAACATATACAAGAGGAACGTCTTAGACCTTATGCTTCAATTTTATTTTCTCTTTCTTGAGACTCGTTTATCCATACTCCTCCTTGTTCCCTAGTCCGTAATGGATTAGCTCCTCAATCTTGTTTCCCCGTCCTTCATGGATTAGCTCCTCCTACTTGTTCCCCCGCCCTTCATGGATTTGCTCCTTCTACTTGTTCCCCCATCCTTCATGGATTAGCTTCTTCTCCTTGTTCCTCAGTCCTTCATGGACTAGCTCATCCTCCTTGTTGCCTCATCCTTCATGGCTTAGCTATTACTTCTTCCTCCGTCCTTCAAGGATTAGCAGCTCCTCCACCTTTCCCCCATCCTTCGTGGCTTAGCTCCTCCTCCTTGTTACCCCGGAGGAGTTAGTAGCACCTGAAACTAGTATTTTCCCAGTAAAATGCGCTATCGGGACCTAACTTAGCCGAGCACGATGTTTTTGAATCAAAACCGCCGCAAACATCTTCCTAGATTAATCTTTATGAGTTCTTTTAAGTTTTTTCCCGGGAAACATTTTAAACATCCAAAATTTCATTCCGGGAATCATTTGCGTTTAAGAACTCTTGGTACAAGCATAGACTATATCGGCTCATTGCTCGGTTTGTCTTGGTTTACATTCGCGAAACTTGGAATTATAAAACACGAATCATTTAAATAACATCTAAAATTTAAACACGTATAAATAACCTTCTACATCGTAGGTAAATTATAGGATTACCTCAATGGGATGCTTCATCATCGTGGGAAATGGGTAAGAACATCATACCTAAAGGATAGCAGTATTAAATAGCGACTAGAAATGACAAGCTTGCTGAATATGTTTTCTTTATACCAGCATAAGTAGAGCATTTGCGTATTTTAATAAAATACAAATATTTAAAACAAATCGCCTTCGTACGCGACGGTGTCGTTGATCTATAAAATTACCGCTCCCGCTATAAAACAGGACTTGAAATTACTTCTTAGGAGATTTGGGCAAAGACTTTGGGTTCATTATCCAAGGCCTCATTGTCCTTAAAGACAAGAGAAATTTGATCGCCAATTCTCGCTCAGCAAAGTCCCATGGAGCGGTTTGAGGTCACACTCAGAGAAGGGTTTTTTGCGCCTTCTATCAGTTTTTCAGATTGGTGGGGTGTTCCGTAGAGCTATGGTCCACTTTTTCACTCATCTCCAATTTTATAATAAATGTGACAAGGTTTTATCAGCTAGATGAAGTGTTTTTGTTCATATTTTTTCACTTAATCTATATCAAATGATGAAAACTGCATCATAGTCCATAGTTTTATAGGTGAAACTAGAAAAAATATTTTGTTTAAATAAATGATCTAATTTTTCTCATTGTATAAAACAATTTGCCATCTTTTCCTAACATTCAATACCAAGTGAATATTAAGTAAAAAAAAAAAAACACTAGTAACCAGAGGATTTCTTTACATGAACCTACAGTCAAAGGCAAAGGTTTTGAGACATATTTTTTCATATAAGAAAAATAGTAGAACTAATCAAACAATTTCTTTTGTTTGAATAGGTTTGTATCAAAATTTGAAGGTGAAATATATAAAATAAATTAAAGTCCAAACCCATTTCATTAATAAATACAGTCAATTGATCGGCTAGGTCAATATTTATAATGATGTCCCTTGTTATTCAGAACGGCTTCAATTGTTTTTGGCAGGTTGGACACCATAATTGTGATGATATCCTAACTAAAATGGCTCCATTTGTGTTCAATATTGTTCACAATTGGATGGCTCCTGTTTCTTAACCTTCAGTTTGATTAGTATCCACAAAGTCTCTTATGGTTTTCAAATCTGGTGAATTGCCTGGACAAAGTCCTAAAAGCTCCATGATACTTTCGCCCTAAAACTTTGTCATTGGTACCGCTTTGTGAGAAGTGATTCAATCATGCTGAGAAATACAGTTATCCTCCTCAAAATGGTCCAGAACATTTGAAAAAAAGTACTGATGAAGCAAGATTTAAGACCATTGTTAGTTCCTGGCAGTGTTGGACGAAACCTTTAATACTCAGTTCACTTAGATGAGAAGCAGACTAAGACATGGAGAGTGTGCAGATGCTTTACTGTGAACACGGAACAGGACTCATGAAAGCGATCTTCATTCCTCCTCCTAACGAGGGATCTTCCAGAAGCTCCAAACAAGAGGAAGAGAGCTTCATCAGAGAACATCTCTTTGCCCCAATATTTAACAGTTTATGCTTTATAATTCCTACAAAAGTGGAACCTAGCATTAAGGTTCTTCTTGGAGGGTTGAGGCTTTATCGCAGCCCTTCTCGACTTGAGACCGTTATCGAAATGTCTCCGCCTCGTTGTGCTTTAATGTTCATACCACCCTTTTTCCAATCGCAAAAAAGCTTGGTACTAGAAGCAACCCGACCCTTGAGATTGGACCTTACCAAGGTGCAATCTTGGCGTTAATTTGAAGCTCTTAGGTGTCTAGAAGACTTAACATATCTTTTTAAAGTGTTTAATAATCCTAGAGATGGTGCTCCTTTATGTAATAATACCCTAAGCAACTATCTCCTTGCCTTTTTGATCACTTTGGTGCAGATAAATAATGGTTGCATACTTTTCTTTGGCAAGAGACATTTATTTGTAAAAAAAATAAAAAAAATATTTTTTACAAAAAAACATTACGAAGTAGATTATAATTACACAATATCATTCATTTGACCCATCACTTTGACATTTTGATCAACTAGCAAGGCTCCAGGGACTGAAAGTGCCCTCCCAGGAATAGGAGCAGAGCGCGATTTTAGATTCAGCGGAGGAGTGCACAGTTTGTATTATTATTTTTGAAAAGTTGACTTCTTAATAAACCTCCAATAATTTAAATATTAGAATAATTATTCTTATCACGTAAAATTGAAAAACGAATGAAAAAATTAAATATATTAATCCCCAAATTTTGGTCATGCTTTTAGGAGAACTGATAATGAGGCACCCCACGGTCCCCAATACAGAATAACATTTGCTATAATGTTGGACGTTGGATCTTTATGATAAAAGGGCTCTATTTCTATGGCCAAGAGTGAGGCGCTCGGAGCTCCGGGAACATCTGTCTTGAGTTGTCGGCCTTAAATTTTTTATTAAATATCTGATTGGGTAGCCACCTTAACAGGATATCGGGCACGCCAGGGGCACACACTTCATCCACGCCAAGGAAGTTACAGTAACAATAGACCAATCTACCGTTACAGTCTACTATACAATCTCCCATCAACCAACAGGAAGTGTTTCTCGAACGCTGAAGTCTTTTTGCTGTTTGCCTCAATCGCTCTTGGTAATAACGAAGTAGAAAATAGGAGCATTTGCGCCCATACAAATTGATTGCTAACATCCTAGAACTTTTGTGGGACCCACCTAAAATACCTCACCAACCTCACTCGGGTGTGAATGAGTAGTAACATCAAACTAATTAATTCGCTCACTCAAGATCAAGTCTAGAACACGGTCCTATCTTTACAAGATTAATTAGGAGCTTATTGTTGAATCATCTTTATTTTAGGAAGCAGAACCTTTCCCCAAAGTTTGGTTGTCTTTCTTAGTACTGTTAAAAACGTTTTTAAACAGTTCATACACCATCAAAACTTCACCACGATCTGTATGATTAGACTTTCAGTATTCTCCTCATTTCTGGCTGCTTTTGGCTAGGTAACCGAAAGTATAGTAGTTAAACCTCTCCAATTTTTCTATAATAAGATCAATTTTATTTCCACTTATTTTAACTTTACTGAGAATCTAATTCGAAGTGTAAAGCTTAATATTTTATTAAAGAAATACCATTTTCTGAAATGACCTTAATTTCCGTTCGTCCTTAATTTATAAAATCATTAACGTAACTTAAATTAAAGATAGTTATGAAGAAAAGCCTCATTTATATCATTGTGCTAAGTAGTCTTATGTCTTTAGCAGTCATATCTCCTTATTAGAGATTTATATTGGGTCGGATCCAACGTTGAGCTTTTTCAATAACCAAAGTGGCTAAGGAACGTTAAACAGATAAAAACCATAAAATAAATTTATAATCAACTTGAAATAATAATATGTAAACATATGAAAGGCCCACGTGAGATTAGGTAATAGAATATAGCTACAAAAAGTGGATTTTTATTTTTTTCAACTTAACTCTTCAACCACAATGTTAGGGTCAGATTGAATCTGTGCCACTTAACTATTCTCCCCCTCTTCATGCTCTGTTTTCAAGTTGTTCAGAAAATTTTGTTCATTTACTAATTAACTTTTATTTATGAATTAACATATTCGACTATTTGTTTTGATCAGTCAAAATTGGAACAATTAACCTCTATGTACTTCTGTCATTGAATACCAATGCTATTAATGGCAACATGATAAAAATCTGGAGGTCTGGACAACTTGACATATTTGATTGCATTTTCTGAATTTACTTTTCAACGGAATCACTTTTGGTTTAAAATAATGTAAAGATGCTTAAAAGGATTTTAATCATTGGTACCTGGGAAAGTTTCGCGTCCTAAGGTAGTAAATAATTGGTATTGTCATTTGGAGAACATGTGGTGAGCAATATCACGAAGCTAAATTGGACCCTGTCCATTTATTAATGTTGATCTCATTTGTCTTAATTGAATGAGCATTTTAGTCGATTTTGGGAGTAAATTTCAGCATCAATACGGTTACCAAATTCACCGAAGCTGCAATGAATAATACAAATGGCGTATCACAAGAGAGTCCCTATAATATTCTCTTTTTTTAATTTAGGTTTGGGAAAATGCTTGGGTGTTTCATCACTATCATGCCATTATGCAGATCTCTTATGATTGCCATAAATGTATCGTTTTATTTTCTCAGAGACATCAATGAACACACTTCAAAATGATGAAGTCTCTGTCTTTCACTTTAGTTCATGTAGAAGCCAATAATCGAGCTTCTTTGCTTTGCCACCTTTCCTTATTTTTTTCTATTTTGTTTCCATGACAACATACATCAATGGAGGCATTTCCCTACCACTTCGACGTAGGTTTTGTTCGTGTAAACATTTTCAACATTTCGTTGTCAACGTCTACGTCTAACCTCCGATCAGAGTCAATTCCTTCAACACATCTTATATTAATGACGTCACTTGAGAAGAATTATGGCTAAGTTACAACTCACCGATACAACGTTTTCACATCTCGAATTTCCAGGAATTGTATATAACGTTTAAAGGTAAACTCAAATAAATTGATATAAAAATTGGTAAAAGACTATTTCACTAGTTTGGAATTAGTACACTTATAGCAAAATATTTGGTATTAGTAATATATTGTCAACAAAATTATGGTAATACCTCAGATTTGGGGCGCAGGGTAGGTGGCGCTGTTAGCAGGCTACAACTTTGGGCTACAGCATATCTCTTATGACGTCAGACGGTAGCTTCAGATGTGACCAATCACGGCGTTATATTTTTTTGTTGTTTTGGGGATTTGTAACTTTTAGTCTGTATTATTTACTAAATATCTGCGCCTCTGCTCGTTTATAGTTTTTTCTAAGTTAGCTAAGGTCTCTTGATTTTTTTTTTTGTTTTCGTATTTTTTGTTTCTCAGTGAACGATGACAACTTCTTACTGGCAACGTCGTAGCTATAAATAGAACCCGCTTAGCATTTGTTTCTCTTTCGTTTTGACTTTTTCGTGCTCTAGTTGTGCTTCTTCGTTATTCGAATTCGGGTTTATTTTGCATGACTGCGAAAAACTTTTAGATTATTTAGAGGCGCAAAAACTAATTAATAAACCTATAAAAGTAAGTATTGTTTGTCATTAGGTTAGGTTTTTCTGCCAGTAAAAAGCTGTTGGGAAAAAAACCCAATAAATTCAAGGGGAATGCTCTTAGGGGAGATATCACTGCGCGGTGACTACCCTGCGATGATCCTGAGTTTTAATCATTGGCGGGGGCTAAGGGCACAGCACCCCAGTATATACTCATATACAAAAAAATATAACGCAGTAATTGTTCACATCTGACGCTACCGTCTGACATCATAAAACATATATTGTAGCCCAAAATTGTAGCCTTTAAACAGCGCCACCTACCATGCGCCCCGAAACTGAAGTGTTACCAAAATTATTATAGTAATATAATAAACCACTGAAAGGTGATTTTAGAAACCACCTAAAAATTATGAGAAACCTGATAAAACCAAAGTCTGCTATTCTCTCCATTGTTTCATTGAGTTTCCGTGGTGATATGTGCTGCTATGTGGCTTTCTTATGAGGAAATATTTCTACTATTTCCTCCAGCCCCTCCCCCTTAAAATATTATGCATGATCGTTATTCAAACAAACTAAGTATTGTTTAAAGATTAATAATTTTGTATATGTGAAATTTGACACTAGAATATGTAAATATTTGACATTACGATTCAAGTGTTATTTGCACGTCGTAGTTGGCAAGTAAACATGATCACGACCATGAGGGGAATAAGTGGAGATGATGGAAGGGTAAGAGTGAATATAATTACACCCAGGGATGATTTCATGGTCACCTAATTTTGAATTTCGGCTCTGACCACCCTTCATGTCGGTGGTTTTAACTCATACTATCGCGAAATTTGATCTCCTATCTCTTACTATCTTTCCCATCTCACCGAAGTGAGGCATTTCAACGCTCAGTTGTTGTGAAAAGTGTGGTTGAATTTTTGAAGGAAGAATGAAGTGATTTGCACGTATCCTTAACGACATAGCAACATGGTATGCTATTTTTTTCTATTATTAATAAAGCATTATCAGAGTGTATATATATATATATATATATATATATATATATATATATATATATATGTGTGTGTGTGTGTGTGTGTGTGTTTTATATACTGATGGTAGTATTAAAATTAATAAATTAACTTGAAAAGGTTGACAGCCGCTCTTGCCTGACAAATTGCATAATATCTTCCTTTAAACGTTTTACGAGTGTTTGAAATTGAAATTTTAAAATACCTTGAATTGTATTTTACTGTAGTGTAAAATTCCTGTATAAAATTGTTATTTTCATTTTTAATTCATCAAAAGAGATTGGTTAAGTAAGCATTAACAAGTTTTTTATTGGTTGCCTCAAGTTAGGCTGATGTGAAGGCTGGAACTTGGTGTGGAACTATTGCAGCAGTGAAAGTGTTTTGTGAATAGTAATCATCCACCTCTATGGAGTGCCAGGATAAATAGGACAAGAATATCATCAGATTGCAAGATGTCACTGTTATAGGGTTGCCAGCGTTCGCTGACTATGCCAGATCAAATCACCGGCGCGAAGAGATACAGACCTAAATGGCTAGAAGGAAATGGGGCCTCTACTGAAGTTGACTGCAAAGGAGAAGTACATTCGTGCAGTGAGAAATCGTCTAAGTAAGAAGAGCATAGGTCTCTCTCTGTCTCTATCTCTCTTGTTAATGTCCTCCGTGGGTTTCTGTTAGCGTCTTATTGAGGGGTCTCTCGTGGTAGATCTTCTCGCTTGTAGGAACTAGTCACAAGATCTCGGAATTATGCTTTGCTTTAAACCACATGAGGGCAAGGTTGAGAGAGTGCTGGTCTCAAGGCGCCAACGGCGCTAAATTACGTCTACGAGATGGCACTTCTCTGTAAAATTCTGTGTTTGACTCTTAATCTTCCCTGACTTTAACGATTGTGTGTCCACCTTTTTGTATAACTCTATAGCTATGGTGAATGTAGTGGAAATTCACTTGAGTTGAAAATTGATCTCTGCTCTGATGGAATATAAATAGTACCGTCGTGTTAGCAGTAATAAACAGCACTAGAGCGTTGTTAACGAAACGCGTTTGATGTCTTGCTTCTTGAGGGAATCAAATATCAACCGAGGTTTCGTGAGAGATAATAATAATGTCTCAAAACCTGTTACATTATTAAAAATTTTAAACATATACTTTGAAAAAGCAAAGTATAATATTTAGAACTTTCACAGCATTCGAGACTCTTACTTTTAAGAACCATCCAGGTCTGTGGGCGAAAGCTTCATACAATTACCATATATTAGAGCAGAAATTCCTAAATGGATAATTTTCCTCACTAAATAAAACAAGGCAACTTTGCTGACTCAACGTTCTCTAATAAAGAAAAAGGAAGCTTTCTGATGAAATGACAATAAAATTGCAATCATATTTTTAGCACACACAAGTGAGAAAAAGAAATGAGCAATAATGAAACAAAGATGATGAATAAGAAAACGGGAAAACGTTTTCAAACCAATTAAGGAAACTATTTAAAACACAATTCTAGTGACTGAGTTAGGAGATCTCTCAGGGCACAACTCGAAACAATATAAAATTTACTATATTTTCGATTCCAGAATTAATTAATTAATCTCTAATCAGTGAGAGTAAATTACTCCTTTCAAGAACAATAGGGGTTATTCGAATAGTACCACAATAAAAGAGAATATATATATTATATTCATATCATGTTTTAGTATATATTTGCCTTATATGCCACAAACACAGATCCTGATCTCTAAGAAGCCCCTGAATATTAAAATTATATTAAAATGGTGATGTCGCAGCCAGCGACAGCTGGAAACCACATGCTCGGGACAAATGGAAACATTACTCCGTTTGAAATCTATTTAGTGGCATGGAGAAGAGATGCGAATCATAGATCGTGTTTCCATGGCCTCGCTGCTCGCTCCACAGTCGTTCGTTTCATGTCAGCTTCACCCTCCATCGTCAGGTTATCCATTCACGCAAGCTGCAGCCACTTGACGGGCAATGAAAAAGAACTCATACCTTACATTGTTAATAATAAATAATATATTACATAAATCAAGTGTGTTTGTAAGCCAACCGCTCAATTTACATGGATCTTAATATTATAATAAATTCAAACATAATAGATGAGACACACGAAACTCCGACCTTAATCGAACATGAAGTTTCAATCAAAGCCATCCCACCTTTGGCAAAGAGGCTGTTATGAAGGGCAGGGCACATGTGAAACACAAAGAGTTTCATGCTCTTTTAACGCTTAAGCGCTGTTGTTTAAGTTGTGGTAATTTAAGCAATTTGGGGCATTTTCTAAATAGTTTCTCTAGACAGGCAAACAGTTGTTATGAATACTCTCCTTAAAGATAGTTGCGGCCCCTCCGAAGAAAATCTACATTACACTATCTAGTCCAAGAAAAGAGTAAGCATTTGTACAATCTGGCTAGAGGATGTCGTAACTTCTTGTGGCTGAATACGAGACGGAGATCGCTTAGGGTCAACCTTGCTCTTAGACACAGATGAGGCACTCACTGACTAGCGTGGAGTCGGTCGAACAAAACGCAATGTGGTGTAGTCGTTCTATAGAGCTGAAGGCTGGTGACAGAGGAGCTTACTGCTGACGCCTGTTCTTGTATGTCGGAAATAGGTGGCAGCATTTCGGACAAGTAGGAGTGCAAATGAAATAGGGGATATAAGGAGGAATTAGGAGAGGTTCATAGGGAAATTCTTTGACTAAGCCGAATGTCTGTATCTTCAAGAGAAGGCAGTTTGAATGCCGTGTAAAGAAGCAGTGTCCTACTAGGTTTCATAGTGTAGGACAAAGAAATTTTACCTATTGGCAATGATACTAAAAAGCTCGTCCTCCGTGTTGCAACACGATTTGTTGGTCTCTCGTTCCACCGCACACAAAACAAAGAAGTCTTGCTGGTTGCAGTAGGATGAGATTGGATTTCAAATGTTAGGTATTGTGTGATAGAAGATATGTTCCGACAGCCAGGCCTGGGTCGTCCCGCTGGGGTGGCAGGAAGCAGGGTCTTGCTACCACACGTGAGGCTTCCCTTCATCTATCCGGTCGATCCACTGCTTCACCACCTCGCTTTGACCACGGATGTAGCAGTCGCTGTTCAACCTAAGGCCGAAAAGAAAGAAGTGGGATGGCGTGACCTCAACCTTACTGCTGATGACACGGAAAACCAGGATTGTCGGAGGAATTTGATGATCTCAGATATTTCAGCGAGGAATTGTGGTATTATGATGGCGTCAGATCGTGACTCTTCACAAGAGTCATTACCAACAGACTGAAGGACCAACGAGATGATCAATAACCGAAAGAACCATCTGGAATGTGAAAAAGCTTCTCAACGGTTAACCACCAACATACTATCAACCAGGTCCTTGAAAAAACTGGCAGAGTATAATATTCTTCTATACTTGGTATTTGTAGACTAAAGCGCAATGGTCATATACCTGAAACAAAAGTATAGGACCAATGAATAATTTCAACTATGACCAATAAAGCAGAAACTTGTAATTCGTTATGATGGGGTTCAATTGGCGTGAGAGAAAATCCGACACTTGGCTACTTGGCCAAACAAAACTTCAGGATATAGTGAAAGCTATAAGATTGACCATAAAAGTTACTGATTGAACTCAACTTGATAAACGACGACCAAAAGGAAGACCAAAAACAAGATTGAAAGATAATCTTTAAAAATATTCTAAAAATTGGAAACAAATTTTACAATACCAACAAAAATTAGCATAGATAATAAAGGGTTTCTATCAACAGTGAGTGGAAAATGCCTTAAATGAATTCCGCATGCACCTATTGTCTAGCGTCGCTTGCTTGTTTTCCTTATCGTAGTAAACTAAATTGTGTATTTTTGTTAAAAAAAGAAAAACCGTGACTGAATTCAATCTTCCAAAAAATTGAAAAAGCTAAGCCTTGAAACATGCGATTCACGCCGGGAGCTCCAATGCCAAACCTTCGAGTGTCCATCTAAGTACAGTGCAGATAGGCAAGAAATTGGTAGATGAGTCACGCTTTGAGTACGAAAATACAGCGGCGCGAAAACCTCACTCTAACCGTTCTGATACCAAAAGAACCCCCGAATTTGTCGCGGAGATCAAGGCCATCATTGAAAACGATTCCGTGCAGTCAATGAGGTCCATTCCCATAGACAAGGGAGTGTTAGAGTATATCAGCAGTCAGTTAGTGCCTGAGAACATCCGCTCCGACTCATACAAGTTGAGAAGCGGCCAACTTCTGTTGCGGAAGATTAAGGACAAGCGGAATGAGGGTGTTGCGAAGCTTGTAAACAAAATGAAGAATCCCCACAAGCTTCTCGTGCTTAAGTTCTACCCAGACGAGCGGAATTTCTGCCAGGACCAGGTGGTGAACCTGGCAAACAACCGGTGGCTCTCTGTGTCCCCCAAAGATAGGGGTGCGTAGAGATGGTAAGGATATGCCTCCGTCTTCTCCACGGGAGTCCTCAGACTTAATACAGATGACTAAATCAAGTGCCTCGAGGAGTTCACGAACCTTGGAACGCCGTACTCGTGGCCAAAATATTCAGCCAAACAACAAGAGGACACAATATTGGCTGCAGCCCACTGTGCTATTATATGAGGGGGAAGGTGAATGAGAGAGAGGGAGAGACCGAGAAGTTTCCGTGCACCATCAAGGTGCCGCTAAGGCCCCTGATCAACACAGTTTTCACTAAGTTAAATAAGGGGGCGGGCAGGAAAGGCCTGCAGCCGGACTCGACGTCGACTGGAGGCCGTAATTGGGGCCGACGGCGATTTCTCGCGAATAAAATGAATAGTACCATTATTTAAGTCATAGCCTCTAACTTTAATAAAGATATCTGTACATATAGGAACACGTCCTGTCTAGCTTTCCAAGATCAGTCCTTCTCTCCTTCCCCAACGCGAGAGCACTTTATGAAGGGCAAACTATTTTAAACTCACTTTGCCTGAGATAAGTTGTCTTCATCACATTCGAATATTAATTTACGTATGCAAATATTGTTCCTTTTCATATTTACTTAATAAATCTCAAGCTATTTCAACATTATCTGCAAAATATTGAGTTGTTATCAGGGTTTTCTTTGCTTTCGTTCTGCTAATATGTCTTATATGATGTTTCTTATTTATATTCATTAGTTGTGTTTAGAGATATGGACGATTTACTTGTGTGAAGGAAAACATCCTTAATTGGTCTCTTAAACAGACTGTTGATTTCATTTATTTTGCCCTGTAAATAATAATCCTGAGAAAAATGTAAATTTTTGTTTACTTAAACCAATCATTGGAAAGCATATGTTTGCCTCATAAACATTACCACATAGGGAAAGGAAGAGATTAATAGATATCACAAAATATCCATTAATCTTCATCTGATGAATTTCACCGATGACATCAGAGGTAAACGGACCTGAACAACTATTTTATAGCTTCCATCTAACAAGGGCATAAGTCGCCATTAGTAAAAAAAATCATCCTAGTGGTAAGGAAACCTTAAAATCCAATATAAACCAAACACTAAAAAAAGGCAAACAAATAAGATTACCGCCCCCCCGACCCTATCCACGCAAAAGAAAACAAGAAACGGAACAAAAGCAACAAGAAGAAGGAAGCCGCTCCAGCGTCTGGCCTCCCCTCGGCGCATGCAACCAATACCATAGACCAGGGGCGGGCAACCTCCGGCCCGCGCATGCCTAGCGTCTGGCCCGCCACCTTGCTCGGCATTAAATTGCAATCCGGCCCGTGAAGCCCCCCCCCCCCACAAGGAAAATTCTGCCAAATGAGTCTTACATCTGGCAGTGAAAGTGAATAACAAATGAGACCAAAATGCATTTCCCTCACAGATACGAAAACTATCACAGAGACCAAAGTTGTAAAGGAGGAAATTCTAAACAAAAAAACCTTATGACTTTTTCCGCTGCGATGAACTCTTCTGTTGTCTACCTCATCCATCGAGCCGGACATTGAAACACTTCCTCGTGGCAAGCACCACCAGCCGTCTCGCTGATTTGTATGTTTTACAATTAATTTCTTGTATAAAGTATTCTAGTATATATATATATATATATATATATATATATATATATATATATATATATATATATATATATATATATATATATATATGGTCACTTTGGGGATTCCGTCTGTCACTCCGGCCTGCTCCCAAAGGTCTCATCTGACACTCATTCTGAGAAGGTTGCTCGCCCCTTCCATAGACTGACAAATTAAACGGAGGAGCCCCAGCTGGTTTTGGAAGTATATACCCCCTTCTTTCCACTGAATTAATTGTTCTTTCTTCATTAAGTTCGGCCGCCTTAATTATTAATTTTCACTACTTTATTTCTAAATAAACGTCAGAAAAATTCACTAAGGTAAACCCTCTTTTGTCAAGCAAATTGCCATATCGACTTTCAAGAGTTAATGCCACTATAAAAGACTTCATTCCTCGTCCATATCTTGCGTCGTAGTTCTCTGTTGATGATCTTCTTAGAGAAATCACTACCAGGGAATATTTATATAGTCATTTAGATATAAATAATCTTTTGTCCGTCTTTCTTGTCCCTATACATATCATTTGTGAAAGAAGAATTTTGTAAACTTTTCTCATGAGAGTTTCGTTTCGAAACATTAGCCAGTAAAAAGGAAATAGTGGAATATTAAAGGATAAAATGACTTTATTTTGTGAGTCATAGTTCATAAACAAGGAAATATATGCATTTATTTAAGTTGGCAAAAAAGGTTTCCTTGCGGTCACCAACTGAATCTCTTCTTTTATTCTTTTTAAGACAGATTTATTCTTGCCTTTATCGTTTCTTTCCACAAAATACCCTTTTTTGTCCTATATTAAAAAGACAATGTGGTTTTCGTACCAAAGTGGGTTTCTATGGTTACATAGATTTATTCTATTTGAGCTTTGTTTCGAGCCTTTGTTACTCTCATTGTATATATTGCATTGGGGCTTCAGAGAACAGATAAAACATTGATAAGACAAGTGAATATTGTTAAGGAGATGTATCACTTTGGACAGCACTAATTGGAGTTTTTTAATGAATGGTGAATCCATTAAGGCAATTTACATTTACCTTTAAAGTACTTATTCTCATGAAATGATTCATGATACAAAAAGATGATTGGGCATTATTTTTAACTTAGCCCTCTTTGCCCATAGAACCTGATAGGAATTGGGAGATGGAGCGTCATAACATAATTAATCAAGATTAGAATTTGATTTCAAATTGGTAAAGATCGAAATTAATGCGGAATGACCTGATTTCTCAAGAGCCTACTTTAATGTCATTTGCCTTGGGGAGAAAATAAATTGATCCTCAAATTTAGAGGGATAGAATTGAATGGCGATGGAATGACATTCAGGGTAATTTTCCTGACTCAAAAGATGATATAAGAAAGTGAGGTTGACTGAAATCATTTTGGGTACGAAATTATAGGAAAATATTACTCTTTTAAAATATCGGAAGTTAAATCTCGCGTGGGTGGCAGAAATGGACCGAGTAGAAATTGAAGCTAAACTTTATAATTTATTGGCAAAATGGCGAATGTTGGTCATAAATATGCATATTTGATTTCTTATAAAATTCTTAGGTGTTTTAATTTCTCACTCCAACAGATGAAGTGTTAATGGCAAGAAATTTCCATCACTAAGAAGAGTATCATTTAGAATATCCCTATCAGCAGATCCTGATGATATCTATCCCAAAGTTTTATTTTGACTTCAAGAATCATTAGCAGTGGCTGAAGAAGCTGATTTTATTTAATTGGGTAATATCCCTATTTTTCCTTAATCTCTATGAATGTTTTAATATAGTGCCTATTGACTTAAATGGGTGATGGGAGGGTAAGTTCAGAATATCGACTAGTTACCAAAACCTTCCCATTTGGAAAATTTCTGAGAAGTAATAACAAGACATAATTCAGGAATATTAAGTTCCTAAGATAATAGTTGGGAATTCTCACCATGGAATACGACATGGGGATTAAATATTAAAACCTTTTAGATTATCTTAATATATTAAAATATTATGGATAAAACAAGAGCACTAGAAGTCGGATATTTAGACTTGAGTAAATCATTTCATATTTCCCTTTACTAAAAGTAACTTTTACGTGGGATTACATAAGATCTCACTCTCAAATTGTTTTTGTTCAGTGAGTGGCTTTCAAATTGGATGAAACGACTCATATAAAATGTTAAAAATTAAATATATGTAGGTCCATATCTCTCTTCATAAATCATTTTTTATTATTTTCATGTTTCCGTACATTTCCCCTGGTTTTGGACCTGAAACACCAGAAAATCACAACTATTTTCACCTAGGATGTTGGGAAGCATTGCCGCATAGAGATATAAAATTTCTAGCTTATTTTTCACTATATCCTTTTTAGTTTGCTCTTTTTGGGGTTTTAATTTCTTTCTAACTTATGCAATTATTATAGCATTGGAGCAAGAAGTGATACATAGTGTTTTTTTGCAAAACAAGATTCAAGGGCTCCGGGAAGTGGTGCCCTTGGCTGATTTCCGGGCAGAGAATTTAAAGCTCAATGGGGTAATGCCTCCCAACATCCTAGGTCAAAATATTTGTGATTTTAGGGTTTTCAGGTCAAAAAACAGGGCAACTATAAGGAAACCTATTAAAAAAAGAAAAAAAGTTATTTAAAACAGGCCTAATAGGTCCCTCATCGGTCCTACTGCTGCCTGTTTTTTAAAAACCCTTATTTTGAATAACGGTTTAGATACCGGTTAATATGTAAGGTATCACATTCCACTGATGGTAATATGATAGTGTATTTTGTCCATCATTAATTTAGATGGCGGCAAATGTAGAGACACTTAGATTGGATACGTAAACAATTCGAATGGAAGCTGAAGCCTATTAAGAAAATGTTAAAAAATGCAGAGAAGAAGAAAATGAGGGAATTTTGTTATAAACTAAAAATACGTTGCTTGATATAAGCAAAGAAAAATTATTTAGAAAATTAAAGTGGTTATTACTTTCTCAACTTTCTAATCATACTTCTGTACTCGTCGGTCACCTAGCACTGGTCTTCTTCACAACCACGATCCACTTCAATATGTAGAAGTAGGGTCCCTATTGTAGTGTAAATGTTGTTAGTGGCTCAAAAATGGGCTACAAAGATCGTTTTAAAATATTTATATCGACTTATGAAAAAATGTGGGACAAGTCAAATATTTTGTCAGGGGTTTAATTATATTTCGAGAGTACATTTTATAATTTAGGATATCTTCTTCATAAGAGCTTTATTACCTGAGGCACCAGGATGAAATCCATAAATACTTCTAAAAGCTGATATAAGGAAATGAAATAACTGACTCAAGATATGATTAGCAATACAAATCGGGACATTTCACTTAGTTTCGCCATAAATGTAGCTCAAAATATCTTATAAGTCACCAAACATTTAACGATAGTACGCGACTACCAAACAACCCAAGTTTAGTTTCAAATAAGTAACCAAATCTTTAACAGTGGAATAGCACAAAATCTCTTATAAAATAACTCAAACTTGGAATACCTTGTGTAGGAATTTTATTGAGAACATTACATTGAATTGGTCATATAAATATGACCTTACAGAAATAGGGACAGTGATACTTGATTTACCCATATCCCTTTTTTCTTCTACCTGTATTTAATCTCTGACCTCAACCATTTTCTTTCTTACTTGAATTAACCTCGACTCAATTTTAGAGGTTTTGCTGGTTCGTAGTTCTGTAATTTTTCCTGAAAGCAGGTTTAATAGTAACTAAAATGGTTTCCGATTCCATAAATATTTTCTTCATAAAATAATCTCGGTATTTGCACTGCCGAAGAAAAAAGATGGTATTAGCAATTAAAACATGGCATATTTTCTGATTTGGTAGGCCATTTTTGGGGGGCGGAATCAATTGAAATTAGCGATAAAAACAGGTTATTTTCTCAATTAGTAGGCCATTTTCTGTGGAGAAGTAAACACATATGAGCAATTAAAACAAAAAATGTTCATAAGTGCTAGGCCATTGGTAAGCTCTTTTAACTTCGGAGAAGAAAAGTTGTCTTGCATGCCCGGATTTTTTAACCATGTCCTTAGTTTTTTCTTAACGCCCATCGCATTCGTCCAGGGAACCTGCTCTACCTTTAGTGCGGGGGCCCATTCCAAGGGGGTTTTGCATCCTTTCGCGCCATAGACACTAGGCAATTTCCGTTTACTTATGGGACTATATTTTTTAAGATATATTTTGACTTCGCCTAATTCAACCACTTCATGGGCCTTTTTACAAACCTTTCTAGCAGTGATTTTTCCTCGTTAGTTACCTCCGCCTTCTCCCCTATTCCTCCTATTTTTCTTCTCACCTACTCCTCCTCTTTCAATCAGTATTTTCGATTCGTTCCGTCATTTTTTTATTCTTTTCTCAAGGTCTTTAGTGGCTTTATTAATTATATTAGTGGGAGTGGGGGAAGGCGGCTTATTACATACATCTAGACGTGATAGAATATTTTTGTTTCAGATTCGGATTCAGCGCCCTCGAACTAATTAGAAACACTTATTCCATGTTTGTAAAAACCAAAAAGTTCAAATTTGTTGCCTATTGTAATCGTTTCCCATGTTTTTTGTTAGGTTATGGTTATCTGGTATCACATCTGAGTAGTCCTTTCTAGCTGCCTTGTTTGAGAGAGCTGATAATACATATGACCTTAATGAAACTCACCTAACCTCTTGATAAATATCGACATGGTTCCATTTTTACTTCATTTTTCTCAATAGAAATGTCTCATAAGGAACCAAGAATGCTTCAAATTGTAGGAATCGTCTCAATTGATGGATTGATCCTATCATCTCCCTGTCGTCTACTCTGTGTATCCGTTTTCCTTAATCATCTTTCAGCTGAAATCCCTCAGGCCAATTAGGGTCCACTTGGTATTCTGAAGCTCTCGAACTTCGTGTAATTTCACTCGTAATTGTAATTATAATTTCTGAACTAGAGTGATTAATTCTCAACTTCTGGTTCTTTTAACCTGATATTTTTAACTTTCTCACTCCCTTGAGTAGGGGGCACATTCAGCCTAGGAGAGTAAGGTCCATGTTCTCAGTTGGCGCGATACTTTTGTTCTTTGGCTGCTTGAGTTGGACAGCTCCATGAGATGGTTTATGTGGTTTAGATTAATTAATCCGCAGATGCTTAATCATTCTAAACCTGTTATTGAATTACTAACTTACCAATTCATAATTTTTAAGAATTTTGTAATTATGAAAGTCTCACAATGGCTAATCTGCAAATTGCTGGATAAGTTTATATCCAGACAATATTTCTGGCTTTAGTTTTCACATCTAATTTTCGAGAATAAACTAACTCTCGTCTCTAATTTTATCACATTATGGCTAATCAATGTAGTAGTTTTAGATTGAAAGTTAATCTTTGTTCACATAAGAATCAAATTTCTATGAAGTTAGGTGATTAGAAGTTAATTCATTTACCAACTCCATTCGATTTTTTGTGGTTGTAGAAAATGTTTTATCTGGTTAAGGTTGATGTTGAATGGTAGTATTTTATATTAAGAAAGAATTCATGATTGATTTTTTTATGATTCTTGCGATGAATAATGAGAACTTAATGATATGTGGAACTTAACTAGCTTAGTGAGAAGAGCGATGGGTGATTATAAAATATGTGGACCTTGGATATTGAGTGCAAGAAGATAGAGAGCACAATGTGTTTAAATATTTATTTGTGCATTGCCCAGAGACACGATTTGTGCAAAACATCAAGCACTATTTTTAGTCAATGAAATCATTATAAATTTTGGTCGTTTAATTTATAACTATCATTATAATGGCTTTTGGAGGTGACCCCGCTTCTTACTTATGTAATTGTTAAGGTTATCTCCTCTTCATTAGGAGCATAGCAATGGGATTTTACACTCACTTCTTCCTGACCTCTTTTCCACCAAACTCAAAAACATTAAATGTTTTATATTTTGTTTATGTATAATACTTAAATAATTTCCGACATATTGTTTTGCATCCTCTAGACCTAAAAGAGATTGTAAACATGTAATGTTTTCACAAAAAGAACCGAACAAATGGTCATAGAAAACGCCCGATGGGTAGAGTTCATACGAAAAGTATAGCATACAAGAACTTAGATCAATTACTGGCTCTCGAAGGCATTCACCTCAGTCTCAATGACTCACTTAATAACAGATTCCACATTTTACTGATTCAATTTTGAATGATATTAATGAGTGCTAATTTTATGGCTTCTTCATCTAGTATTATTATGGGACAGGCGTGACAAAGGCGGTCCTTGATAGACCAAGAACCAGGCAGCCGAATGCAACCAGCCTCGCCGAATCCGCATGTCTCAATGTTTTGAGCCGCAGTGGACGCATTACTGGTCAAGTGCGCGTGCATGGCCGTCGCACAGCCATGATCGCGACTGGAATTCGTCTCTGTTTTCTTTCTTTCTCGGACCTGGCCCTCTCCCTAACAGACTGGATCTCCTAAGTCATATCCAGCACAAACATCAGAGGAAAAGACCGGATAATTGAAAACGAAACCGATGCTCGGACACTAGCTGAAGCCGACGACGACGATTATAATGAGAAATTCAGGAAGAATATTTCCGCCGTAATCGCCTATTTATCATATCTGCTACCAGGAGATAAGGAAAAAAATCTCTGTGATATAGATGACCAGCAAAGCCACCATATTGGGAATAATTATTTCCTTGCAAAGACGCGAAGATACCATGTAAGTTGGAGTCCTGGTTAATATTGTATAGCTTTACTTGTAATTAAATAATTATAGCGATTATGTGATTAGCTTCAACTAAAGGTATGACTGGTGGCTATCATTTTCACTTTCATTAACAGTATTTAAGCTCTTTCTCCTTATTCTTGTGGAGGTTGCAGGATTTTCTTCCGACGAGGGTTATTGCAGCTTTATAGATCTTTAGCCCCTTTTCAGTATTTATAATTATTATCTATCCACTTTTATCGTCACATATCTTTCTCATCCTTACTTGTGCTAGCTCAGTTACAAGAGCACTTTCCTTTTATATGTTAAATTAGATGCCACATCCGGCGTTGAATAATGGCACTCTTTATGGCTGAATTTCGTTTGCAAATGGAATTTTCCGGTTCCTATTTTCTTACTTGGTGCAACTTTTCTATTCTATGATGGAATTATTGTGTTTTTATATCTCTCATAACACTCTGCCTGGGTGTATTCTTCTACTTTCCTCCCTACCATCACACAAGAGCTATTGTGGAGTCTTTCTTCCATTAGTAGAATTAATACTTGGTTAAATCATGAATTAACCACTCATGTTTTCTGTCCTCCCCACCATTAACCCTTTCATGTAGAAGATTATAATTTATGAAGTCGCTCTTGCCAAAATAGATGAGATTGACTCCTTCCGACGCCATAACTTTTTGTTTGTGTTTGTGTGTTTTCCTTTGTTGTGTATCGCGGTCTGTTTAGTCCTGTTTATTTTAAGAGCGTAACGAACGAGCTGTTTGATTTCGGCGATTTATGCCTTTGGTAGCCGTCGCTACATAAGCGCCATTAATTAATTAATTTATAAATATTAATTATATTATTTATGTGTGTTGTGTCACGCCTTACAAATTCCGTTTAGTTTGGTTGCTCTTTTTATCCTTTATTACTTTAAAGTCTTACTTTTGTTAGGAAGCTTTAATTAATTTTATCCCTTTTTAATTTATTGTATGTCGTTCCCTGAAGATGAGCAAGCAAGCTCGAAACGATGTGAAAAAAGAGATAATGAATCAGATCTTATTTATCCTCACCTTTCTCGTGAATCTATAAATTGCGCTCTAAAATGGCAACTGGTTTGAATATATATATATATATATATATATATATATATATATATATATATATATATATATATATATATATATTAATTAAAAAGGACAAAACGAAGAAGGCGAGTCCCATCTTTAATCTTTACGTTTCGGGTTATGCCAAAACCCTTCTTCAAGAGCAATCAATAAATTCGAATCAGTAATCTAAAATTAAATCTATACTACGGTCCAAGTTCAATAGTTAAATGCTATAAAATTATAAAATAACACAAACGGTGGTAGAATACTAAAAGAACGTAAATAAAGCAAAATATATTTGAAACGTAATTATATTCATCAAGTGCAAACAAAATACTCGTAGAAGTACAAAACTTATAAACGAAATGGGGAAAATAGAGTTGAAAACATATATAATATAGTAGAACTAAATAAAGAAACAGAACATTACCTTACCTGGTCGGATCACAATGACAAGTGAAAAGGGGCCCGGAAACTTAAGATTAAATACAGGTTGGCTGGTTGTTAAGTTATAAACAACGGAAAGGATGACTTGTCATTATTTAAATTCGGGTGGTTATATTTAATACAGAGAGATTTTTTAATAAGGGGAGTGGATGTAGATTTAGTAAATTTTAAAAGGAAAAAACAAATTATTCTTTTAAAATATTAAATTCCTTGTTAAAAACGACTGCACCTTATCCTTAGTCGGAAGGTGTATAAGTAAATTTCTCTTTAAGCTAAATAATCTCAGCTCTTCTTGTAAAGTTCTCAAGGAAATTAGGTTCGTCATGTGGCCAAACTTCATCCCTTTTAATGACCTGCTTCGGAAACATTTATCTATTATTTTTAGGAAATTTTATTGTCAAATAATTTTTTAACTTATATTCATCAACAACAAGAATATTGGCATTTTTTTAAGAGTGAAGGATAGTATTCCCACGCCTTTGACTTCATGCATTGTATATAGATTTACTTGCCCCAACTGTAAGCAGAGGACCAACCTATAAAGGAAACACAGTATATTCACTCTAGGCACGATATTGTTCTCACATGGGCATTGGCTACATAACCGGTAAAACATTGAGTAATAAAAGGTATTATTTAATCAGAAAACATGCAATAGATTGTAAAACATACGTGTCCTTAAATGATATTTCTGTCTTAAAATTGCTAAATCTACATCCACTCCCTTTATTAAAGAATCTCTCTGTATTAAATACAACCACCCGAATTTAAATGATGACAAGTCATCTTTTCCGTTGTTTATAACCTAACAACCAGCCAAGCTGTATTTAATCTTAAGTTTCCGGGCCCCTTTTCACTTGTCATTGTGATCCGACCAGGTAAGGTAATGTTCTGTTTCTTTATTTAGTTCTACTATATTATATATGTTTTCAACTCTATTTTCCCCATTTCGTTTATAAGTTTTGTACTTCTACGAGTATTTTGTTTGCACTTGATGAATATAATTACGTTTCAAATATATTTTGCTTTATTTACGTTCTTTTAGTATTCTACCACCGTTTGTGTTATTTTATAATTTTATAGCATTTAACTATTAAACTTGAAGCGTAGTATAGATTTAATTTTAGATTACTGATTTCGATTTTTTTATAGCTTCTGAAAATGGGTTTTGGAATAACCCGAAACGTAGAAGTTAAAGATGAGACCCACTTTCTTCGTTTTGTCGTTCTTAATTAATTTATATACAAGGCAATGGCTTTGCCACTCCCCCTTACGGGGGGAGCTTGCGCTTAGCTACTAAAATTAAGATTTAAAATCTAAAAAAAACAGCCATAGTTAAATTTTTATAAATTTTCTGAACTTCGCCAATTCTAATAATTTTAAAAAGGAACTAACTTTCCCTCCTTTCAAAATATCACGTTGCTAAAATATAGTTATAGAAGAAGATATATAAAAATAAATTTTGTGAACTTCACAATTTGTTATTCTTTGTGTTTTTAAATATTCACCAAATTTCGATACTTATATTTATTTCTGAACTTCACCATTTTGTTTTTTGATATTGAAAAAATCATCAAAAAATAACTTTGATAAAAAAAACATAAGTAATAACCAAACTATGATGGAATTATTATTCAAATACTCAAAAAATCACCTTCTTAAATTATAGAGTTAGTGATGATATATATATATATATATATATATATATATATATATATATATATATATATATATATATATATACATACACTGCAAGTATAATAACTTGTTTAGATGAATGCAGTTAATATAATTGCTATTTTCGTTCTAAGTTATTCACCTTTTCATTTCAATGATGGAGGAGTTGTTTATTATTGCGTGAAACCTGTTGTAATTTCCTGCTAACCGTGAGATTCCCTGTTTAAGGGGTTGTTTTTATAACACTCCTCTTCTAAGCTTCCCCAGTTGTTAATTTGCTGTGTATACTCTATTCCTACTGTGTATTTTCATGGCTGGTTTAATTTTATGAACAGTTTGAGGATGTATTTAATGAGAATGAATAAAAAAAATGAATGACTCTTAGAAGAAAAAGGTTTTAAATACCAAGAAATTAAAAGGTAAAGCTCACTTTTCGGGGTATTAATAATTAAATACTGACGTCTTTAATCTAGTTGCTGCTCTAAGCTCTTCCTCTGTGCTTTGGAATGAGTAAACAAAATGTTACAACAAAGAACTCATATTGTATGATGTTAATCTGATAATAATAATAAAATTAATTCTAATAATTTTAATAACTTTAATGCAATTCTTAATCTTTTGTTTACAATTGGCACATCAAATGACCGCTGGTAACATCTGTCACCCTCATGACGTTTGAGGGCTACGTTGTTGGCAGGCACGAGGAAGGCAGAATCAATTACCAATTGCCATACACACAATGCTCGCTGCCTCCCTCGCTCCATGCCAAGTACCAGCTATCACTCAACCCCCATAAGCTCTCCACTTACGCGATATGCAACTACCTGATTTGAGACCACCGAGAATAATTCCAACCTCTCATTGTTAATAAATAATATAACAGAGAGCGTAGTTGTATGTATAACCAACCGCTCCACAACCAGAAACTAGCTAAAACACTTTGATGCTCTTATAATATGCATTTGAATTCTAATGTTCACTAGACTTCCATAATCATTTTTACTTCACATCAAAATCTCAGTCGTAAATATGAGTTGAGCGTTAAACCAAACTAAAGGCGCTATTACTTAGAGGAAGGAGGCATTAGGGCTTTAAGGTGTAATATGATTGGTCCTTGCCGCCATTATCATCAACATATGGTGATTAGGGAAATATTTATTGATCGATTAAATAATTATCTCCAGCTACAACAGTTTCCAATACAAAAATTTGGCTACTACCAAATGGCATATAACAATTAACACGGAATAATATGTAATGGAAAATCTTTTCCTAAGTAACATCTGTGCTCCATAAATTACCACCTCTTAAGGTTAATAGAAATCTTTTCTTAATTTGAGGAAGAATTTCCATTAAAATTGTTCTCTTTCTATTTTGATTTGTTTTCCTTCTTTCATTGTTATAAACGACTAGATAAGGAGATATTTTTATCAATAATTTCTTTACTTAGAACTGTGGAACTGAAATTATATTGAGATGGTTGGAAACCAGCCAAGAAATTCCTTCCCTCCCGTCAAGTCGACCAAATAGCGAATGGCCATTTTTCTAAATTTTTGTGTAAAGCTTTAACCAGGTAATTTTTTAAAAGAAGAATCATTGTTTTTCATTAATAAAGGGGCTCTTGCACGAGTTTTTTCACAAAAAGACGTCTATCCCGCCCTGCATGTCCCTCATAGTCCCCCCCAAATAAACTTTACCGAACTATGAATTGGAAATTTAAGAATCACCAGCTTGAGTTCGCGACGCTGGTATTTTATTAAATGTCGGAGTTTGAGGATCTTTCTTACTCTAAATCACATCTTGTTACATCACATGAGCTAATATCCTCCCTTTATTACCATCGACAGATAGAACATGTTTTGGTTTACATAGTCAACAAAGCTTTAATCTTTGCAATGATTGACACATGGAGCTTGGCGAAAGCTGATACTACTTACAAACCATTGGATGGATCCTTATACTAATATAGGAACTAAACTCAATCTCGCTTGCTCTTTGAACTATATATTCTTGCAGTTCAGAACAAAAGTTAATCAAGAGTGGAAAGCACAGTTTATAAAAGCTAAAATATATTATATCAGAATTAAGTAGGATATACAAAAACAATCCTCGTTTTAGAAATGACAATGTTGATGGTAAGATAGAAAAAGATGCTCGTGTCCAAAATCGAACAATGACCGAGGCACAGCTTAATGTTAAGAGGAAAGAATCGTTAATTAAGTTCACTTTCAGTTGAGCGATCATCGGGCGAATTCTAAGACCACAAGTAGTGGTAGCGCAAATGACCGGCCGAATTGTAAGTACATAAGTAGTGATGGCTCAAATGACCAGGCTAATTGCAAGTCCATAAGTATTTGTTGCGCAAATGACTGAGTGAATTATAAGTCCATAAGTACCGGTGGTGCAAATGAATAAATTTTAAAATTTTTAAAAATTAAGTTTGTAAATGTTCAGATTTAAAAGACTTATTTGACATTTATTAATCGCATGTTTAATAAATAATAGGGTTGAAATTTAAAAGTATAATTAGTATTTGTGAATACATTTTTTATATTATGTGTAATAAGCAGATGTGGTAGAAATGGTTTTAACTGTATCAAGCCATTTATATTTCAACTTCGTTATTAAGGAATTCACACAGGGGCGAAGAGTTTCCAAACTCTACCCTAAAGTATTGTATTGGTTGAGTGAGCGAATTGTCTTTGTCGTAATTTTACGGAAGTGCACATGTTTGAGTAATATTTTACATCTGGAGTCAAAGTGAGGTGGGAAATGATACTTTGAGCTTCGGGCTGGCGAAGTGAAGACGAAAATGATTGTAAAGGCAAGCAAACCCAACCCCATCATCCCATGAAATCGCAGCACAGGAGAAAATTTTCACTTGGTAAACTCAATCTTTTATATCAATAATTATATAGAATCTGTTGTGCAAAGTGGATGTGTAAGACATGTGATGGAACTCCCTAGAGCCTCTGGAAGTCACGTGGGTTCTGTATGCCCTCATGTGAGACGTTTTATCCTCACTCTCAATTAACCCGACTTATGGAATCGACTACTAAACCCACCTTGAGCTCACACCCGCGACCTATCCACTTCGAGAATAAACATAATTGTTTACAATTCGTGACTCAGTTCATCTTTTATTTTACAGCCATATGCGGCGTATATCTCGGATATGCCTTTTAATCCTCTCCCTATAAAAGTATTTTATATGTATTATTTATTTCAAACAGTGAAACGTCTTCCCGAACCGTGGCAATCACTTAATGAATTCATGAAGTACCTAACGTTGATCCAGCTACTAAACATCCTCTGATGACGATGTATAGGTTTATCTTAGGGACACGCATCGACCTCCTCCCGTGCCGAAGCCACATCCACCCCTTCCCCAAACCATTCAGAGGGCAAAGCTTCCTATGAGAATTGAGCCATTTATTCAAGCATGGCGTCCATCATCCGGATTACAAGATTAACTAAGATTAACCAGCTCAGTGAAGCTTTTGTTGAGAATCTGCTCGAAACATTAGATAGCCGATCTCGATCTCATTTCATTAATCCGATCCAATAGTGAACTAAGGTCGGTCTTAGGTCTAAGACCGTCTACACATTTCAATTCGAGGAAATTCAAGCACCTTTAATTCACATTGACAAAGACTAGGAATTAGACGTAAAAGGAGAGGCAATAAGAAGCTTATACGGCCATACAGAGCCCTTCAATTGTGAGGTTCGACTTAATTGGGGGAAAATGTATCGTGAGGATAAATAAAACTTCTATTCATTTAATATAATTATAAAAATAATCAATATTAGCTTTAACCTTAAAGAGAGGAAATAAGCCTCTATACTTATGTTTGTTTCTTGGAATAATTATCCTTTACTAAGTGAAATTAACGGAGAAATTTTGATTATGTAGGCTTATGCTCACGTATCGACCTACACGTCATAAACAACGAGCCAATTTCGATTCAGTGTATCGAATAATCACACATGGTCTCAAATTAAGAGAGGTGGCTGACTTTTCTACTGAATGGGAAAGTGGGGCGACGTGGCTGACTTTTCTACTGAATGGGAAAGTGGGGCGACGTGGCTGAAACCTCACTGAATTACTGATGAAATAACATCCTCATTCTTTCTTTGGATTTAAGCCAAATTGGTTTCTAAATTCCTTAAACATGGACGGATTTGAAGGACTTGTAGAATAAGTAGCACCTGATCTTAGCACAAAATTTAGGACATGTCAATGTCTAAAGAAAAAGAAGGTGGTATTGCTTCCTTAGATTGCTTCAGGCGGTTAGATTGACTGTGAAAGTCAGCTGGTTGCCAGCGACAATTAACTCCCATATCACCTCAGCATATACTCTTTTAATTTCATAAGGCTTGGGTTGTTAACTCCGATCAATTAACACAGATAAAAATAAGTGAATTATATTTGTGTAAGTGAGAATGGCGTCTTACGTCAGCAATAAATAGCGTGCTAGGGCCTGTAATGAATTTGTCAAAAATTAAGTAAATAATCTATCATGCTGCTGACGAGGGAAAAAGTTTGAGTTTGACCCTGACATTTCGAACTAATACTCTTAAGGTATTATTAATTCAAAATTTGAGCCTTGCAAGAGTGTCAGGAATAATTTCCCAGAGAGTTCGATGGCAAAATTCCGCGATGGGGTTGATTGCTTCGAGGGTAACGGCCCTCAAACCCTTACTAGGGCAGCCCTTAAGCAGAAAGGTTATAGTCATCACTTGCACCAACCAAACTCCCCGCGGATTTGTCCAATATTATTTTTTGTAACAATATTTGTAAAGGAAATATCCAGGCTAATCCTGAACATCTTTACTGTAGTACTAAATACTACTGTTACATGTAAGCTATTCCAAGCGGTTATTATCTTAAATAAAAGGAAGTTTCCTGCTATTTCTTTATTTACCCTTGGATGAAACGAATTGAAGCCATTATTTCTAGTACCACCTTCGTTATTTGAGGTAAAAATGGTTGCGGGTAACGTTATCAAAATCTTTCATACTTTTAAAAACCTGATTTAATTCCAGCCGCAAACTACAGGTTTTAGAGATGACAAACTTAAATCTTTTAATCAATTTTCACATGATTTATGGCGGAGTCCGGGAATCATCTTAGTTGTCCTATGTTGGACTCTATTGGGTTTAAGTGGTAGAAATTCTAAATGAGGCACGTGCAGTTCAAATGGTATGATATTAGGAGCTAATCCAAATACTGGACCTTCGGAATAGTTTCAAGCTTTAATGTAGAGTATCCGGAACTAAGTTTCTCTTCAGGGTGAAGCTGGCTAAAAAGTTTTATGGTAACCGCATGCAGAAGCTGAGTTCATGGGACTATGAGTGGCAGGAGTTATGGTACGACTAGGTTGTATTTACGCCGTCTTTTGGTCGTAATGCAGCCTAAGTACTAGGCTGTTTTCTTAACTCCACTTATGACCAGGCAAGGAGTTACCAGGATAGCCTTTAAAATCGAAACATCCCTTGAGGAAGTTGTACATTCCAAATATTTCCACGTACGAAACTTCAGCACTTTACCCCCCCCCCCGCCTATCTCCTCACAAACCTTAGTTGGTTTTCGCTTTCTTATCACTAAATGAATTATGAGAATATTCGAAGTTGATAGCTTGAGTAAGCGAGTTAAGATGAATGATAAAACACCTAAGAACGAAAAGACAAAGCGAAGAAGCCGTTAAAATAAAAGAGTTCAAAATGAAGAATCTGAAGAATCAAAGTAAAAATGGTCAGGGGTGTTCTCTCACCCCAATTACCTTGAGAAACAACCCAACTTATTACCAGTAATGCCAGAAAAACATATAAAAGCTCCCTAATCCACAAAATCTTAAAAAAACAAACAATGAACACAAACTAATTTGATCTTTCGAAACGTGAAATTATGATAAAAATTCGTGGATAAAATATAAAAAAAACAACTTGAATTAATTGCCTTTAGAATTTAGATAAATAATAGTTGAACAGCTATATGATGTTTGAAGTTGAAGTACTTAGACGTTTGGTAATGGTTAAAATGCGACAAGATAATAAGGTTGTTCTTTGTTTTCTTAGTTTAATACCATTCATTTACAATGCTTTGGGGGGATCCAAACCAGGGAACTACGGCGTATTGAAACACGCTCAAACCTGAGCCAAACGGGCGGTGACTAAACGAACCTGATGTGGGTTAAGTTCGCTCATAATGGTAGCTAGTTGGATTAATCAACTCAGCCGAAGAAGACACTTGAAGAGTCCTCGAGGAAGAAACCTGATCATCCGTCACCAGAACTTACAAAAAATTCGGCCATTTGATTTAAATGAACATTTTTAACAGGATTTGCAATTTTCATCTTATATAAGTTGGCAAGATTGATAAATTCATATAGTTTTCCAATGTTCACTGCTTGGTTTATGTAGGCTCATATATTACCTCCATTTACATTCATATATCTTTCACGCACATCTCTTGAACCAATTGATGCGGAAATAGCACATTTGTATGTAATTTGGGGAAGAAACGGGGGGAAAATGGCTTCTGAATAGTAGCCCAACCTATAACACGTGTCGAGGGCCAAACGGGTGAACTTCCACCTGTGTTTTTGTGTGGTAGGAGCTATTTTTAATTAAGAAATGTCATTTTTACTTATATGTACGACTAGAAATGTTATGAGAGCACTTTTTCTGTTATTAGTAAGGGCTTAAGCAGTCTACTCTAATGTAGGTCTAAAAACATTCAACATTTCTGGTTGTTCCTACCATCTAAGTCCTGATGATTTCTTGAAAAAGGTGAAGTTTCCATTTTGGTAAGAATTAAGATATGAAGACAATTTTCTAGGGTCCCACATCACACTGCAATTATACCGGATACAGTCAGAAAGGCTTTCATGTACTTTATGTTATGAAAATGATCTTCCACAACTCTAAACAAATCCTCTACTGTGACGTTGGGAGAATAATCTCGACTCTGCATAGTAAACATTTTCATCGTTCATTTAAGCTTCTTATATCTCTGAACATGTGCTAAATTGACATTTTTTTAGCAATTGTTTTGTGACTAAACTGAATTTCTCCACTTAAACGCCAGGCTAACCATAGCGCAATATTACTGTCAGAAAAAGAGAGAGAGACACACACACATAGGACGGGAATGCTACGCATCAATTATAGTAGATTAGCTAATTTAGTACAGCAGTCGGGCAAAGTTCTAGTCAAAAATATACTAAAGAGATAGGCTTCTTTCGAAGACCTAACAAGTTTAATTGTAACAATACGAGATTCCGCGAGATGTGGTGAACTGTTCAAAATTCACTTCCGGTTGCTCTGTATAAATTGTAAATCATCGGCCTGGGCTAAATTACTATTTTGACAAGAGGCCACGACGCATAAGGTAAGGCCTGCAGACTATTATTGCTGGCCGAGTGTAGGCAGGAATTAAGTTGTAATAAATATTAAATATTGACTAAAACATTCATTGATCTCCGAATAATTCCAGACTTAAATAAGACCCGGACATAACTACTGAAATACGACCCAGTGCCCTGATTGCTTGCTTTGTCCTTACGAGTGTCTATTTTGTCTCTCCTCATAGCTTCTTACAGTAGTAAGGATTATTTTGTTTCGCCCAGTTTGAAATCCAGAACCTCTTAGATAGTCGATTTAATTCTGCCAAGTGTGGCTTTTGTCATAAGGAAACTAGTCACTCTTACCAGATTTATTGCAACCCATTGTTAAATTGCACCATTCGGGGCAAGGCCAAATGGCAGAGTTGCCCTGCGTGCTATCCGCTATGCTTTTAGGGACACGGAGAGCAAACGGAGGTCAGGAGATCTAACCTGACCTACGATAATTACCTTAGGTTCATTCTAAAGGAAATTTGGCGCAACTGTGTACAAAAAATGAGCTGCGTTTCATCGAGATACGTTCAATATCGCCTTTGATAAAACCTTATCGAACGGCGATTAAGCAGCCGAAGACGGCTTGGGAAATTTATTGCGAATTGAAGCTGGGTTAAGCGAAGGAAATCAAAATGGCCACACGCTGCTGGTTCCTTATAGGAATCTCTCTGAAGTATCCCTTAACTATTACATACTTAACGTAGATATTGACTCATCGAGTATGTACTTCATACAAATTTCAAAATGACAAAATGTTTCAGATAAGTACCTACAGATAAGGACGGAATGGAACTAAAAATATATCTCATTCAAACTCCCGCTACTGAAAATCACAAGTGAAAAATATTAAAAACGTATTCAGAGCTTCCATGAATTAATAATTTCCGTCTATGTGAAAAACAGAGGTGCAAATAATATGTAAAAAGAAGGATTTCATATGCATCAAGCCGGGCGTCAAAGAAACAAAGGGGTAAAATTAAAGGGACGCAACTAAGTTCTTAGTCGCCTTCATAACTACAAAATTATTTTTTTCAGGTATACATATACATCGACACAATTAAGTTCTAAAACGCCTCCATAACAGTAATATTCTTGCTAGGGACACAATTAACTAATAAAACGCCCTCATCACCATTATATTCTCCTTTTCAAGGAATCCAATTAAAAAGACACGACTAAGTTCTAAAATGCCTTTATAGCCACAATATTCTCTTTTCCAGAAAGTAAAAAAGGGACACAACTAAGTTCTAATACGGTTTCATAGCTACAATATTCTCCTTTCTAGGGATAGAATTCAAGGGTCATATTTAAGTTCTAAAGCACCTTCATAACCAATATATTCTCTTTTAAAGGGATACATTTACATGGACACAATTAAGTTCTAAATCACAGTAATAACGTAATATATTCTCTAGGGGCACAATAAGATTTCTAAATTGCTTTCAGTAACGATTTATGAAGAATTGCCTTTTCCCAAATCAATCAACGCTGCTAATTCTATGTTTTACAGTTTTTCTCAGTATAAGTCATATATTATTCCCCGTACTTAGAGGAATTAATTTTCAATTTAGTCAAAAAAATATAAACCACAAAATGAATAATGAGTACAAGAGAACTGCATAAATGGCGACTCTCGCCATAGATAACTCATATATTTTAATGGCTATAATTATGTTATTGAAACGAACGTGATACTTTCGGAGAACTATGTTGCTACTGCGAAGGACTTTGTCCCTCAGACGGCGTCTGATTCTTCTCAAAAGGAGCAAAAAATGAAGGGTTCGGTTGAGAATACGCCTCAACCAGGTCTTCAGTTATGTCACCTGCAAACACACCAGGAAGTTGTGAGTTGGGTTTATTACATTTCCATCTTCGAGGGTGGTATCAGTAAGATACTTAATAACACTTTGGAATCCATTTTATACCACTGTGTATAACCAAAGATGGGTTAAATTTCGCATTTATGATTACTCGCGACCCATTTACAATCATCTTACATCTTCATATTACGCCTTCTTTGTCAAATTCTTAGGTTTAGCGAGGTTTACTTTGTAAAAACTGTTCTCAATCTTTTCCTTGTTCACCGTTTCCAGCTAGAATTTAATTGGCTTCTAGCCAACTTTCCCAGCCAGCGTTCAGTTGCCATTCTGATTTGATATCAAAATAACCCCGTAAATTAAATAATTTTCTGAAATGGCGCAACTAATTTTCTTTAACGAGACAACCCTTTTTTAAAGGAAAATTACCTCCTCTCTCCCCCTAGCTTGGCAGCAATGATGTCACACAAGGTTGTTACGAAAAGGTTTTGAATATCATAGCAGCTAAAAGGGTTTTATAAATAGATAAAGAAGGCGAAATGGGGGTAATCATTCATTGAATTCGTTCGGTGGGGAAGGAAGGGCCAGTTAATAATTGGCTGGGAGAAACTAAATTGGAGCTGACGTAGACATATGATTTGCAATCGCCTTCCTCTTATAGAAGGGCAAATGCAAAGCTGAGAAAATTGTAAGTTCTAAATGGCTTCAAACAAATAAAAGGAAGAACTCTCACTTATGGTTTTCTCCAAAATTTCAACAATTTCATTTGAAGTTCTGGAAATTCGGTGGATTTCACATTTGAGTGCTGCCAAAGGCAATATAATGGCCAATTACAAATTAAACTAAAAGCGAAATATTCATAAGAAAATGGCACTTTTTTTGAGAGAGCGAAAACTAACGAATAAATCTGGGCTAAAATAGTTAGGAAACGAAATAGAGTAAAAAAATTAGAAAAAGCGAAATTGCTTAGAAGTTACAGAAGCCGAGAAGAGAAGCCACTTGGGTTTATAAAGTCCGATAAAGCAGTTACATTTCTCGAAAATTTCATTCGCTCATTGCCGAAGGCAGGAGCTTCCCTTTGACAGGATGGTCATTATCGGCACGGATATTGGTCTGCAGCTAAATTTCGTGTGACATTAAATTTCTCATCGCAGTTCGCCCACACTCCTAATAAGTAACTTCACCACAAAATATCAAAGAAATTTCTTATTGGAGGAGATCAAGGAATTTTCAAATTCAGAGACTCAGGAATTTGTGATTTAGCATTTTGGGGCAATTAATTTTGCCTGTGGTATTGAGAATAAAAGGAAATTTGTGCAATTAAACGGGGCTAAAGTAATTAAACGAGTAATGTATGAAGTGGCAAAGATTAAAAAGTAATAAAATCAACACAGGGAGCAAGAATATTAATAAAGAGATTAATAGGTAAATAGTACGTATTTGAAGCCTATTGTGCCACGGAGAGTTGAAATTCTTCTTGGAACTACCAAGAGAAGAGTTTTATGAAGCAATTTCAGGAAAAGCAAGACAATTGACCGCATGTTTACCCGAAGAACGATCCAGCTTACCGAAAATACGGCTATTTCAAACAGACAAAGCTTCATTGAATTTACTTAGGGATTTGTAAGCAAAGAAATTCTTGCTTCAGCCCCTAACTTCCTTCTCATCCGCTCTCAACACTCCAAGTGTTTGCTTCCTTTTGAGACGTTTCCGTCAAACGGAGATTCTATTTTGTCGTACCTCTTACGAACTTCAAAAACAGATAAATTCATCCATCAACAATGTGGTGTAATTCATGGTGCGCCATTCATACTTCCAATCACTTATGTTACTTTTAGAGTATAGATTATTTTCCTTATTCCAACCTCCTGCCAGTACAACTACACCATTTCACTTATCCATAAACCGGAGACGTGATGCCTATTCATATATTTTGGCGCGAAAACGTAAGAAACTCTGCGTTGTGTCTAATCTTCTGTGTTCTTTTGTTCTTGCATTCCCACATTATACATCCTATCAAACTCGTCATAACATCCTGTAACTTAGTGATCGCTCAAGAATATTCTCCTATTCCTATTACAAATGTTCACACAGCCACTCCTCTTTGTTTTGCCCCTCCTTTACCTCTTTCTTTATTACCTCATCTTCTCAGCCTGATTCTCATTAACGCTGGTCGCGAAAAACTGTTTTTATTTCGAATCATTTCACTGCAACTTTTGCCTCCCGCCATCCATTCTTACACACATCCCGGAACACTGTGCTTAATGGAAGATATGAAAATATACCCCACAGCTTATCTAAACTACACCCCTCTCATTATTAATCCACCATTCAGTATTACACTTTCTCTTTCCATTTTCACCACCCCTGTTTTCCAGCGCTTCCATACACTTCTCCCTCCTATACTGACCCAACACCCTTTAATCTCCTGCTCCTTCACAAGGGGTAGGGCGGGTAATCTAGGGTAAAACTCCTAATTAAAAGGAAACCTGGAGGAGTGAAATTCCTTACTGTCTCCAATGCTCATGGTGCTCTAAAACGACCCTGGCTTTATTCTTTCAATCCTTTGTACTCTCTTTCATAACTTTTTTTATCACCCATTTCTTACCTATTTTTTGCCGGCGGTTAATTTTGCAGTAGGCTAGTCGCCAAACAGCTTCAACATACACATCCCTGCTCTATGTTTGGTACGAAAGTACCCCTCCCCTTATCCTCCCTTTAAGTTCGGAGCGGGTGTGGTCGGTTTTAACATGCGTGAATTCACCCCGCGCCATCTTTCCTTTGATCTCTTTTACTCATGATTTTTACCTCTCAGCCTCGGTGGCACGACCATTTGGTCTCCCCCGTAGAGGATGTGAACCTGGGTGGTGCCAGACTTGCCATCACTCTGGGTGGGGCTCCCGAGGCTGGGCGGTGAGTGCCAAAGAAAAGATGCTGAGGGTGATAATGGCGAACCGAACACTCTTCGGACTCAGGTTCTCAAGATACGCGGTGATATGGTTTTTCATTCACCCGCCTCTTCCAGTCAAAGTTTTTCTTATTCACTTGCATTTTCACGTTCAGGTTTTTTATTCGCCCTCCTCTCACTTTCAATGGTTTCGCTACTCACCCGTTTCTTCCGATCAAGGTGTTTCCTATTCACACGCCTCTAACCTTCATTGGCTTTACTATTCACCCGCATCTTACGATCAGGGTTTGCTAATCATCCACATCTTACGATCAAGGGTTTCCTATTGACCAGCTTCTTCCAGTCAAGGTTTTCCCCTTCACCCACCACTTCCTCTCGAGGGAGTTCTCCTTTTACTGTGCATATCTTCTTCTTAGAGAGCTGTCTTTAATATGCCCCCTCTCCACCATAGAGGTGGCTCACCCTTGGCTGCCACAGGGGTATCTCATCTTAAATGGAAAAAATGGACGAGGGTATTTCCGCTCCCTCTCCGGCATCTGTCCAGATCCACTGAGAGGGAGCTATTGGGGCAGCCTCTTTGCCGCTGATGCCTAAAGTTACAAACCGGGACTGACCCATTTTCTGGGAGCCGGTGCAGTGGCTCCTCGTATGACTCTCTTTGTCTACCGGTGTGTAGGTCCCCAGCAGGGTTGCCAAGTTTGTGCTTTTAAGCACACTCTGTCCTTTTTGAGATGCCTCTGTCCTTTTCTCTTGTGGGAAAACGAACAGTCTGAAACTGTCCAGTTACTTCTGTTTTACCTCCAAAATGAAAAGCTGTTCATGTAGGTATCATGACAAATATAATGTTAGATTTATATATTGTCAGCATATTATGAAAATCATAATTTGACCACCTCTTGAACACTACTTTTTACTCGTGACTTGGCGTCTTTTGAACTCTGGCGATGTCTGGCAACTCGTCTCTGAAGACTGAATTAGAGTTGCCAGATTGGCAAACTACCGTAGTTTATATAGATTTTTGGACATGACTTTACATGTTTTACGATATGGTGATTAATTATTATATATGATTGGCATAACCAATCGTAATGAAAATACCACTCATAATATTTTGTGATAAAGGCATTCCAGTGCTAATTTAATGAATTTTACGTCCATGTCAGTGGGTGTGTTTGTTTTTTGTATATTTCTGATATAGGCCTAGGACTAATCCTATTTGGCGTAGGCCCTAATAGGACTGGGTCTATCATTTCAATCAATTAGGCCTAATTTGTTTTAGATTCAGATGGTGTGATTTTTATTATAAAATAATTATCTTTTTCAAAATAGTGAAACTAGTGAATTAAAGTCATAGAAAATTCGGTTTAAAAGTACTATAATTTTATACTTTCTTAACTGGTCTTTTCAACATCTTAATATGTAAAAACTAAAAGACATTTGGCAAATACATCTTAACCCTGATTAAGTGTAAAAATTACTACAAAGATCGAAGCCATTTTAAAAAAAAGAGTTGGAGAAACAGTTCAAGGGGTTGTCATGGATTGATAATGAATGTTGTTACAAATGGTGTAAATGCTCTTTAACGAATTTGCAAAAATATGCATTTGAGGAACAAGCAAAAACAACGAAGCATAAAAAGGCTGCAAGTTCTTTTGTAAGTTCTCGCAAAATAACAGACATTTTCAAAAAGAACACCGTTTGTTTATCGAAAAACTAAAAAAAATTTAAATTAAGTACAGTGTTTTAACGGCTTGCGACTGTAGTGTTCGTTCATCATTCATCAAACCAAACTTATTATTGAATATGGAAAAGGAAGCATTCTTGAAAATGTCAAATTGCATAGAATTGTATGTGCTTGATAAAAAAATTTCGTTTCATTGGCATTGCTTAAAGAGCTGCTCGACGATCTTCGTGGTACGAACTATTTCTTATTGATAAATGAATCCACAGATGTCAGTGTAACAAAACATTTGTGTTTAATACCTGTTGTTTCTACAACTGGACAAAGTTTGTTTAATGCAATTAATGATTTCTTAAAGCTCAATGCTATTGATATAACCAATTGCATTGGATTGGACAGTGATGGTGCAAATAATTTATCTGGCGAGGCAAACTCCGTATTTTCGAGATTTAGAAATATTAATCCGGATATCACTTTTATTAAGTGTACTTGCCACAGTTTAGCCTTGTGTACAGAAAGGGCTTTCAATACGTTGCCTCCATGTTGGAGTTATATTATTTGGGAAATTCCTCGCTGGATCAGTCTAAGTTCTCTACGTCGAGAAGATTACAAGAACATATATGCCACTATGAATGACGGAAATAAACAACACGGAAGAATTATAACCCCGAGTGTTACACGCCGGCGAGTCCGAGGAAAATGCATATATGAAATCTTAATTCAATGGGAAGAACTGAAAGCATATTTCCACTCCATTGTTGACAAAATTATACTGTTATAAACTTATAACACGGTGGAAAATGGTTGCTGATGAAGAAAATAAACTTTATCTAACTTTTGTTTGCCCCTTGATCCAGAATTTTGAATCTCTCAATGCCTCATTTGAGGCAACAAACCCTGACCTTACAAAATTATTTCACGAACTTGAAGAGTTTCGGGAATTTTTGCTCCAAAAACTTTACCATGATATTCAAGAGCGCAAATTACCCGGGTTATCAAGTGATGGTAAACTCGATGACAAATTCGAATATAACTTAAAATGCAGAACCATTTGAGTTGAAAGAAAGATAGCAATCCAGAAAAACTGTCGTGCCTTCTTGAGTGATGCGGTAAACCAAATCGATAAAAGAATTGACAAGAGAACCATGAAAATGAATTACATTAAATATCTTAGTCCCAAGAAATGTCTGAGCTAAGTGAAACCACGGTTTAGTGAGCTACCCCTTGCTAAACTCGCAAGAACAGAAAATTATTATGTCCAAAACGTTGCTACCCATTATGAACGTATCTCCATGAAAACTAACTAGAAGGAAAAATTTTCCGATTCAGAAATACCGGCAGACCCAGTCAAATATTTGGCATTTAATTTGTGCTATGAAAATTTAATTGAAGAAAGATGTTACAGAGAGCTTGCTACGATTGCATTTAACTCTAACTGCATTCACTTAAGTACAGCATTTGTCGAAAGGGTTTTTCCTCATGTGACAAATGTAAAATCAAAGGCCAGAAACAAATTAAACACTCGTTCTCTTGAGGTAATCCTTAGAATAAAAACGCATCTTTATGACAGAGGAATATGTTGCCGAAATTTTGTGGTCAGTGACAAAATGTAAGCGCTCTTCACCAGTTGCATATACCATATACGCTGATCCGGAAGCAGACAAATGCAAAAGACCTAGTGGTAACGATCAAGTTGCAAGCACTAGTACAACTTCTATTGTTTCAAATGAAGACTGCGAATTGGTTTCATTTGAGGAAATCGTTTCAACTATTTTTTAACATGCAGGAATGTTTCGTTATATTTTATATAATATTAATGAGTAAAGTAACAAATTACATTGGATATTATCTCTGTATGCCCGTCTGTCCTTTTTTCGGGGTGGATTGCTTCTTTTTCACGGTGAGCCTGTCCTTTTTTTCTCTCAAACGTCTGGCAGCCCTGGCCCCGAGGGTGATCCTACTTACTCTCGACTGAGGCTTGAGAGTCTCTTGCACTTGGAGTGAGTCGAAGTGGCCTCGCTTTACCGAGTCGCTTCACTCGGAGAAGACAAAGTAGCGTGTTTGTACATCATAGCAGCGCAGAGAACTCGCTAAGTGATTTGACCGGATTAGAATTCCTCGATCCCCTTCTTCATAGCATCCGTGACTCCACAGCTACTTTAATTCGGAGAGTTTACTTTGATAGATCCCTGATAATGTCGATGATGTTAGGACCGAGCGTGCTGATGAAGGAGTCAGGTTGTCTTTGCAAGCAGAGTAACAGAATAGGCCTATCTTTCTTTCCCACTCTGTCAAGATTGCAGTAATAAGGACAGCCCTTCGGGCTCCATGACAAAGATAGAAGCACAGACTGGATATTTGAAAATTGCGACTCATTGCCCTATTTGAAAATGCTTCGACGGTTAAAAGCATATTTAGTCGCTTTCGAATCGGACACATTTCGGAGATGCAACATCTAGGTTGTTATTTTTTTATTCGCGTGTGAGTAAAGTTGTGAGTGATTTTACATCTCACTATGTCAGTCGGTGGGTCCCCGTGTTGTTGTTTTTTGCTGAAAGCAATCTTTCCCGGCGATGTTTACAATTTCGTCCTTTTCATCTTTTTGGTCATGTCCCCGCGTCTCTGTCACCCTTGTTAAATTAAATTATTTTTTTTTCAGTATCGGGCATATTCATGAATAATTTCTATTTCTATTTGTTCTCCCCTTTTCCTTCTATATTCGAGGAAAAAGAGATTGAGTTTTTAAGCCTATCCTTGTAGCTAAAATATTTTATTCCCGCTTTCATTTTCGTATAGCGACGTTGTGGCTGTTCTATTATATCTACATATTCAGGCAATTTGGTAAAAAAAAAAAATTGAGATTTCCTTATCCTTTATTATCTGCCCAAGTTTAGAATCATCGGCAAATGAATTTACTTGGTTATTCATTCCAGAACCTAAATTGTTTACGACAATAATAAAGAGTAGGGTCCCAAAACGGGACCTCAACACACTCCACTAGTGATTGGCATCCAGTCGGATGTCACCCCATTTAAAATTGCCCTCTGCTTACGATCTGTTGACCAATATTTAATCCAAGTTGTCTTTGGAAGAAGGGTATTGAAAGGGAGTTTATCCAAGGCATTAAAATTGTCTAGATATATCACATCGTAACTAGAACCTGAATCCACACTTTTGCTACAAGCTCATAAAATGTGATCAGAATAATGAAACAAGACCTCTTTTTCCTGAAACTATGTTGACTATTTACTAAAGTTGTTTTCTCTCGAAATGATTTCGAAATTTTAAATCAATAATTGACTCCATTATATTACATACATATAAGTGAAGTTAAGCTTACTGGCAGATAATTCTCCTTTTCCTCACGTCTATCTTTTATTGGTAATAACATTGTAACGATCATGCCGATCCCAACGAAATTTGAAACCCTCATGTTATTTTACATTTTCTTTCGAATGAAATAATTGCCAAAGTCCTCCCAAGTTAGCCGAGGAATCATTTGGCAATAACATCATAACTATTCGGCCGATTTTAATGACATTGGAAATCCTTATGTTGTTTTACATTATCATTTGAATTCTATAATTGCTAAAGCCTTTTCCTGGTTAGTCCTGGAATTATTGAAAGTTTTGAAGGTCGTAAGGTCATAAATCAGAATAAGTGAGAGCACGCGACTTTTGGTCAGCGGACCTTGTTTGAATCATCGGCTGTAACTATTATTTCATTAATTTTGGGGATAATATTATTGAAAGTTTCTAGGCTTTTCTCACTCAAATTCGGTTATTCTTGTTAAAAACCGAAGCCAAATAATTATTCGAGTTCGCGGCCTTTTTGAGATCAGTTTCAACTAATCGGTCGGATTTTTTTAGCATTTGAACTGACTCTTTGTTTTTGGTTCTATAGTACTTAGAGGATGCTTTCGGACTATTGCTTGACCTTTCCACTAACCTATTTTTTTACCTACATTTGCTGCATTCACTTCACTCTTTATCTGCCTTTGGAGGTCAGTTAATTTTTGCCCCAATGACTGGTTGCCTTTTAACCGCTTATAAAGAGACCGTTTCTGCTCTATCAGAGTCTTAAGAAATTGGTTAATCCAAGGTTTGTCTCTTGAACATTTTAAACCGTTTTTGTGAGGAATAAATCCGGTCGGAAGATCCTTAATCCCATTAATGATGATGCTGTAAGCCGAAGCAGGTGTTTTATTACTCAGTTATCTATGCTAATCTCATTCTTTTAATTCATTTCTAATTGCTTGGAAGCTCGCTAATTTAAATAATGGTATCCTTTATATATATATATATATATATATATATATATATATATATATATATATATATATATATATATATATATATATATATATATATATACAGGAAAGAGAAATTTGACGGAATGAGCAATGAGACAAGAAACAGGAGTTTTTTAGAGGTAAGAGAAAGGGACATTAGAAGAAGACTAGAAACATAGAGAGCAGAGGGCGGCACAATGAAGGCAATCCTTTACCGAGAAGACAGAGATAACGCCAGGGGAAAAAAGTTTGAAATTCCTGGCCGGGACACGAACCCGGGTCTGCTGATTGCCGGTCAGATGCTCTACCGCTGAGCTACCAGGCACAGTGACTCTACTTCGCCCAAAGCGTCACCCCATCAAACCCAGTATCTCTCTAAGCTAGGAACCTCCAAGGAATTTTTATACCTCATCTTCTTACCCGCTCACAATTTAAAGGCTCATCCCCAAGTCACATACAAAGAAGAAGGAGCAAATGCAAGTTCTGCGGGTGATAACAACCACCACAGGGCTTTCGCCATATTTATTTTCTGCCTTTAAAAACAATTTTGAAGACAGAAATAAAGGTGCAGAAACCTTGCATTGCAGACTATATTACAATATAGTACAGGAAAGAGAAATTTGACGGAATGAGCAATGAGACAAGAAACAGGAGTTTTTTTAGAGGTAAGAGAAAGGGACATTAGAAGAAGACTAGAAACATAGAGAGCAGAGGGCGGCACAATGAAGGCAATCCTTTACTGAGAAGACAGAGATAACGCCAGGGGAAAAAAGTTTGAAATTCCTGGCTGCTTATAATGTATAAATTTTTGTAATTATTGATTGGATTAATTTCATTAATTACTGTAAAGTCCTCTTCATATGAACTACTCGGACTTCTGGATAAAAGTCCCATAACTAAAGAAAAAGCTTTATTGCTAATTCTGATCTCGTCTGATTCGCTGTGTTGTCGATTGAGAATCTCTTATTTTATTTCGCTTTTTAAGTAATGCAACACACTATCTCCTTCTCTTTTAAGCTTATCCTTGTTTATTCGCGTGTATCCCGGAATTTTAAATGACGATAGAAAGTCTCGGTCTGCTGAATGAAACCACGTTTCATTAATGGTTAGAATGTCGTAACTATATTTACCACTAAGTAAATTTAGTCCATTAAATTTATTCGGATGCTCCGAGAATTGCAATAACAAAAATGAAATACGTTTTTTTGATGCCTTTCTCTTGTTATCGTCACTGTCCCTTTTATTTACATTATCTACTTCTCTGCTGTTATTATTATTAATCCGTATTATTATCCTGATCTATTTTCTTCCGGTTTGTGATGCCATGATTTAAGAATTTTTTTCCTTGAACTTCAGCATTGTGAAATTTGAGGGAAGGTTTATCTATTATATTTTATATTTTAAATTTGTACTTAATAAATCTATTCGACGGCTTCTGCACTTATATATATATATATATATATATATATATATATATATATATATATATATATATATATATATATATATATATATATATATATATTTACTCGAAACAATTTGTCAGGACCATTTTTTCTAATTTGTATTACCCCGATTGGTTCATATCGTCTGCCCATTTTGCAGCTAGGAAAACATTTTATGGTAATAAGCCTTCCCGCACTAATGACTTCAACAAATGCATAACATTGCAATTTAATAATAAATTAAATAGTTTAAAGGACATATTTGGAAAAGCGGGTATTAATCTAGCCTTTAAATATAATAATTCCTTAAACCAATTGATGATTGCCAGGAAACCCAAAGAACATCATAACATAGGAGTATATGCAATACCATGCAACGATTGCCATAAAGTTTATATAGGGGAAACGGAGGAAATCTAGACAAGAGTGTACGAAAACAAAAGAGACTTGAATCACTCGATCGATTTCAATGGAAGTAAAATGGTATTAAAATCGGCTAACTATGTTAAGAGAAGAATCGTAGAATCGAGCTTGATATCGTCAGTTCCTAATTTAAATCTATCTGAGGGTCAGCTTTATTTTAATCCTGTAATACGAAAGCAAATAAACAAAATAGTAAAATGTCAGCCCTTTAATATGTTTAGGCCTAACCTCCCCAACCCCCTGATTAGCTACAAGTAGGGGATTGGGGGAAAAAGAGGGGATCTTTCACGATCTGACCCCGTCTTATGTTTGTAAGCACTTTTCTAATATTTTATATCCGGTGTCAGTTTAAAAAGGGTGTGAGATACACCGAAACTGTTCTGAATTAAATTGTCTTTGGAGAATGTGGTTTAATTCCTCATATATATATATATATATATATATATATATATATATATATATATATATATATATATATATGTAGTTTCCGCTAGCTATTACAAAGATTTTTTCCTCTTCGTTAACGATTATTTCCGCGTGAACGGCTGCTGCAAAATCGTCTATGTCACCTCACGGAAGGAAACTCCGTCCTCTCTTGCGATGTCTTCTAACCCAGAACTCTTCATCCAAGGTTCTTGCAAACGATCCTCCCTAAAGAGCGATTGGGGGCTCGTCATCACCACCGTCCTCAACCAAGGCAGCAAATTTGTTTTTTAGACGAACGGTGGATCCGAAGATCCAATTCATAACATTGCGAGCCATTGAATATCTCTTTGGGAGATAACTCTCTCGTCTAGAGCGTTTGAGGGCACTGGTCGTGGAATGATGCAGATTGTTTGAAATTCTAATACTGTGGGACAAAAAACTTTACTTGCTGATTATTATTATTATTACTTTATAGGAAAGGCAGATTCAAGAGAGTTGCGCACTCTTCCTATCATTAAATTGCATATAATCGCATATAATATCATGCAATATACTTACAATGAGTAAACTTTTCACATCCTGCGCCCGGCAGTTTACGCGCACGCGTGAATGACCGTTAGCTATGGTGAACAACGTCGTGGCCGTGAAACGGTGACCTTCATTTATGGTATGATGACCTTCCTTAAGTCTAAAATGACCTTCTTTAATGCTACGATGACCAACCTTAAGTACACGATGACCTTCCTAAGTCTACCTTTACCCTTTTTAATGCAAGAAGACCTTCCCTAATGCTACGAGAACATTCCTTAAATCTAAGATGACCTTCTTTAATTCTGTGATGACGTTCATTAATGCTAAGATAACTTTACTTAATAAAAGAGGGCCCTTCCTTAATGCTAAGATAACCTTCTTTAATGCTATCATGTCCATCCTTATTTATACCATGACATTATTTAGGTCTACGATGACCTTTCTTATTGCTGCACTGACCTTCTTTGAAGCTACGATGACCTTCCTTAGTGCCACGATTTGCCTTCGCTGCCCTGCTGATCATGGTCTTGTCTCCATTACCACAACTGAAACCTGAAAGAGACACGTGCCCTCATGACCCCAACGGCCCATGAGTAATCGATGCCCCCTCCTCTCGGGTCCTCATTTGCTCCTCTTTTGAATGTTCCACAATATTTCCCGCGCCTACTTAGACTCAACGATGGATGAAAGAGGGCGTTAAAACCTCTAAAATAATTTCTCTTCCGGTTGCCTAAAAAAGTGGAAATGAAGCACTGCGTCCGCTCCTCGACGTGTTCACTTTCCAGCAGCCCCCAAATAAGAGACCTTTCGAACCAAAGCGAGTGTCCATAATCAACCAATCAACCTCTGTCTAGTGCATTTTCTCACCACCATTCTAAATTTAAAGTACCTTCACTACTACACGCAAGAGCCGTGTATCTACACAACAGACGCAGGGCTAAACAGTCCTACACTTCACAAGAGATGCTTCGAACTTATCCTACTCCTCTACAACAATGGCTCCGCCACGCACATATCTATTTACACACAAAACAGGCTTTCTAATCTCAGTGGCTGCAAACTATTTCTTTACAGCAACTACATCAAAGTTCGGCCCCCTGCCCCTCTTCCCCAAAATAGCTGCTATATTATACTTGGGTCTCTCCGGGAAGGTTCCGGTTCGGTCAGCATCCAAAATTCGATACTTACAAATATCGCTTCAACTTGACCAACATATAATTATGTGGCAGATCTTAGGCAAAACCTAAAGATGCGCGGAGTCTTAAATCTTTGGAAGAACCCAACCCAGTAGGGGGAGTTTATCGAGAGGAGTGGTCTAGGAGCCTTACCATAGATAACTTATTACAGGAATAACTAGTCTGGAGAGGGAGCATAAGAGAAACCATAAGTAGTACATGGTTCTTTATTATTGACGTTCCAAATTAGGTTCTGGTTACTCTGAGGAAGTTCCAACGAGCGAAACGTCAGATATAAAGGACCTTTTACCAATTGTGGTTTCTATTATTCTTCCTTCCCATTTATGGTCAAAGAAATCGATCAATAACTAGTCTCTTACATGCCTCTGTTCTAGTAACTCCAGCATGGTTTCCTTTTGATCACCATCCAAAATTCGACACCAACAATCACCGCATAGGTATGACCAACATATAAATATGATACACAACATAGGCAGCATCTGTAGATGTATGGAGTGTTAGATGTCTGGGATCAAGCAATAACAATCTTCTCGATGCCTCTATTCTCGGTCAATCCCTTTTCGATAGACGTGAACTATATCTTCTACCAGTTTACTTTGGCTCTCGTGCTGCTCAGTTGGGAGCTGCGGCACGATTGGGGACGTCCGGCCCAGGGGAGACCTTAGGGTTGGTGTGCTTTATCAAAGGGTTTCTGTTCGCCGAACGACTGAAAACCTCCTGGAACTAGGTAGATGTGATTAGTGCGAGAGAAAATCACAACCAAAAAACCCTTTTTTAATGCGTATGGTCCGAGATTTTTGTAAGATGGCGAAGAAAAATGGTCCTCCGTTTCGAAAGCTAACCTGCAAAATATGCAAAGTCTACAGATGGAGTGAAGACTTCGGGGGCAGGAGTTGCAAGGAACTCACAGATGGCGTCAGCGTCTGTGACTTCTGCGAACTCGAGAAGCGCCTGGGCGAGAACATCGCTCAACTGAGAGAGGAGAACTCCCTCCTTAAAAGGGAAGTTCAACTCTTAAAAACAGAGAGATGCAGATGCTCAGGCGAGAAGGCTCCCGACGTCCAACAGCCGATTTCTTCTCCTGAAGGGCTTCCTCAACGAGCCAAAAAGGAGAAAAGAAAGAAGAAAGAAAAGAAAGTAGAAATAGAAGAAGAGAAAGTAGAAAGAGAAGAAGAGAAAGTAGAAAGAGAAGCAGAGAAAGTAGAAAGAGAAGAAGAGAAAGTAGAAAGATAAGAAAAAAAGTGGAAACAGAGGAAGAGAAAGTAGAAGCAGAAGAAGAGAAGCGGGAAACAAAAAAAAAGATAACAAAGGAAGTCAAGAAGAAGAATAAGAGGAATAAGAAGAAGAAGAAGAAAAAATTAGAGATACAAGAGGAAAGCGGCAAGTCACCTCCGAAAGGAAAGACTAAGTCGTCCGCAGACAAATGTGCAAGAGTCACCCTTATTGGTGATTCTCAAGCACGGAGTCTGAAGCCCATGCTAGCCGCCCGCCTTCGCACAAGCGTTAAGGGAGGCTGCATCCCAGGCTGTGGGAATAAGCAGGTTAGAGCTGAGGCCGAGAAGTCTTAGATTTCAGAGACTTCAGTCGTTGCGCTTATGGTAAGTGGCAACGACCTCTACCTCAGAGGAGGTAGGGTAGGCCCTACAGGTAAGATTATGAGGACAGTTATGGGCGCTGTCGACGACTGTGGATTGAAAACCCGCAGACGCGTCGTGGTGGGGATGCTCCCGAGGTGGGGTCGAAGCCGGACTGCCTACTTGAGGAACATGTCGCTAAACAGGCGCCTTGTGGACCCGTACGCCGTATTCTATGGTAGAAAAGACCTCTACCAAAGGGACGGGGTGCACTTCTCCTTTAAGGGCAAGGCGTTCCTAGCCAACCTCATCCAGGATGTCGTGGAGCGCACCCAAAGGAGTGTTCGGCCCATTGGGAAGGCGGACGTACGCCAGTACGCCCGAGTCACTCCCCAAACAACCTTCTCGGAGGTTGTCAAAAATGGTGCCACCGCAACAAACAAGAAGCCGGGAAACGGAAGAGTATAGGGAGTCCTACATTAGGGGACTCCCTGAAAGTTCTTCTGTTCAATGCGAGGTCAATCAGGAACAAGTTTCCTGAGCTCCGTGGCCTCGTAGCGACGGAAGAACCCGAAATGGTAGCCATCACAGAATCGTGGATAAAAAAATCCAACCGAGACTTTGAAGGCGAATTCACCGTTCCTGGCTACCAACTCTTCCACAAAGATAGGCCAGACAGAGAGGGTGGCGGTGTAATGTTGTATGTCAAGGATACAATCAAATCTATGAACTCCAACGTTATATCCGACCACGAGTTCCTAGGCGTTGACCTAGAGATCGGTCCTGTCAGATACAGGAACCTGGTGCTTTACAGACCCCCTTCCCAACCCGTTGAGAAGGACAGGGTTCAAGGCAGAGTGTGCATCGTTATGGGCGATTTCAACAGCCAAGTTGACTGGGAAACCAGAGCAGCCTGTGGCGAGAGCGCGCTACTCTTGGAGTTCGCCAACAACGAGTTCCTCACTCAATGGGTCAGAGAACCGACGAGAGGAGACAATATCCTCGACTTGGTCTTCACCTCTGAGGATGATATCGTTGAGGATATCTCTGTAGGCGAAGAGCTCGGTGGCAGTGATCACCAGCTAGTTAGATTTAGCGTCAAGATACCGAAGGTAAGGTCTGTTGCCAGTCAATCAAAGAAACTTGACTTGAGAAGAGCAGACTTTGCAAGCCTTCGAGATGGACTGACTGACGTGAGGCTAGAAGTGTGCGATGCTGTTGAAGACTCGTGGAATAGTTTTAAAACCACATTCATGAGTCTTCAATCGCGTTTCATCCCTCTGAAATGCCCCCATCTGTCTTCTGTTCAACCTAAGTGGTTTAATCGAGAAATCCGCCAACTGCTTAGGGAGAAGAGAACTGTGTACCAGCAATCGAAGATCTCGGGTGACTTTGACGAATACCGGAGGCTAGCCAGGATAGTGAAGTCCAGCATAAGGGCGGCTAAGCGGTCTGAGGAACTCCGAGTGGCGATACTCTGTAAAGAGAATCCCTAGGAGTTCTTTGGATATGTAAACAGCCGTAAACCAATCCGTCGAACGATTGGCCCTTTGAGGAACGAGGAGGGGACATTAAAGCATTCAGATGCAGAAAATGCTAACCTCCTCAACGACTAATTCTCTTCAGTGTTTACTGAAGAATGTGGTCCCATCCCCCAGCTGACGGATTCCTACTCGGGGGAAAAGCTGGAGAATATGGACTTCACCGAAGTTGAAATCAAAAAGTAAATCAGTGACCTAATGACGAATAAGTCACCTGGCCCGGATGGGTTTCTACCTAAAGTGTTGAAAGAAGTGCGCGATCAAGTGTCACGACACATGAGCGCAATTTTGAACATCTTAATCCGGACCAAATGCGTTCCTAGAGACTGGCGTGAGGCGGAGGTGACTCCAATCTTCAAGAAAGGAGATCGTAACCAACCGTCGAACTACCGACCTATCAGTCTGACTTCGATAGTCGGTAAACTCATGGAAAGCATCATGGTGGACAAAGTGACGTCGTATTTAGAGTCAACCCTGCTACTGAGGAGTTCCCAGCACGGCTTCCGAAGGCAACGGTCATGCCTGACGAACCTTGTAGAATTCTTCCACTTCGTTTTCAGTGAGCACGATTGGGACAAGGCGGTGGATGTGGTCTACCTAGACTTTCAGAAAGCCTTTGATAAGGTACCACACCACCGCCTTCTCCGGAAAGTGCGAGCGCTTAGCATAGACGGAAAGGTAGCCGGCTGGATCGAGAACTGGCTAAGTGGCAGAAGGCAACGGGTGGTGGTGAATGGACAGTCTTCTAAGTGGGTGCCCGTAACTAGCGGGGTGCCTCAAGGTTCTGTCTTGGGACCACTACTATTCATCATCTACGTCAACGATATGGACGTTGACATGGTTGCCAAGATTTTCAAATTTGCCGACGATACCAAGCTTGGTATGAACGTTGCAAAGGATGGAAATACTGCCCGCCTGCAGGAAGATCTTGGGAAGATTGGAAAGTGGTCGGACACGTGGCAAATGCCTTTTAACGTGTGGAAATTCAAAGTGATGCATATCGGCCACAGAAACCCCCTAATCTCATTATATCCTTAAGGGCACTGCTATTGAATCCACCGACAATGAGAAGGACTTGGGTGTAACAATCACTAGTGACCTCCAGTTCTCGAAACAGTGCATTGAGGCGGAGAAAAAGGCCCAAAGGATGCTAGGCTATATTAAGCGCCAGTTTGGTTATCGGAACCAGGATATTGTACTGTGCCTGTACAATTCACTTGTCCGACCGCACCTGGAGTATGCCGTACAATTTTGGAGTCCTTCATTGCGAAAGGACATCGCGAGATTGGAACGCGTACAAGCCAGGGCAACCAAGCTGATTTCCTCTATCCGACATAAAAGTTATGAGGATAGACTAAGGGAATTAGATCTGTTCTCGCTGGAAACCCGTAGACTGCGTGGTCAGCTCATCGAAGTTTTCAAAATACTTCGAGGGTTCGACAATGTTGACTACCGGGATATTTTCACACTGAGTGAGAACAGAACGCGCAATCACGGCTTCAAACTTGAACTGAAGCGTTAAAATCGCAATCTGTTTAAAATTTTTTCACTCACAGTATCTGCGGTATGTGGAACGCACTTCCAGTGGAAGTTGTCAACAGTGAATCTGTTGACCAGTTCAAGTCAAGACTAGACAAGGTCTTGAAAAGTGGCCGTTTAGGGACGCAAAACAATTGAGCAGCCATGTGCCTGCTGGATTGCTAGTCCAAAGGTACCCTCCTTGAATGGACCGTAAGGTCTCCTAGGGTACCTTCATTCCTTGTTGTTACTCCTTGTTGTACCATTTCGGCTTTTCACTTTACTTTTCCGTCCATGATACCTAGATATATTATTATCTCCTGCCTTGTCCACGTGACATTACTGGTACTACCCTAGTATCCCTGTACACAGACATTAGTGAAGAGTTTTCGGTAAATTTTATAGAATTGATCTTCGTTTTGACTCTTAGCTTGGGTTTCTTCTTCAGCAGAGAGCTGTCCTTTTTGACCGATATCAAGAATAACTGAAGGTCAACCTTTTACATTCTTCACAATTTTTGTCTCATTCGATTCATACTTGTCCACGGAAGTTTTAAGACACTTCCCCACGGCCGTTTCTCCTCGTAAAAAATTTAACATATGCTCTAGGCCGCCTGTCACTCCTCTCTTCAGATTGTTAAAAATATGCAAGTATGTGATTTGTTTGCTTTTGCCCCGTCCTCGCTGCACACTTTATGGGCCATGCATAACGAAAGCTTCTCTTGTGTGGACTATTCACTTTCGCGTCAATTTCAAGATCAAGCTCATATCCTTCAAGCTCCTCATATCTCTCCTCTTGTGGTCCCTCGATCTCGTCTAAGTGGGGATTGGGTCACTGCGCATTCTGTGTTTCAAAAGACCCTGGAAGAGCCTAATTGCTAATCCCTATTCTTTTTTATCTATCTCTCGTATCAAACAGTAATAAAAGACCTATTCCCTAGCTAATCGTATTCCTTCCGGATACTTCCATCTTTTCTTATTTAAGCCCATATTTCTTTTGCTGAAAAATGGATCGCAAAATCCAAATAATCAAATAAATTCTACCGTTTGAATTAATGGTCTAAGACAACTTTTTTCCTGGAGGATTTGGTTTATAGAGTTGACGATCGTTCGCAGGAAATGGGTTAGTCATGAGCAATTCTGGGAAACTTTTATTATTTTAAAAGGTAAAATATTTTTATACTTTAACTAGTTTTAATATATCTGTAGTTATGAGGTAGAACTTAAATGTATGTTTATTATTATTTATTTATTTGAGTATTTTCCGGCTGCGAGATTTATGATTTAGTTTCCAATCGCATTAGGGTCTCCAACGCCTCTCTTACTAAGAGATGTTGAATCATCTGAATCAAATGGCTGTTCACCTTCAGATTGTAAACTGCTAGAGGTTGACTTTTTTATTTTGAAGATTTTAAGGAAAATATATTCTCGGCTTTATCTACCTAAGATAAGTCCCCTTTTTGTAAAGGAAGATCTGGCCTAGTTATAAACGCATTTATATCCCTTTCATGGGTTCAAATAGTGCATGAGTCATATCTAAGTAATAAAACAAATAATATTTGTTTTAAAAGCTTCATCATCCTTTTAGCGAAGTCTGCTTTTTGTTGAAATAGGTCTTCCATTAGGAGAGTAAATACTTCATCAGCTGGAGACGCGAAATGATGGGCAGCCTAGTTACTCACAGGTAGCCAGGGGCGACCCGAGAGTGTCCGAGCACGCAGTGACGCCTGCTGCAGTGTCTGTCCCCCGCAGACAACGAGAACTGAAGATATCTGCAGTAGTTGTACCGCCCCACGTAAGTCAGACAACACCGGAATCGCGTGAAGCAGCTCCCGTGCCTCACAGACGCACAGGACTCGACACGGGTGCAAACAGAGACGAACCTTTCGTGCCCGTTTGTCGAGGAGTTGCTCCAAGACCCGTGAAGTTGAGGCTAACGACAATAATAGCAAATAGATTTTCTGTTTTACACGACTCACAGGATGAGGAAATTGAGATTCACCTGGTGGGAGACTCCATCGTCCGGCAAGAACTGGAAGAATTTTGTAGAAGGCGACCTGCGAAGAGGAGATACTGCTACCCAGGGGGAAGTGTTAAAATCCTCATAGATTCGCTCGATGATTACACGAGTAAATCCACGTAGGAGACGGCTTTTGTGAACCCCGTCGGGACTAACGATATATTTTTCTTCCAGGTCCGAAGACCTTCTGGCGAAGTAGCAGCAGCTGACACGTAAACTGAAGGAAAAGAGTAGGAATCTTTCTTTTTCGGCATTCTTCCAAGAATAAAGGCGAAGAACGCTTTCTACGAAAAGGCATCTTACATCAATAACTGTATAAAATGTCTTTGCCAGGAGGAAGGAGTGCACTTTCTCAAAACCTGGAACGACTTCTACGAGTTTGAAGACTTGTTCCAGCAAGACTGAATCCATCTGAACCAAGTTGGAGCTTCAAGACTTGGCACCGTCTTAAATAATGCTGTACAGGTTTTTAGTGCATTTTAGTTTCAGAACGTTAAGCCGGTTTAGCGGAATGCAGTGTTTGACACCTGAATAAGACGCCACGCTCCTTAAACTTTAATTATGCCAACGCACGTAGTATTAGAAATAAAATAGACGAATTTAATCTTCTTGTATAAAATGGAAACTTCGATCTAATGGCAATTTTTGAGTTGAATGGATATTTTTAATAGACTTTGTCGGTGAATTTAAAATCTCAAGTTACAATCTCTTTTTCAAGGAGAAGGTTGGTAAAAGAAGGGCCGCGTGATGTTGTACTGCAAATAAAATTGAAATCCAATCGAGGTTGCCGTGGAGAATCATAGCGATGGGGATTTGTATGCGCTAAATCATTAGCTGGAAACATAGTATTCAACACTGTCTTTGTCTATAGAGCTCCATCCAAGACGGAGATGTCAGATCAGCTTATGCTCCGCTCGCTCCAGGTAATTATTGGGATCCACAGCTACAATAATAATCAGTGACCTTAACTTTCCAAATGTAAACTTTGCGGATGCTACTGCTGACATAGTTGGATCACAACTAATTTACTTCCCAGAGGATAACTTCCTTATGCAATGTGTTGATCGACCTACGCGAGGAAACAATATCATGGACATTATTTTAACGAAAAACGAAAACTTTGTGAAAAATGGTAAAGTCGGCGAACGGCTCGGAGACAGCGATCACAGTTCTCTCAGATTTAAAATTGCTACAGGTTCAAACACAGACTCAAATCGTATGCTGGTACCTAACCTTAACAAAGAAAATTTTAGACTTTGAGCGTGTGTTAAAGAACGCCCTTAGTTCTAGAACTAATAATAACAACACCGTCACTACAATGTGAAATGATTTTCTAACAAAATTCAGAAGCGTTGACCAAATATACGTCTCGAGACATCAAAAGCAAAAATCTACGTTAAAATTAAAGTGTTGGAACAACGAGATCAAGGATCTAATCAAAATGAGAAATCAGGCATATAAACGTTGTAGAGATACTTGCGGAGCACATCCAGACGAATACATAGAACTAAGAAGCGGTATCAAAAAGCTAATGAGAAAATTAAAGAAGAATTACGAATTCGAGCTAGCTAGAAATGGAAAAGAAAATCCAAAGATGTTCTACCAGTATGTAAACAACAGAAACACGGCAAAAGACTCAACTGACCAACTTAAAACCAAAATGGGGGCTTAATATATGACTCAGGTGCCATTGCCAAGATTTTAACCAGTTTTTATGCGTCAGTTTTACAACCAAAAACATTGATACCATTTAAGTCATTGATGCACCATTAGTTATCGAGGAAGAATCATTCACGACTAGTATTCAAGTAACAGAAGAAGACGTAATCAAACATATTGAAAATTTAAAGCTAAGCAAATCGCCAGGTCCGGATTTAATCCATCCTCGCCAACTGAAAGAGTTGAAAGAAACGATAACCAAGCCACTCACCACAATATTCAACAAATCACTCGACAAGGTGGTTGTCTATTATAAAAGAGAAAATAGTCGAACATTTAGACAAATTGGGTATCATACGCGAATCACAGCACAGTTTTACGCAAAACAAATCATGTTTAACAAATCTGCTAGAATTTGTTCGAACCATCATCGAAGAGTATGAGACGAATAGAGCAGCAGGTGTAATCTACTTAGATTTTCAAAAAGCTTTCGATACGGTTCCCCACAAGCGTCTACTTATGAAGATTGCCGCTCATAAAATCAGTGGAAACGTATTGAAGTTGATCAAAGACTGGCTCAACGGAAGGAAACAACGTACAGTCATAAATGGTCACTAATCAAGATGGCGATACGTAACAAGCGGAGTGCCCCATGGGTCCGTGCTGGTTCCATTTCTTTTTCTAATATATGTAAACGACATAGATGAAGGCATAGCGAGCCTATTCTCAAAATTTACTGACATACAAAGCTGGTTGGTAAATCAACAACATTTTCCGATCAATCGAAAATCCAAAAAGACTTAAACAGCATTGTGGAATGGTCAGAGAATTGGCAGATGAAACTCAACATTGATAAATGCAAAGTACTACACATTGGAGCAAGAAATGACAATTTAACTATACAATAAAAGGCCTGCCAGTGAAAAAGGTATCAGAAGAAAAAGATCTTGGTGTTATACGCTGCAACGATTTGAAAGTTGGAAGACAGTGCGCGGAGGCATGCAAGAAAGCAAACAGAGTGCTCGGTTTCATATAGAGAAATTTTGCCTATGAATCAGAAAATATAGTAATTTCCCTGTACAAATCTTTGGTTTGACCTCATTTGGAGTACGCAGTTCAGCTTTAGAATCCATTCTTGCGGAAAGATATAGAAATGTTGGAGAGAGTGCAACATCGTGCTACAAAAATGATACCTAGACTACGTCAAAAGTCCTACGAAGACAGACTTAATGCACTTAACCTGCAATCACTTGAGACGAGAAGGTTAAGAGGAGAACTCATACAAGTATTTAAGATCCTAAACAATTTTGATAAATTAAAAATTGAAACCATTTTTGAGTTGGTCGCTTCCTCGAGAACGCGAAGCCATGGATACGAACTTAAGAAACGAAGATTTGAATCAAATATAGCAAATAATTTTTTCTCAAACAAGGTAGTTTCCTCGTGGAACGAGTTGCCAGAAATCGTTGTTAAATAAACAAGCATAAACATCTTTAAGAACCGCTTAGAGGCACACTTTGAAGGAGAGCTGGTCCAGAAGTAGACCACACGGTCTTTGCTGGCTCTGATATCTTATAATCTTATAATAAAAACATTGCATTTTGACAAGACAATTTTCGGAGCTAATTTACATTGCTTTCAAAGAAGATCCAATTTCAGAAATTACATTCATCAAATTCTTCATCTATTAAAGGATATTTATTCTTTCTGTCAATAAACCCTTAGGAAACTGCTGGTCTTCACTCCAAGAAACATCACTGTCTTCTAATTTTTGCACAACCTGAATCTTGTATGGCTGAAGTTTCAGTTTTTTTTTCATTACATTGTATGTTGACAATCCCACTTGTTCTGGTCTTCTGTTAATGATTTCTGCTGCGACTGTTCGACGTTTTGACGCAACTCTTCAATTTTATGTTGTTCTACGCCTTTTCTGCCAACACGCCCTTTTCGTCCATCTTGTACACTACCTGTGTCTCGAAATTTTTTAATTAGTCTGCATAGCCCTCGTCGTGATGGTGCGTCTTGAGCTCCTTCACGTCTCATCCGTCGTTGTGTTGAAACCATGAAGAGTTGCATCTGAAGAATGTTTCAACAATTAATTTTCTTGTCCAATCATATCCAGGAGCTTCCATGTTTTTAGTTTGAAAAATTTCTTAATAATGATTTCTGATTGATTGATTGATTCACTGATATTTAAAGAGAAAAATTAGTGTGGGGATAGTTAAAAGAAAAATAGATAGAAGTATGTGTAATTAAGAAAGAGAGAAATATGTGCCAGATTGTCTGGCAAACTCAGTAGTTTTGATTCTTTATGATACAATTTGTGTTAAAACGCTTTAGCGTTCAAGCCTTTGTTTTCTTAATTAAATCCGTTGGATTATTTTTGGATAACTTGCTAATGCATTTATTCTTGTTTGGTTTCTTTCTTTACATTTTAATGAATTAATAATTTTAATTAATGCGTCCACTTCGGATCTTTTTTGCGTTAATTTATTTAATTTTCTCCACTTCGGTTTTATTATTATATTGTAGCTGTTTTATTTCAATATGTCCATTTTGGATTTTTTTTTCCAATTCGAATCTTTTATTATGTTGTAGTTGTTCCATTTCAATATGCCCGCATCGGATCTTTTTCTTAAGTTATACTTGTCTTTTCCTCTTTTTAGGTATATATCGGTATAATTTCCCTTTGCGTCTTTAACTGGCTGCTTTCAAACGCTAGTTTGAAGTAAATATTAAGGTTGTCTTCGTTCGGTAGTCTCAGTTGATTTTTTTATTTCTTTCGGCATATTTTGGTATTTTTTTCTCCATATAGCGATTGCTCGCTTGTGAAGAGTCACGTTGATTGGATCTATTTCATTTATTGCGTGTCGTAATGTCGAGGGAAGACGGTCCCAATGAGTCATGTTTTGTACTCTCTGTGCTTCCCTTAGCGCTCTATTGCTTAAGGTGTGCGTGGGAATGACGGGGTACAGGAGCAGTGGTCTCACAAGGAGTAAGTATAATTTTGTCTTATTGGACGGCGACAGCAGCCCAAAACGGAATAGGGATCGGAACGTCTTTCTGGCTATAGACATCTTCTCTTTGAGGCCGAGTAATTTGCCTTCTGCAGAGTAATGGTAATGTTCACGCCCCACCACTACTTCTACTGTTAGATTGCGACACATTCGAATTATCTTAAACTTGTCGATGTTTGTCTTTATTTTGTTTCTTTTTTCGTAGGTGTTTATATTTGCGATTTCTCCTCTTGTTCAGTTAGCTATATCCCTCGGGTTGCGGTAGTCGCTCGTAACGATTTAGGTGATGTCGTCTGCCAGCTTTATATATTGAGCAAAATCGTAGTTAGGGTGAGGGAGGTCGCTGGTATATATTGCATACAATATGGGGCTCAAACATCCCCCCTGTCGTACCCCTGCTTCCAGGTCGAAGAATTTCCCTTCGATACTGTTTATGCTAATCATGGCCTTTCGATTATCGAGGTAATTGCATTAAATCCGCGCCATGACATCCTTTATGCCTAGGTCTTAGTTCTTTCTTTTCAAGCCTGGTACCTAGAATTTGCCAAAGGCCAAGGCCACGTATCTCAGCACTACACCTACTCTATTGTCTTTGGTCTTAGCGAAAGCAATCTTCTCAGTTATAAGGGCCAGTGCGGTTTCAGTGTCGAGTTTCCTTGGAAAAACATACTGTTGGATGTTATATAGGTGTTGAGTTTCCAAGTAGTTCCTAAGTCTGGTGTTCAAGAGTTTTTTAATAGTTTTCCTATGAACTTCAACAGGGAGATTGGCCTGTAGCTACTTATTGCTCTCTTTGTTTTTCCTGGCTTTATCAAATATATAATTTTGGCTTACTTTAATAACTCTGAAAAGTGGCCAACATTTACGATGCATTGAAGATATGTAAAATACCTTGATTAACATTTGGAGGTGCGTTTATAAGATGCTTTTTCGTTATACCCGTCATTCCCGGTGATTCTGTTTAAAGCTTTTCAATGCGGTTCCCTACTTTTCATCAGTGAATGGCCTTCCTTCCTCACGAGCACGGCGTGTTCTGTTAACCAGATTGTAAGGTGTGAGCTCATCACTCAGCTCTCTCAACCTTGTTTCTACTTTCTCCTCGTCATCCCTGTCGAATCCTGCATTTTCTGCATCGCTTAAACGAAATCTAGTATTTATCTAGTAATCTCTGAAATGGCGCTTTACATCTCTATCTCTGGTAATGTTATCTCCGTTGTCTAATAATTTTATTTTATAGCTTGGAGGGTTTCCTCTCAATCTCTTAAGTTGATTCTAAGTTGTGTCCACATTGCCAATTATGCTGTCCTAAGTCTTCTTAGTCTTTTCCTTGATGAGAAGCTTGATGGTGAATCTTAATTCACGCAGTTCTCTATAACGTTGGGCTGTGTTTCCTATAGGTTTACTGCATTTCGTTGATAAGGAGTTACATGCGGCCCATACTCTTGGTGATATCTCTATCTCACCTTGGAGCCGGGAGAGTTTTGAACCTCCTCCATGGGATATCTAGACGGTTAGCCTCCTTAATTTTCTCCACTACATTGCCAAGGTATTTATCGATCTCCTCAATTGAGGCTCTTTCCAGTCGATTTTCTTGCATGGTGCTAGGATGTTCTCTATATGCGGCCTAGTCAGCTCTGTTTAAGCACCTTCGTTTGGGTATTTGGACCTGTATCGGTGAGGTTGATAGCGTTGTCAACAGGCTGATATGGTAAGATGGTATATAAGGACCCGGTACTATCTCCTGATTAAGAGCAAAATTGGTGTTAGTTAGTATAATATCAGGCGTAGTCTAGGACCTTTCCGTTAAGAAGATGGCAAAACCTGGTCCTGCCATGTGCACTATATTCCTATTAATTAAGAGGCTCAGTGAGTTACCCGCTCCATTAAACGCCATAGTGTAGCTTGCCTCTCTGCAGCGGGAATTTAGGTGTCGGATCACCGACGGCCACCACAACATCATCATAAGCCATCTTGATTTTTATCGCCAGGTATGACTCATCCAGTCCTTGAATTTCATGGAATCTTATGCCTCTCCTGATTGCAATTGCAACACCATCAAATCTTTCGTTAGAGTGGTTTGCCATTAGTACTTCGTAATTGTAGATTTTAATGTAATCTGTCCTCATGTCAACGTCGTACTCAGAAATGAGCATGATATCCGAGTCCAGGTTCTTTATGATTTCGCTGTAAATCCTTTTCTTATTTGTCCAACCGTTAACATTTAGGGAGAAGATTTTTAAGTTTCTAATATATCTTATTTTATTATCCATGATTAGTTCTTGTGTAACTGTTTCGGTTTCGATCCGCCTTCTCTGGCTCGAGATCTTATCCTCCCTATTCTCTTTTATCTAAACGTCTCATGTGCAAGGTTAATGTAAGAATCCTAGGCGATCTCAATTAAACCTTGTTTTAGAGCCGCTCGCAAGTCATCTTCGTTTATTTCGGCTTCGTAGTCGGAGGTGTAATTCCCTTTAATGATTCCTGATATGATTTCAATTGATTTGGAAATCTTCGTTATTGGTGCAGATATGAACCGTAAATCCTCATGCCTTGTTCTTCTGTTGTGCTATTTGTTTTTTGGAGAACAGCACTATCCATTGGCTTGGTTTCTTCTTTATTCCCCATTTGCGTGACTGTAATGGTGACCCCATCTCCGGTCGTGGGGCGTGGTTCTGTTGGGGAGTCACTAGGCACCGACGTTCTTGGCTTAATCAAGCGGGGGTCTCTAGCCGTGGAGAGAGATCTTGTTACAGTTTCCTTCATAGCTTTGATTTAGACCTGGAACAGCTTGCCCGATGGAGGATTTTTCGGGAACCACATTGGTTTGAGTCCGTTGTTAACTAGTATCTTGTTCATTTCCGTTGAATAGCTTTCTGGTTTAATAATGTTAGCAAAGTGTGCATGAAGGATCCACATCACCAAATCTGGTCGCATTTACGGGTCTGTGTTGAGCAATGTCTTTTCTGATTTTCTACATTTGCCGCCTGTGCGTACTTCGTGTTAGTCTTTTCGTTTCTATCCTCCACTACTGTTTCTTTATGTCCACTATTATGATCTTTATAAGTGGACAGGCCAGGGATATGCTTCAATGCGGTTGTTGCAATTTATACATTTTTTTTCTGCGAGATGTTACACTCTTTCCACATATGATCTGCGTCAGCGCATTCAGAGTACACCTTACCTTCGAATGAGCATTCTTTTGTGGAGTGCTTCTCCAGGACATAACACGAGAAGCAAACTTGAAGTGGGATAAACACCTCACGTTCAACGCAGGATGCCGATACTTTAGAGTTAAACATAACCATTTCATTTTCTTTAGCTTTGTTTGCCATTTCAGTTGTTTGAAATGTGACTTTGAATACATGACTGTATTCCTCTCCCTCGCGGTTGTTGAATTTATACACTTCGTCTAGCTTATATGGCTCTACTCAATTAGGTACCTATGGGGGACTTATCTTCTCTAGTCGACTTGCCCTAAATAGGGTAGACAGAGAGGGAGGGACCGACCTTCTAATACGTTCAGTCAAGATCTTGTCAATCTCTCGCAGTCTCTTCCAAAAATCTTCTACTCCAAGAAGGACCAATGAATCTCGCTTCGAAATCAATGATTATTCATCATCCCTTAAATTATTCACTATATAGACAAATGTACAACCAACCACATCCCCCTTAATAGTTTTCTTTTTGCCTAATTTTGTCCGTACTATCAGTTGTTACTCTTTAGCTTAACCGTTATAAGGTTAGTACTCGTGCAGAGAAATTTTTATTTCTATTTTAGTTTGTCCCATTAATATCTAAACGATCTGGTTTATTATTGACTTTTCCTTAATTTAATGTTTTAGTCGTCCTTTTGACCCCTCCATTATTGCTTATTTACTATTTAAACTTTCGTGCCTTAGTCTACTCATATTATTTGATGTTCAATCACTTAAAATTTAACTTAATTGAACTACTTGCTTCGCTCCATTTATTAATATCCGCTTCGATTACATACCCCCTGATCTAACTTATTTTCGATTGTTCGCCCTGCCCATATAATTCTCTCTTGCTGTGTTTTATAGTGAATTTTTTGTATTCCGCTTGATTCATGTTTACTATTCATATTTGTTGCTCATGGGATTATTTAATCTTTTTTTCTGTCTTATTAATCGATTTCTTTATGCCTTGCTTTCGACTTTATTGCAATAGTTTATAATTTTTTGTATTTCGATAGTCATTTGAGTCATGTTTATTATGCATATTTAAAAACTCGTGGGATTATTATTTACTTTAGCTACATTTTTTTTTTAAGATATTACATCAATTTCTTATTAATAGATTTTCACTAATTTGATTTCTGTGTTTAGTTATTCTTCTAAAAATAATTTTTGGTATTTAGAATTCGCTGATGATGGTCATCGTCAATGACCGAAACGTCCGGAAAATTAAATGTTCAAAACCCTCGCATATGTCTTCATATTCCTGCTACGAATAAGGTTCCCAAGGAGCGACTCCATCACTAATATATATATATATATATATATATATATATATATATATATATATATATATATATATATATATATATATCACTGATGAATGTGCTTCTGGGCCAATGATAATGATATTTGATAGAAAATATTTCACCTTTTATAGTCTACGAATGATTATGATGCTAGTACATTTGTTATTTCGAGCATTCCCAAAATAACGGGGTTTTTTTTAACAAAACCTTTTAGGCTTTCCGTTTCAAGCAAAAAAATGACCGATTTAGTAAAACTGGCATAACTTCTAATATAATAAACGAATCAATTAGTCATTTTAGGACAAAGAACTGGCAGTCACGAGGCTATCTTCATGTGATAATAAATGATAGGTACAAACCGTGCTGTGTTTGTTTCGTGAAATTGGGATTTGAATCGTCGCCATCTTGAGTTGATCATATGTTTGGATTCGGGCGATTGGTCGATTCATCTTTTCGGGGAACGGCGCCCGATCTGGGCCGGTTCCTTGGCCCTGCGCTATCAATTGCTTTTCTCGTAAATCTGCCACAACTCCACATGTTCAGTGGGCAAGAAATACATTTATCTTAGAGAATGTTTGGTTATTTATGCCAACAGTCCCTTTGCAATCTTGAACAGGTCATCCGACCGTGTAATGACATTAACATAAAAAATCAAAATGCCATCGTTGGCAAACACGGAGGAACTAGGTGTCGTTCATCGTTAGGAGGTGATTGAGTTTTGACTCCTTTCATGGTGATGGAGTGAGGGTCACCCGTGCCCCCAAGTGAAGTGTGGAGTTTAACCCCATTCGGTAGGGTCGGAGGTGGAAGAGTATTATGTTGTGTGCGTCAATGAGAGTTTGAAGGACGTATGAGAAGTCATAGGGAGAAAACGAAAGAGAGAAATAAAAGAGATAATGAAATTAGGGGTGATATGAGATCTCTCCCCTGCGGCATTCAATCTCCCGCTACCATTGTCCTCTACCCCCGTGAACGGTGAATATCATGTGTTAGCTCTCGCCTGGGTTCGAAGCCGGTACCGAGCATGCCATTCAAAGGCTTTATACGCCGGGGTGGCAAAATCAGAAGGAGATTGAGAGGAAAATTGATCTCCTCTTCAGAGTTTTGTGGGGGAAAATAATTGCCAAAATGGGAGGAAAACTTTCACCCATATATTTGTAAATGATTACCGAGATTGGGTAATCACACTTCATTATTAACTAATCCCACATCCATATCAAGGTATTTCACCCTTGTATCAAGTAATCTACCTACCAATTAAGTTATCTCGAATCTCTATCAAGCGATATCACCCATATTAAGTAATATAACTACTTACAAACTAATCTCAAGTCACAATTACGAAATCTTACCAATCCTATCAACTTACCTCACCAACCATCCAGTAATCACATCTACCAATCAACTAATCTCACTAACAATCAAGTAATCCCACATCCTATAACGTAATATCACCTCAATATTAATTAATCTCATCTCTGTATTTTCCCTATCAAGAAATCCTCACTCTCCATCAACTAATCTACCTCCTTACTAAGTAATTTCTTCTCTCTATCAAGTAATCTCACTTCCTTGTCCACGAATCTCAAATCCTCATAACTTAATCTCACCTTCACATCAAGTAATCTACCTTCCTATTCTCTCTTCTTAGTGCCTTCGCCGATGCTGCGTTTGACGAACTATAGTGCGTTTTCATATTTTAGCATCCATAGTTGACCATGCCCGATACTGGATTGGGGGGGAGGGGGCATTTACCAGTCCCCATCATGATGTCTAGTCACGGAGGTAACCTCCTTAGTAAATAGTGTCAGCTTAAAAAGAATCTGGACGGAGATTCGAACTACCAACCAACGATTGCTGGGAAGGTGCGCTAACCACTCTACTAGCCGTGAGGCTAGTAGAGTGGTTAGTAATTTCAAATCATTATAAAGCAATATCACCCTCTATTAGGTAATCTAACCAATTAGAAAGTGATCTCAACTCCCAATTACGTAATCTCACCAAACCTATGAATTTATCTCACCGCCAATCAAGTAATCTCGCTCGACCGCTCAACGCGTAGTTGCAAAGTCAACTCAGGGAATTGGAACGAGCAATGGAAGAAGGACCGAACAGTCTTAACCTTTATCGTTGGAGTTGATTCCTTAATGACCGATTTCAGGGATGCATTTTCCTCGCCTCTTTCGCCTCGCTCTATTTTTGATATGAACAAAATATTTCACAATAAATTGTAACTATAAATTGTAACGTAGTCAAAGTTCAAATAGTCGATTGAAATGGCTTTTGGAAGGGGGGTCTTGTGGCGGTGTTATAGGTCGGAAGATGCAAGCCTCCAGGACTGCACAAAAAGAGTGAATGAATCTGAGGCTAAATAGAAACTTCACACCAATGACGTAAAATTCAAAAGAGTCCCCAAAGGTCTAAACACACTTTCAGATGTGAGAGTGGGAGATAAAAGATAGCCATACACCAGAGATTACAATGTACTGGGAATGGTGATCAAATCAACCGGGTACAGCACGTTACAGGGTGGAATGGAAGAGTGAAACAGGTAGAGAGAAGTCTTTTCATACTCAGAAACCTTCGACAAAAGAAGGAAAAAAAACAACCCTCAGGTTGCTAAGGAAACGTTGATTTACCCACTTCTTCCTCGTCTCAAAAAGGCCGAAACCGAATACGCAGAGACTACACAAAAACGGCACATATTTAATTACACATTTAATTGAGATATTTCTATGTCAAATGATATAACACAATTTGAACACTGTAAAATCTGCAATTACTCTCGTGGACGGAGCAGCGATCACGTACCCTTTTAAAGCTAAGGAATGCTTTAACAGTTGTATATTTATAATAACATTTATCATTACTCTTATAATTACATTTAAAAAATACACCTATAATTACATTAATAATTGCATTTATAATTACATTAATATTTGCATTTATAATTACATTAATAATTACATTTAGAAATAACTATTTCATCTTAGCGGTAATAAAGGGGATGAATGCTGTAGCAAGGGGTAAAGCCCTTTATACAACTGGTACATGGAGGAAAGGCTCGCCCTATTAGCCCTAGTACTCTCGACAGTCTTAAACGAGATTGAGACTACCTAAGATTTATTTCATCTACACATTTAAATTTTCCCCTCTTTGCCATTCTCTTTGTAAGCCTTTTGTCACTTATTTTCCTCACAGGCGGCTAATTTAGTAGGCTAGTCGCAAAACAACATTCATCTATTTGTCCCTGGTCCGGGCACGCAGGTGACGGATGCCTTTTCACCCCTCCCTTTTGACTCTACTTGAGGGGGTGAGTTTTAATATCCCCACCTTCTTCCAAACCCCTTTCTCTTTTTAATTTAACTATTCTCTTTTATACTTATTTTTTTTATTTCTTCGATGAATCATAATTGGTTCCAAAGTCTCTTAACACAGAAACCATTTTCCTCACCCTTGGGTATATTCCTCCTCGCCATTGGGTAAATGTCATCCTCACCTTGTGGTTAAAGGTCCTCCTCACCCCATGGCTAAAGGTCATCTTAGCTTCTTGGGTAAACAAAAGATTTCGATGATTTGGCTTACCTTAAACCCAGTAGCTGTGGGACTCATTTCAATTTGGGAATCTTTTTACTGTAGTTTCCGAAACATTCGACTTAGCTGCAACCAAACCTTTACATATTTGCTTCGTAGTGGTGTGTTAGGCAAGTTAACCTGATTCACAATGTAGGTAATAGATGTATTTAAAGGCCCAAAGAAATGAAAACTGGTAACACAACCCGAAATACATCTATTATATATCCCGGTCTCATGTCATTTCCGATTATTATAAACAAAAAAAAACTCCCTCCAATACTAGAAAAAACACTTGTCTTGTTTCTCACTGGATAAGAACCTACACTTCTTTATTCAAAAGGCTTCTTGAATCAACCTTTTTGGGGGGTTAAGGATGGACGCTCTGGCGATGAGCGTCGTGGTTATTTTAGTCAAGAGCGCTTGGTGACACAGGTTCAAATCCATCTCCTTTATTCATTTTCTTATAACGGTTAAAATAGTTTCCCTTTTGTTTGTTTCTATAATTCTCCCATTTTCTTTCTTAATCTTCAATGCACCACGCAATTAATTTCCTTAGCGTTTTTAGGCCTTTAAATACATCTATTATATATCACAGTTTCATGTCATTTTGGATTAATATATATATATATATATATATGAAGGTGAAAACCATGCACGCTAAAGATAAAGGCATCTTAATTTGACTGTGTTTGAACGTTTTGAGGTCCTAGCCTTATTATTGGCAATATGGAACTAAGATAGTAAAGGGTTAAAATTTCTTAGTTTTCATAAAATACTAATACTGAATAGTGCACTTTAGGATAAGCTGTTTAATACAAAAATAAAAATTTCAATAATTTACGATACAATATCAAGATTGATGCAGTTTGATTTATATTTAAATTAGGTTTAGGTTTTATGATGTAAAGTAATTCTAATATTCGTAGTTCTTGGGATGGAGGCTACGACTAAGCGCTTTAAAGTTATCCAGATTAATTTCAGACTTGCAAACTTTGATGCGATCTCGTATGGACGAGGGGCCTGGCTCGTTCAGAATCAGCCCCGTGTGGGTCGACCTTCCTCGATACTACTCGATGCGAGAATGGATTGACCTAATGATTGAACCAAAATAAGATGAATCGCAAGATTCAACACTATATTTATAAATTATAGAGGAGGGGCAAGGGAATGGAATTCGGTCCTTATAGCTGAAATAGGATCCAATATTGTGCCAATCTTTTAATAATAATGGTTCTTTAGTTTCTTAGTGCCGATGATGAGGCTTGGACCTCGAAACGTTCAAACCCAGACAAATAAAGATGGTTTTATCAATAGCGTGCTTGGTTTTCACGTTCACATTGAGACTCCGATTTGAAGAAGTTCAACTGTTCATGATAAATATATATATATATATATATATATATATATATATATATATATATAGTATTTGTTATATTTGACAGCAAAAGAGGCATTTTTTGTTTCCCTAAAATCTTTCATAAATGACTTACCCTTAAAAGATAGAGATCATAAAGATCAAGCTAAATCATTATTTATTATTAGCCTGAGGTGCCTTTCAACGACATTGGTCATCTTTTGGGGTAATACTGATAAATATAAGAATTTCTGTTATAAAAATACAAAATAGATGATAGATATTTTACAAGATTTTGAGGATCAACATCGAAAAAATAAAATTGAAATCAAAATGAAAAAATCTTTGAATTTAAAATGAAACTATTTTTAAACGAACATATGTTAGAAAAAAATAACAGAAGAAAACAGCAAAATTAACGCATCTTTCTGAAATAATTGATTTCATGCCGATTTACCTAAAGTTTCTATGACTACAGTCATCGATTTGAAATAATTGTTGGTAAAAAGATATAGATTTCTAGCACTAATTTTCTTCATAGATAATGTGAGCTTCAGACATAATTTCTTCTTGAAATATTTTGACTTCATATATGATTGAAAAACGACAGGAAACAACATCAAAATCAATACTCTTCTTTCAGAAATAAGACTTGATGTCACGTCTATGTATTTAAAGCTGCGATGCTTACAGTCACCGTTTTGAAATGATTATTGGTACATATTCATTTCGTTTAAAAATAGTTTCATTTTAAATAACAAGGAAGCATTACAAGGACGTTCTTTCCCTTTCTGTCTACCCTATTTAGGGCAAGTCGGCTAGGGAAGCTAGTCTTCATAGGAACCTAATTGAGCAGGAGCCATATATAAACCGAGCCGTTAACTCAGTGCAGGCTGAAGCTTAGCCCGAGATGGGCTAGTAACCGTGTGTGAACCAAACAGTGTACCGGATTAAACAACGCTCTGAATCACTTTATCTTCCTCTAGCCTTCCCCTGTTTTCCCCTTTCGCCTTCTCACTGGTTGAAAAAAACACACGAAGAAAAAGATTGGCTAGAAAACGATGGACTCGACCAAACGGGTCCCTTGCGTTTCTGTAAGGGCGCGCAAATAGAAGATCGGACTTCTGCATTCAATATCATATAGGGCTAACACGGCGTGGTGCTAGTTCGCCTACTGGACTATTCAAAGTCGTATATTGCCATATGCCAGCCCGACCAAGACGTGGATAAAATACTTTCAGAAAGAGCCACAATTTTATTAGAAGGTATCGGTTTGGAGCCAAAAAACCCTCCATAGTTCGAAGCTCAAAAGATCGTTTACTATCGCCAGATCGATGCGTGGATCAGAGATTATTCTGCCGACGAGATAAAAGAGGAAATTGAGCGGGTTCACAATTGGGCCAGAGTAAAGGAGATAATAAAGTTCACCAATGGAAACAATGGTACATAATATTCTCATGTGTTTAAAGTTATTTTCCGGGAAACTGAAATGGCGAGTAAAGTAAGAGAGTTCCGATTGCTATGAATTTGAAAATAACCTCCGAACAGATAAAAAGTGACGAGTTCATTTGCGTAAAAACATTTTTCAATTGTTTTACTTGAGAGAAAAACACTGCCAACGAATGCCCACTAAAGGATATCAAGTGTTGCTCCGAATGTAGTAGGAAAACACACACTTGGCGCGACTGTGACTCGCCAGTAAAAAACTGCTTAAACTGCAACGGCAGCCATCGAACAATGGCAATGGCCTGCCATCAAAAATGAAATTATAGATGAGAAAAGGGAAATTAGGATCGAGGAAGAAAAACAGAACATCACTTTTGCTAAGGTCACGAAGGTGACAGCGCAACAATTAATACCAACACAGAATATAATGGAAGGCAAACAAGCTGAGTCACTTAACATTCTAGCATACATTTTACATGCTTGTGTACTAAATGTATCCAACCTGGAGACATACTCGAAAGAATTAAACTTGATGTTGAAAAATAATGGACTCGATGAGATATGGTTCCCCGAGAACCCTCCGTCGGCATATACCTTGAGCGTGAGATACAAACCTGAGTCTTCCGTCCAAGTACAATAGCAGCAGGAAGCTGCCAGCAAGCCGAAAAAACAGCCTCCAAATATAGCGCAATCAAGAGATCATAGAATCAGGAAATGAAGTTAACAGCTTACTGAAGAAGCAATGGAGACAGAGGAACTCCCAGTGGAAAGTAGTTATAAGGAGATTAATCCTACAGTTCAAGCCAAAACCCGAGAGGTAGCGAGTGAAGCATCGACCGCCGAAACCACCGAGGAAGACGAAGAGGAGAAACAAGAATTCTACTTGAGGTTCTTCACGTCGGAGGAGAGATCCTTCCCGGAGAACAACGAAGAATTAATTTAAGGGCTAAAGAAAGGATACGTGAAGTATGGAAATGAAGGTCCGTACACAGACAGAGAAGTTTCCAAACTCATTACTGGTGGCAATTTACTTATTCTCCGTGAACTATGTTACATAACAACCAGAAAAGAATTTAAGAAAAAGCGAAGAAAGAGAGAGCAAAATCGCCCATCATGAGGGAATCCAGAGAAGCAGAAAAGAGATCAAGTTCGAAAGAAATAACATCAAAATAATGACTCAGCGAAAAAAATTAAAAATTATTAGTCCCAATGTTGCCAGCTGGAACGAAAAAAGACACTCACTAATCAACCTATATTTAAAAGAAGACCCAGAAATTATAATATTAAATGAAATTAATATAAACCCAGAGCAACATAAAATCAGAATATTAAATTACACTGAGAATTAAAGGCAAAGGAAGAACAAAAGAGGCGTGAGAGCTTCCAAACAACGGCGAAAACAGATTTAGAAATAAGTGGAAGCAAGAAGAAACCGAGAGATGGCTGTCACCCAGCACCTACAATCAACTTAATCTTTCCCCTTTCTTACTTTACTCTACAATCTCCATCCACTCAACTTCTACTACACACCTCAATTTTTCTTCCTTTATCAAGACTCAAGACTCATTTATCAGTCTATCCCCAGAAGATGACCAATGTGGTTGAAAGGCGGCTCGGGCGAATAATAAATAATGATTTAGCTTGATCTTTATCATCCCCTATCTTTTGAGGGATAGTCATTTATGAAAGTTATCAAGCAACCAAAAAATGCCTCTTCTGCTGTCAAATATAACAATTACTTCATACAACATGGCCTCTTTATAAAATATATATACATATATATATATATATATATATATATATATATATATATATATATATATATATATATATATATATATATATATATATATATATATATATATATATATATATATATATATATATATATATAGCCGCAAAAGTTTACGACGCATTGTTATAAATACAAATTTACATACTTTTAGTTAATACTAGAAAAGCCCTCTGGAGTTCTTTAACCCTCTTCAAGAGCGCAATCCAAAAATAGAAATTTCGAGAGGCCTTTCGAAAGAGTTGGCGTTTTGAATACTTTAACTGAAAACAAGAAATTGTAACATCTTCTCGCGGTTCTTCACCCAAACTAATATTTTCGATAATGAACTATAATGGATATGTCGATTCGGTTAGATAAGGAATTTTACTATTACCCTTATTTAACCGCATTGACATGGACGTTATAGTTCATTATAAAAAACAACAAGAGAAGATCTTATAATTTCTCGTTTTTCTGATAAAATTTTCCAAACGACAACTCTTATAAAAGGCTTCAGGCAATTTCTCTTCTTCGAGAAATGGATCGAGGCTCCGTCGAATGAGAAAGGGATTTAATAATGACAGAAAATGTTCATTGTCCGTCGGCAGAATAAAAGCAAGGGCATTTAAACCTGCGCGCGCAAGATTTGATACAAATACTGTCGCAAAAATACACCCCACCAACGAGAATTTAGAAATCCAGATGAAATTATTTTTGTAGTAATTCTAAAGACGAATAAACTAATCCAGAAAAACATTTTCCTAATAACCATTATATCTAAGCTTTGCTATTTAGTTCTAAAGCGCTTTGATAACCACAATATTCTTCTTTCCCGCGGCAAAATTAAGCTCTAAAACGCCTTCATAACTCCAATCAAGGCAATCAAGCCCCTTGCATAGAGTGTGATTATTTTAACTTGTTGGTTGCGCGCTTGTATGTCTGTAGCAGGCAGGCCTCACATAAATGTTATTTTGTTTCTTTGTTTTTTTTTAGAATTAGTCTAGTTTTTTTTATTTTTGTTCATCGGCCGGGTTCTCATCGTTTACCGCCAAATAAGAACGCCCTCTCCCCATGGCCCCTGTTCTCAAGTCTTCGTGTTCACCTCCAAAACATTTTATTTCTCAAACGACAATTATTTGATCAAATAGGCCCATACTAATACGTATCAGTTTTCGCATCAAAACACTTCCCTTAACATTATCTGTTTCAACGGAAGCAGAACAACTCTAGTCGTTCTAGCATAGGTACCCAGCCATGACGAGGATGAAACAAACAAGGTATCTATTGGCACCTACAGGGAGCGATATAAGCTCATACATGGTAGCCCCTATTAACAATAAGGCTAATTTATGTGGAACCCCCTCTAATATTTGAACGCTATTTTTTTTTTCTTTTAAATTTATGTCGAATTTGTTTTTCATAATTTATGAGTTTGCCGCGCTGACTACATCTTGTGGTAGATTGTTCCAGAATTGAACGATGCGGTTGCTGAAGGCAAATTTTGCCGTCGATATTTTGAAGTTCGACCTCTTCATCCTTTTGTTGTGTCCCCGCGTCGCTGTCACCGCTGTGAAATTAAAAAAGATTTTCTGCAGTATCGAGCCTATTCATCAATAGTCTATATTATGTTTCTATTTGTTCTCCCTTCTTTCCATTTATGTTCGAGGGAAAAAGAGAGGGAGTTTTTTAAGCCCAATATTGTAGCTAAGATATTCTATTTTCCCCTAACATTTTCACATAGCGAGCCTGTTCTTGCTCTATAATATCTACATCTCTAGTTAATTTTGACAGCAGAAGGGAGAAACGTAGTCTAACATAGGTCTGGCTAATGACGTCTATGGTTTTAACATTGTCTTTGTATTTATTACGAGTCTAGACGGATTGCCTGATAAATCATGACTTTTGTTGCTTTATTTCTAATTGCAACGCAATGACTGGAGGAATTTGATTTATTATCTATTTAACTCTTGGATTGACCTGCTCCTTTACTTCTGTAATTTAGGTATCTTGGAAATAATATTCAAATTTAGGGTAATCTTTTACAAAAGCCCAAAACGCCGCATTTGGCAGCATTAATGTTCCTGCCAGATTCGCTGCACCATTTAATTAACATATTCAGGCAATTTTGTAAACAATTTGATATTTTCTTATCCTTTATTATCTGTCCATGAATAGTATCGTCAGTAAATAAATTTACCTTGCACTTCATCCAAGAACCTAAGGTGCAACGAAATTATAAAGAGTAGGGGTCCCAAAACGGAACCTTAGAGAACTCTACTAGTTTTTGGCAGCCAGTCGGATGTCACCCCATTTAAAATTACCCTCTGCTTACGATCCGTTAGCTAATTTTTACACCAAGATATCGTTTTTCTCTTGGATTTGCAGAGCTTTTAGCTTATCAAAAGCTCTAGAAAAATCTAGGACATCGTAACTCGAACCTGAATCGAAAGCTTTTGGTTCATTCTCATAAAATGTGATTGGACTCGTGACACAAAAACTCCCTTTCCTGAAACTATGTTGTCTATTTACTAAAGGTCAATTTCTCTTCAAATGATTGATTAAATCTAAATAAAAAATTGACTTCATTACTATTCGCGTCCATGCGACTTTATTTGTTACTATATAGGTCCGTAGGTCGACGGTCGGATGGTAACATTTTACTTTTGAATGAGTCTTTTCGCCATAACATCATAGCTATTCGGTCGATTCTAACAAAATTTGAAAACCTTATGTTGCTTTACATTCCGTTTCGAATGATGTAATTTCCAGGCTCCCCCCAGGTAAGTCCTGTAAATATTAGAAGAAAACTAAGTATAGATCGGTGTGTCCCAATTGTTGAAAGTTTTGAAGGTCGTAAGGTCACAGGTCAGAATAATTTACCGCACGCCACTTAGGTCTGTTGACCTTTTTTTACATAACTGAAGCTATGTAAGCTTCCTGGTCGATAATTGTCCTTTTCCTTACGTCTACCTTTTTTAAATTCGGAAGCAACATGGGCCACTTTCCAATAATTCCTGGCAACAAAATTTGCCTTCAGAAACTAATTAAATAGAAAAGCGGAAATTTAGTTCTTAGCTTAATTAATAATTTAGTTAATTTCTTCCTCCCCGCTCGTTTTATCAGAAATTCATTTATTAATTGCATTTTTTTTACATCATCTTCCGTAACTTTTATTTCATTCTTTTTGGGGATGTTATTATTGATGGCTTTTAGGCCCTCCTTATGTAAATTCTTGTTAAAAAGTGAACCAAAATAATTAGTCAAGATAATGGCCTTTTCTAGATGGTTTTGAACTAATTGGTCGTTATCTTTTAGCACTTGAATTGACTCTTTGTCTTTGGTTCTTTAGTACTTATAGAATGCTTTCGGATTATCGCCTGACCATTGCGCTACTCTATTTTCCTACCAGAATTTAGCTGCCTTCACTTCTCTCTTTATCTATATTTGGAGGTCAGTAAATCTTTGCTCTATTAACCGATACGAAGTGACCTTTTCTGTCATGTCAGTCTTGAAGAAATTGGTCAATTCAAGTTTTGTCTTTTTAGTTTTATGATTAATAATGACCTTGTAAGCCTGTAAAAGAACAACCTTTGAACACTGCCCCCATTTTATCGTAGACCACCTGCGATGGTATTCTGAAAAATCAACGTCACTGGTTGTTCGAACATTCACAGATTTTTGACTCCTGCGCGCACGATTGGGGAAATATTCCCGAATCCTACGAACTCGTGCCAAGCCTCCTTCCACCTCGGTGACGAGGCAAAGAGGAGCCGCTGTTCTCGCACCTCGCTGCTAAAGGATGAATAGACTCCGCCTGTGGATTAAGATGACTGGAGCTTGTGACTCCTTTCTCCAAACTCCCCCTTCCCCCTCAGAATCGGATATACAAATACTCGGGTTATTCTGTAGTTCGGGGAGTCCAGCTCGCACCTCAAGGCAGTCCTTATCGCTCAAGTCTAAGTAAGTCCTGTGAGCGTTCGTCAGACAGCAAGACCTTCTCCTCTGTGATTCTACCCCAGTGAATTGGTAGCTTCTGCGAACGGCAAGCCTTTGAATTTGCGAACAGTCTTCTTTCGTTTAATCGAACCGAAGAAAATCCCCATCGATGACATTTGGAGAAAAGAAGTTTCCTCTTCCAGTGGCATTACAAATAATCCCACATTTCCCCTCGAGCGTCATCTTTAAAGATTGGCTATTTTCATTGGAAGGCTGGTTCGGATCGTGCCCCACCTGCCTAATAATTATCAAGATACTATTTTAATTTTAAATAATTCCCTTTTGCCTATTATTATTCTTATTTTTATCTTTGTAAATAAAATTATATTTTTGTTGTTTCATCTTTAACTAACATTAAACGATACTCTCGGCCTATTCAAGTAAATCTCGCCAACCAATTATGCACTCTGTCTGATTATTAAGGATTTGAAACCCAACGCCTCAAGTTTAACCTCTTAGTCGGTCGTTAATCCCTGCGAACAGTCCTTCAGCGGTTCGCGTTGCAGTAGGTGATTAAGTCACCCCTCCCACATAATATATGAGTAGTCTATGTTATAGAATGGTGTACCACGACAAAACCAAGGCAGGTGTTTTATTATTGAGTTTTCTATGCAAATTTCATTCTTTTACTTAATATCTAATAGCTTAGAAGTATGCTAATTTAAATATAGGTACCTTATGCGCTTCTCTCTGATGAATGAAATAATATTTGATGTTAAATACAAATGAGTTGTGATCCGAATTTACTCTTCCACATCTAGTTACTTCCTCTTGGCTCTCTTCTTCGCGATTTAGGCCTGTCCTTCCTCTTCTAGGCTGATGACACTCAGATATATCTTTCCTCATCCCCTGTGTCCTTCTCTCAATCAATTACCAAGCTCCTTTCAGCCTACACCTCCATAAACGAATGGCTGTCTGCTAACTTTTTCAAACTTAACCACGGTAAAACTGAAGTACTTCTTGTTGGTACCTCTACGATAGTGGAGAAATCTAAAGCTCTCTCCCCTTCCCTTAACCATGGGGAAACCAATGTCGCCTTCTCTAATACGGTCAGTAATCTTGGTGTTATTTTCGACGAGCAATTCTCGTTCAAACCCCACATCCATCGTATCTGTAAGTCTTCCCTCGGTTTCCTCCGCAACTTCTTACGTGTTCGATCCTATTTTGATCGATGAAGCCTTGGGACTGCTATTCATGCCTTCGACACCTCACGCTTAGACTACTGCAATTCTCTTCTAGTGAATCTCTCATTTTCGTCACTTCGCCCTCTACAACTAGTTCAAAACTATGTTGCCCGGCTCCTCCTTCGCCACCCCCGGTTCTCTCCTTCGAGTCCTCTATGGCAGGAGCTACACTGGTTACCTATTCGCTTCCGTACCCACTATAAAATTCTTCTCATCACCTACAAGGCCCTAAACCTTGAGGCTCCACCTTATATCTCGTTGTCAAACTCCTCGGGCACTCCGGTCTAACCTCGCACCCCTCCTGAACACTACTCGTTCTGTCCTATCCTCGATGGGTGACCATTCCTTCTCAGTTCCTGCTCCTAGACTCTGGAATGCTCCTCCTGCCGAAGTTCGATCCTCTTCCTCACCTTGCTACTTTTAAACGTCTCCTGAAGACTCAGATCTTCAGAATTGCCTTCTCTTCCCTGTAACCTTTCTCTACACTCGCTACACAACCTGCGCTCTGAGAGAGCTAATAGCCCTGAAGGACGCATTATAAATACCTATTATTATAATTATTATTTTTATTAGGGTGTTCGACAAATTGATGCAGATAATTAGCAAAAAATGCATATAAAATATAGTTATCCGAAGCAGAACTCATCAATACCAATCAGCAATGGAAATTTTGAAATCCCCTAAAATGGATACATTTTTGTAATTATTGGTTCAATTAATATCATTAATTATTGTAAGAGCTTCTTTATATAAACTGATCGGCGTTCCGTATAATAGCCCCGTCACTAAAGAAACAGCTTTATTGCTAATTTTGATCCAGTATGATTCGCTGTGATGTCGATTTAGAATCTCGTATTTTATTTCGCTTTTTAAGTAAAGCAACACACTATCTCCTTCTCTTACAAGCTTATCCTTGTTTATTCGTGTGTATCCCGAAATTTGAAATGACGATAGAGAGTCTCCGTTTGCTGTATGCAACCACGTTTAGGTAATTGTTAGGATGTTGAAATGATATTTATCACTAATTAAATTTATTTCATTAAATTTATTTCGAATGCTCCGAGCATTACAATACTACAGCTTAATTTAAGTTTTTTGGCTGCCTTTTTTATCATTATTTTTCTTTTATTTACATTATCTACTTTTATACCGTTATTATTAATTACACTACTCTGTGGGGAACTGTTATTAACCTGACTTATTTTCTTCCGGTTTGTGCGGCCATGAATTAAGAATTTTTTCTTGAACTGCGGCATTGCGAAAATTGGAGGATGGTTTATCTCTTATATTTTGTAGTAGCAACTTCTACTTACCAAAAGATTTTTGAGGGCTTCTGCACTCTTATATCGTTTCTGTTAGCCATTATTATAATCATTTTGCTCTTTATTAACGGTTATTTCAGCGTGAACGGCTGCCGCAATATCGTCTATGTCACCTTCCGGAATGAAAGTCCGTCCTCTCTTACGATGTCTTCTAACCCAGAACTCTTCATCCAAGGTTCTTGCAAACGAGCCTCTCTAAAGAGCGATTGGGGGCTCTTCATCACAAGGGTCATCAGCCAGAGCAGCAAATTTGTTGTTTAGACGAACGGTGGATCCGAAGATCCAATTAATAACATTGCAAGCCATTAAATATCTCTTTGGGGGATAATTCTGTCGTCTAGAGCGTTTGAGGGCACTGGTCGTGGAATGATGCAGATTGTTCGAAATTCTTATGCTGTGGGACAAAAAACCTTTCCTTACTGATTATTATTATTACTTTATAGCGAAGGCAGATTCAAGAGAGTTGCGCACTCTACCTCTAATATAATATCATATAATATAGTTACAATGAGTAAACGTTTAACATCGTTCGCCCAGCAGTTTACGCGCACGCATGAATGATGTTGAGGCCACAGCAACATATTGAGCCTCTTATAGATACAGATCGTCAAAGTCACTCTTTTTTTCTCTTAGCCAAATCTATGTGTATTATGCACATACCACTACTAAAGGAACTCCTTCTCACATTTAAGTATCTCTCATAAGCGAAACCCACCACTGCAATAATAGTCAAACCACAGATCTCTCATCTCTCGCCTAGTCCCCTATTCATCACTTCATTTCTCTTACACTCATCCAAAGATAGCTAATTCCATTGTCCTCCGCCACTCTTTCGATCTCGTCCACAGCTTCTCCTTTCTTTTTTTTAACGCATTGTTCCTATACTACAAATACTCAGTTGCACTAGTGGAAATTGCAACCCTCACATAACACTGCTCCTCGTATATTCATGCAAACATTGCATTATTACACTCTTAACTTGCGCCCCTTTCATTCCTACCACCACTACTCACACACAATCTCACAGCGAAGACTCCATACCAAACAACCTCTAATGTCCCTCTTTTGAACACTTTTACATCCACTCCCATCATTACATATACCTCTCGAACCAATAACCTCATTCCATTCACATCCTTCCCCTGGTGCTGGGACGTTTTTCCAGGCCAAGGTGCCTGATACAGCATAAGCGCCTTTTACCACACGCCAAAGTAATCGTCTTTTCCCACACGCCCTGGTAATCGCCTTTCCACACACGCTCTATTAATCGCCTTTCTCACACGCCCTAGTATGCGATCTGTTTGCTCCCCCCCCCCTCCTCCGTCCCTTCTACACGTCTATTGGGCCATGCATACCGAAAGCTTCACTTGCCTGCCCTCTTCACTTTCGCGTCAATTTCAAGACCAAACTCACCTGCTTCAAGCTCCTCAAATCTCTCCTCTTGTGGTCACTGGATTTCATCGATGTAGGAATGGGCGACAGCGCTTTCTGCGTTTCCTACGAACATGGAAGAGCCTAACTGCTAATACTTATTTTTTTTTATCTATCTCTGCTCTCGAGAAGTAATAAATGACCTAATCCATAGTTAATCCTCTCCTTCCTTCTACTTTCATCTTTTCTCATTTTATTTTATATATCTTGCGTTCTAAGAATGGATCGTGAAATTAAAATAATGAAATAAATCCGACCACTTCAATTAATGCTCTAAGAAAGCTTCTTTCCTCGAAGATATGGTTTATGGATTTGAGGGAAATTCGCAGAAAAGGGGTTAGTTAATCTAGGGGAGTCCCGGGAAACTTTTATTTTTTTAAAAGGTCAAATATTTTTCGATTTTAACTGTCAAAATTTAACGGTAGTTAGCAGATAGAATTCAAATGTATGTCGATAATTATTTGGTTTTTACAAAAAATACCTTAATTCTTAATTTGTGTCTTTTGGCTCTCATCTTCAGATTGTGAACGGCTAGATTTTGACTTTTGTATTTTGAAGAGGTCTAGCAAAATATATTCTCGGCCCTATCTAGCTAAGGCAGCTCCCCTTTTTGCAAAGGAAGAAGATCTAGACTCGGTATAAGCACTTTTCATATTCATTACATGGGTTAGAATAATGTAGGAGTCCTATGGTCAATGCAGAACAAGAAACTAAGTTCTCTCGGCCAAAAAAACAAGAAATAAAGAGGTCTACAGGAAAGTCTTAGATATCTTTGAGGTTATAATAATACAATGAATGATTCAAATATATTAAATAAATACAGTCACAAAAGGGTCACATTAGTGGTAATTTAAGACAAAGATAGCGCCGTCATTTCCAACGTTTTAGAGCCTTCTAATAAAAAAAGGTTGTAGAAGCAATGTTATTCAGCTCATCGAATTACATAGGAATACGTATTTATTTATGCAATTCTGAAGGAATTTATTTTTCGAAATTTTGTTAGTTTTTCTGGTAAACCTGAAGATCCGTGGTCCTGGTCGCATAATATTTCGTCCATGTTCCGAAATGTTTCACTTTTTTTAACTTAACGATAATTCCCGCCTGCTTTTTTTTTTCTTTTTTTACAAAATCTCTTCTGCGACTCGTGGGGAGGGCTGACGTCATTAATGAATGAATAATGAATTTTTATTATTTTTATTCCATTTAAGATCACTTTAATCACTGTATATATATTTTTTGCACTATTTTGACTATATTCATGCGCTTTGAACGAAACATAAACTTCGTCTCAAAGACTTAAAAACAAACATTAGCGACTAAAAAATGTTAAAGTAGGCGGCGCTATCGTTGGCTTAAATTACCACATTAGATACAAACGCGTTAAAAAAATTACAGTGCACAAACGCGTCACATCAAATTCAAACGTATCAAATGAATATAGCGCACAAACGGGTGCATTAACTATGACACAGGATTAAACCACCAACGAAAACACGTCGTTAGCAAATAAGCACTGCTACTCCGGACAATAGGTACAGGAACGGAATCCCCTCCCCCCTCCCGTCTTACGTCCTTTATAAATAGCTGGGGCATAAAATGAAAAGAAATATTCCAAATACCTGTCATAGAAGTAGTGAGGCAAGATACGGAGGGCGGTTGTCAGGAAAAAGCAGAGAGTCGTAGCGAGCCCAGACGTATTCCGACTTCTCGGTGAGAGTGAGAGAAACGATTAAATGGAGAGCTTGGAATCATCGGTGCAACGACAGAAAAAATAGCGGCAGATCCTGGCAGGGGTCTATAGGTATTCGCAGGTCCTGGCAGGGGTCTATAGATATTCGCAGGTCCTGGCTGTATGAACTCCTGATGGGCTCTACTTCTTCGAGTCAGGGGGTCCGTATTTAAACCTCCTCACCATGAGCGCTTACGTGACGAAATTCACACGGGTTTTTAGGTCCGACCCACGATTTCCAGTCGCTGCGGCGTAAGCTTGGTAGTAAGTTATCGAACCGCGCTTCCCAGGAGTGACGACGTAAGTTACAAGTGGGTCGTATGCCACGGGGTAGTTTGTCCTGACACCTATCAAAGTAATATTAACCTTTCAAAAGTTGTTTGTTTTAAAGAGTTCATTGGCCTTTTGGCGAAGTCTGTTTTTTATTGAAATAGCTCTTCCATTAGGAGAGTAAATACTTCATCAGCTATGAAAATGTTGCATTTCAACAACACAATTTTCGGAGCTAATTAATTTCCTTTGCTTTCAAACAAGCCCCAATTTCAGAAATTACATACATCAAATTCTTCACCTATTAAAGGATTTTTGGCTTTATATTTAAAAATCGTTAGGAAACTGTTGGTCATCACTCCGAGAAAGGCAGAAGTATTTGAACACAGTGCTAAAATTAAGGGCGTCGAACACATGTAATTATTAACATTTATTAAGTTAATTTATTTAAATAAAAGAAGACAACATAAAATTAGAAAAAAGGTTATGTACAACTAAACTATGTTATCTTAGGTATCCTTTCCCCTTATCGATTAATCAAAACATAAGGAGAAGTAAGATTAATTAAAGAATATAAAAGAGCTAAAGACAAAAAAAAATAATTCCATGAGATTATAATATTTTGTGGATGAATTAAACAAGACGATGGATGCTAAGGGGAAGTATTACTACACACCACAAATTTACTAAAGATTTAATGAAACAGATCTAAAGATTAGTTGCTTGAGCTATTTTAGAACAGGTAATATCGGCTAGTGAGGGATAGTACGAACAGACTGATAGAAGCGCAGGAGCAAGAGAAAAAAAGAAGAAAAAAGAAAAAAGAAAAAAGACAGAAAAATAAAAAAAGAAAGAGAAAAATATAGAAAGAAGATAAAGAGAAAATGAGAAAACATAATAATCATACACACACACATATATATACATATAAATATATATGTTTCTCATATTCATATATGTATTCCTCCGGCAGTCAACGAGGCTATCTTCATGTGATAAAAATGATAGGCACAAACCGTGAGATTATCGAAAGAAGATAAAGATTTGAACCGTTGCCATCTTGAGTTGATCGTCTGTCGCGATTCGGGCAAACGCTCGATTCATCTTTTCGGACCGGCGCCCCATCTGGGGCGGTTCCTTGACCCTTCGCCCTAAATTGATTTTCTCGTAAATCTTACAAAACCACAGATGGTCAGGGTGCAAGAAAGTCATTTATCTTAGAGAATTTATAGTGATTTATGCCAACAGTCCATTTGCAATTTTGAACGAGGTCGTCCGAACGGGTAATGAAATTAACATAAAATCAAAACGACCATCGTTGGCAAGCACGGAGGAACTAGGGGTCGTTTATCGTTAGGAAGTGATTGAGTTTTGACTCCTTTCATGGTGTCATAGTGAGGGTCACCCGTGCCCCCCAAGTGGATTGTGGAGTTTAACCTCATATGGCAGGATCCGAGGTGAAAGAGTATTATGATGTGTGCGTCAATGAGGGTTTGAGGGACGTATAAGAAGTCATAGAGAGAAAACAAAAGAGTGAAAGAAAGAGAGATAATAAAAGGTGATATGAGATCTCTAACTTGCGGCATTCAATCCACCACGATTGGCCTCTACCTCGTGTGAGGGATGAATATCATGTGTTAACTCTCGCCTGGGTTCGAACCCGGTACCCAGCGTGCCATTCAAAGGCTTTATACGACGGGGTGGCAAAATCAGAAGGAGATTGAGAGGAAAATTGATCTCCACTTCACAGTCTTGTGGGGGGGAAATAATTGCCAAAATGGGAGGAAACCTTCCACCCATATATTTGTAAATGATTACCGAGATTGGGTAATCACTCCTCCCTATTAACTAATCTCACATCTCTATCAAGTTATTTCACCCTTGTATTAAGTAATATACCTAACAATTAATTAATCTCGAATCTATATCGAGCGATAACACCTCTATCAAGTAATATCACTACTTAAAAATTAATCTTAAATCAAAATTACGTAATCTCACCAATCGAAATCACCTTATCTCACCAACAATCAAGTAATCACACCTATCCCTCAACTAATCTCCCTAACAATCACGTAATCTCACCATCCTATCACGTAATATCACTGCAACATCAAGTAATCTCATCTCTGTATCAAGTCCTTTAATTCCATATCAAGAGCTCTTCACTCTCTATTAAGTAATCTACCTACCTTCTAACTAATTTCACCTCCCTATCAAGCAATCTTTCCTCTCTATCAACAAATCTGACCTCCCTATCATGTAATCTTACCCTCCTATCAAGTAATCTAACTCCCTATTAAGTAATCTCATATCATTATTAAGTAATATCACCCTCTATCAAGTAATCTAACCAATTAGAAAGTAATCGCAACTCCCAATTACGTAATCTCACCAATCCTATGAATTTATCTCACCGCCAATCAAGTAATCTCGCTCGACCGCTCGACGCGTAGTTGCAAAGTCAACTCAGGGAATTGGAACGAGCAATGGAAGAAGGACCGAACAGTCTCAACCTTTATCGTTGGAGTTGATTCCTTAATGACCGATTTGAGGGATGCATTTTCCTCGCCTCTTTCGCCTCGCTCTATTTTTGATATGAACGAAATATTTCACAAATTTTACTCGAGAAAAAGAAGCTTCTTCCTTTTCCTTTTGCATTTCTTCTAATTCCCTTCTTTCTATTTAAAGGGCGCATCCATTTTGGGCAGTATTGGTGAGCGTATTATATAAATACTTTCAATATTTAGTGTTGTAACTTTAGATCTAATGTAAAGTTCCTCCAAGTAGTCATGTGGTACTTTACGCTTACTTTCGTTCAGAAAGTGATGATTTATCATTATTATTTGATGAGAGATGGAGTGTTTGAGGTATATTTAGTTATGAATGTACTAGTTGGGATATTTACCAATAAAATAAATTAAATTGACTGAAAGTTTCTCACGATATTGTGGTATTTCAAGCAGGACTGACGAAACATTTTGAAACGGTTTTGTTTCAAATCTCTTTAACGCTGGGTTGCCAAATTTCTGAAATGTGGCCTTTAAATTTTAGTCGTGATATCTCCAAAAATATTACCACTATCAATCAGCTGAATTTTTATTGCTATAATATATTTTCTAAGCTAACGTAAGCTAAAGGTTGACGTTATATTGTGAGGGGTCGAACCAAGTAAACATTCGTTTGAAAAACTTAAATGGTTCACACATTGAACTTTATAAATGGGAAGACAAACTTCTCGCCTTGTATTAATCTCTTTCGTAAATGGGAAGATAGACTTCCCTCTTTGTATTAATCTCGTTCGTAAATGGGAAGATAGACTTTCCTCTTTGTATTAATCTCTTTCGTAAATTAGAAGATGCACTTCCCGCTTAGTATTCTATCTTTTGTAAATGGAAAGTTAAACTCCCGAATATTATATCTTGTAAATAAAAGAACGAAAATCCCAGTGTACTCGGTCGATGAAGGAGCCTTCCGAATTGCCCCAAACTTTATCTCCTTTGCCGAGAATACACATTCAGTATCGTGTGCCGGATCCCAGCTCTGATTGAGTGCTTAAAAATTCGCAAAATGGAATTCGGCCGTGTTTATGTGCAAACGGTTTGAGCGTTATTATTTTTTTAAATCTATCGTGACCCTGATTGGACAATTATTGCAGTGCTTATGTCTAAAAGCTGATCGGTCAATTTGTTAACGCTAAGGTCTGTTATTCCAATAATGAACATAAGTATGACGATTAAATGTATCTCAATCCTGATTGGTTGAATTTTGTAGTATTATGAGTAGATAAAATGACTATTTATATAGGTGTATTTTTGTGGAAAAAGGTCAGTACAGAAAGAGTTATTATTATTCGAGAAGAAAAGTTGTCATTACTGTTCGCCATTTCGAGACTGATTCCAGCTATTTACCAAGGAATAAATAATCCAGCTATATATATTTTCCTCTATCCTAAGGATGATCGCTGAGAACATAACCCAGCCTACGAAACTAGCAGAGAGAAGTCGTTACCCACACCCTATAATATAATATTTGTTATAAAGACAACCTCTTGGCTTTCGTTATTCTTGTTTTTAGACTGAAGTTGGAAGACAGTCACTTACAAAATTATTCTCCGGAATAAAGTTTTACGTTGATCTTAGTCTTTATTTAAGCACATCCCTTAAAGTAAAGCTTAAGTTTTCGTCATTCAATCTAGGTAACATTAACGTTAGTTCAAGTGTAATTTACTTAGCGATGGCATGCAATTAGCGTAGCAATGCTTAGCCAGCTTCATACTTCATCGAGCACCCTGTGGGACGTTCCTCATCTTCACCAAGAAAGTTATTGTATCCGATTGCCCGAAATAACAGCCCTAAAAAGATCCTTCCGACTGGAGCACAAATTTGGTTACCACTTAATGCATTGTACTTAAACTATAAATTGTAACGTAGTGAAAGTTGAAATAGCTGATTGAAATCGGGTTTTTTTGGTTTTGTTTTATAGTTGGTCTTGTGAGGCTGTTAAATGTCGAAATATGCAACCTCGCATGACTGCACAAAAAGAGTGAATGAATCTGAGGCTAAATAGAAAATCCACACCAATGACGTAAAATTCAAAAGAGTCACCATAGGTCGAAATACACTTTCAGTTGTGAGAGTGGGGGATAAAAGATAGCCATACACCAGAGATTACAATGTACTGGGAATGGTGATCAAATCAACCGGGTACAGGACGTTACAGGGTGGAATGGAAAAGCGAAACAGGTAGAGAGAAGTCTTTTCATACTCAGAAACCTTCGACAAAAGAAGGAAAAGAAAATCTCCCTCAGGTTGCTAAGGGAAACGTTGATTTACCCACTTCTTCCTCGTCTCAAAAAGGCCGAAACCGAATACGCAGAGACGACACAAAAACTCTACATATTTAGTTACACATTTAATTGAGATATTTCTATGTCAAATGATATAACACAATTTGAACACTCTGTAAAATCTGCCCTTTCTAAATTAAGGCAATTACTCTCGAGGACGGTCCAGCGATCACGTACTCTTTTAAAGCCAAGGGACGCTTTAACAGTTGTATAATTATAATTACATTTATAATTGCATTTATCATTACACGTATAATACAATGAATAATTGAATTTATATTTACATTACTAATTACATTTAGAAATAGCAATTTCTTCTTAACAGTATTAATGGGGGGAATATTGTAGAAAGGGTTAAAGATCCTCATACAACTGGAAGGGGGAGGAAAGGCTCGCCCTATTAGCCCTTGCACTCTCTACAGTCTAAACGAGATTGAGACTACCTAAGGTTTATTCCATTTGCTCATTTCAATTTTACCCTTTAAGCCACTCTCTATGTGAACCTTTGCTTACTCATTTTACTGTTAGGCGCCTAATTTAGTAGGCTAGTCGCAGAGCAGCATTCATCTATTCATTCCTGGTCGAGGCACGCAAATGACGGATGCTATTTTACCACTCCCTTTTGACTCTATTTGAGGTGGTGGGTTTTAACCTTCTTGCCTTCTTCCAAACCCCTTTCTCCTTCTACTTTTTGCATTCTCTTTTCTTCTTATCCCTTTTCATATCTTCGATTGATCATAATTTGTTCCAAACTCTCTCAACACAGAAAACATCCTCCCCGCCCTTGGGTAAGGTCCTCCTAGCCTTGGGGTAAACGTCTTTTTCTCCTAGTGGTTATAGGTCCTGCTCACCCCGTAGATAAAGTTCATCGATAATCCTTGGGTAAACGAAAGTTGTTTGGTGATTTGGCTTACCTTGAACCCAGTAGTTGTGGGACTCATTTTGATGTGTGAATCCTCATAATGTAGTCTACGAAACATTAAAGCCAGCTGCAACCAAACATTCACATATATGTGTGAGGGAACTTAACCTGTTTCACAATGTAAGGAATATCAGTATGTGATCACTTGGACTTCCTTTTACTTCTTGTTACAGTTACCACTGGTGCAATCTCTCTATACTTGGGTATGGTTGCCTGAAGTGAACATACCCATGGGATCTTTATTCTTATGGATGATAGCTCTATCCTTGTCCCTGGTGTCTTGAATGCTATAACGGACCTTCTTGTCTTCAATAAGTTGCTTGATTTTTCCATTTTTTATAAAATATGGGTCAAAATGGAGCCAACTCTCCCATACACACGACTTGATTTCGAAACTTATTCCATACAGTTCTCGAAAATCTGTCTTAGAAAGGTTTGGATCGATATATCAGACATAAAATTGGATTTCCACTATGCGTTTTCTGAAATTTAAAAGGTATATATATATATATATATATATATATATATATATATATATATATATATATATATATATATATATATATATATATATATATATATATATATATATATATATATATATATATAAGCAGGTCATGTCCGCACGAAAAATTGTTTGCTTCTCCATAACTCAAAAACTATGAAACGAGACTGAATTTTTTGGCAGCTTTGTAATCAAAGCGTCAATTTCTAGGTATTTTTTTAACAAGTAATCGTGGTGATGAGTTACAATTACAACACCAACATTGCCCTTGGAAAAACTAAAGTTTGACTAACCAATTCTGTGACTGTAAAGTTTAAAAAACGTGATAATAAATATTATCAACATGGCCCCGACTCGAATAATTTAAATATTTGGTTAAAACTCGAGCCCATCTGCTTGAGGCGCACATTACAGTCTGTGGCTGGTACCTGAGTTGTCACTCGCCCTGCCCAATTACTGTGAGATTATGGCGTTGACCTGCTTGGAAGAAATATCTTGCCTTAGTCCATTTTGCCTCGTCGCGCGCGCTACTCTAATGTCATGATACTGACCTGCCTGCAAGAAATGTCATGCAAGCGATGCTTCGCCATGATTCTGAATAAAAGATAGGGACAAACTTTCCAAGCAATTGTGGTGGATCTCTCGACCTCCTTCTTATCTCATGGCCAGCTGTAGATGGCCACTTCCCGAACTGGCAGCTTACAAATCTCAGCATCTTTGTGCAAAACGAACGAACAAGAAACGTGGTTTATCCACAAGCCCTAAAAAACTAAGTGTCGAAGACCGAGAAGTTGAATCTGGAAAGTCTTGGAAATATAAAAAAACTTCTATTTCATGATACATGACTCAAAAGAAAAAAATAAACTTATATTCCTATACTAACCAACTTTTAATGGCGCAATCAAACTCAAGCAGCAGAGAATGAAATTTGTTCAAGATAGTTTTTTATGCACGGACAACGCCGGTTACCTTTGTTGTATATATATATATATATATATATATATATATATATATATATATATATATATATATATATATATATATGCGTATAGTTGGTCAGTAGATATTTTATTGAAGCCGACTGCGAGTTTAGCGTTAATTATTTTCTTTTCAAATCTCTCGATTTTTCTTAGATTAACGAACGAGAGCAGGAAACTAATTTACTGAGCAAAACGAATAAATTTATTGGCCTGACGCTTTTCAAAACACACCCGTATTATTATCAAAGGTTGATATTTATAACTTAAGGAATTGAAGAACGGGTCTGTATATACATCGTTATTTGGTTACGAACATACTTAGAGGGAATTGAAATGCTTAAATACAAAAGATAGATTGAAATGAACTTTTTGATACTACTTCAAATGTTTAATCTATAATGGGGACAGGATTAATTTGGTTAGGGATTATTATTCGGGGCGTGGAGACGTGAGGAAGCCAGAGTGAATTGTATGTTTCTCTGCCTATTTAATTTGGCCTGTTTTACCTTTATATAAATTGCTTCTAATATAATTAGCTGTCGAAGGTTTGGAGCATATGACAGGATTTTGGTATCATCTTCGAGTGACGTCCGGTCCAGTTGTCTTCCATCTTTTTCCAACGTGTGTGTTTTGGGGGCACCAGTGTTTAAATGGTAACTCTTTCTTCGTGTTAACTTTGTTTCTGTCATTCCTATATATGAATGAGGTAGAAGTTTACAGTCTCCCATTTTTCAAGTATATTCATATATTAAATGAATTCTCTGCTTAGGTGTTAAGTGAGGTCGTGGGTTGTTTTTCATGATAAGGTTGAATGTTCGTTTACTATTGTAGTAGATTAAAAGTGATACATTATTTTCATTTTGTGTTGGTTTTACTCCTCTATTTATGATTTCCTTCATTATTCTTTCATCCGTTTTGTACGCTGTGCTCATAATGTGCTTGTAGTATAGTTTATTAGTGTTTCTTGCTGATTGATACTGCACGTAGGTGACCTATACTATCTTTGCATCTTCTTCCGTATAGCGGTGCGTTTGTCATCGTTTGTAAAACCGATATTTACGAGTACTTGCGTAGCGCACTCGAGTTCTTCGTGTGTTTCTTTCCACGAAGAACTCGAGCGTGGAATAGAGGGGTATAGAAGGGGGGGGAGATATAGGGGGAAAGAGGGTGAGGGCGAGAGTGGTAGAAGGGAAAAGGGGTAGGGATATGAGAGAAAGGGGGAAGGGAGGAGAGAGAGGAAGGGAGGGAAGAGAAGGGACACAGAGAGGGGAGAAATGGGGAGAGGGAAGAGAGAGATTGGGAGTGGGAGATATGGGGTCAGAGTAGAGAGTAGGAGAGAGGGAAGGAAGAAAGGGGGAAGAGAGAGAGAGAGAGAGAGAGAGAGAGAGAGAGAGAGAGAGAGAGAGAGAGAGAGATAGAGAGAGAGTGAGAGAGAAAGAGTGGGGGAGAGATGGAAGGAGAAATGGGGGGAGAGGGGGTGGGTAAACATGATTTTTTATTTTGATAAATGGACAAACACACGCACACACACACAGACAGAATTATATATATATATATATATATATATATATATATATATATATATATATATATATATATATATATATATATATACATATATATACATGGTCTGCTGACAAAAGGTCGGGTGCTCTCACTTTTTCTGATTTATGACCTTACGACCTTCGCAACTTTTAATAATTCCCGGACTAACCTTGGAACGACCTCAGCAATTCTCTGATCGAAAAAGAATGTAAAACAACATAAGGGTTTCAAATTTGGTTAAGAGTCGGCTGATTAGTTACAATGTTATTACAAAAAACAAAAAGACAAAACGGGGACCGACTAAATGACCAACCGACCTAGTGAAACGTACAGTCGTCCACTACTAGCCTCGCTCTCCAATATAAATGAAGTCTGTCTGTCTGTCCATTTAGGGCATGGGTGGGGAAGCCCTTGCCCGTGGATAAATTTGGCCCGCAAGCCCAATTTTCATCGCCCCCCCAAGTTATATTTTTGTATGCTCTATTTAAAAAAAATGCAGTCAATAAAAAATTTGCGTAATTTTTATTAGATATTAATGCACGAGTCTCTCACACCATGAAAGTAATTTAAACACCCTTTACAAAGATACAAGAGTCAAATTTATTTTATCGCCCGCCGACGAATTTCATTAGAATTTTTCACCCACGGATCAAAAAGTTCCCTCTGATTTACAGGAATAAACCTGAGAATGCAACCAGTTTAGATCTGGCCTGGAGAAGGTCGTGTAGGTAGATGTAGGCTATTTCGCATGATTTCGCCAATAATATATATATATATATATATATATATATATATATATATATATATATATATATATATATATATATATATATATATACACATGAGGGTTGGACAAGTAGAAATAATTTAACTTTCATTGGGATTGTTTTTTTTTATTGTAGATACATAGTTTTATTTATCAACTTTAGTGAATATTTGTATTTTTTTTTTAGATTGTGGTATAGATTTTGAGATGCGTGACCTCACTGAGTTCAAAAACGGGCAAATTGTTGGACCTCGAATTGCAGGAACTTCTGTCACTAGAACGCACAACTCCTTGGTTTTTCGGGAGTTACCATATCAAAGAGCATACAGAATTCAAGAAGCAGGTCAAAACGTCTACCAGGAAGAGTAACTCCGGCAGGACTTCGAGGCTCCCTGAAAGAGACCGACGAGTGTTGAAACGCATTGTGATGAAAAATCCCCGGACAAAAGTGTCTACAGGGTTGAATCAACATAATCAGTAGCCCAGTTTCGTCCCAAACTGTTCGCCTTGAGCTCTATAAAGCCGGATACAATGGAAGAGCCGCCATCAAGAAACCTCCGTTTTCTCATCAAAACATTCAGAAAAGGCTGAACTGCTATAGCGATCACAAAGGCTGATCGACAGACCAATGGAAGCAAGTAATATTCTCCGACGAGTCCAGTTTTTCTCTTGTCCCCACTGCAGGGCGAGTTTATCTGTGGAGGCAGACCGTGGAAGCTTTTAATCCAGCACGGAGGAGGTTCAGTGATGAATTGGGCAGTCATATCTTGGACTTCTCTTGGTCCAATCGTTGCCCTGCAACGATGATCTGAATATTTTGGAAGATCAAGTCCATCCCATGATCCAGACTTTATTCCCTAATGGTGAGTGCTTTTTCAAAATGACAATGCCCCAATAGACACCGGTCATGTGGTTAAGAATTGGTATGAAGAGCATAGGGGCGAGCTACAACAAATGGAGTGCCCGCCACAATCTCTAGATTTCAATATTATTGAGCATTTGTGGTGCCTCTTGGAGCGACAAGTTAGAAGTCTTTACCCTTCACAGTCGTGTCTGAAACAGTTGGAGCAGTATTGCAAGAAGAATAGCGCAAGAGTCCTCTCAGTGAAGTCAGGAAACTGTATGAATCAATTCCAGGACGCATCGACTCTGTTCAGAAAGAAAATGGAGGACCAACTCCATATTAAGTAAATATTCATTGAATTTAACACGTGTTTCAATTATTTTGTCCAACCGATATATATATATATATATATATATATATATATATATATATATATATATATATATATATATATATATATATATATAATAATAATAATAATAAATTATGTCTGTGTGTGTGTGTGTTCATTTATAGGAATAGAAAATCATGTTTACCCACCCCCTCTCCCCCCATTTCTCCTTCCATCTCTCCCCCACTCTCTCTCACTCTCTCTCTCTCTCTCTCTCTTTTCCCCTTTCTTCCCTCCCTCTCTCCTACTTTCTACTCTGACCCCATATCTCCCACTCCCAATCTCTCAATCCCCTCTCTACCCCATTCGCTCCCTCTTCCACTCTATTCCCCCTCTCTCTGTCCATTCTCTCCCCTCCCCTCCCCTCCTATCGATCCCCCCTCTTCCTCTCTCTCCCCTTCTTCCCTCCCCATTTCGACCTCTATCATTCTCGCCCTCACTCTCTTAGTCCTGCAGTCTTTCCCTCTATATCTCCCCCTCCCCTTCTATACCCCTCTATTCCCATTTCCTTTTCTCCCCTCTCACTCACCCTCTTCCCCCTTACAAAAGATATCCAAAACAAGAGAACAAGTTCTCTCTTCCCCTCTCCACCTTCTTTTCCCTAATATCTACCTTTTTCCCCATTCTCTCTCCCTTCTTTTCCCTCTTTCCCCCTTTCCTCTTACTTTACTCCCCCCCCTTACAAAAGGACATTCAAATCAAGAGAAAAAAAATTATCCCGTTCTTAAAATATAGATTTATAGAAGAATAGATAAGACGCCCAATCTGTTTCTGTGGCGACAACGTCGTTGTTCGCTCATAACTAAAGGTCAGTCACTCGTGAGCGTAAACTGCCACGCGGTGAAACGTTTACTAATTTTAAGTATATTATATGATGGAAGAGTGCGCACCTCTCCTGAATCTGCCTTTAATCTAAAAATAATAATAATCAGCAACAAAGATATTTTTATGCCACAATATAAAAATTTCAAACAATGGTCATCTTTACTTATCCCGAGTTAAAAATCTTACTTTTTCTCTCAACGCATATTTTACCCCGGCAACAACGGCTATCTCTGCTAGCATATATATATTTAAGGAAATAGTTACAAGAACCGGTTGGTCCACCTCTATGGGCCACGTATAATGTATAAACTATTTTGAAATCAATTTTTGAGAGGTATTTTCGGAAATATGTAGTTAATGGAAAGGTTTACATAAAAAATAAATCTATATCTCAAAGTTTTGCGTCTAAATTCCCCTCAAATTCTCTGGCTTCATTCACAGAGTAGCCAAATTTCGCTTCGATGAATTTTCCATTCGCTTCTCGACCATTTTCATCCCTATAGCTGGAATTTGAGCTCGACTCGGAGGGGCATTAATTTCATTTCACTTTAAAATATTTTCTTTCTTCTCCTTCACAATTTCACATGGCCTAAAATTCGACCCACGTTCGATCATTTCTCTTTCGTTAGAGAGAAATTCCATCTCCGCTTGATAACACGCCGAAGCTCTCTCTTCTTCACCACCATTCATTCCTCATTTATTTTTTATATAAACCAATTTAAAAAAAAGAAGATATGTTCTACTCTTCTTCCTACCTATGTTACTGGAATTAAAGTTTTTCATTACTTTGTTATTTTTTCCGTTTCCATTCCAATTCTCACCTATAGGTTAAGTATGCATTTCCTCCCTCCACCAATACAAATCAGATGGACCTTCATAGGGTTCGCTACAGTATTGCCTAGTATTGTCTAAAGGAAGCTACTTTACGAAGAACAAATACTAGTGCTGATCAAAATATAAGAATATCGCGAAAAAATTATTTATTTTCGTAATTTAATTAAAAAAAGTAAACTTTCATATATTCTATTTTCATTGCACGTGTGTGAAAAGTTTCAAGGCTTTCCATCTTTTAATAAGGATTTATGCCTGAGGAAAATCAGTAATTCACTATCTCAAATTATTAGTAAATTACTATTGAAACAATACAAATAAAGTGTCTCACTCGATTTTAGTATACGCAACAACAATTATGTGCAAAAACAATGACTAGACAATTATACAGAAGACGACCATCGACACTATCCAAAAGGGGATTAAGACAAAGTAGATGGCTGCTGTAAAAGCAGGCTGTCCACGCTGTTGTATAGAAGCAGATCAATGGAAAGTTGACTGAAAATGGGAAAGTCAGGTAGGCACAGGGGCAGGAGTGACAGAGATGACCTCAGCCTTCAGAAGATTGCCAATAAAAGTCGATTCAAGAACATGTGAGAACAGCGCAAGAGCTACCAGTCATTTAGGTCTCCAGAAAAGGAAATAAAACTGCCACATTCATAATCTCAAACCAATAATGAATCAAAGAGGTATAAAGAAGCGTCTTACTTGTGCTAAAGGAAAATGATCTGGACTGATTCTCAGTGGTCGAAAGTCATCATTTTAGATGAAAGAACTGGAGTCATGCTCGGTGGTGGAAAGTCCTCTTTTCAGATGAAAGAATCGGGCTGATGCTCAGTGTTGGAAAGTCCTCTTTTGATATAACCAAATTGACCTTAAGCTCACTGGTCGAAAGGTCCACTTTTAAGATAAAAGAATTAGACTGAAGCTCAGTGATCGAAAGTCCTATTTTCAGATGGAGTAATTGGACTGAATATCAGTGGTCTAAAGTCTTATTTTCAGATAAAGGAAGTGGACTGAAGCTTAGTGGTTGAAAGTCCTCCTTCAAGATGAAAGGTTTAGACTGATGCTCAGTGGTCGAAAGTCCTCTTTTAGGATGAGAGAATTGGAATGATGCTCAGTGGTCAAAAGTCCTATTTTCACAGAAGGAATTGGACTGAATCTCAGTGCTCGAAAGTCCTATTTTCAGATGAAGGAATTGGACTGAAGCTCAATGATCGAAAGTCTTCTCTTAAGCTAAAAGAATTGGACTGATGCTCAGTGGTCGAAACTCCTCTTTTCAGAGAAAGAATTAAGCTGAATCTCAATGGGCGAAAATCCTCTTTTCAGATAAAGGAATTGGACTGAATCTCAGTGGTCGAAAGTCCTATCTTCAGATGAAGTAATTGGACTGAAGCTAAGTGGTTGAAAGTCCTTTTTTCAAATGAATGAAGGAATTGTACTTCTGCTCACTGGTCGAAAGTCTTCTTTTTCGCTGAAAATAAATTTTGTTTCATTTGAAAACCCAGGTTCTTGAGATCGGAAGAAGAATGGAAAGACACAGAATCAGGTACTTTTATATTAAGTGTGACGTTGACGCAGGCTCTTATTATTTGGGCTGCCATGCCGTCTACTGATTTTGATCCACTGGGTTTTATCAATTCTAAAGTTAAGGGGGCGGCCTCCAGGATATTTTAGAGTTCCATCTGCTGACAACCCTTATGGAAATGCCGATTTATTTTTCCATTTGGACTTAGCACTTGTCTAGAGTACCAAAACAATTACTAAATGGTTTGCGAACCATGATATTATTGTATTTGATTGATCAGCCAATTATCCTGACCTTAACCCCAAAAGGACTCTATAGGATATTATCAAATAAAGCAACTTGGGTCCCAATAGTATCTCATCAGTGCTGGGAGATGATCGCCTCTATGCCACATTGCATTGATGGAGTAGCTCGTAGTAAATGAGCCACAACCAGGTGTTGAGGGTATACATGACCTTTCTTCTCAAAAGTTGGGCATTTGGGTATTGAACATCCTTTTCTATTGTTTATGAAAGATTCTAATAATTTAAGTTATTTAATTTCTTATTTTTATATTATAAGCCATAAAACTGGGTTACAAAAGATTATTTGTAAAATGTCTAAGTTTATTCAACTGATTTAATACAATTTTAATCGCTGAATCTGAAAATGACATCCGTTTTATTCAATGAGGTCAGATTTTGGGGATAATTAGATTTTTAAATGTCCGATCTTAGAACTAAATCGATTAAATTTTTGTGACATTGTGGTTAAAATTTCTTAATGTTTATCATCCAAAATAGATCCCTTAGATAAAATAATATCGTTTTCTAAGACAAGTATTATTTATAAATCCTGATGGAATCTTCTTTCCTGCTCGTCCTTTATTAATCCTAGATTATAAAGGATGATACCTGCTTTAAACTCATCCATGGCAATCTTGGAAAAGCGGTGCAAAATTAAATGAAACAGCCATCAGCCTTCTCCAGAGCTTTAGTAAACTGTGTGAACAAGCCTAACTTAATGTGTAGCGGATGGGGGGAGTACCCTGTCTCTGTTAACCAGAGGGTTGTTTATGACGTCCCTTGCTCTCCAAAGCAACAATTCCTCTCGTAAAGTCTGTTTCTTCTTCGTGTAATGCTGAGCTCGGTCCCTACTATCTCAAATGCACAGAAAATATGGTATCTTGGTAAACCCGGATTGTTGTCCCAAAAGAAAGGTTAAAATCTTAAAATCAACACAAATCAACCAATCATGCTGATCATAACGAATTTACTCCAGCACCTAATTCACCACTTCATACTTCTCTTTCAGTTCCGTTTTGTAAACAAGGGGTAAATAGGCAAAATGGTTAACGTTTTGCAGCAAAACCAATTTCAGCAATCGTTTACTGCTGTACTTAAATAGTCTTCAATTTTGGGGTTGGTACTGAGGCAATCCAAGCTTGTGAAGAAGCTGCACAATATATGTACAGTACATGAAGTCATTCTCTTAAGCGAAAAAACAGAGGTAGTCTTGATGTCTGTCGCTGTAAAAGGTGATGGGAGAACTGTCAGAGAGGAGGTTTTTCCCTTCAATCTGGATACCCAAAGTTTGTTAGGGGACTTTGACAAGCTGAGATCGCGAATTTGAACATTTAGACTCTTTTTGGAAAAATCATTTGGAGCATCATCAATCATCATCATCATCAAAAAACCATTTCTCCTTCTTATTCTTCTTCATTTTCCGCAACACTAGATGAATCTTCATTATTAATGTCAGGAAGTTCTTCAAAGACGTACTGGAATTACCTCACAATTAGCGATAGGACGAAGTGGTGATTGAAGACGTGGCGGTTCTTGCTCTTGATCCCAGTCAAATCAATAGCGCATAACTAGCAGTAATTGCCATGGTTTGTCGGCTCCATCTAAACCATGGGAATTCCAAACTTCAGACAACTCTTCTTGCCCTGGGTCCAACGACGCAGATACTCGGCCACCTCACCAGGTGCCTATATCAGCCTTCGACTGAGTTTAGATAGCAGCACTGTTAGACTTCCACGTACTCCGGCAAACGAGCTGAAAAATGCTTCCCTTCCCCTCCAACGGCGATTTCGATTCGAGTTGAAGGCTAAATCGATCCGTGAACTCTGCCATAGTCAATCGTCTAGTATCGACATCAGTGAACTCTGCCATAGTCAATCAGCAACTCTATATTTTAGCAACGTG